>JAIOJX010000025.1:42977000-44177000 GCA_022376925.1 Tragulus kanchil
TGTGCCACCACTGCTGAAGCCCGTGTGCCCTAGAACCCGAATTCCACAACAAGAGAAGTCACCACAACAAGAAGCCTGGTCATCTCAAATAGAGTAGACCCCACTCCCTGCAACTAGAGAAGAGCCTGTGGCAGTGAAAACCCAGAATAGTCAAAAATTTAATTAATTAATTAATTTTAAAAAGAATTATATGTTGGGGAAGTCACCAATTTAAATAACAGCATAGTCATGGGAGATAACGTGTGTGCTGTTCCTTTCAGCTATATTATGAGTGCAGGCCTCCTTACAACAGGGCTTGCTGTTTCTGAAGACCTACTCCTCTTATGTTCCCCACTCTCGATGTTGTGGTTTCTATAATCATGACATATTTAGAATTTTAGGCATCTGTCTCAAGAGTATAAGCATAAACCATATGAAATGTACTCTTTCTCAGAGAAGATAGAGATTCCTTAAGGGACTAGGGCCAACGATTAAAACTGGGACAAAGGAGAATATAGTTTCTACAAAGAATACTGGCTTGAGAGTCAGGAGACATTTCTATTTCCATCAAAAAAAACCCCAAAAAACTTGTGGGACTTTCCTAGTGGTCAAGTGGCTGAGACTCCTTGCTCCCAATGCAGGGGGCCTGAGTTTGATCCCTAGTCAGGGAACTAAGATCCCATATACCTGAGAATCCTGGACCTGGAAGGTGTCAGAGAGTCTTTGATTTTCTCAGCCTCTGGGATAAACCCAGCCACTCTGATTTTCCTTGATATTATCATCTGAAAAAGAGACATTCTCCAAGAAATATAGTACTGAGGACAAGGAAGTTGAATCAGAACTTTATCTCTGATCATGTAAAACAAGGTGGCACACTGAAATATTGTCTAGAAGGGATAGCCTGCTAATCAAAGAGAGGTTGAGAGAGCGGTGGATCATAATCAACATGTCAGTGGTGGTGGGGGCAGCCACTCTTGATTCGTAGAACACCAGTTGGGCCCATTGAAACATACCTCTCAGAAACAGAGAACCATGGTTGTCAGTGGACAGTGTCTTACTGAAAACAACACAGTTGTATTATTAAGAATTATATGTTGCAGAGCTTCCCTGGTAGCTCAGTGGTAGAGGTCGCCTGCCAGTGCAGGAGATGTGGGTTCGATCCCTGATCCAGGAAGATCCCACATGCTGCGGAGCAGCTAAGCCTGTGAGCCACAACTATTGAGCCTGTGCTCTACAGCCTTGGAGCCACAACTGTTGAGCCCATGTGCCACCACTGCTGAAGCCCGTGTGCCCTAGAACCCGAATTCCACAACAAGAGAAGTCACCACAACAAGAAGCCTGGTCACCTCAGCTAGAGAGTAGACCCCACTCCCTGCAACTAGAGAAGCGCCTGTGGCAGCAGTGAAAACCCAGAATAGTCAAAAATTTAATTAATTAATTAATTTTAAAAAGAATTATATGTTGGGGAAGTCACCAATTTAAATAACAGCATAGTCATGGGAGATAACGTGTGTGCTGTTCCTTTCAGCTATATTATGAGTGCAGGCCTCCTTACAACAGGGCTTGCTGTTTCTGAAGACCTACTCCTCTTATGTTCCCCTTAAGAAACATTTCTTTCCTTAAATTACCAATTCTTACAAGCATTCTTATTCTTGTGTACTAATAATTATTTTAAAGCTCTTTTAATGTTGACTAGTGAGTCTTCTCCCTCCAGCAGAAGCATTGCATTGGCCAACATGTTTATTCCATAAGAGCTTATGGAAAAAACCTGAATGAACTTGTTGGTCAACCCAATACTTGTTTTGAATATTCCTGTAACTATTTTCCAGTGTTTCGTTCCACTTCCCACAAAGCACTTGACCCATAAGTCTAACCTCTGTCGTTACCTTAAGACCCCTCTCTTACATTTCATTGTTTATAGGAGGAATAGTTGATCAACATTCTCCTTGTAATACCCTTCATATTACTCAGTTGAAAATAATGTCTTGGGACTTCTTTGGTGGTCCAGTGACAAACACTGCATTCTCCGAGTACAAGGGATTGGGTTTGATTCCTGGTCAGGGATCTAGATCCCACATGCCACAACTGAAAAATCCTGCATGTCATAACTAAGACCCAGTGGAGCTAAATAAGTAAATATTTTTAAAAAAGAAAGAAGATAGCCTTTTAAATAAAACTGTTTTGTCATTACATTTCTGGAAATCTTATCACGGACTTCGTTTTCCAGTGCTCTAATAATTATAATGTATTTCTTCTTCTCAGAACTCTCTCTAATCTGTACACTAAAAAAATAACATTTTAAACTGTTGTTGTTCAGTCACTAAGTTGTGTCTGACTGACACCCTATGGACTGGAGCACACCAGGCTTCTCTGTCCTTCACTATCTCCTGGAGTTTGCCCAAGTTCATGTCCATTGAATTGGTGATGCTATCTAACCATCTCATCCTCTGGTGCCCGTTTCTCTTTTTGCCTTCAATTTTTCCCAGCATCAAGGTCTCTTCCAGTGAGTTGGCTCCTTGTGTCAGGTGGCCAAAGTATTAGAGCTTCAGCAACAGTCCTTCCAATGAATATTCAGGATTGATTTCTTGGGATTGACTCGTTTAATCTCACTGCTGTCCTAGGGACTCTAAAGAGTCTTCTCCAGCTCTACAGTTAAAAGGCATCAATTCTTCAGTGCTCAGCCTTCTTTATGGTCCAACTCTCACATCCATGCGTGACTACTGAAAATCATAGCTTTGACTATATGGACCTTTGTTGACAAAATGTCCCCAAAATTTAGGTTTGTCATAGCTTTTTCTTCCAATGAGAAAGTGTCTCTTAACTTCATGGTTACAGTGGGTTAGGAACCCAAGAAAATAAAATCTGTCACTGCTTCCACTTTTTCCTCTTCTATGTGCCATGAAGTGATGGGACCGGATGCCATGATCTTAACTTTTTTTCTTTTTTTAATTTTGACCTCCTTTATTGGTTTTCAATTTATTTATTTTCATCCATCTTTTATTCTTTGGCCTGTGTGGGCCTCCCATCACAGTGGCCTCTCTCGTTGCAGAGCACTGACTCTGGGCGCATGCACTCCGGAGCACTGGCTTGCAGCTGGACACACCAGTCCAGCCGCGCCGTGGCACCTGGGATCTTCCCGGGCCAGGGATCAAACCAGTGCCCCTTGCACTGCAAGGCGGTGTCCTTCCCCACTGGACCACCAGGGAAGCCTGATCTTAGTTTTTTGAGTGTTCAATTTCAAGCCAGTTTTTTCAGTCTCCTCTTTCATGCTCATTCAAGAGGCTCTTTAGTTCCTCTTCACTCTACGGTAAAGGTGGTGTCCATCTGCATATCTGAGGTTGTTGGTATTTCTCCCAGCAATCTTGATTCCAGCTTGTGATTCATCCAGCCCAGCAGTTCACATGACATACTCTGCATAGAACTTAAATAAGCAAATTCTACCATGTAATTGTAGATACAAGGAGCAAATAGCAAAAACAAAAGAATCGATTATTATAGAAAGTCTTTCTTGAAGTGGAGAAATCTGTCTTCTCATAGTAGAAGTCTTTAACTGATGAAGAGCGGAGTGGTCCACATATCTTGGCAGCAGCTTGTCTGAGTTGGCGGCTGAATACTTTTTTTTTAAATTATTGCTTTATTTGTTTTAATTTGACTCCACTGGGTCTTAGTTGTGGTATGTGGGATCTAGCTCCCTGATCAGGGATTGAACCCGGGCCCCCTGCATTAAAAGCACAGAATCTTATCCACTGGACCACCAGGGAAATCCCGGCTGCATTCTTATAATGTCGAAAAAGCTGAAAGTTGGGTTACACAGTTTGTTTTTTTTACGCCTTTAGGATCTATGGCCATCTCTGGCCCAAGAGGTCTTGCAATAGAGACATTTGAAAGGAGATAGTCCTTTTAATGATTGATATTTATGAAGTCCTTATAGTGGGTTAGGAACCCAAGAAAATATAATCTGTCACTACTTCCACCTTTTCCCCGTCTATTTGCCATAAAGTGATGGGACTAGATACCACGATCTTAACTTTTTTTCTTTTTTTAATTTTGACCTCCTTTATTGGTTTTCAATTTATTTATTTTCATCCATCTTTTATTCTTTGGCCTGTGTGGGCCTCCCATCACAGTGGCCTCTCTCGTTGCAGAGCACTGACTCTGGGCGCATGCACTCCGGAGCACTGGCTTGCAGCTGGACACACCAGTCCAGCCGCGCCGTGGCACCTGGGATCTTCCCGGGCCAGGGATCAAACCAGTGCCCCTTGCACTGCAAGGCGGTGTCCTTCCCCACTGGACCACCAGGGAAGCCTGATCTTAGTTTTTTGAGTGTTCAATTTCAAGCCAGTTTTTTCAGTCTCCTCTTTCATGCTCATTCAAGAGGCTCTTTAGTTCCTCTTCACTCTACGGTAAAGGTGGTGTCCATCTGCATATCTGAGGTTGTTGGTATTTCTCCCAGCAATCTTGATTCCAGCTTGTGATTCATCCAGCCCAGCAGTTCACATGACATACTCTGCATAGAACTTAAATAAGCAAATTCTACCATGTAATTGTACATACAAGGAGCAAATAGCAAAAACAAAAGAATCGATTATTATAGAAAGTCTTTCTTGAAGTGGAGAAATCTGTCTTCTCATAGTAGAAGTCTTTAACTGATGAAGAGCGGAGTGGTCCACATATCTTGGCAGCAGCTTGTCTGAGTTGGCGGCTGAATACTTTTTTTTTTAAATTATTGCTTTATTTGTTTTAATTTGACTCCACTGGGTCTTAGTTGTGGTATGTGGGATCTAGCTCCCTGATCAGGGATTGAACCCGGGCCCCCTGCATTAAAAGCACAGAATCTTATCCACTGGACCACCAGGGAAATCCCGGCTGCATTCTTATAATGTCGAAAAAGCTGAAAGTTGGGTTACACAGTTAGTTAATTTTAAGCCTTTAGGATCTATGACAATCTCTGTCCAAAAATGGCCTGCCATAGAGACATTTGAAAGGAGATAGTCCTTTTAATAATGATTGATATTTATGAAGCCAACAATCTGACACATAAATATTAAGTTTAGAATTGAAGATCTCATTTATATTATGGTACCTTACACAGTAAAGTTCCACCTATTAGTAAACTTAAGAATTTCAGGCATTAGTAAAGCAATAGCAGTGTTTACCCCTAAACAAACAGGCCATCTCTGAGCTAGATGATATGTGGGCTGAGTCAGTATTCCCAAAGTCGGTTACTTACATAATGGATCAATTAAGAGGTAAGTAAACTTAAGTCTATTATCAAAAACAATTGACATTTGAAGAAAGTGTGTCCTTTTTTTTTTTTTTTTAAAAGATTTATTTATTTATTTACTTTGGGCGGGGGGTCGGGTTGGGGAGGGAGGGGAGTGGGCGTACCACTTCTATTGGTCTTTCATTTATCTATTTTCATCCGTCTTTGTTCTTTGACTCCTGTGGGCCTCCCATCGCGGTGGCGTCTGTCGTTGCAGAGCGCCGGCTCTGGGCGCATGCGCTCCAGAGCTCTGGCTCGGTGATTGGACACATCAGTCCAGCTGCTCCGCGGCACGTGGGATCTTCCCAGGCCAGGGCTCGAACCGGCGCCCCTTGCACTGCAAGGCGATGTCCTTACCCACTGGACCACCAGGGGAAGCCTGTGTGTCCTTTTAATAAAGAAAAAAAGTGGGATTTAAGCTTTTACCGTAGAATATCTTTAGATTTATTTTAAATAGTCAGTCTTAAACGTGCATAAACCTTATTTATTTATTTATTTATCTTCGGCCATTCTGGGTTTTCACTGCTTTTACCGCAGGCTCCCCTCCAGTTACAGGGAGTGGGGGCCCCTCTCCAGTGGAGGTCAGCAGGCTGGCTTCTTGTTGTGGCGACTTCTCTTGTTGCAGAACTTGGGCTCCAGGGCACATGAACCTCAGTAGTTATGGCACATGGGCTCCATGGTTGCAGCTCTGAGCCTCCTGAGCACAGGCTCCATAATTGTGGCTCACAGGCTGAGTTGCTCCGCAGCATGTGGTACCCTCCCAAATCAGGGATTGAACCCATGTCTCCTGCATGGGTTCATGCAGGATTCAACCCGTATCTCCTGCATGGCAGGAGAACTCCCCACCACTGAGCTACCAGGGAAGCCTGTGCATAAACCTTTTACTCAGGGTCCACTTCCACAAACCTCTTATCACTTTCTGTACCCATCAGTTTATTCTCTCATCTTGAAATAGCCATCTATAAGTCAGACCTACTTCTTTTTCCTTTGTAAAATGTAATTTCATTCTTCATACCTTCTTTACCAAAAACGCTCATCCTACTTTCTTTAAACAACCAAAATCTAACCTTTGTATCAGCGTAATTTAATTGGTGAGTGTAAATATCAGCGATAATTTAAAAAACATTGCTTTTTTTTATATAGAAAATAACCTAGTTATTCAAAAGACCACTATCACTTAGTTAGCATAACCCTTAGAAATTGAAGTTATTACAGTCTGGCTATGTTCATGAAAACAGACTTGGACCTTGTTCTAAGTTGCAGTTTAGAGAATGAAATAATAACATATGGCTTATCTAGACAGTCCTATTACAGTAGTGGATTGAAAAGAAAGTGAACCAGGGGCTTCAGTGAGCACAGAGAAAGTCACCCCAGTGTCCAAAAGAAATTGACTGATTGGCGCCCAACAGTTATTAATATTCAAGATCCCTCAGGTGTTATTAGGACAGGAGCTTGTGTAGGGACCCCTGGGCACCTTCAGTCCTGGTTGTCTTGAGAGTCTGACCCCTGCTCCAGCACGTGGGATCTTCCCAGGCCAGGGCTCGAACCGCGCCTTGCACTGCAAGGCGATGTCCTTACCCACTGGACCACCAGGGGAAGCCTGTGTGTCCTTTTAATAAAGAAAAAAAGTGGGATTTAAGCTTTTACCGTAGAATATCTTTAGATTTATTTTAAATAGTCAGTCTTAAACGTGCATAAACCTTATTTATTTATTTATTTATCTTCGGCCATTCTGGGTTTTCACTGCTTTTACCGCAGGCTCCCCTCCAGTTACAGGGAGTGGGGGCCCCTCTCCAGTGGAGGTCAGCAGGCTGGCTTCTTGTTGTGGCGACTTCTCTTGTTGCGGAACTTGGGCTCCAGGGCACATGAACCTCAGTAGTTATGGCACATGGGCTCCATGGTTGCAGCTCTGAGCCTCCTGAGCACAGGCTCCATAATTGTGGCTCACAGGCTGAGTTGCTCCGCAGCATGTGGTACCCTCCCAAATCAGGGATTGAACCCATGTCTCCTGCATGGGTTCATGCAGGATTCAACCCGTATCTCCTGCATGGCAGGAGAACTCCCCACCACTGAGCTACCAGGGAAGCCTGTGCATAAACCTTTTACTCAGGGTCCACTTCCACAAACCTCTTATCACTTTCTGTACCCATCAGTTTATTCTCTCATCTTGAAATAGCCATCTATAAGTCAGACCTACTTCTTTTTCCTTTGTAAAATGTAATTTCATTCTTCATACCTTCTTTACCAAAAACGCTCATCCTACTTTCTTTAAACAACCAAAATCTAACCTTTGTATCAGCGTAATTTAATTGGTGAGTGTAAATATCAGCGATAATTTAAAAAACATTGCTTTTTTTTATATAGAAAATAACCTAGTTATTCAAAAGACCACTATCACTTAGTTAGCATAACCCTTAGAAATTGAAGTTATTACAGTCTGGCTATGTTCATGAAAACAGACTTGGACCTTGTTCTAAGTTGCAGTTTAGAGAATGAAATAATAACATATGGCTTATCTAGACAGTCCTATTACAGTAGTGGATTGAAAAGAAAGTGAACCAGGGGCTTCAGTGAGCACAGAGAAAGTCACCCCAGTGTCCAAAAAGAAATTGACTGATTGGCGCCCAACAGTTATTAATATTCAAGATCCCTCAGGTGTTATTAGGACAGGAGCTTGTGTAGGGACCCCTGGGCACCTTCAGTCCTGGTTGTCTTGAGAGTCTGACCCCTGGGGCCTACGCCTCTGGGGGCAATTCCTCTTTCAGTGTGGTCTGTCACGGACAGGCTGGACAAGGAGCCCGGTTGGCTGAGATGCCTGAGGGTAATCCTGCTTGTGATGCCCCTCCCTTTCACACATGATTGCAGATCTGTCCCATTCACCTGGGTTCCTCTGGATATTTGTTCCAGGCTGTTTTAGGTAACAGCCAACGCTACGGCTTCAGCCTTTTCCTGGACGTTTTATTTTGCCTTTGTTCCTCATATTCTCCACTATAATATACGGTCTGAGCCAGCTGCAACCATTTTTGTAAAGATTGATTTGGTCCAGACACCTGTTTTTGTAACTTACAGTGAGTAACTGGATGTCTCTTAAAGAGACAGTAACTTATATAGCTATTTCTCAACTTCTCTAGCTATCTTTCGCATGTACTTCAAGACTGGAGAAACCTGCTTTTCATCATCTTTATCTTGTGCCTCATCTTCCATCTTGTTCTCTTGCTCATCCAGGGCAGAGTAAGAGGATGGGAGGGAGCCAAAGACTTTACAACCAAATTTGACCTTTAGGATGTTAGTCTGGCACATCTCGCAGAGAGAAAAAGAGCAATACATATAGCACTTCTACCCATTTTATTTGCTTCCTACAGAACAAATCTAATTGTGAAACAGTGTTATAATTGAGAGACCCTTTAAATAGCCAATGTTCACTATTTTACAGTGGATATTGTGACCATGCAGATTTGCAAAAAAGTCAGGTGCGTCTTCTTTAAGCTCTGAGGGTCAAATCTATACCAGTTTTCAGAATGCAGTCCAAGGGTTGAGGGTCTTGGAACTTTGTGAAGCTCCCATCTGTACGAGAGAAAAAGCAGTATCTAGTGCCCTTGCTTCTTTCCACCAGAGGTCCCTCCTGCTCTAGATGGTGGTAAAGGCGTCTGTTCAACCCCCCCTTAGTGAAGCTCCCAATTTTTGTAAAGAGAGACAGCACCAGGTCCAAAAGAAATTCGATTGCCAAAGTATTAATATTCAAGATCCCTCAGGTGTTATTAGGACAGGAGCTTGTGTAGGGACCCCTGGGCACCTTCAGTCCTGGTTGTCTTGAGAGTCTGACCCCTGGGGCCTACGCCTCTGGGGGCAGTTCCTCTTTCAGTGTGGTCTGTCACGGACAGGCTGGACAAGGAGCCCGGTTGGCTGAGATGCCTGAGGGTAATCCTGCTTGTGATGCCCCTCCCTTTCACACATGATTGCAGATCTGTCCCATTCACCTGGGTTCCTCTGGATATTTGTTCCAGGCTGTTTTAGGTAACAGCCAACGCTACGGCTTCAGCCTTTTCCTGGACGTTTTATTTTGCCTTTGTTCCTCATATTCTCCACTATAATATACGGTCTGAGCCAGCTGCAACCATTTTTGTAAAGATTGATTTGGTCCAGACACCTGTTTTTGTAACTTACAGTGAGTAACTGGATGTCTCTTAAAGAGACAGTAACTTATATAGCTATTTCTCAACTTCTCTAGCTATCTTTCGCATGTACTTCAAGACTGGAGAAACCTGCTTTTCATCATCTTTATCTTGTGCCTCATCTTCCATCTTGTTCTCTTGCTCATCCAGGGCAGAGTAAGAGGATGGGAGGGAGCCAAAGACTTACAACCAAATTTGACCTTTAGGATGTTAGTCTGGCACATCTCGCAGAGAGAAAAAGAGCAATACATATAGCACTTCTACCCATTTTATTTGCTTCCTACAGAACAAATCTAATTGTGAAACAGTGTTATAATTGAGAGACCCTTTAAATAGCCAATGTTCACTATTTTACAGTGGATATTGTGACCATGCAGATTTGCAAAAAAGTCAGGTGCGTCTTCTTTAAGCTCTGAGGGTCAAATCTATACCAGTTTTTCAGAATGCAGTCCAAGGGGTTGAGGGTCTTGGAACTTTGTGAAGCTCCCATCTGTACGAGAGAAAAAAGCAGTATCTAGTGCCCTTGCTTCTTTCCACCAGAGGCGTCCCTCCCTGCTCTAGATGGTGGTAAAGACGTCTCGTTCACCTATGCTTCCCTCCCTGCTTGGACTTAGTCTGTCCTTTACTGATGCAGTAACCCAAAGTCTTCTCTCAGTCCTACCCCTGAGGAAACGACGAGATGCAGCACCCAGGGGGTAGACCTGTCTGCATCCCGAATTTTAAGTTCCTGACTGCTGCACCACACACTTGGTTTTTTTCCCTTTACCTCGGATGCCGCCTGACGTGCAACAGAGTATCTTTTCAGAATGTTTCCCATGCCAACACTGTGAGGGGAAACACCTTTCTCTTATGTCTCTGTGACTATCTTGTTTTTGATGGATCCTTTATATCCAATTACTCAAGGTTGCTTGAAATTCTGTTAAGTTTATTTTTCAGAGCAACTAGAAACCTTAACTTAGTTTGTAGCCATGAAATGACTGCGAATGTTTTCAGTTCCATTATGATAGTCACTGATTAAAGAAAATTGATATTATTGGATCTGGCAGTCTGGGTGCTGTACTGTAACTCTTCTAAGTTATGTCAGGTTGTTTATTTCAGTCACTATTAAGTGTAAATTTTTCTGTTTCTTGGTGTTTTTGGGGGGGAGCAGGTTGGGGAGGGAGTGGGGTGGGCGGGCAGGCCACTTCTATTGGTCTTTCATTTTGTCTGTTTTCATTCATCTTTGTTCTTTGGCTCCTGTTGGCCTCCCATCGCGGTGGCGTCTGTTGTCGCAGAGCACCGGCTCTGGGTGCATGCGCTCCAGAGCTCCGGCTCGGTAATTGGACATATCGGTCCAGCCGCTTCGTGGCACGTGGGATCTTCCCAGGCCAGGGATTGAACTGGCGCCCCTTGCACTGCGAGGCGGTGTCTTTACCCACTGGGCCACCAGAGAAGCCCATGTTTTTGGTGTTTTTAAAACACCACTAACGTAGATACCATAGTTGATTGCTTCTTGGAACTAGATTTGAATGGTTTAGAATAATAATCTAGAGGGCTGTGCCTGGTGGTAGTGCAGAGACTAAACCCAATAATTGTTGAATGTATTCATGTAGCTTTGGTAGTATCAATATTTTATATTTTTTAGTAGCAAAGTGAGAGAAAATAGAAGAGAAGCTTTAGGTTGAGCTTAAATGTAATTTGTAGATATTTTGCTCCATGTTGGACTTTGAGAATGTCTGCTTTGATTTTAATTTAATCGTGTCCTATTTAGTATATGAATGTAATGGGATGCATCTTTTGCTATTGTCATTACAGGTTTTGGAAGGTGACAATGAAACGTGAAGAAGTTACATTTCTACTGTGATATTTGAAAGTTAGTGATTGCTTACCACATTTTCATGAGAATTAAATATGACTTAGAAGCATTTGATTTATGAAGGCTTACGATGTCATCGGTTCCGGCAGAGAGCAAACTCCAGCAGGCTGTGAGCCTCCAGGGAGTTGACCCAGAAACATGCATGATTGTATTTAAAAACCACTGGGCGCAGGTAATGTATGAGTTCCACCCTGTCTGCTGGTTAGGTAGCCGTAGAGGCCTCTATTGGGCTGATCCAAGGCTCCCTACTTGTGTGACAGATAACCAACTAGCCTTCTGGAAACACAGGGAGGAAACTTTTTTAGGTAGGAAGAAAAGCACATTTCTCTTATTGCCTTCCTAGAATAGGTAGCTGGTTGAAAAATTGGCTTTTCACGAAATCAGTTCGGGGACATGCCTTTTCCTCAAGTGTGTTTAGAAGAGTAGCAGTTGGCCTTCAGGTGACTTGTGCATCGCTTCGCAGTACACTTGACCATGAGTACATCTGCCTTATTTTCCACATGCTTCTGATTTCCGTTCAGTCTTTAAACTTTAATAATATTAAAATACATATTTATGAAATATTTGTGAAGTGCTGTGTAGAATACTTTAAATGCTTTATATCATTTAATCCCGTCCACAGACCAGTAAGGCAGTTAGTTTTAGCTTCCTCTTGTTATAGATGAAGGAATGGAAAATCATGAGCTTGCCTGAGGTTATGACTTGTGAGTTTCCAATCAAGGTCTTGGACCTTTGCCCCATGACTCTAAGACCAGTATTTGACCTCTGTGCTCTGCTTTTCAGGCAGGTGATCCCTGTGTCATTTAAGGAAAGAAGGTGGCTAGAAGTATCTGAATTCATTACAAAGCTGATTATAAAATTTTTTTGATTATTCATTTTGACTTCTCTGTGGCTTTTCTCGGATCTCCTTGTATGAATAAATTAAGGAATGAATGATCAGGAAAGTTACCAGCTCACCACTTCTCTCAGGGAGTTTACAAAACGAAAATAAATAAAATCGGTGTTCTTTACTGCTTTCCAACGTTACACTCCCCAGGTGAGCTGGTAAGTGGCTATTTATGTGACAGTTTTTTAATGACTACCCAGTTCCTTCCTGTGGCCAGAAAAGCACACAGGTTAGAGTACTGAGCCTGTAGATCACAGCAATTATAGGGACACAGTTTAGATCAAAAACAAAATCAGTTCTGCTTCTGGGTCATTAACACTTTGTGGCTACTTGTCCCTACTCAGTGTCAAGCTTCTGAGATTCTTCTGTTTATACATTTCTCCTTCTCTGACTTTCTACTGTTAAAATCATAATGGGTTTGCCCTGGATATTAAGGGCACATCTGCCGTGGGAAGAAAGTAATCCAGGAGTTTCCCAGATTAGAATAATC
The DNA here is from genome assembly GCA_022376925.1 of Tragulus kanchil. Taxonomy (NCBI): domain Eukaryota; kingdom Metazoa; phylum Chordata; class Mammalia; order Artiodactyla; family Tragulidae; genus Tragulus; species Tragulus kanchil. Next base: position 42,989,646 of record JAIOJX010000025.1, read on the forward strand.
GCCACTGGCTTTGCTCTTGAGTGCTGATGCATAGCGCACTTCATTTAGAGCAGAAAGGTACTGAGTTGCGGGTAAGGGTAAGTTTGTCAGAAGGACTGGGGTTTAGTTATTAAGCACTTCCTTTTGTAACATGCATACACTCTTGGTCTAATTGTTATTTCAGCCATTTCTTTAACTTAGGCGAAATTTCTTGCCCGTTAGTCTTGACTTTTCCTTTTAAATAAATCTGGAAAATACCCTCAGTCTCTATTTCCCAAGGCTCTTGAGGGCCCAGCTGTTCCCTTGATAAATAAACAGTGCTGGTTGAGTCACTTCGTGTGCTGTCAGTGTGATTACAGTCACCCCTTGGTATCTGTGGGGACTGCTTCCAAGACAGCAGCTGATACCAGAATCTGAGAATGCTCAAATCCCTTAAATAAAACGGTATTTCCATATCACCTAGCATATCTGTACATCCTCTGAATCATCTCTAGATGACTTGTAATAACGAATACAGTATAAACGCCATGTGAATAGTTGTAAATATGATGTAAATGCAATGTAAACAGGTGCCAGTGTGCAGCAAGTTCAAATTATGCTTTTGGAACTTTGTGAAAGTTTTGTTCAAATATGTTCAGTGCGTGGTTGGTTGCATCTGTAGATGTGGATCCTCAGATGCAGAGGACTGACTGTATTCTCAAGCAGAGATGCAGCAAGCCCAAACTTGAGTTACGTCACTGTGAGCGTCACGGGTAGGACATAGAAAAGTGTAATCCTTGGTCTGGGCTTTTTTTTTTAATTAATTAATTAATTTTTGACCACTTCTGTTGATCTTTCATTTGATTGTCTTTGTTCTTTGGTCTGTGTGGGCCTCCCATCGCAGTGGCCTCTCTTGTTGCAGAGCACTGGCTCTGGGCGCATGCGCTCCAGAGCTCCAGCTCAGTAGTTGGACACATCAGCCCAGCTGCACTGCGGCGGGCAGACTCCTCCCAGGCCAGGGATCGAACTGGCGCCCCCTGCACTGCAAGGTGGTGTCCTTACCCACTGGACCACCAGGGAAGCCCTTAATTTACTTTTAATCAGAGAACAGTTGCTTTACAATGTTGTGTTGCTTTGTGCCGTACAACAGTGTGGACCAGCTATAAGTATACACACGTCCCCTTCCTCTTGAACCTCGCTCCCACCCCTTACCCCATCTCGCCCATCTAAACTGTCACAGAGCACCGGGTTGAGCTCCCTGTGTTATATAACACTTTCCTTCTGGCTCTCTCTTTTATATGTGGTAGTATCCATGTTTCAGTGCAACTCTCTCAATTCAGCTCACCCTCTCCTTCCCCCATTGTGTCTACAAGTCTGTTCTCTCTGTCTGCATCTCTGTTCCTACTCTGCAATAGGTTCATCAGTACCGTTTTTCTAGATTCCATGTATATGTGTAAACATACAATAATTGTTTTTCTCTTTCTACATATAACAGATTCTAGGTTTATCTGCCTCACTAGAATAGACTCAAATTTGTTCTTTTTTATGGCTGAGTAGTATTTCATTGCATATATGTACCGCAATTTTATTCATCTGCTGATGGACATCTAGCATACTTCCATGTCTTGGCTATTGTAAATAGTGCTGTGATGAACATTTGGGGGTACATGTGTCATTTTGAATTGTGGTTTCTATTTTCCTTGTTCAGGCTTGGAAGGTAGTACTTTTCTAAGAATTTGTCCATTTTTTCTAAGTTGTTCAGTTTTTTGGTATATTGTTGCTTGCAGTAGTCTCTTATGATCCTTTGCATTCCTACGTTGTTTGTTGTAACCTCTTTTTGTTCATTTCTAATTTTGTTGATCTCAGTCCTCTCCTTTTTTTACTTGATGAATCTGGAAAATGGTTTGTCAATTGTTTATTTTCTCAAAGAACCCTTGTTTTTTTTTTTTTTTTTTAATTTTGGACTCCTTTTTTGATTTTTTATTCCCTCCAGAACTGCTTTTGCTGCTTCCCATAGATTTTGGGTCATTGCGTTTTCATTGTCATTTGTTTTTAGGTATTTTTGATTTCGTCTTTGAGTTTGTTAGTAACTTGTTGGTTATTTAGAAGTGAATTGTTTAGCCTTCCTATGTTTGTGATTTTTTTAGCAATTTCTTCCTGTAATTGACATCTGATCTCATTGTGTTGTGGTCAGAAGAGATGCTTGATATAATTTCGGTTTTCTTAAATTTACCAAGGCTTGATTTTTGCCCAAGATGTGATCTATCTTGGAAGATATTCTGTGTCCATTTTAGAAAAAAGTGTGTTCTGCTGTATTTGGATGCACTGTGTTGAAGATATCAGTTAGATCCATCTGCTCTAATATATCATTTAAGGCTTGTGTTTCCTTATTTTCTGTTCATTGGTGTAAGTGGGGTATTAAAGTCCCCTGCTGTTATCATGTTACTGTTAATTTCCCCTTCTATATCTGTTAATGTTTGCCTTTTGTACTGAGGTGCTTGTGTGTTGGATGCATAAAAATTAACAATTGTTATATCTTCTTGGATTAACTCCTTGATCATTATGTAATGTCTTTCCTTGTCTCTTGTGATATTCTTTAAAAATCTGTTTTGGCTGATATGAGAATTACTACTCTCACTTTCTTTTAATTTCCATTTTCATGGAAAATCTTTCTCCATCCTTACTTTCAGTCTGTCTCTCAGTCTGAAGTGGGTCTCCTTTAGACAACATATATACAAATCTTGTTTTGAATCTATTCAGGCAGCCTGTATCTTTTTCTTTTCAGAGTTTTTATTGTAACTTTTCTTAAGTGGTTTCTATTTTCCTTGTTCAGGCTTGGAAGGTAGTACTTTTCTAAGAATTTGTCCATTTTTTCTAAGTTGTTCAGTTTTTTGGTATATTGTTGCTTGCAGTAGTCTCTTATGATCCTTTGCATTCCTACGTTGTTTGTTGTAACCTCTTTTTGTTCATTTCTAATTTTGTTGATCTCAGTCCTCTCCTTTTTTTACTTGATGAATCTGGAAAATGGTTTGTCAATTGTTTATTTTCTCAAAGAACCCTTGTTTTTTTTTTTTTTTTTTAATTTTGGACTCCTTTTTTGATTTTTTATTCCCTCCAGAACTGCTTTTGCTGCTTCCCATAGATTTTGGGTCATTGCGTTTTCATTGTCATTTGTTTTTAGGTATTTTTGATTTCGTCTTTGAGTTTGTTAGTAACTTGTTGGTTATTTAGAAGTGAATTGTTTAGCCTTCCTATGTTTGTGATTTTTTTAGCATTTTCTTCCTGTAATTGACATCTGATCTCATTGTGTTGTGGTCAGAAGAGATGCTTGATATAATTTCGGTTTTCTTAAATTTACCAAGGCTTGATTTTTGCCCAAGATGTGATCTATCTTGGAAGATATTCTGTGTCCATTTTAGAAAAAAGTGTGTTCTGCTGTATTTGGATGCACTGTGTTGAAGATATCAGTTAGATCCATCTGCTCTAATATATCATTTAAGGCTTGTGTTTCCTTATTTTCTGTTCATTGGTGTAAGTGGGGTATTAAAGTCCCCTGCTGTTATCATGTTACTGTTAATTTCCCCTTCTATATCTGTTAATGTTTGCCTTTTGTACTGAGGTGCTTGTGTGTTGGATGCATAAAAATTAACAATTGTTATATCTTCTTGGATTAACTCCTTGATCATTATGTAATGTCTTTCCTTGTCTCTTGTGATATTCTTTAAAAATCTGTTTTGGCTGATATGAGAATTACTACTCTCACTTTCTTTTAATTTCCATTTTCATGGAAAATCTTTCTCCATCCCCTTACTTTCAGTCTGTCTCTCAGTCTGAAGTGGGTCTCCTTTAGACAACATATATACAAATCTTGTTTTTGAATCTATTCAGGCAGCCTGTATCTTTTGGTTGGAGCATTTAATCTATATACATTTAAAGTAATCATTGATATATATGTTCCTGTTGTCATTTTATTAATGTTTTGGTTTTATTTTTGTGTGTCTTTTTCCTTCTTCTGTTTTCTTGCCTAGAGAAGTCCCTTTAGCATTTGTTGTAAGGTAGATTTGGTAGTGTTGAATTCTCTTAACTTTTGCTTTTCTGTAAAGGTTTTCTTTTTTTTTTTTTAACATTTATTTATTTATTTATTTATTTTGGGGGGGTGGGAAGGGTGAGGGGTGGGTGGGCCACTTCTATTGGTCTTTCATTTATCTATTTTCATCCATCTTTGTTCTTTGGCCCGTGTGGGCCTCCCACTGCAGTGTCCTCTGTTGTCACAGAGCATCGGCTCTGGGCACATTTGCTCCAGAGCTCCGGCTCTGTAATTGGACACATCGGTCCAGCCGCTCCGCAGCATGTGGGATCTTCCCAGGCCAGGGATCGAACCAGTGCCCCTTGCACTGCAAGGTGGTGTCCTTACCCACTGGACCACCAGGGAAGCCCATCTGTAAAGCTTTTGATTTCTTCATTGATTTTGAATGAGATCCTTGCTGGATAGAATAATGTTGGTTGAAGTTTCTCCCTTTCATTACTTTAAATATATCCTGTCGCTTCCTTCTGGCCTGAGGAGTTTCTGCTGAGAGATCAGCTGTTAACCTTATGGCACGTCCCTTGTCTGTTACCTTTTGTGTTTCTCTTGCTGCCTTTTTTTTTTTAACATATTTATTTTTGCCTGTGCTGGGTCTTCATTGCTCCATGTGGGCTTTCTTTCTCTAGTTGCAGCAAGCAGGGGCTTCTCTTTGTTCTGTTGCACAGGATTCTCATTGCAGTGGTTTCTCTTGTTGTACAGCGCAGGCCCTACGTGCATGAACTTCAGTAGTTGTGGCATGTGGGCTCAGTAGTTGTGGCTTGTGGGCTCTAGCAAGGGCTCAGTAGTTGTGGTACATGGGCTTAGTTGCTCTGTGGCATGTGGAATCTCCCCAAACCAGGAACTGAGCCCATGTCCCTTGCACTGGCAGGCAGATTGTTATCCATTGTGCCACCAGAGAAGTCCTCCCTTGCTGCTTTTAATATTTTTTCTTTATGTTTAATTTCTGTTAGTTTGTCTTGGCGTGGTTCCCCTTGGGTTTATGCTCTATGGAATGTTCTGTGCTTCTTGGACTTGACTATTTCCTTTCCCATGTTGGGAAGCTTTTGAGTATAATATGTTTGAAAATTTTCTCAGACCCCTCTTTTTCTTCTGGAACCTCTGTAATTCAGATATTGTCCTTAAAGTCTCTGAGAGCATATCCTCAAGTCTTTTCATTCTTTTGCCTTTGTTCTTTGGCCCGTGTGGGCCTCCCACTGCAGTGTCCTCTGTTGTCACAGAGCATCGGCTCTGGGCACATTTGCTCCAGAGCTCCGGCTCTGTAATTGGACACATCGGTCCAGCCGCTCCGCAGCATGTGGGATCTTCCCAGGCCAGGGATCGAACCAGTGCCCCTTGCACTGCAAGGTGGTGTCCTTACCCACTGGACCACCAGGGAAGCCCATCTGTAAAGCTTTTGATTTCTTCATTGATTTTGAATGAGATCCTTGCTGGATAGAATAATGTTGGTTGAAGTTTCTCCCTTTCATTACTTTAAATATATCCTGTCGCTTCCTTCTGGCCTGAGGAGTTTCTGCTGAGAGATCAGCTGTTAACCTTATGGCACGTCCCTTGTCTGTTACCTTTTGTGTTTCTCTTGCTGCCTTTTTTTTTTTAACATATTTATTTTTGCCTGTGCTGGGTCTTCATTGCTCCATGTGGGCTTTCTTTCTCTAGTTGCAGCAAGCAGGGGCTTCTCTTTGTTCTGTTGCACAGGATTCTCATTGCAGTGGTTTCTCTTGTTGTACAGCGCAGGCCCTACGTGCATGAACTTCAGTAGTTGTGGCATGTGGGCTCAGTAGTTGTGGCTTGTGGGCTCTAGCAAGGGCTCAGTAGTTGTGGTACATGGGCTTAGTTGCTCTGTGGCATGTGGAATCTCCCCAAACCAGGAACTGAGCCCATGTCCCTTGCACTGGCAGGCAGATTGTTATCCATTGTGCCACCAGAGAAGTCCTCCCTTGCTGCTTTTAATATTTTTTCTTTATGTTTAATTTCTGTTAGTTTGTCTTGGCGTGGTTCCCCTTGGGTTTATGCTCTATGGAATGTTCTGTGCTTCTTGGACTTGACTATTTCCTTTCCCATGTTGGGAAGCTTTTGAGTATAATATGTTTGAAAATTTTCTCAGACCCCTCTTTTTCTTCTGGAACCTCTGTAATTCAGATATTGTCCTTAAAGTCTCTGAGAGCATATCCTCAAGTCTTTTCATTCTTTTGCCTTTGTTCTGCACTGTAGCTGTTATTTCCACCATATCCATTCTTTAGCCTCAGTTATGCTGCTATTGATTCCTTCTAGAGTATTTTTATGTTTAGTCATTGCATTGTCACTGTTTAGTTTTTATTTTTTCTAGGTCCTTTTTAAATGTGTTGTATTATTCTTACATTTTCTCCATGGTATTATTGAGATTTTGGATCATCTTTACTATCATTACTCTGAATTCTTTTCCAGGTAGTTTGCCTATTTTCTCTTCGTATATTTAGTCTTGTGAATTTATTTTCGTCTTGTGAGTTATTTGGTCCTTGTTCCTTCGTCTGTATAGTATTTCTCTATCTTTTCATTTTGTCTAACTCCCTGTGTTTAAACTTTTCTTTCCCCAGACTGTAGGTTCATTGTTCATCTTGCTTTTGGCCTCTACCATTGGTGGGTAAGGTTGGCCCAGTGGCTCGAGTTGGCTTCATGTTGGGAGGGACTTGTGTTTTGGTGGGAGAGGTGAGTGTTTTCCCTCTGCTGGGCAGGACTGTGGGAGGTGGTGTGTTTCGGGCCATCTGTGGGTAGCCTTTTTGGGTGATTGGGTTTATGTTCTTGTTTTGCTTGCTGAGGTGCCCAGCACTAGGTAGTGTAGGCAATTGGGCAGTGCCGTGTCTTAGATTCAGGTGGAGGCCTTTGTGAGAGTTTTCACTGATTCATATGCCCTGGTGTCAGGAGTCCTCTGGGGGTATAGTGACCTGGACCCAGTGCTCCTACCCCAGAGGCTAAGGCCCACCTTCTGGTCAGGGGAAACCCTAAAATACCACAAGCCATTTGTTGCAGTAATAAAGGGAATTTAAACAAAGAAACAAGCAAACCAAAAAGAAAAAGAGCAAAAAGAAAACCAGCAGAAAGCACTAAAAACAAAAGCTCACAATAAAAAAATGAAACCAGGGCTTCCTTGGTGGTCCAGTGGGTAAGGATACCGCCTTGCAGTGCAAGGGGCACCAGTTCGATCCCTGGCCTGGGAAGATCCCACCCGTGAAGTAGCAGGATTTCCTTTCCCATGTTGGGAAGCTTTTGAGTATAATATGTTTGAAAATTTTCTCAGACCCTCTTTTCTTCTGGAACCTCTGTAATTCAGATATTGTCCTTAAAGTCTCTGAGAGCATATCCTCAAGTCTTTTCATTCTTTTGCCTTTGTTCTGCACTGTAGCTGTTATTTCCACCATATCCATTCTTTAGCCTCAGTTATGCTGCTATTGATTCCTTCTAGAGTATTTTTATGTTTAGTCATTGCATTGTCACTGTTTAGTTTTTATTTCTTCTAGGTCCTTTTTAAATGTGTTGTATTATTCTTACATTTTCTCCATGGTATTATTGAGATTTTGGATCATCTTTACTATCATTACTCTGAATTCTTTTCCAGGTAGTTTGCCTATTTTCTCTTCGTATATTTAGTCTTGTGAATTTATTTTCGTCTTGTGAGTTATTTGGTCCTTGTTCCTTCGTCTGTATAGTATTTCTCTATCTTTTCATTTTGTCTAACTCCCTGTGTTTAAACTTTTCTTTCCCCAGACTGTAGGTTCATTGTTCATCTTGCTTTTGGCCTCTACCATTGGTGGGTAAGGTTGGCCCAGTGGCTCGAGTTGGCTTCATGTTGGGAGGGACTTGTGTTTTGGTGGGAGAGGTGAGTGTTTTCCCTCTGCTGGGCAGGACTGTGGGAGGTGGTGTGTTTCGGGCCATCTGTGGGTAGCCTTTTTGGGTGATTGGGTTTATGTTCTTGTTTTGCTTGCTGAGGTGCCCAGCACTAGGTAGTGTAGGCAATTGGGCAGTGCCGTGTCTTAGATTCAGGTGGAGGCCTTTGTGAGAGTTTTCACTGATTCATATGCCCTGGTGTCAGGAGTCCTCTGGGGGTATAGTGACCTGGACCCAGTGCTCCTACCCCAGAGGCTAAGGCCCACCTTCTGGTCAGGGAACCAAGATCCCACAAGCCATTTGTTGCAGTAATAAAGGGAATTTAAACAAAGAAACAAGCAAACCAAAAAGAAAAAGAGCAAAAAGAAAACCAGCAGAAAGCACTAAAAACAAAAGCTCACAATAAAAAAATGAAACCAGGGCTTCCTTGGTGGTCCAGTGGGTAAGGATACCGCCTTGCAGTGCAAGGGGCACCAGTTCGATCCCTGGCCTGGGAAGATCCCACGTGCTGTGAAGTAGCAGGACTAATGTGTCCAACTACCCAGCTGGAGCTCTGGAGCACGTGTGCCCAGAGCCGGTGCTCTGCAGTGAGAGAGGCCACTGTGATGGGAGACCCACACAGGCCAAAGAACAAAGATAAAATAAATGAAAGACCAATAGAAGTGGCCAAAAGAAAAAAAAAAAAAGAAACCAGACACATAGTAAAAGCAAAATCAGACAAAATAGAAACAAAAACAAAGCAACAGATACACATACATGCACAAACACACACAAACAAAACTAAAACAGACCAAGAAAATAGTACAAGAAAGTGACCCTGTGAGCAAAGGAAACCAAAAATGGTATCAACCAATTAAAAACAAAAGTAAAACACAGAAAACAAAACCAAAGCAGAGTGCCAACTGAGGAATAAAGGAAGGAAAACAAAACAAATAAACAAACATGGTGAAAAAAGAAAGAAAGAAAAAAGTAAGCAATGTGAAACAGAAATATATTAAAACAAACTATATGTATTAAAGAAAATCTACAATAATAAAGAAAGGGCTTCCCAGTTGGCTCAGTGTTAAAAAATCCATCTGTTAAGCAGGAGACATGGGTTCAATTCCTGGGTCTGGTAGATCCCATGAAAGGAAATGGCTACCCACTCCTTTATTCTTGCCTAGGAAATCCCATGAACAGGGGACTCTGGCTAGCTCCAGTTCACAGGATCACAAAGAGTCGGATACAACTGCACTACTAAACAACAATAGAAGAACCAAAAATGGGCCTCCATGGTGTCATAGGTAAAATCACAAATAGGATAGGGGATCCTCTGGGGGTATAGTGACCTGGACCCAGTGCTCCTACCCCAGAGGCTAAGGCCCACCTTCTGGTCAGGGAACCAAGATCCCACAAGCCATTTGTTGCAGTAATAAAGGGAATTTAAACAAAGAAACAAGCAAACCAAAAAGAAAAAGAGCAAAAAGAAAACCAGCAGAAAGCACTAAAAACAAAAGCTCACAATAAAAAAATGAAACCAGGGCTTCCTTGGTGGTCCAGTGGGTAAGGATACCGCCTTGCAGTGCAAGGGGCACCAGTTCGATCCCTGGCCTGGGAAGATCCCACGTGCTGTGAAGTAGCAGGACTAATGTGTCCAACTACCCAGCTGGAGCTCTGGAGCACGTGTGCCCAGAGCCGGTGCTCTGCAGTGAGAGAGGCCACTGTGATGGGAGACCCACACAGGCCAAAGAACAAAGATAAAATAAATGAAAGACCAATAGAAGTGGCCAAAAGAAAAAAAAAAAAAGAAACCAGACACATAGTAAAAGCAAAATCAGACAAAATAGAAACAAAAACAAAGCAACAGATACACATACATGCACAAACACACACAAACAAAACTAAAACAGACCAAGAAAATAGTACAAGAAAGTGACCCTGTGAGCAAAGGAAACCAAAAATGGTATCAACCAATTAAAAACAAAAGTAAAACACAGAAAACAAAACCAAAGCAGAGTGCCAACTGAGGAATAAAGGAAGGAAAACAAAACAAATAAACAAACATGGTGAAAAAAGAAAGAAAGAAAAAAGTAAGCAATGTGAAACAGAAATATATTAAAAAAAACTATATGTATTAAAGAAAATCTACAATAATAAAGAAAGGGCTTCCCAGTTGGCTCAGTGTTAAAAAATCCATCTGTTAAGCAGGAGACATGGGTTCAATTCCTGGGTCTGGTAGATCCCATGAAAGGAAATGGCTACCCACTCCTTTATTCTTGCCTAGGAAATCCCATGAACAGGGGACTCTGGCTAGCTCCAGTTCACAGGATCACAAAGAGTCGGATACAACTGCACTACTAAACAACAATAGAAGAACCAAAAAATGAGGAAAAAGAAACCACTGAACCATAGAAGGACAATGTAAAAGTAAAAACATATAAAAGAAATAAAAACATGTAATGTAAACAAGTTTCCTATAGCCTAAATAGAGATAATAGTAATAAAAAGAACAATTGCAATAATAAAGGAATAAGGAAGAATAGAATATCCAGAGACAACTTCAGAATAAATCAAAACATAGGAATAATAAATGCTTTTCCCACGTCTCAGCTTTTATCCTCCTTTTCTTTACTGTGAGTCATAGCCCATCTCTGCCTCCCTAGGAGGCCTTCCCCTGCTGGGCAGGGCTGTCGTCTGGACCTGCTGTGGGCACTGCTCAGAGTCTTACTGACCCCACTCAGGCCCTGTCCTGCATGTGCTTGCCTCCAGCGTCCACAGCTGCCAGAGCTAGAGCTTTTTCTTCTGTGGGAACACTCATTGTCCTTTTATATATTTCGTAGACACAGAGTCTACCTAGTTGGTCATGTGGATTTAATCTGTAGCTTGTTTAACTGGTAGAAAGGTTTCCACCCTCTTCCTTAGCAGCCCCGCCCCTAAGGGAGCTCAAGTGTGGTTTTATCCCACCTCTGCATGTGAGTCATTCACAGGAGTTTGCTCCTGAGGCTGCCATAGAGGATTGAGTCTGCCCAGTGAGGACTTCCCTGAGGCTTCCCTAGTGACTCAGATGGTAAAGAGTCTGCCTGCAATGCGGGAGAGCTGGGCTCGATCCCAGGGTTGGGAAGATCCCCTGGAGAAGAAATGGCAGCCCATTTCATTTTTTTTTTTTTAATTTTGACCTCTTTTTATTATTTTATTTATTTATTTAAATTTATTTATTTATTTATTTTCATCTATCTTTATTCTTTGGGCTCTGTGGGCCTCCCATTGCAGTGACCTCCTTGCAGAGCACTGGCTCTGGGAGCATGCACTCCCATAATTGGACACACACCATCCAGCTGCTCCATGGCACGTGGGATCTTCCCGGGCCAGGGATCGAACCAGTACCCCCTGTACTGCAAGGCGGGCTTTTCACTCAGTGGATCACCAGGGAAGCCGCCAACTCCAGTATTCTTGCCTGAAAAATCTCATGGACATAGGAGCCTGGCGGTCTATGTTCCAAGGGGTCTCAAAGAGTCAGAGTAACTAACTCTGGAGAGTCTGAGTAACTAACATACACAGTGGGACCAGCCATAGCAGTGGTGTAGCTGCTTGGATTGTGGCAGCGCCAGGTGTGCAGGGAAGCAGGCGGCCACAGATGCAAGAGATACGGCTCTTCTATGATTCTTTTCTAGCCTCTAGCAGCTGCTGCTCAAAGGACCTCCCGGGCTGGTCCTTATGAATTGCTCAGTGTAGCAGGCACTCAAAGGGCAGCCCTGGCTGGGGTCCTCTGTTGCTCAGCACAGCAGGCTCTCGAAGGACTCTCCTCGCTGGGGTCCTTCTCTATAGGTCAGCTGCTGGAGCCAGCTTGTCGAGAGAGAGGCTACGGTGACGGCTCCTCCCCCTGTGTGTGACTCAGCAGTAGCGCCCTGCCTCATGGCTGCCCAGCATTCCTCCGAAGGCACTCCTCGCCGCAGATTCCTTTCCTCCCGATCCTTCAGGTCGTCACCCCGAAGTCAACAGCAGCCCTCGCCCCAAGATTGCTCTCCAGTACTCAGGCTCCAGCTCCCCACCGCTGTGCATTCCGATGGACTCGCATCCCTGTCCGGGGTATGTAGAGACTCTGCACCGATCAACTGTATGGTTCTCACTCCGTTCAGACTGCCCCACATCAGCCGCTTCACTCTCCGACAGCCTCAGATACTTCCCTTCTGTCCCAACTGACTGCCCTGGATGCAGGGATCTCGCCTCTGCTTCAGCTCCCCAATCCCTGGCTGCAGATTGGTCCTGCTCGCTCTCCTTTTTCTCCTCTCTTTCTTTGGTCCTACCGCATTTTTCGTGGATATGTACGTTCCTTGGAAGTGGTCAGGGACTCCTGCGAGTACTCAGATGGTGCTCTGTGAGAACCTCTGCACCTGAAGATGTATTCCTGACACATCCGTGGAGGTAAATGTGCTCCACCATCTTGTCAACCGACTCCTCCATCATCTTGTCTGGGCTTTTAAAGAATGTATAAGCTATTTTGGATGACAACATGAGATACATTATTATAAAAGGAATGATACTGATCATGGGAATTAAGTCAAGGGAAAGGACCATCGTGGGTAGAAATAGCCTGTGGAATCCAGAAAGTGAGATTTTGTTAACTTGACTGTGGGAAAAAAAAGTTTTGATACAGAAATGAACAGTTTCAAGAAGGGGTATTATTAGTGAATGATCAGCTTTGGCTTTTTTTCGATGGTTTAAAAAAAAAGGTGAGGAAGTCAGGGCAAGGCTGAGATGTGGTGCTCAGTCTGAGGTAAGGAATGAGACCTGCAGTTGATAGAAGTAAGTGCTTCTTATTCATTGTTTTTGGAGTTTCATGTACTAGCACGTTGTTGTGAGTTGTTCACGCTGGAGGCAAATGAAGAACAGTTGCAGAGGATTGGGAAATGAGGTACAATCTGACATGAACTCCTGTGACTAGTATGAAGTAACCCCTGGGTTCCCCTGAGGCAACCCAGGAAAACCTGTAAGGCTGGTAGGAACGTGATGTAGATAGAACTGGGCGGCAACCTTCCGTTTACAAGTAGCGTGCTTGGGTCGGGGGAACCGGTGGTATTCCAAGTTCTTTCCCGATCCTTCAGGTCGTCACCCCGAAGTCAACAGCAGCCCTCGCCCCAAGATTGCTCTCCAGTACTCAGGCTCCAGCTCCCCACCGCTGTGCATTCCGATGGACTCGCATCCCTGTCCGGGGTATGTAGAGACTCTGCACCGATCAACTGTATGGTTCTCACTCCGTTCAGACTGCCCCACATCAGCCGCTTCACTCTCCGACAGCCTCAGATACTTCCCTTCTGTCCCAACTGACTGCCCTGGATGCAGGGATCTCGCCTCTGCTTCAGCTCCCCAATCCCTGGCTGCAGATTGGTCCTGCTCGCTCTCCTTTTTCTCCTCTCTTTCTTTGGTCCTACCGCATTTTTCGTGGATATGTACGTTCCTTGGAAGTGGTCAGGGACTCCTGCGAGTACTCAGATGGTGCTCTGTGAGAACCTCTGCACCTGAAGATGTATTCCTGACACATCCGTGGAGGTAAATGTGCTCCACCATCTTGTCAACCGACTCCTCCATCATCTTGTCTGGGCTTTTAAAGAATGTATAAGCTATTTTGGATGACAACATGAGATACATTATTATAAAAGGAATGATACTGATCATGGGAATTAAGTCAAGGGAAAGGACCATCGTGGGTAGAAATAGCCTGTGGAATCCAGAAAGTGAGATTTTGTTAACTTGACTGTGGGAAAAAAAAGTTTTGATACAGAAATGAACAGTTTCAAGAAGGGGTATTATTAGTGAATGATCAGCTTTGGCTTTTTTTCGATGGTTTAAAAAAAAAGGTGAGGAAGTCAGGGCAAGGCTGAGATGTGGTGCTCAGTCTGAGGTAAGGAATGAGACCTGCAGTTGATAGAAGTAAGTGCTTCTTATTCATTGTTTTTGGAGTTTCATGTACTAGCACGTTGTTGTGAGTTGTTCACGCTGGAGGCAAATGAAGAACAGTTGCAGAGGATTGGGAAATGAGGTACAATCTGACATGAACTCCTGTGACTAGTATGAAGTAACCCCTGGGTTCCCCTGAGGCAACCCAGGAAAACCTGTAAGGCTGGTAGGAACGTGATGTAGATAGAACTGGGCGGCAACCTTCCGTTTACAAGTAGCGTGCTTGTTTAAAATGTCAAGTCAGGGAAAAGGAAGGCAACAGAAGTCGGTGGTATTCCCAAGTTCTTCTGTTTGTTAGGCTACAGTACACATTCAGCAGAATGAACATATGTTTGACAGTTTCTGTTCTGTTTACTAGGAGCTGCTTCTTCAGACCTTGAGTGGCGGTCAAGGGTCTCCACTTACCTATACTCTACGGTCTGTCAGGGACTCCTGATTATACAATCACCCATCATCTGAGGCATCATCCAAGGCTGTCTGTGATTCATGGGAGTCACCAAGAGAGAAACCTTGAGTGGCTCAGTGGTGCATTTGAGTTTCCTAGCTGGTCCCTGGGTCCAATGCCCTCACGACATTCTCTGAATAGTTCTATAGTGACATCCTAGAATAGTGGACACTGAAGAATCCAGGCTGTAGAAAGTAGCCTCTGGCCTGTACATCTTGTCACCTTCTGAGATGCTGTCTTCTGCCATGGTAGCCAGAGCAGTGAATCTAAAACCCAGGTCTGTCCAGGACATAACTGTGGGCATTTCAGTGGCATCTGGCCACCTATATGCCAGGGTGACATAAAGGGCTCTATGTTGTGGCCTCTTTCACTCATCTCTCATTTGGTCTCCAAAGGTACAAAATTGCTTAGAGTTCCTAGGCACCCCCTCTTTTCCAATGAGTAGTCTCTTTGCATTGGGTGGCCAAAGTACTGGAACTTCAGCTTCAGCATCAGTCCTTCCAATGAATATTCAGAGTTAATTTCCTTTAGGATTGACTGGTTTGTTCTCCTTTCAGTCCAATGGACTGTCAAGAGTCTTCTCTAGCACCACAGTTTAAAGGCATTAATTCTTCAGCACTCAGCCTTCTATTTTTTATTTTTTTTAACTTTTTTTTTGCAGGGGGGGGCCACTTTTGTTGATCTTTCATTTGATTGTCTTTGTTCTTTGGTCTGTATGGGCTTCCCATCACAGTGGCCTCCCTTGTCGCAGAGCACTGGCTCTGAGCACGTATGCTCCAGAGCTCCAGCTCGGTAGTTGGACGCATTGGTCCAGCTGATCTGTGGCACACGGAATCCTCCCAGGCCAGGGATCAAACCGGCTCACCTTGCACTGCAAGGTGGTGTCCTTACATACTGGACCACCAGGGAAGCCCTCACCCTTCTTTATGGTCCAACTCTCACATCCATACGTGACTATTGGAAAAATCATAACTTTGACTATCCAGACCACTGTTGGCAAAATAATGTCTCTGCTTTTTAATACACTATCTAGGTTTGTCATAGCTTTTTTTTCCAAGGAGTAAGCGTCTTTTAATTTCATGGCTGCAGTCACCATCCGCAGTGATTTTGCAGCCTAAGACATAGAAGCTTAATAAATTATTGGACTGAAAGAAGAAAATATGAAATATAATTTTAGAAGAGCTAAGAGACTTGGAAATCAAGCACTGATGTTAAAACATTTGCTATAGTTTGCTGCCTGTAAGATCTTTAGACTTGGTAGAGAGAGAGAGTCAGAATATGTTTAATTTTTCTAGTAGTCTAGAGCAGGTTATAGTCTAATAGATTGTTGTCTCTGTCTCTTGGTTTTGGTTCTTTGCTTTTTCTGAATGGATGAGAGAGCAAGACGAAAGAAGCATGGGTCCATCAGATAATGAGCTATCCAGCTGTATTGCCATATGAACTAACACCCTCCCCTCTCAGTTACTCTTTTTAAATTTTATTTATTTATTTTTGTAAAGATTTATTTATTTATTTATTCTGGGGTAGCGGGGGAGGGAGGGGAGCAGGCGGGCTACTTCTATTGGTCTTTCATTTGTCTATTTTCATCCATCTTTGTTCTTTGGCCCATGTGGGCCTCCCATCGCAGTGGCCTCTGTTGTCGCAGAGCACCGGCTCTGGGCTCATGTGCTCCAGAGCTCCGGCTCAGTAATTGGACACATGGTTCCAGCTGCTCTGTGGCACATGGGATCTTCCCAGGCCAGAGATCGAACCGGCGGCCCTTGCACTGCAAGGCGGTGTCCTTACCCACTGAACCCCTAGGGAAGCCCTTTTAAAATTTTTTTAAGTTTATTTGTTTATTTTTGGCTATGCTAGATCTTCACTGCTGTACGGGCTTTTCCCTAGTTGCAAAGAGCAGGGGCTACTTTCTAGTTGTGGTGCATGGGCTTCTCATTGTGGTGGCTTCTCTTGTTTCAGAGCACAGGTTCTAGGGTGAGTGGACTAATGTAGTCCCAGCTCATGAGCTCAGTAGTTGTGGTTCCCAGGCTCTAGACCATAGACTCAATGGTTATGGTGCATCGTGCTCTGCTGCATGTGGCATCTTCCTTGATCATGGATTGAACCCGTGTCTCTTGTATTGGCAGGAGGATTCTTTACCAGTGAGCCACACAGGGAATCCCCCCTCTCAGTTATTGTTACTGGCACATTTTTACTTCATAAAGCTTTATGGTATTTGCTCTGTTCACTTTGTATCCTCTCCTTTCACATATGGAATCCGTATTAGTTATATATGAATGGTGTCAGCTCTTAAAACCAGGAGGACAGAGGTTTAAAAATATCAGTTAGAAATGCACATTTCTCGGGCTTCCCTGGTGGTCCAGTTGGTGAAGAGTCTGCCTTGCAGTGTAAGGGGTGCCGGTTTGATCCCTGGCATGGGAAGATCTCATATGCCATGGAGCGGCTGGATTGATGTGTTCAAGCCAGTGCTCTGGAGCGCATGCGGCCAGAGCCGGTGCTCTGCAACGAGAGAGGCCACCACGATGGGAGGCCCACACAGGTCAAAGAGTTAAGATGGATGACAGTAAGTAAAAAAAAAAAAGATGGATGAAAATAAATAAATGAAGGGCCAATAAAAAAGGCCAAAATTACAAAAAAAAAAAAAAAAAAGAAACGCACATTTCTCTGTAAGATTTGTTGTTTCCAAAAAACAAGCTGTTACATAATTTTTTAAACTGAGAACATTCTCAGATAGAGTAATAGTGATAGATAAAGAAATGCTAGTGGGGCTTCCCTGGTGGTCCAGTGGGTAAGGACACCGCCTTGCAGTGCAAGAGGCGCTGGTTTGATCCCTGGCCTGGGAAGATCCCACGTGCCGCGGAGCAGCTGGACTGATGTGTCCAATTACCGAGCTGGAGCTCTGGAGCACATGCGCCCAGAGCTGGTGCTCTGCGACAACAGAGGCCACCGTGATGGGAGGCCCACATGGGCCAAAGAACAAAGATGGATGAAAATAGATAAATGAAAGACCAATAGAAGTGGCCCGCCTGCTCCCCTCCCTCCCCATCCGCCTCACCAAAATAAATAAATAAATAAATCTTTAAAAAAGGGGGAAAAAAGAAATGCTAGTGGATTTAGTATCCACTTTCTTCTTAGAGGGCAGGGAAATGAGAAAAAAATCGAATCATCTAACTGAATTAAGTCAAATGTCTCCCTACAATAATAAAGGATTAGTATATGAAGTACGGTAACCTGTGCAGAGACCCAAGGAGCTCGACTCCACTGAAGAACAGAGCACTGACACGTGGCTTTGAGATCTGCCTTCTAGTCTGTTCCCTGTGAAACTCACTCTCTCTCTGTTCATCTTCACTCTTTTGGTCTGTGCCTTGTCATAGACTCAATGACAGAGGGAAATTACATGAAGTCTTTGAGAAATGAAAGGCTGGAAAATGTTAGAGAACTCTGATTAGTCTTCTCAGAATCCTACTTAGTAAAAGTGATGTTTGTTAATATTAAAAAAAAAATATGTCTCCTCAACTTTTCAAGTGCCTCTAGTCTTGACAGTAGAAAGTAAAGCAGAACAGAAGCTGTGCTTCCTCAGGAGGCCAAGGCATTGAGTTGTGCCTCTGTTAGTCTCTAAAGTTGTTGAACATGCTGAAATGTCAGTAGCTCTCCCACTGTATGCTTGGTGATATGTCTGTTTTTGGTATGCTTGGAATTACAGGGATCTCCGGAATAATACTACACAGCTCATTACTCTTATGTCCCTCCCCTAATACTGAAACTTTAGAAAAAAAAATGTATATATACATACTTTAAGGATTAGTTTACATATTATTATATTGGCTGATGCTCCTATCATGTTTCTGTGTTATAGTGATGTTGCCTAAAAAAAGATGGAACACTTTGAGAGTTGTGGGTTAAGTTTTACTTGGGACACAATTAAGACTGCAGCCTGGGAGGCAGCACCTGAACTCCCTCTAAGAGACTGCTTCAAAGGGGCGATAGGAGGAAAGTCCATATATAAGGTTTTGAGGAAGGGAGAGCTTAATACCAATAACAAAAAGGTCTTTAGTTAGTCACAAGGATCTGATGTCACCATAAGGAGATTTAGCGCTTTTCTAAATAGGAGGAGATACAAGGATTGAAATAATAAAATCTGTTCCTAAAAGCATCCATGTATCTAAGGACCTGCCCCACCAGATTCCCTGGAGCACAGAGTGCCTCAAACCACCCCAAGCTGCCTTAGAGGGTGTGGAGGGTCAGCAGCTGTCACAGCACGGGGGTCAGTCTCCACAGAGACAGATGGTACACGCCCTTGTTCAGCCATTGGCAGTGTAATTGGTGAATGCCAATTTGTAGTTGACAGTGATTACCACATGACTTTGGTCCCAAAGAGGTATAGCATGTAGATATAGTTTCTACTTTATCGTGTTTAATCCTAGATTTAGACACATAGCTGTGGTTCAGAATTGAAGCCAACATTAACCGTATATTATTAGGCTGTTATTTTACTATAAGAAGAAATGACTCTATAAACGTCTCTGATGGGAATAGGTGTATAAGAAATACCCTAAATTGAAAGACACAGCTGCTAAGTAATGAACAAGGTCTGAATGGAAACTTGCTTTTGTTGTCGTTAATTTGGTACATTAAGTGGAATTTGGCTTTAAGATCACTAAATCCTGTCCTCCTTTCATGTGATGGAAAATGTTGCTTAGTAACTTGTTTTTTTCCACAATGCCACTTTAAATTAGCATTCCAAAGGATTTGGAAGTAAGGGTTGTACTCACGAGATTTTCTTGAAATAACTAGGCTCTAACCAAAGTAGCAGAGAACCCACAGTAAGGTGGAGTCAAAGCTAGCCTCATGTCAGAGACGTATTTGTGAATTTGTTGGCTTACGGTGTGGTTATGTGGTTTAAGTATATTTTTCATTCTGAAAGCATTTGAGCTTCCTATTTAGAATTTGTGAGTACTTGTCATCCAGGCCCATACTTGCTGAGTCATAGGAGACGTCATTAGAGCTAAGGACAGGAACTCTAATCAGGAGTAACTGATATTCCTAATGAAAGAAATATGCTTTGAGAGTTGTGTCACCATAAGGAGATTTAGGCGCTTTTCTAAATTTGAGGAAGGGAGAGCTTAATACCAATAACAAAAAGGTCTTTAGTTAGTCACAAGGATCTGATGTCACCATAAGGAGATTTAGCGCTTTTCTAAATAGGAGGAGATACAAGGATTGAAATAATAAAATCTGTTCCTAAAAGCATCCATGTATCTAAGGACCTGCCCCACCAGATTCCCTGGAGCACAGAGTGCCTCAAACCACCCCAAGCTGCCTTAGAGGGTGTGGAGGGTCAGCAGCTGTCACAGCACGGGGGTCAGTCTCCACAGAGACAGATGGTACACGCCCTTGTTCAGCCATTGGCAGTGTAATTGGTGAATGCCAATTTGTAGTTGACAGTGATTACCACATGACTTTGGTCCCAAAGAGGTATAGCATGTAGATATAGTTTCTACTTTATCGTGTTTAATCCTAGATTTAGACACATAGCTGTGGTTCAGAATTGAAGCCAACATTAACCGTATATTATTAGGCTGTTATTTTACTATAAGAAGAAATGACTCTATAAACGTCTCTGATGGGAATAGGTGTATAAGAAATACCCTAAATTGAAAGACACAGCTGCTAAGTAATGAACAAGGTCTGAATGGAAACTTGCTTTTGTTGTCGTTAATTTGGTACATTAAGTGGAATTTGGCTTTAAGATCACTAAATCCTGTCCTCCTTTCATGTGATGGAAAATGTTGCTTAGTAACTTGTTTTTTTCCACAATGCCACTTTAAATTAGCATTCCAAAGGATTTGGAAGTAAGGGTTGTACTCACGAGATTTTCTTGAAATAACTAGGCTCTAACCAAAGTAGCAGAGAACCCACAGTAAGGTGGAGTCAAAGCTAGCCTCATGTCAGAGACGTATTTGTGAATTTGTTGGCTTACGGTGTGGTTATGTGGTTTAAGTATATTTTTCATTCTGAAAGCATTTGAGCTTCCTATTTAGAATTTGTGAGTACTTGTCATCCAGGCCCATACTTGCTGAGTCATAGGAGACGTCATTAGAGCTAAGGACAGGAACTCTAATCAGGAGTAACTGATATTCCTAATGAAAGAAATATGCCATTTGTTCATATTATTGGGTTCTAATAATCCTATTATTTACAGGTCAGATAACTTTGACGTTAGTTTAAAATTTAGCTATGTTGGTTAGATGATAATTTGTATACCGTTGTTCACACTATTGATATTTTGTGTATTTCTTTTTAGAATTGTGATATGTGATTTGGGCTCTTGATCCATATATATATATATGCAAATTTACACACATGTATGTACATGTATATATTATTAAATTTATATGTAATGTACTCTGTATAATTCACATTGCTTTGACACACATGCAAATTTACATATATTTACATATTATATATATGTAAGTGTATGACAACATGTATACCCACATATATGAAATTACACAGGTGTGTAAATTTTATGTAAATACATATGTATAAATGACTCCATATATATGTAGGCACGTGTATATACAGTGTGTATACACTAGTTTGTATATGTTACAGTTTGTAGATCAATAGATGCCTGGCTATGATCGGCAAAATTTACAGTGCTGTGTTGATCTTAGCTGGCTTACACAGAGAGTGTGGGCTTTTTCAGGGGTTGATCAGTTTGGTTTGGTGGTATTTGGCCTATCAAAGTGATTTGTTTAGTAAATGAAATATTTGCAAAGTCTTTTCCTCCTTGGGTCTCTCCAAGCCCCATAATTCTGTTTTCTTCCCTCAACTGAATCCCCGAGACTGAGCATACATAACTGAGAAAGAGCCAGGGCTAGGGACTTGGAGGGAAGATTGAGAGAATGAGGGGATAATCAGGGGAGGGGTCCAGGCCTGGGGAAGCCACTGTGGGCAGCATGGATCTGTAGTAGATAAGCAAGTGAAACGGAGCAGCAAGCAAAATCAGGGGCCCAGGAATACTGGACTTTGGTAGGTGTGATGTCCCAAGAGGGCACAGAAAGGGAAAAATAAAAAGTCAAGGTCTCGTCAGGAATCAGCCTCCAGAAACTGAAAGGACCCTGGCACCACCTGGCAGCTACTTGGGACGTGGCAGCTACTCATGGCCCATAAACTTGCTCCGATACTTGCTGAGTCATAGGAGACGTCATTAGAGCTAAGGACAGGAACTCTAATCAGGAGTAACTGATATTCCTAATGAAAGAAATATGCCATTTGTTCATATTATTGGGTTCTAATAATCCTATTATTTACAGGTCAGATAACTTTGACGTTAGTTTAAAATTTAGCTATGTTGGTTAGATGATAATTTGTATACCGTTGTTCACACTATTGATATTTTGTGTATTTCTTTTTAGAATTGTGATATGTGATTTGGGCTCTTGATCCATATATATATATATGCAAATTTACACACATGTATGTACATGTATATATTATTAAATTTATATGTAATGTACTCTGTATAATTCACATTGCTTTGACACACATGCAAATTTACATATATTTACATATTATATATATGTAAGTGTATGACAACATGTATACCCACATATATGAAATTACACAGGTGTGTAAATTTTATGTAAATACATATGTATAAATGACTCCATATATATGTAGGCACGTGTATATACAGTGTGTATACACTAGTTTGTATATGTTACAGTTTGTAGATCAATAGATGCCTGGCTATGATCGGCAAAATTTACAGTGCTGTGTTGATCTTAGCTGGCTTACACAGAGAGTGTGGGCTTTTTCAGGGGTTGATCAGTTTGGTTTGGTGGTATTTGGCCTATCAAAGTGATTTGTTTAGTAAATGAAATATTTGCAAAGTCTTTTCCTCCTTGGGTCTCTCCAAGCCCCATAATTCTGTTTTCTTCCCTCAACTGAATCCCCGAGACTGAGCATACATAACTGAGAAAGAGCCAGGGCTAGGGACTTGGAGGGAAGATTGAGAGAATGAGGGGATAATCAGGGGAGGGGTCCAGGCCTGGGGAAGCCACTGTGGGCAGCATGGATCTGTAGTAGATAAGCAAGTGAAACGGAGCAGCAAGCAAAATCAGGGGCCCAGGAATACTGGACTTTGGTAGGTGTGATGTCCCAAGAGGGCACAGAAAGGGAAAAATAAAAAGTCAAGGTCTCGTCAGGAATCAGCCTCCAGAAACTGAAAGGACCCTGGCACCACCTGGCAGCTACTTGGGACGTCGGCACAGCAGTTCATGGGCGCGTCCGTGCCGGGTGTGCTCTCGCCAGGGAGCTTCCCTGTCAGGCTGGGAGCTGGGCTCAGGGTGTGGGCCCCAGAGCCCACTGGTAAAAGCAGGTCACAGGTGTGTCTGCCTGAAGGGAATAGGGAGGTGACTGGGAGTTGCTGACACCTGAGGAGGGAGGTGAAGGACAAGTGGCAGCACAGGCACGATCAGCACTCTTGTGTTTCTGTGACTCACGGGCCCTGGTTGTAACTCACCCATCTTTGAGGCAGTAAAACCTCCAGGCCAGGACTGGGAATGACTCAAGGGGCGGTTCCAGAGGATCAGCAAACCTACTTCCTTGGTGGGGTTATTGCAGCTCTGTCCTCATGTTTCTCTGCCCCTGTTTCTCTGCCCAGAAGGTGGTGCAGAAGAGCTTCAGTGAAGGGGGTAGAGAGAGACATTTCCATTTAAAACCTGCTAAGTAGTGTGCATTCTGTATAAAAAGCTCAGTTTCCATTCTTTAGGTTTTTCATAGCCCCCTCTCCACCAAAAGTAGGTCTGTTTGCAGAGCAGTGCCTTGGAATAAATAATATAAATGAAGATTAATTCATGAGAAAAGTGTGGCTTGTGATCATGTAAGGAATTTTGGTCTGTATTACATATATACATTTAGATATTTTATAAATATTTAAAGGCAAGCATATAGAATAACTACATATGCACATGAGAAAATTTATACTGCTTAGGAATTCCTGAGAATTACTGTTTTTAACTCAGTGTTTTGGTCCTTTTTCAGAGATTTGAACAAAAATACTTTGTTTTTATTTTCACTTATATTATGAAATTAGGTCAATTTGTAGGAAAGAAGAACTAATTAACCTTAAAATCTCATTTATATCTTGAGACTCAGTTCTTATTATGCATCTATTTGTTAATATATTTAGTTTATAACTTAAATTATGCCTCATATATTGGCATGTAATGATATGATTCATTTCATGTTTATTTTTAACAGTGTTAGTGTATGGTGATATAACATTATGTTTATAATTCTCTTATTCTTGACCATTTGGGTCAATAATATTTTATTTTCATTATTGAAAATATCACTGGCATGAACATTTTAAAACAAATTACCTTTGTGTTGTTTCCTTGGGGGCATTTTCCCCATAGTGAGATTAACAGGTCAAAGGGCAGGAACAACTTTATAGCTTCTGTTACACGTTGTCAGGTTGTTTTTCAGAAAGATGGAAGATGGAGCTCATTTCCATCCCCTATCGACGTATAACGCACAGTCCCCATTTTAGGTAGGTTAGACAGTCTAAGCACACATGAGAAGTATAATTACATTTCTACCCTGAGGCCTTGCTATATGGAAAGCTCGCGTAAGTAAACTCAATATGTGGACTTTGAAATTATAGAACTGATAAAATGTAGAGCTAATCTGCTCTTCAGAGTGTGGAGCCTTAAAGTGGGATTTTGCGGCTTGGAGAGCATGCTGTGCTGAGATGGTGCCCCCTTTTGGACGAGTGTGGTACTGCGACCCCACTCTGTGAGACATTTTTAAGGCCAGAACCGAGGGTAAGGAGGACTTTCCCAGCCTGAAAGGAATCCTGGAAGGCCGATAGGTCTTGTATAAAAGCTCAGTTTCCATTCTTTAGGTTTTCATAGCCCCTCTCCACCAAAAGTAGGTCTGTTTGCAGAGCAGTGCCTTGGAATAAATAATATAAATGAAGATTAATTCATGAGAAAAGTGTGGCTTGTGATCATGTAAGGAATTTTGGTCTGTATTACATATATACATTTAGATATTTTATAAATATTTAAAGGCAAGCATATAGAATAACTACATATGCACATGAGAAAATTTATACTGCTTAGGAATTCCTGAGAATTACTGTTTTTAACTCAGTGTTTTGGTCCTTTTTCAGAGATTTGAACAAAAATACTTTGTTTTTATTTTCACTTATATTATGAAATTAGGTCAATTTGTAGGAAAGAAGAACTAATTAACCTTAAAATCTCATTTATATCTTGAGACTCAGTTCTTATTATGCATCTATTTGTTAATATATTTAGTTTATAACTTAAATTATGCCTCATATATTGGCATGTAATGATATGATTCATTTCATGTTTATTTTTAACAGTGTTAGTGTATGGTGATATAACATTATGTTTATAATTCTCTTATTCTTGACCATTTGGGTCAATAATATTTTTATTTTCATTATTGAAAATATCACTGGCATGAACATTTTAAAACAAATTACCTTTGTGTTGTTTCCTTGGGGGCATTTTCCCCATAGTGAGATTAACAGGTCAAAGGGCAGGAACAACTTTATAGCTTCTGTTACACGTTGTCAGGTTGTTTTTCAGAAAGATGGAAGATGGAGCTCATTTCCATCCCCTATCGACGTATAACGCACAGTCCCCATTTTAGGTAGGTTAGACAGTCTAAGCACACATGAGAAGTATAATTACATTTCTACCCTGAGGCCTTGCTATATGGAAAGCTCGCGTAAGTAAACTCAATATGTGGACTTTGAAATTATAGAACTGATAAAATGTAGAGCTAATCTGCTCTTCAGAGTGTGGAGCCTTAAAGTGGGATTTTGCGGCTTGGAGAGCATGCTGTGCTGAGATGGTGCCCCCTTTTGGACGAGTGTGGTACTGCGACCCCACTCTGTGAGACATTTTTAAGGCCAGAACCGAGGGTAAGGAGGACTTTCCCAGCCTGAAAGGAATCCTGGAAGGCTTCTTGGAGGTTGAGGGAAGGTGGGGGCACTCTGTAGTCCGTGTATAGCCAAGAAGATGGGATGGCCATTGGGGAGTCCTAGGCCACCAGTCACTGAGCTGTGTAGGTCCTGGCTAGCTGCTAACCAAAACGTTCCACATTCAAACTGTCAACTCAAGAGTGTTAGGATGATGCTTTTCCTGACAATATTTTTAATTTTATAATGGAAATCGATTGAGATTTCAGATTTTGTAGAAATTTATTCATCCATAAGGGTATACCAGTCTAGTTCATAAATGGTCTTTTGTCATGCTTGAACAGGCGAAAACAGACTTTTCCCTGAGAAGTAAATTTCCCTCATTGCTCATGCCTTGCACTTTTGCCAGTTTCCACAGTGACTTGCAAAAACTCTATAACCTAAATACCAGAACACGTACCAACCTGTCCTAGAACTGGACTGGGAGGAAAGACAGAAGTGAAACATGTTCCACAGAGCATGTGGTTCAGAAAGGCAAAAAGCAACAAGCTACACTCATGTTTAAGCAACAAGCTTAAACATTCCTATGTGTAAACCTTCTAAAAGAAGTAAACTGAATGGATATTTATGGTAGAAATTCCAAGTCATAAAGTTTAATGGAGACTGAGATATAAAATTGTTTTAATTTTCAGGTACCAAAGTAAAAATTAAGTACTGATAGGTAGAGAGAGGTCGGAAATGTTCAATACCAGCAACAAGGGAGACTATCATATGAGATTTATTTTTTGTTGTCAATTAAGACTTTTCCCTTTTGGTTGTAAAATATTAGACAGTCTAAGCACACATGAGAAGTATAATTACATTTCTACCCTGAGGCCTTGCTATATGGAAAGCTCGCGTAAGTAAACTCAATATGTGGACTTTGAAATTATAGAACTGATAAAATGTAGAGCTAATCTGCTCTTCAGAGTGTGGAGCCTTAAAGTGGGATTTTGCGGCTTGGAGAGCATGCTGTGCTGAGATGGTGCCCCCTTTTGGACGAGTGTGGTACTGCGACCCCACTCTGTGAGACATTTTTAAGGCCAGAACCGAGGGTAAGGAGGACTTTCCCAGCCTGAAAGGAATCCTGGAAGGCTTCTTGGAGGTTGAGGGAAGGTGGGGGCACTCTGTAGTCCGTGTATAGCCAAGAAGATGGGATGGCCATTGGGGAGTCCTAGGCCACCAGTCACTGAGCTGTGTAGGTCCTGGCTAGCTGCTAACCAAAACGTTCCACATTCAAACTGTCAACTCAAGAGTGTTAGGATGATGCTTTTCCTGACAATATTTTTAATTTTATAATGGAAATCGATTGAGATTTCAGATTTTGTAGAAATTTATTCATCCATAAGGGTATACCAGTCTAGTTCATAAATGGTCTTTTGTCATGCTTCGAACAGGCGAAAAACAGACTTTTCCCTGAGAAGTAAATTTCCCTCATTGCTCATGCCTTGCACTTTTGCCAGTTTCCACAGTGACTTGCAAAAACTCTATAACCTAAATACCAGAACACGTACCAACCTGTCCTAGAACTGGACTGGGAGGAAAGACAGAAGTGAAACATGTTCCACAGAGCATGTGGTTCAGAAAGGCAAAAAGCAACAAGCTACACTCATGTTTAAGCAACAAGCTTAAACATTCCTATGTGTAAACCTTCTAAAAGAAGTAAACTGAATGGATATTTATGGTAGAAATTCCAAGTCATAAAGTTTAATGGAGACTGAGATATAAAATTGTTTTAATTTTCAGGTACCAAAGTAAAAATTAAGTACTGATAGGTAGAGAGAGGTCGGAAATGTTCAATACCAGCAACAAGGGAGACTATCATATGAGATTTATTTTTTGTTGTTGTCAATTAAGACTTTTCCCTTTTTGGTTGTAAAAATATATGCCAACTTGCTTCAGTCATTCCAACTCTTTGCAACCCCATGAACTATAGCCCCCCAGGCTCCTCTGTCCATGGGATTCTCCAGACACAACTACTGGAGTGGGTTGCCATGCCCTCCTCCCAGGGGTATTCCCGACCCAGGGATTGAACCCACATCTTTTATGTCTCTTGCCTTGGCCAGCAGATTCTTTACCTGTAGAGCCGTCTTATATATAAAGCCAAGGTTTCCATCTTTATCATTTTTAGTCAGTGGCCTTAACTGCATTCACAATGCTATGCAGCTATCACTATTCCCAAAGCTTTTCATCACCCCAAACAGAAGCCCTATGCTTTAGGGATTTATTTTGTAATTGATTACTTCAAAAATTTTTTTTTTCTGGCTGAAAAAAATGTGTAATTCAAACTATTTATGCTTAAAATTTCAGCATATGCCAAAAGTTAGGGGATTCTGGTAGGTATGTGTCTCGTGTCCATCAGTTTCCTTTCATTCTTCCTGATGACGCATGCTTGGTTGAAGAAGATGCCAATCCATGGAGAGGAGGGGAGGACTGTTGTTCTGTCCAGGGCATGTGAGGGGCTGTGTTCTGCAGCTGAAACCTATACATCAAATGTTCTTTGTAGGAGAAAACTGGTAGTCTTACTTATTTAATGTATTTTAAAAGTTTAAAGCACTATTGTGTTTTTTGAAGTTTTAAAAAAAATTTAAGAACTTGTCCTTATTGTGAACACAAAAGTTATTTTTCCACATTCATTTTAGTCTTGTTTTTCACTTTCATGTTTTTGACATAGTTGATGATGATGGGTCTAGTTGTAGACAAGTAACTTTATTTTTCCACCCACCATATCATTTACAGTTTTTTTCTTAAGTTTGTTTTTCTTAAATTTAGCTCTATGGTCTTCATAATAATAGGCCCAGGAATGTATGTAGCTTCATTACATAACCATACTACCTTTGTTGACATTTAGGTTGACATTTGTAACTATGATAACTGAACAACTTCAGACATCTTCCTTCTGGGGTTCATTGTCATGAGGGGGAAACAATGTTCACCTATATGTTTTTTTTTTCATACTTTAAACTTTGTATTAACAATGCTGTGGCAGTTTCAGGTGAACAGCAAAAGAACTCGGCCACACAGATACATGTATCCATTCTCCCCCAGACTCCCCTTTCATCCTGGCAGCCACATAGCATTGGGCAGAGTTCCATGTGCTATGTAGTAGCTTCTTGCTGGTTGTCCATTTTGAATATAGCAGTTGTTCATGCGTATCTTGTTGGTGGTCACGACTTTTGAATTTTCCATGAAGATTTGGTACAATTAGCAGTGCTATGTTTTTGTAGTTATAAATGTCACGTGAATGACACACGTTCGATTTGGTTACAGGTTGTGAAAATCTTAGAGAAGCATGACCCCTTGAAGAACACCCAGGCAAAATACGGGTCCATCCCTCCAGATGAGGCCAGTGCCGTACAGAACTATGTAGAACACATGCTCTTTCTGCTGATTGAAGAGCAAGCTAGGGATGCTGCCATGGGGCCAATCCTGGAATTTGTGGTCTCTGAGAACATCATGGAGAAACTCTTCCTGTGGAGCTTGAGGCGAGAATTTACCGATGAGACAAAAATGGAACAGCTCAAGATGTATGAGATGCTGATCACCCAGTCCCACCAGCCTCTGCTGCACCACAAGCCCATTCTGAAGCCCCTGATGATGTTGCTGAGCTCTTGTTCAGGAACAACCACCCCTACTGTGGAGGCGAAGCTGGTGGTCCTGCTCAATCAGCTGTGTTCCATTCTTGCCAAAGATCCATCCATCCTGGAACTCTTCTTCCATACTAGTGAGGACCAAGGGGCTGCCAACTTCCTCATCTTCTCACTCCTGATCCCCTTCATTCACCGGGAGGGGACCGTCGGCCAGCAGGCCCGGGATGCCTTGCTCTTCATCATGTCTCTCTCTGCCGAGAACAGCATGGTGGCTCAGCACATCGTGGAGAACACCTACTTCTGTCCGGTAAGTCCTTCTTGTTGGTCCATTTTCCATTCGCTTCTCTTCTCTCCTGGGTTGATGATGAATATCTTTTTTAAAAAGCTTCTTTAGATTGCTATTTGCATTTATTTTGTGGTAAAATCTTGTTTCTTGTTCTTTTTTATTTTTTATTTTTTTTATTATTATTTTTTAAAGATTTATTTATTTATTTATTTTGGGGGGCGGGTTGGGGAGGGAGGGGGTGGGCGGGCCACTTCTATTGGTCTTTCATTTCTCTATTTTCATCCGTCTTTGTTCTTTGGCTCCTGTGGGCCTCCCATCGCAGTGGCGTCTGTTGTTGCAGAGTGCCGGCTCTGGGCACATGTGCTCCAGAGCTCCGGCTCAGTGATTGGACACATCAGTCCAGCCGCTCTGCGGCACGTGGG
Source organism: Tragulus kanchil (assembly GCA_022376925.1). NCBI lineage: Eukaryota > Metazoa > Chordata > Mammalia > Artiodactyla > Tragulidae > Tragulus > Tragulus kanchil. Next base: position 43,019,228 of record JAIOJX010000025.1, read on the forward strand.
ATCTTCCCAGGCCAGGGATCGAACTGGCGCCCCTTGCACTGCAAGGCAATGTCCTTATCCACTGGACCACCAGGGGAAGCCCTTGTTCTTTTTTAAATTGTGGTGGTGGTTTATTTGTTATTGGCTGTGCTGCATGGCATGTGGGATCGTAGTTCCCCTAGCAAGGACTGAACCTGTGTCTCCTGCATTAGAAATGCAGAGTCTTAACTGCTGGACTGCCAGGGAAATCCCCTGAATATGCTTTTATTTCCTTTCTTTTCAGAAAACTTTCCTTGGCACCTTCTATGGAAAGATGTATAGAGGAGTGGAGGAATTTAAGTTGAGATGCTCTGTGGACTCAGATTTTGGGCTGAAGCCCCCTCTGCTGCACCACAAGCCCATTCTGAAGCCCCTGATGATGTTGCTGAGCTCTTGTTCAGGAACAACCACCCCTACTGTGGAGGCGAAGCTGGTGGTCCTGCTCAATCAGCTGTGTTCCATTCTTGCCAAAGATCCATCCATCCTGGAACTCTTCTTCCATACTAGTGAGGACCAAGGGGCTGCCAACTTCCTCATCTTCTCACTCCTGATCCCCTTCATTCACCGGGAGGGGACCGTCGGCCAGCAGGCCCGGGATGCCTTGCTCTTCATCATGTCTCTCTCTGCCGAGAACAGCATGGTGGCTCAGCACATCGTGGAGAACACCTACTTCTGTCCGGTAAGTCCTTCTTGTTGGTCCATTTTCCATTCGCTTCTCTTCTCTCCTGGGTTGATGATGAATATCTTTTTTAAAAAGCTTCTTTAGATTGCTATTTGCATTTATTTTGTGGTAAAATCTTGTTTCTTGTTCTTTTTTATTTTTTATTTTTTTTATTATTATTTTTTAAAGATTTATTTATTTATTTATTTTGGGGGCGGGTTGGGGAGGGAGGGGAGCAGGCGGGCCACTTCTATTGGTCTTTCATTTCTCTATTTTCATCCGTCTTTGTTCTTTGGCTCCTGTGGGCCTCCCATCGCAGTGGCGTCTGTTGTTGCAGAGTGCCGGCTCTGGGCACATGTGCTCCAGAGCTCCGGCTCGGTGATTGGACACATCAGTCCAGCCGCTCTGCGGCACGTGGGATCTTCCCAGGCCAGGGATCGAACTGGCGCCCCTTGCACTGCAAGGCAATGTCCTTATCCACTGGACCACCAGGGGAAGCCCTTGTTCTTTTTTAAATTGTGGTGGTGGTTTATTTGTTATTGGCTGTGCTGCATGGCATGTGGGATCGTAGTTCCCCTAGCAAGGACTGAACCTGTGTCTCCTGCATTAGAAATGCAGAGTCTTAACTGCTGGACTGCCAGGGAAATCCCCTGAATATGCTTTTATTTCCTTTCTTTTCAGAAAACTTTCCTTGGCACCTTCTATGGAAAGATGTATAGAGGAGTGGAGGAATTTAAGTTGAGATGCTCTGTGGCTGGGCAATGTCAGCTTGAAATAAGTCACCAGAGGAAACTGTATCTGTTACCATTTCTTGGTTCATTTCTGTTGGGTTAGGAATTGTTTTCATTTTTTCTAAGAGCATCTCCTGAGCAATTGGTAATACCTGCTCTTCTTATATTCTTAGCTTTCCAGGTTGGTTTTGTGCCAGTGAGTCATGGCGTATGGTCAGATTCCTCACAGTCGGCTTCACAAATTAGTTTCCCAGCAAGATAATGACCAAAATTGTAGAATCCAAAGCAATGGTTTTATTTGAAAAAGAGAACTATATATCTACAGTTTGAAGTACCAAGAAGTCTTCTACTCTGTATAGTTTCTTAAGAGTTTGTTGGTGAGAAAAAAGGGTCAGGGCTTCTGCAGATGCCCAAGTAGTAAGGCCCAGTCATAGTCCTAGAAAATAATGGGGACTGTCTGAGATTCTCATGAAGCTGTAAGCCTCTGGCTACTTTCTGCTGTTGGTGTTACCTTGGGAAGGGGTATTTGAGTAACAGATTTATAGATTTACAGAGTTTCAAAGACTAGCAGGGAGAGATAAGAAAGTCTTCTTAGGTGAACAATGAGGAGAAATAGGGGAAAACAATAGAATGGGAAAAACTAGAGATCCCGTCAAGAAAATCAGAGATACTAAGGGAACATTTCATGGAAAGATGGGCACAGTAACGGACAGAAACAGCAAGGACCTAGCAGAAGCAGAAGAGATTAAGAAGAGATGGTAAGAATACACAGAAGAAACGTACAAGAAAGGTCTTAATGACCCAAATAACCACGATGGTATGGTCACTCAGCTAGAGCCAGATATTCTGGAGTGAGAAATCAAGTGGGCCTTAGGAAGCATCACTATGACTAAAGCTAGTGGAGGTGATAGAAATCCAGATGAGCTCTTTCAGATCGTAAAAGATGATGCTATTAAAGTGCTGCACTCAATATACCAGCAAATTTGGAAAACTCAGCAGTGGCCACAGGACTGGAAAAGGTCGGTTTTCATTCAAATCCCACAGAAGGGCAATGTGTCTCCTGAATTAGAAATGCAGAGTCTTAACTGCTGGACTGCCAGGGAAATCCCCTGAATATGCTTTTATTTCCTTTCTTTTCAGAAAACTTTCCTTGGCACCTTCTATGGAAAGATGTATAGAGGAGTGGAGGAATTTAAGTTGAGATGCTCTGTGGCTGGGCAATGTCAGCTTGAAATAAGTCACCAGAGGAAACTGTATCTGTTACCATTTCTTGGTTCATTTCTGTTGGGTTAGGAATTGTTTTCATTTTTTCTAAGAGCATCTCCTGAGCAATTGGTAATACCTGCTCTTCTTATATTCTTAGCTTTCCAGGTTGGTTTTGTGCCAGTGAGTCATGGCGTATGGTCAGATTCCTCACAGTCGGCTTCACAAATTAGTTTCCCAGCAAGATAATGACCAAAATTGTAGAATCCAAAGCAATGGTTTTATTTGAAAAAGAGAACTATATATCTACAGTTTGAAGTACCAAGAAGTCTTCTACTCTGTATAGTTTCTTAAGAGTTTGTTGGTGAGAAAAAAGGGTCAGGGCTTCTGCAGATGCCCAAGTAGTAAGGCCCAGTCATAGTCCTAGAAAATAATGGGGACTGTCTGAGATTCTCATGAAGCTGTAAGCCTCTGGCTACTTTCTGCTGTTGGTGTTACCTTGGGAAGGGGTATTTGAGTAACAGATTTATAGATTTACAGAGTTTCAAAGACTAGCAGGGAGAGATAAGAAAGTCTTCTTAGGTGAACAATGAGGAGAAATAGGGGAAAACAATAGAATGGGAAAAACTAGAGATCCCGTCAAGAAAATCAGAGATACTAAGGGAACATTTCATGGAAAGATGGGCACAGTAACGGACAGAAACAGCAAGGACCTAGCAGAAGCAGAAGAGATTAAGAAGAGATGGTAAGAATACACAGAAGAAACGTACAAGAAAGGTCTTAATGACCCAAATAACCACGATGGTATGGTCACTCAGCTAGAGCCAGATATTCTGGAGTGAGAAATCAAGTGGGCCTTAGGAAGCATCACTATGACTAAAGCTAGTGGAGGTGATAGAAATCCAGATGAGCTCTTTCAGATCGTAAAAGATGATGCTATTAAAGTGCTGCACTCAATATACCAGCAAATTTGGAAAACTCAGCAGTGGCCACAGGACTGGAAAAGGTCGGTTTTCATTCAAATCCCACAGAAGGGCAACATCAAAGAATGTTCAGACTACTGCTCAATTGCACTCATTTCACACACTAGCAAAGTAATGCTCAAAATCCTCTAAGTGAGGCTTCAACAGTATGTGAACCAAGAACTTCCAGATGTACAAGCTGAATTTGGAAAAGGTAGAGGAACCAGAGGTCAAATTACCAACATCTGCTGGATCATAGAAAAAGCAAGAGAATTCCACAAAATATCTGCTTCATTGACTACACTAAAGCGTTTGACTGTGTGAATCACAACAAACTGTGGAAAATTCTTCAAGAGATGGGAATACCAGACCAGCTTACCTGCCTCCTGAAAAACCTGTATGTAGGACAAGAAGCAACAGTTAGAACTGGACATGGAACAATGGATTGGCTCCAAATTGGGAAAGGAGTACATCAAGGCTGTATACTGTCACCCTGCTTATTTAACTTACATGCAGAGTACATCATGTGAAATGCCAGGCTAGATGAATCACAAGCTGAAATCAAGAATGGTGGAATAAAAATCAACAACCTCAGATATGTGGATGATACTACTCCAAAGATAGAAAGAGAAGAGGAGCTAAAGAGCCTCTTGATGAAAGTGAAAGAGGGGCTTCCCCTGGTGGTCCATTGGATAAGGACACCGCCTTGCAGTGCAAGGGGCGCCAGTTCGATCCCTGGCCTGGGAAGATCCCACGTGCTGTGGAGCGACTGGACCGATGTGTCCAATTACCAAGCCGGAGCTCTGGAGCGCATGCGCCCAGAGCTGGCGCTCTGCAACAACAGACGCCACCGCGATGGGAGGCCCACAGGAGCCAAAGAACAAAGACAGATGAAAATAGAGAAATGAAAGACCAATAGAAGTGGCCCACCCGCTCCCCTCCCTCCCCAACACAACCCCCGCCCAAAATAAATAAATAAATCTAAAAAAAAAAAAAAAAAAAGGTACTTGCTCCTTGAAAGAAAAGCTATGACAAACCTAGACAGTATATCCAAAAGCAGATATCACTTTGCCAACAAAGGTCGGTATAGTCAAAGCTATGGTTTTTGAGTAGTCATGTATGGATGTCAAAGTTGGACCATAATGAATTCGGGCTGAGTGGTGAAGAATTGATGTTTTCATATTGTGGTGCTGAGGAAGACTTCTTGAGAAACCTTTGGACAGCAAGGAGATCAAACCAGTCAATCCTAAAGGAAATCAACCCTGAATATTGATTGGAAGGACTGATGCTGAAGCTGAAGCTTCAGTACTTTGTGAAGAACCAACTCATTAGAAAAAACCCCCTGATGCTAGGAAAGATTGAAGGTGAAAGGAGAAGAGAGTGGTAGAGGATGAGATGGTTAGATAGCACCACCGACTCAATGGGCATGAGTTTGAGCAAACTCTGGGAGATAGTGAAGGACAGGGAAGCCTGGTGTGCTACAGTGCATGGGGTTGCAAAGAATCGAACATAACTTAGGAACTGAAAAACAATAGCAGATCTTCTGTTTTGTAAAAATGTTGCAGCTCCAGTTTAGTCATTTCAGTCGTGTCCAACTCTGTGTGACCCCATGGACTTCAGCCCATCAGGCTCCTCTGTCCATGGAATTCTCCAGGCAAGAGTACTGAAGTGGGTTGCCATTTCCTTCTCCTGTAAAATGTTGGGCAATGGCTATTTTTATTTTACTAAGTCATTGAACATTTCCAGTTTAAATCATCTCGTTTTGTTTCTTTATAAACTGTATTGCCTTCAACATGCCTAATTCTGCCAGAATAGTGTGAAAGACTATTAGTGAGTTTTATAGGAAAAGGCCAGGAAAGTAGCCATAAGTAGATTAAACTCACTGTCAATGAGCACCATGTGGGTAGTTCTTGACCTTGGGGAAGGCATTTAGAAACGTATGTGGGGTGCGTTTTGTTGTCGGGTGACGGGGCTGGGGGTGGTGCCTGGAAGGGAGGTCTGCTGGCATTTACTGTGCAGGGGCATGGAATGCTAATATTCGGTTGTTTGTGGAACAGTCAAGCACAGGAAAGAATTGCCCTGCCCCTGCTGCTAATAGTGATCCTAGTGATGAACATGCTGTGTTTGGCTTTGAGGTTTAAGAGTAGTCATCTCCTTTATAATGCTAAACTCCTGTTTTTACTAATAAATAAACCAAGGTCACCAAAGTGTCCAGTGTGTATTTGTTTCAGGGGAAACAAATGAGTAAAAATTTTGAAAAGTAAAGTTTTAGTTAGTTCAGAATACTATGCCTTTCTTCTCTTCTGGCTTCTGACCAACAAAATAAGAAACTGCACAGAGACTGAGTGTCAAATGGGAAGTGAGGAACTGAATCCATTCATCTGTGCCAACACATTAAACCTCCCATCCTTATCGCCTTCAGCAGAATTAGAAGCTGGATTATAAACTCTTTTTAAAGAATATATACTAAGGCAAAAGGGTAACTTCCCACCGTGAGTCTCAGTGTCATTGGAATACATTGCTATATTAGTTTTCTTTAAACAAGCAAACAGCTGAGTAGAATATAATTGCTTTACAATGGTGTGTCAGTTTCTGCTGTACGATGGAGTGAATCAGCTCTGTGTATACGTATGCCCCTCCCTCTGAGCCTGCCTCTAACCTAATCATAATTGCTTTACAATGGTCGATTTTATTTTCACTAACTCTGTGTGACCCCATGGACTTCAGCCCATCAGGCTCCTCTGTCCATGGAATTCTCCAGGCAAGAGTACTGAAGTGGGTTGCCATTTCCTTCTCCTGTAAAATGTTGGGCAATGGCTATTTTTATTTTACTAAGTCATTGAACATTTCCAGTTTAAATCATCTCGTTTTGTTTCTTTATAAACTGTATTGCCTTCAACATGCCTAATTCTGCCAGAATAGTGTGAAAGACTATTAGTGAGTTTTATAGGAAAAGGCCAGGAAAGTAGCCATAAGTAGATTAAACTCACTGTCAATGAGCACCATGTGGGTAGTTCTTGACCTTGGGGAAGGCATTTAGAAACGTATGTGGGGTGCGTTTTGTTGTCGGGTGACGGGCTGGGGTGGTGCCTGGAAGGGAGGTCTGCTGGCATTTACTGTGCAGGGGCATGGAATGCTAATATTGGGTTGTTTGTGGAACAGTCAAGCACAGGAAAGAATTGCCCTGCCCCTGCTGCTAATAGTGATCCTAGTGATGAACATGCTGTGTTTGGCTTTGAGGTTTAAGAGTAGTCATCTCCTTTATAATGCTAAACTCCTGTTTTTACTAATAAATAAACCAAGGTCACCAAAGTGTCCAGTGTGTATTTGTTTCAGGGGAAACAAATGAGTAAAAATTTTGAAAAGTAAAGTTTTAGTTAGTTCAGAATACTATGCCTTTCTTCTCTTCTGGCTTCTGACCAACAAAATAAGAAACTGCACAGAGACTGAGTGTCAAATGGGAAGTGAGGAACTGAATCCATTCATCTGTGCCAACACATTAAACCTCCCATCCTTATCGCCTTCAGCAGAATTAGAAGCTGGATTATAAACTCTTTTTAAAGAATATATACTAAGGCAAAAGGGTAACTTCCCACCGTGAGTCTCAGTGTCTTTGGAATACATTGCTATATTAGTTTTCTTTAAAAACAAGCAAACAGCTGAGTAGAATATAATTGCTTTACAATGGTGTGTCAGTTTCTGCTGTACGATGGAGTGAATCAGCTCTGTGTATACGTATGCCCCCTCCCTCTGAGCCTGCCTCTAACCTTCACCCTCCAGGTCATCACAGAGCACTGGCTGACCTCCCTGGGCTGTGCAGCGGCTTCCCAGTAGCTGGCTGTATGGGTTTTCTATTGCTGCTGTCACAAATTACCAAAATTCTGTGGCTCTCAACAACACAAATGATTATCTTTCAATAGTATCCTCACTGTTAGAAGTCCCACAGGTCTCACTGGGCCAGTCAAGATGTCAACAGGCCTCGTTCCTTTCTGCAGGCTCCCTTGGTGAATCCGTTTCCTTGCCTTCTTCTCGAGGTCACTTATATCCCTCTTCCCACGGCCCCGCCTCTCTTTCCACAGTTAGCAGTGTCGCATCTCCCTGACCGTCTTCTGAAGTCACGGCTGCCTCTGCCCCTGCTCTTCCACTTCCACAAGAACCCTTGTGATTACCTTGCATTTACAAGGATCATCCAGGATTTAAAGATTCTTAAGATCATCCCTGCTTATAAGGTCAGCTGATTCACACCCCTAATTCTGTCTGCAGCCTTAATTTTCCTTCGCCATGGAACTTAATTTGTTCATGGGCTGAGAAACTAGGGTGTAGACAGCTTTGCAGAGACCATTGTCTGCTCCCCGCAGTTGCCGTGTTCATTCGGTTTGGAGAGATCTTGGAGTAGTTTGATGAAGAACACAGCATCATGGGGATTCTTGTAGTTTAATTAGACTATGTAAGTTTGGGAGTTGCTGAGGAAGCAGGGACACACATTGGGATCTGGAAACAAGACAAAATAAGAAACTGCACAGAGACTGAGTGTCAAATGGGAAGTGAGGAACTGAATCCATTCATCTGTGCCAACACATTAAACCTCCCATCCTTATCGCCTTCAGCAGAATTAGAAGCTGGATTATAAACTCTTTTTAAAGAATATATACTAAGGCAAAAGGGTAACTTCCCACCGTGAGTCTCAGTGTCTTTGGAATACATTGCTATATTAGTTTTCTTTAAAAACAAGCAAACAGCTGAGTAGAATATAATTGCTTTACAATGGTGTGTCAGTTTCTGCTGTACGATGGAGTGAATCAGCTCTGTGTATACGTATGCCCCCTCCCTCTGAGCCTGCCTCTAACCTTCACCCTCCAGGTCATCACAGAGCACTGGCTGACCTCCCTGGGCTGTGCAGCGGCTTCCCAGTAGCTGGCTGTATGGGTTTTCTATTGCTGCTGTCACAAATTACCAAAATTCTGTGACTCTCAACAACACAAATGATTATCTTTCAATAGTATCCTCACTGTTAGAAGTCCCACAGGTCTCACTGGGCCAGTCAAGATGTCAACAGGCCTCGTTCCTTTCTGGAGGCTCCCGTGGTGAATCCGTTTCCTTGCCTTCTTCTCGAGGTCACTTATATCCCTCTTCCCACGGCCCCGCCTCTCTTTCCACAGTTAGCAGTGTCGCATCTCCCTGACCGTCTTCTGAAGTCACGGCTGCCTCTGCCCCTGCTCTTCCACTTCCACAAGAACCCTTGTGATTACCTTGCATTTACAAGGATCATCCAGGATTTAAAGATTCTTAAGATCATCCCTGCTTATAAGGTCAGCTGATTCACACCCCTAATTCTGTCTGCAGCCTTAATTTTCCTTCGCCATGGAACTTAATTTGTTCATGGGCTGAGAAACTAGGGTGTAGACAGCTTTGCAGAGACCATTGTCTGCTCCCCGCAGTTGCCGTGTTCATTCGGTTTGGAGAGATCTTGGAGTAGTTTGATGAAGAACACAGCATCATGGGGATTCTTGTAGTTTAATTAGACTATGTAAGTTTGGGAGTTGCTGAGGAAGCAGGGACACACATTGGGATCTGGAAACAAGACAGGTAGGAAGGAGAATAAGAGAAGGCCTGGATCTGAGCAGTGTTGTGAGGCAGAAGGTCAATAAACAATGAACTTTGTCATGAGGGGGCTGTGAAAAGGCTTGAGTTTAGGCTTAACTTGAACTGTTTTGGGTAGATTTACTGTTAAAGAAGGAGAGCGGGTATTGAAACAAATCATCAAAATATTTGGGTGTTTCAGTTTCTTCAGGACAATTTTAGAAAGGTATCATTTACAAAATCATCACAATTCTAAAGTATTGTGAAGAAATCTGACATATGAAAAAGGCTTTTACAAGGGAAATTATAAAACTTTCTTGAAGGGCATATAATAAGATAGAAATAAATATATGGAAAGCCCTGCAGTTTGTAGGTATTGTGTGGATGATGCTTTTCTGGGAATCAGTCCATAAAGTTTTTGTAATTCCTGTTTTATAGTTTTTTATTATGGAAAAATAAAAATCACGGAAAACTTGGAAAAATACTAAAATGAGCCCCATATACACATTGCTTAAAAGTTGTTAATGTGTGTCTTACTTTTTTTAAAAAAAACTTTTTATTTTACTTTTAACTTTTACAAAATTTTGTTGTTTACAGATATGGATGTTCTCAGATTAGTCATATGTATATCCCCCCCTTCCCACCCTTCCAGACTGTCACAGCACCCCTGCAGGATCCCCTTTTCTCACAGAGCAATGACTATAGCTATTTTCTTCACACATGATAGTACATGCCTTCATGCTACTTCCACAAGAACCCTTGTGATTACCTTGCATTTACAAGGATCATCCAGGATTTAAAGATTCTTAAGATCATCCCTGCTTATAAGGTCAGCTGATTCACACCCCTAATTCTGTCTGCAGCCTTAATTTTCCTTCGCCATGGAACTTAATTTGTTCATGGGCTGAGAAACTAGGGTGTAGACAGCTTTGCAGAGACCATTGTCTGCTCCCCGCAGTTGCCGTGTTCATTCGGTTTGGAGAGATCTTGGAGTAGTTTGATGAAGAACACAGCATCATGGGGATTCTTGTAGTTTAATTAGACTATGTAAGTTTGGGAGTTGCTGAGGAAGCAGGGACACACATTGGGATCTGGAAACAAGACAGGTAGGAAGGAGAATAAGAGAAGGCCTGGATCTGAGCAGTGTTGTGAGGCAGAAGGTCAATAAACAATGAACTTTGTCATGAGGGGGCTGTGAAAAGGCTTGAGTTTAGGCTTAACTTGAACTGTTTTGGGTAGATTTACTGTTAAAGAAGGAGAGCGGGTATTGAAACAAATCATCAAAATATTTGGGTGTTTCAGTTTCTTCAGGACAATTTTAGAAAGGTATCATTTACAAAATCATCACAATTCTAAAGTATTGTGAAGAAATCTGACATATGAAAAAGGCTTTTACAAGGGAAATTATAAAACTTTCTTGAAGGGCATATAATAAGATAGAAATAAATATATGGAAAGCCCTGCAGTTTGTAGGTATTGTGTGGATGATGCTTTTCTGGGAATCAGTCCATAAAGTTTTTGTAATTCCTGTTTTATAGTTTTTTATTATGGAAAAATAAAAATCACGGAAAACTTGGAAAAATACTAAAATGAGCCCCATATACACATTGCTTAAAAGTTGTTAATGTGTGTCTTACTTTTTTTAAAAAAAACTTTTTATTTTACTTTTAACTTTTACAAAATTTTGTTGTTTACAGATATGGATGTTCTCAGATTAGTCATATGTATATCCCCCCCTTCCCACCCTTCCAGACTGTCACAGCACCCCTGCAGGATCCCCTTTTCTCACAGAGCAATGACTATAGCTATTTTCTTCACACATGATAGTACAGGCCTTCATGCTACTTCCTTTACACCTCCCACCCACTGTTCCTTCCCCACAATGTCCATATGTCCACTGTGCATGTCTGTTTCTCCATCGCTTCACTGCATGTGCCATCATCACCATCCTACTAGATTCCATATATATGTGTTAGTATATTGTACTTGTCCTTCTCGTTTTGACTGACTTCACTTTTCATGATAGGTTCTAGAACCAGCCACCTCATTAGGGCTGATTCTTCTGCATTTCTCTTTACAGCTGCATAGTATTGCATTGTATATATGTACCAGAGCGTCTTTATGCATTCGTTTGTCGATGGACATCTAGGTTGCTTCCATGTTCTAGCCATTGTATAGAGAGCTGCAATGAACACTGAGGTACAGGTGTTTCTTTCAGTTTTGATTTCATCTGGGTATAAGCCTAAGAGTGGGATTTCTGGGTCATATGGTGCTTCTATTTTTAGTTTTTTAAGAAATCTCCAGACTGTCTTCCATAGAGGCTGTATCAGTTTACATTCCCACCAGCAATGCAAGAGGGTTTCCTTTTCTCCGCACCCTCTCCAGCATTTATTGTCTGTTGATTTGTGGATGATGGCCATTCTGACGGTTGTGAGGTGATATCTCATTGTAGTTTTGATTTGCATTTTTCTAATAATAAGCGAGGTTGAGCATCATTTCATGTGTTTTGGGCCATCTGTATGTCCTCTTTGGAGAGGTGTCTGTTTAGGTCCTTTTCCCATTTTTTGATTGGGTTGTTTGTTTTTCCTGTGCTGAGTTGTCTGAGTTGCTTGTAGATTTTGGAGATTAATTCTTTGTCTGTAATGTGTCTCTTACTCTGGTGTGTTTTTGTCTGTGCCCTTAGTTTTTGCTGTGCTGTTTGAAATTAAACTATTGACGTCAAGTATTTTAATATGTATTTCCTACCAATAGGGACAAGCTCCTATACAATCACAATACCATTATTATACCTAACAGAATTATATAGTAATATGTACTATAATATTAGATAATAATTGTACAGTAATAGTAGATCCATAACACGACCTAATAACCAGTTTCCCAGTTATGCTGCAAGTGACTTTTGTCGATTTTTTTCCTAACTGGAGTCGAATACAAGGTACGTTTCTTACTGTCATATCTCTTTAGTCTTTGCTAATCCACACAGGCTCCCACTCCTCCCCATGACAGTGACTTTTTAAGAGATTAGCCACTGTTAGAACACCCCAGGGTCGGTGTTCATTTCTTTGTGTAGTTAACTTGTTCCTGTCACTGGTATTTCCTGAAAATTGGGAGTTGGTCTCAGCACTTGATGAAATTCAGGTTAAATATATTTGGTAAGAATACTAGCAAATAGATGGGGAAACAATGGAAACAGTGACAGACTTTATTTTCCTGGGCTCCACAATCACCGTGGATGGTGACTGCATCCATGAAATTTAAAGACTCTCCATAGAAGAAAAGCTATGACAAACCTCGACAGTGTACTAAAAAGCAGAGACATTACTTTGGCTACAAAGGTTCATATAGTCAAAGCTATGGTTTTTCCAGTAGTAATGTATGGAATGTCAGAGTTGGACCATAAAGAAGGCTGGTGCCAAAAAATTGATGCCTTTGAATGTGGTGTTGGAGAAGACCCTTGAGAGTCCCTTGGACTGCAAGGAGATCAAACCAGTCAATCCTAGAGGAAATCAACCCTGAATATTCATTGGAAGGACTGATGCTGAAGCTGAAGCTCCAGTACTTTGGCTACCTGATGTGAAGAGACAACTCATTGGAAAAGATCCTGATGCTGGGAAAATAAAAAGCAGAAGGAGAAGTGAATGACAAAGGACTAGTTGGTTAGATGGCATCACCACCAACTTAGTGGACATGAGTTTGAGCAAACTCCAGGAGATGGTGAAGAACCACATGCTGTAGTCCATGGGGTTGCAAAGAGTCAGACACAACTGAGCTGAAGAATACTTTGCAGAAGCACATATTAGGTTGTCCCACTATTGGTGATACCCCAAGGGATCACTTGGTTGGTTAAGGCAGTGACCATTCTGTCCCTCCTTTGTAAAGATCAGACTTCCCTTTCTAAATTTAAGGTATAATTGGTGAGATGTTAATGTGACTTAAAATCCCAGTAGAGTTTTTCAAGGAACATGACAAATTGATGTTAAATCTCATATAAAAGTGTATAAAAGGCCCAAAATAGCTGAAATAAATACGAATAATGGTAACGGTAATAAACTCGTTGAGAGCTAACTGTACTCCAGCCACTATTCTTCATGTTTAATATGTGTTAATTCATTGAATTCTCACAACTGTTGTTAAAAAATATTTTTACCACCCTTTGACAGTGACTTTTTAAGAGATTAGCCACTGTTAGAACACCCCAGGGTCGGTGTTCATTTCTTTGTGTAGTTAACTTGTTCCTGTCACTGGTATTTCCTGAAAATTGGGAGTTGGTCTCAGCACTTGATGAAATTCAGGTTAAATATATTTGGTAAGAATACTAGCAAATAGATGGGAAACAATGGAAACAGTGACAGACTTTATTTTCCTGGGCTCCACAATCACCGTGGATGGTGACTGCATCCATGAAATTTAAAGACTCTCCATAGAAGAAAAGCTATGACAAACCTCGACAGTGTACTAAAAAGCAGAGACATTACTTTGGCTACAAAGGTTCATATAGTCAAAGCTATGGTTTTTCCAGTAGTAATGTATGGAATGTCAGAGTTGGACCATAAAGAAGGCTGGTGCCAAAAAATTGATGCCTTTGAATGTGGTGTTGGAGAAGACCCTTGAGAGTCCCTTGGACTGCAAGGAGATCAAACCAGTCAATCCTAGAGGAAATCAACCCTGAATATTCATTGGAAGGACTGATGCTGAAGCTGAAGCTCCAGTACTTTGGCTACCTGATGTGAAGAGACAACTCATTGGAAAAGATCCTGATGCTGGGAAAATAAAAAGCAGAAGGAGAAGTGAATGACAAAGGACTAGTTGGTTAGATGGCATCACCACCAACTTAGTGGACATGAGTTTGAGCAAACTCCAGGAGATGGTGAAGAACCACATGCTGTAGTCCATGGGGTTGCAAAGAGTCAGACACAACTGAGCTGAAGAATACTTTGCAGAAGCACATATTAGGTTGTCCCACTATTGGTGATACCCCAAGGGATCACTTGGTTGGTTAAGGCAGTGACCATTCTGTCCCTCCTTTGTAAAGATCAGACTTCCCCTTTCTAAATTGTAAGGTATAATTGGTGAGATGTTAATGTGACTTAAAATCCCAGTAGAGTTTTTCAAGGAACATGACAAATTGATGTTAAATCTCATATAAAAGTGTATAAAAGGCCCAAAATAGCTGAAATAAATACGAATAATGGTAACGGTAATAAACTCGTTGAGAGCTAACTGTACTCCAGCCACTATTCTTCATGTTTAATATGTGTTAATTCATTGAATTCTCACAACTGTTGTTACTAGTGTTATCCCCTTTTTATAGATAAAGAAGTTCAAGCACAGTGACTTGATGTAAATTCATATAAAGCCACTTGGTTAGTGAGAGAGTCAGGATTGTAACCTGGGCAGTCTGACTAAAGGACCCATGTGTTTAACCCCCTACCTGTACATAAATGATAAAATATCCAGACTTCCTATAAAGCTCTAACCATAAAGAAAAGACTGAATTTAAGAACAAAAACAACACTCAGGGGTCAAACATGCATCTCTCATGTCTTCCGCATTGGCAGGTGGGTTCTTTACCACTGAGGTTGCTTCCACATCTTGGCTATTATAAATAGTGCTGCAGTGAACCTTGGCTGTGTGTATCTTTTCGAATTAGTGTTTTGTTTTCCTTGTATAAAAATGGGGTGAAGTTTTGCTATTTGAAATAGCATGGATGGACCTGGAGGGTATTATGTTTAGGAAATACATTTTAAAAAGGCAAATACTTTGTTTTCACTTATATGTGGAACCTAAATATGACAAAAGAGAAACGTACTCACAGATACAGAAAACCAGTGGTCATTAGAGGGGAGAGGGGCTAGGGTCAGGGCAAAGTAGGGTGAATGGTACAAACTACTAGGTGTAAAATAAGGTACAGGGGTATAATGTACAACGCAGGAAATGTAGTCAATATTTTTATAATAATTTTAATGGAGTCTAATATATAAAAATATCTAATTACTATGTTGAGTTATATTGAAACTAGTAATATCGTAAGTCAATTGTGCATGCATGCTAAGTTGCTTCAGTTGTGTCTGACTCCTCACAATCCTATGGACTGTAGCCCACCAGGCTCCTCTGTCCTTGGAATTCTCCAAACAAAAACACTGGCGTGGGTTGCCGTTCCTTCTTAAAATCCCAGTAGAGTTTTCAAGGAACATGACAAATTGATGTTAAATCTCATATAAAAGTGTATAAAAGGCCCAAAATAGCTGAAATAAATACGAATAATGGTAACGGTAATAAACTCGTTGAGAGCTAACTGTACTCCAGCCACTATTCTTCATGTTTAATATGTGTTAATTCATTGAATTCTCACAACTGTTGTTACTAGTGTTATCCCCTTTTTATAGATAAAGAAGTTCAAGCACAGTGACTTGATGTAAATTCATATAAAGCCACTTGGTTAGTGAGAGAGTCAGGATTGTAACCTGGGCAGTCTGACTAAAGGACCCATGTGTTTAACCCCCTACCTGTACATAAATGATAAAATATCCAGACTTCCTATAAAGCTCTAACCATAAAGAAAAGACTGAATTTAAGAACAAAAACAACACTCAGGGGTCAAACATGCATCTCTCATGTCTTCCGCATTGGCAGGTGGGTTCTTTACCACTGAGGTTGCTTCCACATCTTGGCTATTATAAATAGTGCTGCAGTGAACCTTGGCTGTGTGTATCTTTTCGAATTAGTGTTTTGTTTTCCTTGTATAAAAATGGGGTGAAGTTTTGCTATTTGAAATAGCATGGATGGACCTGGAGGGTATTATGTTTAGGAAATACATTTTAAAAAGGCAAATACTTTGTTTTCACTTATATGTGGAACCTAAATATGACAAAAGAGAAACGTACTCACAGATACAGAAAACCAGTGGTCATTAGAGGGGAGAGGGGCTAGGGTCAGGGCAAAGTAGGGTGAATGGTACAAACTACTAGGTGTAAAATAAGGTACAGGGGTATAATGTACAACGCAGGAAATGTAGTCAATATTTTTATAATAATTTTAATGGAGTCTAATATATAAAAATATCTAATTACTATGTTGAGTTATATTGAAACTAGTAATATCGTAAGTCAATTGTGCATGCATGCTAAGTTGCTTCAGTTGTGTCTGACTCCTCACAATCCTATGGACTGTAGCCCACCAGGCTCCTCTGTCCTTGGAATTCTCCAAACAAAAACACTGGCGTGGGTTGCCGTTCCCTTCTTCAGGCCATCTTCTTGACCCAGGGATTGAACCTGCATCTCCTGTGACTCCTGCATTGCAGGCAGATTCTTTTCCCATGGAGTCACTGGGGAAGCCCAGTCAACTGTACTTCAATAAAAAAAAATGAGTCACATTTATTGGCATGTAACTGCACCTACACCAGTGAACATCAATAAACCTAAAAACAAAAAGCATAAAATATAAAAACATAAAAAAGTAAGTAGCAAAAGGTTACATATAGTATGTTGATATTTACATAAAATTTACATAAACTTTTCAGGCAGAATCTTCGTGTGTACTGTTTTTTGGATATGTGTGAATACAGTAAAAGCATAGAAACAAGCACAGGAATGATATATACCAAGTTTAAGACTGTGGTTACTTTTGAGGGCAAAGGAAGTAGGAAAAATGGTAATGGGATTGGAGTAGGATTTAGCTCTATTTGTAATGTTTTATTTTAAAAAAAAAATAAGCAAAGAGCACTCTGAAGAAATTATGGCAAAACACTAAAATCTGTTACATCTTGGGGATAGTTTTCTATTTTGTTTTGCATTTGTAATATTTCATATTTTAAAAATTTAAACATGTTAGAACTGAATGGAGCATATTTTTAGTGTTTAAATTACTGCTTACTGAGTTATAGGCAGATTTCACTGAGTAATTGTTGTTTTTATAAAAACATGCTTTAAAACACTGTATAGTTCATTAAAATTGGAGGAAAAACATCTCCAACTGACCTTATTTGAGGTACATTTTAGCAAATTTTAAGTGGTGAAAAAATGGTAAAGGTCAAAGAGGGTGAATGGTACAAACTACTAGGTGTAAAATAAGGTACAGGGGTATAATGTACAACGCAGGAAATGTAGTCAATATTTTTATAATAATTTTAATGGAGTCTAATATATAAAAATATCTAATTACTATGTTGAGTTATATTGAAACTAGTAATATCGTAAGTCAATTGTGCATGCATGCTAAGTTGCTTCAGTTGTGTCTGACTCCTCACAATCCTATGGACTGTAGCCCACCAGGCTCCTCTGTCCTTGGAATTCTCCAAACAAAAACACTGGCGTGGGTTGCCGTTCCCTTCTTCAGGCCATCTTCTTGACCCAGGGATTGAACCTGCATCTCCTGTGACTCCTGCATTGCAGGCAGATTCTTTTCCCATGGAGTCACTGGGGAAGCCCAGTCAACTGTACTTCAATAAAAAAAAATGAGTCACATTTATTGGCATGTAACTGCACCTACACCAGTGAACATCAATAAACCTAAAAACAAAAAGCATAAAATATAAAAACATAAAAAAGTAAGTAGCAAAAGGTTACATATAGTATGTTGATATTTACATAAAATTTACATAAACTTTTCAGGCAGAATCTTCGTGTGTACTGTTTTTTGGATATGTGTGAATACAGTAAAAGCATAGAAACAAGCACAGGAATGATATATACCAAGTTTAAGACTGTGGTTACTTTTGAGGGCAAAGGAAGTAGGAAAAATGGTAATGGGATTGGAGTAGGATTTAGCTCTATTTGTAATGTTTTATTTTAAAAAAAAAATAAGCAAAGAGCACTCTGAAGAAATTATGGCAAAACACTAAAATCTGTTACATCTTGGGGATAGTTTTCTATTTTGTTTTGCATTTGTAATATTTCATATTTTAAAAATTTAAACATGTTAGAACTGAATGGAGCATATTTTTAGTGTTTAAATTACTGCTTACTGAGTTATAGGCAGATTTCACTGAGTAATTGTTGTTTTTATAAAAACATGCTTTAAAACACTGTATAGTTCATTAAAATTGGAGGAAAAACATCTCCAACTGACCTTATTTGCTAGAATGGAACACAGAACTTCATTGTGTTAAGTTGCCCCTCAGGATAGATTCCATAATCTCATTTGTACCCAGTTTTCTATAATTACATCTGACAACATAATTAAAAAAAAAAGACCTCTTTATGTTGAAGATAAAAGCACACTCTATTAACCATCTGGCTAAGGCCCACAATTGACGAAAAGCTTTCTCTAATTAGTATGATTGTCAAAGTGTGTTAGCATCAGGCTTTGGGAAGAGTAGTGGCTCTTTAAAGAAACTGGACCTCTTTTGGAAACTTTTATTCTGTGATTTATAGGAGGAGCTGGCTGGTTCTGCCTCTTGTCTCAGGATGTGCCTTCCCAAGAAAAGAAAGCAAATGAGGGTACTCTAGGGACCAGTTTAGCACCAACGAATGGTTGAGGACTATATAACCCTTGCTTCTTACGACTTTTTAAAACCAAATATTGATGATTACACCCCTGTCACTCATCACATGTTGACAAAAGCTGAAAACAGCCTATGTGTATATTTGGAAATGCACACTGAAATAAGCAACCTTTAGGTACGTAGCTGCAGGCAGAAAGTTATTTATCCCACAGCTAAAATTTATGAGGCTTTTTATTTTGGCATGTTGTCGCAAATGGTCCCCACCAGGTGTTTTGCTGCTAGCTTCAGACTGAAACCGTCTGGTGATGATCTTTCTGGTTTTGCTGAAATTAACTGGGTGCTATGAGGTGCTGAAAATTAAAGATGAACCTCTCCCGGTTGTTCACGGCTCTGTGCTCCACATCTTCCCTGGAAACATTGCTGGGTGTAAACCATGATGTCCGCCTTTTTACATGCGTGATTTCTTTTAATCCGTGCAACAACTAAGTGAACACACTGAACTCTTGGGAGCTTTAATAACTGTCTGCAAGTGGCGAAGTCAGGTTCAAAACCACGTTAGTCTGATATTGAAATCTGTGGTCGCAGCGGTTACCCGCCTTTGCTGTACTGCTGCCAGGGAAGTGGTTTGCTTTTTGAATGGTCCATTATCTATCTTTTATGGTTGTATATACTCATTTTTTAAGACTCTTGAAAAAAGGTAAATTTAAAATATTGGGTTATGGGACTTCCCTGGTGGTCCAGTGGTTAAGACACCCCTCCTCATGTCCAGTGCAGGGGCCTAGGGTTTGATCCCTGGTCAAGGAACTAAGATCCTGCATGCACATGACGCAGCCTAAAATGAAAGGTTGGAGGGGAGGTGTTACTACTTAGTGTATTAGGAATAAATATAGTTCTACCATTACTTTTCTGTAGTCAGGATTAGTAAAAGGCTAAAAGAGTGTATGAGCATTTAAAAAAATTAGCTGTTGAATGTCTATATATTTTAACATTTTTAAGTTAAAAATGAAACTTAAAACTAAAAAGATTGTACTGTCAAACTCTTGGAAAAATTATCTGCAAACCTGCTCTTGTCCCTCCTTTCTCTTCTTCGTGTTCCCACAATATCCCCTGCATTTTTTTTTTTTTTTTAGTGAGTGAGTGAATGGGTGAATAATCGTCACCAGTAGTAACCGTCCTTCTTGTGTTATTGGTTGATCATAGTCTCCGTCTCACCTGGCCTGACTCGTTCAGTGCTTGCTCCCCCGTCCTGACACAGTGCCTGGCCTGCTGTGGGTGTTCTAGAAATGCCTGTGGGGTGGATGAAGGAGTCTGCACTCTGAGCAAAGCCTTGGAAGGGATCAGTGTTTAGCAGGAGGGATTTGGAACCTTGCTCTTAAGATCGGGTAGTCCTCTTCTCTTCCGTGCATCTTTGCCGAGCTGGAGACGATCGCAGGTGGTTATGTGACTCGGGTTCTAGCGGTCGTGATCTTCTTTCATGGCGTGAATTTCTTTTAATCCCTGGAAACATTGCTGGGTGTAAACCATGATGTCCGCCTTTTTACATGCGTGATTTCTTTTAATCCGTGCAACAACTAAGTGAACACACTGAACTCTTGGGAGCTTTAATAACTGTCTGCAAGTGGCGAAGTCAGGTTCAAAACCACGTTAGTCTGATATTGAAATCTGTGGTCGCAGCGGTTACCCGCCTTTGCTGTACTGCTGCCAGGGAAGTGGTTTGCTTTTTGAATGGTCCATTATCTATCTTTTATGGTTGTATATACTCATTTTTTAAGACTCTTGAAAAAAGGTAAATTTAAAATATTGGGTTATGGGACTTCCCTGGTGGTCCAGTGGTTAAGACACCCCTCCTCATGTCCAGTGCAGGGGCCTAGGGTTTGATCCCTGGTCAAGGAACTAAGATCCTGCATGCACATGACGCAGCCTAAAATGAAAGGTTGGAGGGGAGGTGTTACTACTTAGTGTATTAGGAATAAATATAGTTCTACCATTACTTTTCTGTAGTCAGGATTAGTAAAAGGCTAAAAGAGTGTATGAGCATTTAAAAAAATTAGCTGTTGAATGTCTATATATTTTAACATTTTTAAGTTAAAAATGAAACTTAAAACAAAAAAGATTGTACTGTCAAACTCTTGGAAAAATTATCTGCAAACCTGCTCTTGTCCCTCCTTTCTCTTCTTCGTGTTCCCACAATATCCCCTGCATTTTTTTTTTTTTTTTAGTGAGTGAGTGAATGGGTGAATAATCGTCACCAGTAGTAACCGTCCTTCTTGTGTTATTGGTTGATCATAGTCTCCGTCTCACCTGGCCTGACTCGTTCAGTGCTTGCTCCCCCGTCCTGACACAGTGCCTGGCCTGCTGTGGGTGTTCTAGAAATGCCTGTGGGGTGGATGAAGGAGTCTGCACTCTGAGCAAAGCCTTGGAAGGGATCAGTGTTTAGCAGGAGGGATTTGGAACCTTGCTCTTAAGATCGGGTAGTCCTCTCCTCTTCCGTGCATCTTTGCCGAGCTGGAGACGATCGCAGGTGGTTATGTGACTCGGGTTCTAGCGGTGAGAGCACAGCAGGAGCCCGTGTCCGGCGGGCACACTGCCCTGTCCTCCTGTGCAGGTGGGCTGTGTTCCCAGCTCAGCCAGGTCCTTTTCAGAACACTCTTTTAAAAAAAAAGTGAGTATTAGGTATGTGTTATTTTTAATTACTGTCACTGATGTATGTAATTTGAAAATTAATGTTGGTGTAATTATATTGATATACTGAATAGTTATTCCCAGCTTCTTAGTCAGACAAATTAAGCCTGTCTTTATGAATTCATCTTCAAAGGCTCAAAGTGGTTAAGGAATCAGGAGTATGCAGAATGAAAGCCTTTGTTCTGCAGTTAATTTAGCACGAGTTAGCAAATGTAATTGATTTTTAAAATGTGGCATCAAGATTAGATTTCCCTTCAAGGGGAACTTTTGGTCTCTGTTCTCTCTTGCCAGAGGTTTCTGATTTATAACCAGCAGCTCACTGGGGTCACATTCAAAATAGGAATGAAAGTGATTTGTTTGGGTTTGTTGATGAGGAGTTAAATGCTTTAAGTAGGAGGCATTCTCTTTGGGGACCACGGATGCCCTCATTTTGAAAAAGAGATACACGTGCTGTCTCGTTGACTATTGTAAATCCCGTACTTAACATAGAGCCTGTCCTGAAGGTTCTCAGTAACTTTTTCTTTTAGTGAGTGAAGGAATGAGTGATAAAGGTCACTAGGAAACAGAACAGAGGAATGTAGGTAACCTTTTGATTTTTCTGGTGTTGAAATGGTTCATCTCTTTCTCTACTCATGGCTACTATTCCCTCTCCCCGCCTCTCCCTCTCCTCTCCCACCCCCACTCCCTCCTATGGCGTCGTCTGATTTCTCACACTAAGACCTCCAGGTGCCTGGTCCCCAGGGCTGTCCTCAATTGTTGATTTATGTGTGACATAGGGGAAGTACTGCTAGTGTCTCAGTGGACAGATCACCCGCCTCTGCAGTGTGCACAGAAGTGAACAGGTCAGGCCTGGTGAGATGGAGAAGACAGACCATAAACTAACAGGTGCAAGGAAGGCAGTTGCTACAGAGGGCTGCAGAGGGTGCTGTGGGAGCAAGCCAGGGGAAAGGGAGAGGCAGCAAAGCCAGGGGAAAGGGAGAGGCAGCAAAGCCAGGGGAAAAGGGAGAGGCAGCAGCTGAGAGATAATTTTTCCAAGTTCGGCACACCAGGAGCCACACCATCTTCTGGCTTTCTGTGTCTGATGCCAGGCACTGTGGATGGTCATAGCTCATGGTCAGAAACGCCCTTCCCCTCTCTCTGTGGTCCGTGTATAGCTAGAGGTCTCATCTCCATGTGATGGTTCCAAAGCTCCATCTCTGGTCCAGATCCCTTTTGTGAGCATCAGACCGAGAGGTCAGTCTACTGGGCTCTCCACTGGACTCTCCTCCAGCTCTGTATTCTGTCCTGCAGAATCTGCAGAGTCTGACTCAGGCACGCCTCGCCAGGCTCCTTCCACCTCTTAACTCCTCATTCCAGTAGTGTTGCACTTCTCTTAATTCCTGGAAGGTGCCATCTTTTTTTGGCTCCTTTGTGCTTTTTACATCCTCTTCTTGGAATAGTCTTGCTTCCAGCAGTTTTTTTCTGACTCTTACTCATTCTTCAGCAGCTTGGACATTCTTTCTTCTGAGAACATTGTTGTTACATCGCTAAGTTGTGTCCAACTCTTTATGACCCGGTGAACTGCAGCACTTCTGGCTGCCCTGTCTTTCACCATCTCCCAGAGTTTGCTCAGACTCATGTCCATTGAGTCAGTGCTGCTATCTAACCATCTCATCCTCAGCTGTCCCCTTTTCCGTTTGCCTTCAGTCTTTCCCAGCACTGGGGTCTTTTCCAGTGAGTTGTCTCTTTGCATCAGGTCGCCAAAGTATTGGAGCTTCAGCATCAGTCTTCCTGATGAATATTCAGGGTTGATTTCCTTTAGGGTTCACTGGTTTGATCTCCTTGCTCTCCAAGGGACTCTCAAGAATTTTCTTCAGCACCGCAGTTTGAAAGCATCAGTCCGTCAGCACACAGCCTTCTTTATGGTCCAGCTCCCACATCCATACATGACTACTGGGAAAACCATAGCTTTGACTATACGTTCCTTTGTTGGCAAAGTGATGTCTCTGCTTTATAATTGTCTAGGTTTGTCATAGCTTTTCTCCCAAGGAGAAAGCATCTTTTAATTTCATGACTGCAGTCATCTTCCACAGTGATTCTGGAAACCAAGAAAATGAAATCTGACACTGTTTCCACTTTTCCCCCATCTATTTGCCATAAAGTGATAGGACTGAATGCCATGATCTTCATTTTTTGAATGTTGAACATTTCTGGCTTTCTGTGTCTGATGCCAGGCACTGTGGATGGTCATAGCTCATGGTCAGAAACGCCCTTCCCCTCTCTCTGTGGTCCGTGTATAGCTAGAGGTCTCATCTCCATGTGATGGTTCCAAAGCTCCATCTCTGGTCCAGATCCCTTTTGTGAGCATCAGACCGAGAGGTCAGTCTACTGGGCTCTCCACTGGACTCTCCTCCAGCTCTGTATTCTGTCCTGCAGAATCTGCAGAGTCTGACTCAGGCACGCCTCGCCAGGCTCCTTCCACCTCTTAACTCCTCATTCCAGTAGTGTTGCACTTCTCTTAATTCCTGGAAGGTGCCATCTTTTTTTGGCTCCTTTGTGCTTTTTACATCCTCTTCTTGGAATAGTCTTGCTTCCAGCAGTTTTTTTCTGACTCTTACTCATTCTTCAGCAGCTTGGACATTCTTTCTTCTGAGAACATTGTTGTTACATCGCTAAGTTGTGTCCAACTCTTTATGACCCGGTGAACTGCAGCACTTCTGGCTGCCCTGTCTTTCACCATCTCCCAGAGTTTGCTCAGACTCATGTCCATTGAGTCAGTGCTGCTATCTAACCATCTCATCCTCAGCTGTCCCCTTTTCCGTTTGCCTTCAGTCTTTCCCAGCACTGGGGTCTTTTCCAGTGAGTTGTCTCTTTGCATCAGGTCGCCAAAGTATTGGAGCTTCAGCATCAGTCTTCCTGATGAATATTCAGGGTTGATTTCCTTTAGGGTTCACTGGTTTGATCTCCTTGCTGTCCAAGGGACTCTCAAGAATTTTCTTCAGCACCGCAGTTTGAAAGCATCAGTCCGTCAGCACACAGCCTTCTTTATGGTCCAGCTCCCACATCCATACATGACTACTGGGAAAACCATAGCTTTGACTATACGTTCCTTTGTTGGCAAAGTGATATCTCTGCTTTTTAATACACTGTCTAGGTTTGTCATAGCTTTTTTTCTCAAGGAGAAAGCATCTTTTAATTTCATGACTACAGTCACCATCCACATTGATTTTGGAAACCAAGAAAATGAAATCTGACACTGTTTCCACTTTTCCCCCATCTATTTGCCATAAAGTGATAGGACTGAATGCCATGATCTTCATTTTTTGAATGTTGAACATTTCACACTCCTAACACTTCGAGTCTTGAGTTTAGGGCCTTTTGTATATCCCTGGTGACATAATTTCTTTCTTGTGTTCTGAGTATTTATTTATTTATTTAAACATTTATTTTGCTTTTAACTTTTACAGAGTTTTGTTGTTTACAGATCTGAGCATTTATTATACTCCTATAATTGCCTGTTTATCTCTTAGTAGATTGTGAGATCAATGAATACTTTGCTATTTCTTTTCTGGGCCTAACTCAGAAGGGGATGTTTGCTTGAATGATTCTATCCTATTTGAGTTTCTTATAGCCTCAGGTTTGCCCTCGAGCAACCCCTTTCACAGGTCACTTCCTTGTTTTCTGGGCACTTCCTGCCAATCCTCTGCCCATCTGCCAGGTCAGGACCCCTAATGTACTGGTTAGCATCACTTCCCCGTACTGTGAAATTCATGGTTTTCCATGGTCCTGTTCTCTACAAGGTAAAACCAGCAAGCACTCAGCATGTACATTTATTTTTTGTATTTCTGTCTTGGTGTAAGGCATCAGCACTTTCTTAATGCCCAAGCTGGTTATTGTGACATTGTGGAGTTCCCATGCATCCTCACTTACTGAACCCAGATGCTGTAGTGTCACTTGGGAACAGAGCAGGGGGAGGAGGTAGACCTCATGAGCTCTGGATTAGGATGGACTTGGTAGATCTTTCAGTTAGAGCACCCTTCCCTCCACCTAACATGTGAGCCTCCTGTTTCTTAAGCCTTTCTTCCCCGCAGTTTAGACCCACTTGAGCTCACTCATCACATCCAGTTGACCCATGACCCCCAGTTGTTTCTTCTAACACTTGTGGAGATGAGATAAAAGTGGTTTCTGAAGTGTTCACCTGCACATGTCGGTCCTGACCTTTAAACATGTCTGCAGGAGTCTCTCTCATAAAGCAGCTCATGGTTCTCACGTGACATCTTCTGTCCTGGGCCGCCTAGTCCTAAGCATCCTCCCATACACAGGGTGTGGCCATCTCTGGGCATCCCGTATGTACAGGGTCTGGGCTGTCTGTGGGTATGGGCCATCTCTGGGTGTCCCTCCATACACAGGGGTGTGCGTGGCCATTCTGTAGTGCAATAGAATGCACTGTTGATGAGTTTGCTCCTCTGCTGAATACCTTGGGGGCTACAACCATGTTTTCTCCTTCCTGCATGTGTCTCCCGCTCTCCCTGCACCCCAGCCCAGTGTAGGCCTGGCACAGAAGAGATAAGCAGCTGATAGCATACATATAGGTATTAGCCGAAGGCCTGGTGCTTCTGTTCCTTCTCCCGCCTCCTATGGAACCTTCCAGCTGAAAGCCTCTAATGCTGGAGTACCCTGCTACCTAAACTACAGCCTGAACCAGCAGCGGTGGCATCACCTAGAAGCCATAAGTTGCAGTTTAAGAACTCAGGGAAAGTATTGATAACGTTCTCATTTCTGAACACAGGTGCTTGCGACTGGGCTCAGTGGTCTGTACTCCTCCCTGCCGACCAAGCTGGAGGAGAAAGGCGAGGAGTGGCACTGCCTTCTGAAGGACGACTGGCTGCTGCTCCCGCCCCTGGTCCAGTTCATGAACTCGCTGGAGTTCTGCAACGCCGTCATTCAGGTGAGAGCCCTCAGGGAGGCCTCTGTCACCATCCGTGCAGGATGCAAGTGCTGTGTTGGATCAGCTGATCAAATAAACATTCCTCTTCTTTCAATAAACATTTTATGGAATAGTGATGTTTTACTTTAAGCCTATTGAATGTCCTTGAATGAGTAAAAATGTGAGTTTATAGGTTTCTGGGAGTTAATGAGCAGGGGAGGAGGTAGACCTCATGAGCTCTGGATTAGGATGGACTTGGTAGATCTTTCAGTTAGAGCACCCTTCCTCCACCTAACATGTGAGCCTCCTGTTTCTTAAGCCTTTCTTCCCCGCAGTTTAGACCCACTTGAGCTCACTCATCACATCCAGTTGACCCATGACCCCCAGTTGTTTCTTCTAACACTTGTGGAGATGAGATAAAAGTGGTTTCTGAAGTGTTCACCTGCACATGTCGGTCCTGACCTTTAAACATGTCTGCAGGAGTCTCTCTCATAAAGCAGCTCATGGTTCTCACGTGACATCTTCTGTCCTGGGCCGCCTAGTCCTAAGCATCCTCCCATACACAGGGGTGTGGCCATCTCTGGGCATCCCCGTATGTACAGGGGTCTGGGCTGTCTGTGGGTATGGGCCATCTCTGGGTGTCCCTCCATACACAGGGGTGTGCGTGGCCATTCTGTAGTGCAATAGAATGCACTGTTGATGAGTTTGCTCCTCTGCTGAATACCTTGGGGGCTACAACCATGTTTTCTCCTTCCTGCATGTGTCTCCCGCTCTCCCTGCACCCCAGCCCAGTGTAGGCCTGGCACAGAAGAGATAAGCAGCTGATAGCATACATATAGGTATTAGCCGAAGGCCTGGTGCTTCTGTTCCTTCTCCCGCCTCCTATGGAACCTTCCAGCTGAAAGCCTCTAATGCTGGAGTACCCTGCTACCTAAACTACAGCCTGAACCAGCAGCGGTGGCATCACCTAGAAGCCATAAGTTGCAGTTTAAGAACTCAGGGAAAGTATTGATAACGTTCTCATTTCTGAACACAGGTGCTTGCGACTGGGCTCAGTGGTCTGTACTCCTCCCTGCCGACCAAGCTGGAGGAGAAAGGCGAGGAGTGGCACTGCCTTCTGAAGGACGACTGGCTGCTGCTCCCGCCCCTGGTCCAGTTCATGAACTCGCTGGAGTTCTGCAACGCCGTCATTCAGGTGAGAGCCCTCAGGGAGGCCTCTGTCACCATCCGTGCAGGATGCAAGTGCTGTGTTGGATCAGCTGATCAAATAAACATTCCTCTTCTTTCAATAAACATTTTATGGAATAGTGATGTTTTACTTTAAGCCTATTGAATGTCCTTGAATGAGTAAAAATGTTAGTTTATAGGTTTCTGGGAAGTTTTAATTGAGAAAAAAAGTAGGCTTTTTTTTTATCATCCTTATAAAAAGTGTTAATTCTATTTTGATTATCCACTTAACCATCAAAAATAAGTTCAATGCCTGACTCATTAAATAGATATTTTTAGGCTTCTAAGTACTCCAAATTATACCACTTTTACTTCAAGGTCTTCTTGGGAGTCTACAAAGCAAAACACTTTATTTTGCTTAATGGTGCATACTACATAAAGAATATTGTTATCTCAATTGAATTTGGAAGACGTTAAGCGTCTTCTTAGAAACACAAATTAAATTTGCTTTGAAATTGGCCTGCTTCGGGGAAAAAACAGCCAGTGAACTCTAGTGTATTTGGCTTTTTGATTAGATTTTTACCTTCAAATTTCTTGTTACTGTTTTGAATGAAAAAATCAGAGCTTATGTTTATACTTAGGATGTAGTAGGTTTTCATCAAAAATGTTTTATTTCTATATAGTACAAATATTAGCTTAATATTGAATTTATTAAGAAATCAGATTTCTTTATGGTGATTGTAAGGTGAAAAATGTTAGTTATAATCTGTTTATCTAGCAAATAAAAAAATAGCTTCTGGAAGAAAATGAAAGTAAATTACTCTAGTTCCCATCTCATTTTTATTCCTAAGTCAAAGGAAATTTTATTTTTGTATAAGATAAATGGATAAAAAAAAAAGATAAATGGATTACATCTTAAGTTACCTTTTCCTTTAATATTACAGTCTATCAACCTTTTCTTGCAGAAATGTCTGGAAATAAAAAAGATGGAACCATTAGTTTCTCCCCAAATGTACACAGAGAGCAAGATAATCAGTAATCAGTATCCTCACTTCCCTCGAAATTGCTTTTTACTTTATTGTTTGACTCTGTTTTTATTTTTTTTAAAGAAAAAGCTAACAGGCATGATTAAGAACAGAGGTATGATATAGTTTTCTGAAATTGAAGCCATATACTTTGAGGATTTTTTTGTTTGTGAGTATTACTGAAGGACAGGGAGGCCTGGCATGCTGCAGTCCCTGGAGTCTCAAAGAATTGGACACGACTGAGCGACTGAACAACAGCAATTACCGAGAACATTACAGTTGACTTTTGTACCTGCAGGTTCCACAACTGTGGGTTCAACCAACAACAGATCTGAAAATAATTTCCGAAGAATCTAGAAAGTTCCATAGGGCAAAACTTGAATTTGCTGTATACCAGAAAGTATTTACATAGTATTTGCATTGTATTTATGACTTTTTATTTTGTGTTAGGCATTATAAAGTAATTTAGAGATGATTTACAGTATATGGGAAGATATATGTAGATTATATGCAAATGCTATGGCATTTTATAGAAAGGACTTAAGCATCCATAGATTTTGGTATTGGGGCAGTGGTGTTAGGGCATCCTGGAACCAATTCCCCAGATACCCAGGCATGATTATATTCAGGAAAGATGTCAGTAAGGCTTATCCGTACTAAATACATTTTGAAAGTTAAATACAGGGAAGTGTGGTACCTCTGACAATGTTTTCTGCTTTTTAGCTGTATCTATTTTTTATGAAAAGTTTTTCTAACTGCCTTCCTCCCCAATATAAATTATCAATCAGATAATGTATTTCAAAATGAGAAATATTTTTTGCTAGAAAAATGAATGCTTTTAATTATTCATTTTGACAGTTATATTTTAAAATTAATCACAAGTTGAGATAGGACATAGATGAAATTATGGAGCAAAAATTATACTTTCCAGTTTGTTGACTTTAACTTATGAACCTATATACACAATTATTCTATTTATTATCTTTTTTTTTTTCAAGTAGAAACTTAAAATTACAGGTTTTAAAATTTAGAAGTCCCGACCATTTATTTATACTGGAATGAACCATCTGGAAGAATTACATGGTGATTTGAAGTCTGAATTGTTCTTTAACTATGGAATAAATGGCCAAAATTTGGGTTTTCTCTTTGAGTTCAGATTTGATTTTAAGAAGACCTAAAGATTGTCTTTTTTCATGACTGCTTGTTCTTCTCTTAGGTGGCTCATCCCTTGATTCGTAATCAGCTTGTCAATTACATCTACAATGGATTCTTGGTACCAGTCTTGGCTCCAGCTCTCCATAAGGTCAGTGATCAGCTGATGCCATCTTTGTCTATTTCTTGTACAACTGAGGAAGCCCGACACAGTATAATTGAATTGATGGCGACTTCAGCCTTATTTTCCTTCTCATTTCATCCATATTCCTTACTGTATCAATTGGAGATCTTAATGATGGTGACAGCTGAAGTCTGATGGGATCTGTTTCTTGTCATAAAACAGGTCCTTGTGAACTTCAAGTAGGCTGGTCTAAATGAACATTGGCAACTGGACTGACACTTGTGTCTACTTGAGTTCATAGGTAGTGGCCACTTGGGACACTCTATGTTAAGGAGAGTGTGAGGCTTACTGTAGGCGTGGAGGGGGACCTTGGCAGCACAAGTGCCATGGAGTTACCTTCTACTTCATAAAACATAGTTTTTTGTTATAATAATTTTATGATGGCAGAAATTAAAGTGAAGCCAAATGAAGGTCCCATCAAAATTTGTTCTTATTGTTCAGTTGTGTCTAACTCTTTGTGACACCACGGACTGTAGCATGCCTGGCTGCCCTGTCCTTGACTGTGAGTTGTTCAAACTCATGTTCATTGAGTCTATGATGCCATCCAACCATCTTATCCCCTATTATCCCCTTCTCCGTCTGCCCTCAGTCTTCCCAGCATCAGGGTCTTTTCCAATGAGTTGGCTTTTTGCATCAGATGGTCAGAGTATTGGAGCTTCAGCATCAGTTCTTCTAAGGAGTATTTAGGATTGATTTCCTTTAGGATTGACTGGTTTGATCTCCTTGCTGCTCAAGGGACTCTTAAGAGTCTTCTCCAGCACCACAGTTTGAAAGTATCAGTTCTTTGGTACTCAGCCTTCTTTAGCATCACTCTGAATTCATTATGATTCTCTCATTTTATATAATAAGTCAGTGGATATCTTTTCTGTTGTGAGTTTTCAAGAGAGACATTGTGGGCCTAGAATTCTGATTTTCAAGAGTTTTTCTCCACCAAGTAAGGAGACATATACAGTATTTAATTTGGATGATCTTAGTCAAGTTATTGGAATTGCCAGCCCTGGCAGAGAGAGAAGTAAGGAACAGCCTATCATGTGCCTTTTGATGGAGTGCCCACTTTTGTAGGTCTGGATGGTCCATTTCCAAGAAGACCTGATCATGGCGACTTTGAAACCTGCCTGTGATGCTGGTGCTCAGTCTTATTTAGATCAGCAGGTCTTGATGGAAGGTGTTCACCTCTCTCACCATTTAGTGCCTGTGGAGCACAGTGGCAATGTTCTCTGAAACGAACAGGGTACTTGGTTTGATTAGAGTGTTTGTGTTACTTCTGGATTCAAGAGGTAATTGTGGGTATGGTTTGAACATTCAAATATCAAGGGTTCCAGGTTGTTTTAGTGGTTTGGGGCATCAAGAAACCAAGTCTTTGAGAACAAGTTTGTCTCATAAAATATGGGACATATCTTAAGAAAATACAAACCTTGTATTTGTTTATATGTTATCCTACTGTTAAGTACCTTGCTGTTCTGGAGGAGGGCTGGGTGTCTTGTACTGAAGATCTCCAAAGCTCTGCATGGAAGAATTTTTCTTTATGGGAGAATAGAATGGTGGCCTGAAAATTCTTTGACTGTAATTATCCACAATATTCTTGCCTTGGGAATCCCACAGAGTAGCCTGGTAGGCTATAGTCCATGGGGTCACAAAGAGTCAGACAGACACAACGTAGCAACTAAACACCAACAATTAATCTATGTACTCTCTCTCTCACATGTACACTTTCTTCCTTATTTCTTCTCATCTTTTCTCTCATTGACCAACTGATGTAAAATAATTTCCCAAGTCATTATAATAATACAGTATATCCTCTACGTACGAACCTTCAAGTTACAGACGTTCAAATGATGCAAATGTGTCCCTGCATGTTGTGTTGTACTAATGCACTCCACCGTAAGATTAAAAATGTTTACTTATGTGTTTGTTTTTATGTATTATTTGTCTGAAAAATATTACAAGCCTATTACAGCATAGTACTCTATAGCTGATTGTGTTTGTTTGGTTCCTAGGCTGACTTTGTTAGGTTTACTAATGAACTGAACTCAACAAACGTGCTCTTGGAACAGAACTTGTTGATAGGTAGGGGACTTACTGTGGTGATAATTGGAATTGTTATCTGTTCAGGATACTTTGTGTTATTTTAATTGGTGTACCTTGGTATTACAAATATTAATGCTAGCTCTTTATCCACAATTGAGGATGAGACCACCTCAGACAGCTGTTAAGAAGTTCTGATTGGTCTCTGAGTACCTCTCCTTAGTAGCACTTGGCATGAGTGGAATTAAATTATTCAAAGCGCAGGACCTTGAGTAATGTCTCTGCAGTGCTCTGCCTGCTTCTTGAGGGTCAGGTTCACACCTGCTTTGTCTACTGGGGAATCTCCAGTGCTGAGCACAGAACCTTAGACCTGGGGAGGCTGAGTAAACAGCACATGTATGGAATGATTTTGCTTAAATGTTGGGCACTCAGTGCATTTCCATTCAGTGGTTCCTAGAGAAAAGTAACAGCACCTCCATACATGAACTAATATTGTTCTCAATTATGCGCCTAATTACAGTCTGAGATTTAAAAATCATCAAGTTATTCATACATGCCTATTGTGGAAAAGAGCAGTCAGTACTGACTATATAAAACACACAGTGAACATGATTCTGTTAGACTTGAATTTCTGTCCTTAAGAGATTCCTTCACATTTATCCATTGCAGACCATTTCTCCCAGGTCTCTTTAGTGACTAGAGAGAGTATTTCCTTTTTAATTTATTTTTCCCCTTGATCTTCATCTTTCATTTGTGTTTTTATCACTTAGAATGAGAACGTATAGGAAGAAACAGGCCACAGGGGGAAGGGGAAGGGCCTCTCCTCTGGCTCTCGGCTCCCTACCTGGCGCCTGATGCCTCTCAGGAGCGGCAGGATATGGGCTCAGGGCTCGATGGGGGGATGTCCGGAACTGGGTGTTTCTGAGGAGCTCCTGGTGGGAGCACATATTACCTGTGTCCTTGCCTTTGACATGGGAAGGGACACCTGGAAGTCTCAGGTCTCCTAAAGGGGCTCCAGTCTTTTTTCATCTTCCATGTTCCTTGCTTTGAGCCTTATTTAATACCCTAAATAAATTTCTCCTGTGGCCTATCTCAGCTCCTAATTTGTATCTTAACATTTTAGTTTCCTGCTGTCAGTGGTGGCAGTTTGCTGGGATGAACTTACTCTCACTGTCTCATAAGTAATGTAGATACATTCAGGCTTAAAAGTTTTCCCACCTCACCGTCAGTATTCACAGACAGTGTTTCCACAGCATTTCTTACCCAGAGATGAAGTCCTTACCAGAGGTGTAGGGTAGTAAGAGGCAGAGGCTGGGGGCTCTTGACAAGTGAAGAGCCTCTCCACCTGTCTTCTCCCCGCTCTGCAGCCTCATGACATCACCCTGCCTTCGCACGTGTTCTGTGCTGTGCTGTCTTTATCCTGTACTGTGGGCGGCCATTTATTCTGTGCTGGTGCAAAGGAGTATCTGGATTTTCTTCAAAGGGCTGCATAGTTTTCCATAGTGTATATGTATATCTACCTACCTACCTATCTTCCTATCTACACACACACACACACACACACACGAAGAGAGAGAGAGAGAAAGAGGCTGATGACCCCTTACTCACACTCAGAAATTCAAGAAGTTCTCACAACTAAATGTTCTTGTTAATTCATATGGTACAATCTGATCTTTGCTGAACTCATTTGGTGGCAAACCCATACCTGAACTGTCTTGAGGGTATTTACTTTTATGCCACTTACATTACATACAAATATTGTATATTTCATGGAAGACATTAATGTATTATTATGGAGTTTTGCCCAGTCCCACTGGTTTGCTATGTCAAATATGACAGATGTATATATTACTTTCTGGAAAGTTTTGCACATGATCTCTAGGGTTTTGGATAAGAGGTCGGGAGCCTGTTTTGGACATTTGGGGAAGGATGCATTTCTGGAGATGGGTGAAAGTCATACTTTGTAAAAGTTGTATTAAAGAAAACGATGCCATGCTAAGAAGGTCATGTGGGAATTAGATTCACCCATAGATACCGACATCAGTTTAGTTCAGTTCGGTTGCTCAGTTGTGTCCCCCGGTGAGCCAGACATAGAAAGACAAATACTGTGTGATTCCACTGCTGGAGAAGTGAAGTTCATAGAAACAGAAAGCAGGGTGGTGGTTGCCCTGGGCAGGGGAGGGAAGAATGGGAAATTGTGTATTGAATACAGTGTTTCAGTTTTGTAAGACGGAGACTGTTCTGGATACGGATGATAATATTGGTTGCACAGCAATAGGAATATGCTCAGTACTACAGAAGAGTACACTTAGCATGGCAGATGTTATGCATACTTTACCACAATGTAAAATAAGAATGTTTTATGCTTTTCAAAGATATTCTTTTAAAGGAGTGTATGACAGAGACTGTATGTGACTATGAAACCTAAAATGTTTACTTTCTGGCCCTTTGCAAAAAGTTTGCTAACCCTGACTCTAGGGGGTAGCATGGTGCCTTATATATTTTAGGTGATTCATCAGTGTTGAAGGAAGATGATAAGGGTAGAAGAAAGTCCCCAAGTGGAGAGAGATGTCCCCAGTCTTCTTTCTTTTTTGAGGGGAGGGTGATGTAGTGATCAGGCTGAGGAGCTGTAACCAAGAGTGGAGGCTGATTGGCTTGGTCACCAGCTTGGAGGAATCTTTGTTCAGGTGTGTGGTTTAGGGGCCCAGGGCTGGCGGGAGGCCAGTGGGCGGTTGCCAGCAGCAGCCAGAGATGGGTTCAGTGCCGCCCATGGCAGGGTGAGAAGGGGGCTGGGGTTGCATCAGGGTCACGCTGGGCTCCGTTACAGCCTTTGCCTCAAGTGTCATGTGAGCTGGATGTTCTGTTTAGTGGCTGTTTTGGCTCTTTTATTTGGAGACGGTGAGGGGGTTAGGGCAGAAGGTTGGTACTCTCTGTGGTGGTTGGAGGCTGAGACCTTGAGACAAGTGTGCTGAAGTAAAGGATGGATGGAAGGAAAAATAATGACACACCGTTCTTTTCTGCAGACAGATCATGGGCGCTAGCTGCAGTAACTGTGACCTCAAAGAGCGGCTGTACCTTTGGGTTTTGCGGAAAACAGCTGGCAGTGTTTCAGCAAATTATTCCGTACAAGTGCACTTGGAAAAACAGAAACAGAAAGCCCACCAGAAACACTGATGTTTTTCCACCATCTCTTGTGTGCTAAAACCATGTCTGAACAATATACACAGATAGACTAATTTCAGGCATTTCCTTAAAGGCATGTGTGCTGACTTCTTATAGGCCACTGTGGAGCCCATTTGTTTTAGAATCTCGTCTTCCAAACACGCACATACATATTCATGTTCTCTATCTTGTGAGTTCAATAATTCATGGCTTATTGACTTGGGCTGATGGATGGAAGTTTTGGGGGAACTGGAGAAGAAAAGATGGAAGCTTTGAGAGGCTTAGAGCAGCCACACATGAGAGTCGCCCACTTGCTCCTGGTGTGTCTGTGACCCCTGGAGCGGGGGTCGGGACCCCTTTAGAACCCTATGGGGCTTTCACTAGCCGGGAATGTTTGTGACTTTCATGCCCAATGACGCTAGTGACTGAAGAATTTAAGAGCAGCTGCATGCCACCTTTACATTGTCATCGTTAATGAATATGAATGAGCCGTAATTGGGCGCTGAGTGTAGAGGAGGTTTATACTGACCTCTTCTGCCCATGTTTTCAGTCTTCAGTGAGGACTGGGTGGAGCAGGCTGTCACTTATGTCCTCTTCACAGGTGTGTAGTCCGGACGGTGGAGAGGCTGGCATGGTGAGGGTGGAGACAGGCCCGTACTTGCTCTTCTAGAGACATCCTGTTAGATTTTTGGAAGCCTGGCGAGGCAGTGCCCTGTGTCACTCTGCTGTCATCGGTCTGCATCACCTCCTGAAGACAGACACCTTGACACGTTATGTCTGGTTTCCAGTGATGCTGTACAATCTCATCCGTCAGACCATTCCTTTCAGTAGGAGATTGACAGAAGGAGGAAATCAGGACACCCTCTTGACCTGGAAATGTAGATTTCATTTTCCAAATGTGGTCATTCTTTGCTGAACCTCCCAGTTTTGCCTTGAGTCAGGGAGCGCCACACCAGACTCTAGCTCTGAGGAAATCATATCCCAAACTGTAGCAGGGTCACATTGTGTCTCTCCCTTTCGTATTTCTATTTACACATTTCAGTGATTTGCTTTTTCCAGTGCATTCTCTATATTGTGGGCCCCGCCTCTCCAATCACCGAGGGCCTGCCAGTGGTGTCCTGCTGTTTGCTGCTAGCTCCTCATCTGCTTCCTGGAATGATATTGAATTCTCCCTGTTCATATAGAACTTTGTTTCTCACCATGCCCAGAGAAGAGCAGTCAGTTGGCATGATTCTGTTCTCCACAGCACTGAAAGCATAGCTGTGCGCCCACCTGGACCCACAGATGGCTGGCCTGTGTGAGGTGAGGGACATTCAGGATGTACTGGAGGAATGAGGTCATTCCTCTCGGAAGCTGCTGTTGTGACCTTACTGCCTCCCAGGCAGCTCTGGCAGGCTCCAGGACAAGGAGGAGTCCCTCCAGGACCAGCTGACTGCGAGCACAGCCAGGGGCTGCGAGGTGTGAGCTCTGCAGGGAGGCTCGGGGCGCCTGGGCCTCCTCAAGCTCCTGTGCAGCCCTGTGGTCACTGTCTGAGGCTGGGAATCCAGGGATGTCTGCGGTCTGGAACGGCAGCAAGGGGTGCAGGACCCCAGCAGTCGTCCTATCTCCTGTTACCCTGGGCCTCACAGAAACGTTCTGTGGTAGCACAGAAGCCAGATGTGACCGTCTCTGTCGTCCAGCAGATGAGGTAATTAAAAGGTCCAGTCCTGTCGTGGGCCCGCAGCTATGTGACATAGATTGGCAGCACACTGTTAAACTTGGATTGAAAAAAAATCATATTAAGTGGGCCAGCTACAGACTGCCTACATGAACAATTGCTCTATCCAATGAGAGCCAGCTATTAAATAGACCTAGAAGATCTCAGTGACAGTTATAAGCGGCTCTGACTTAGAAATACTTGACTTATTAATTGAAAACTGAAAGTGTGCCATCCAGTACATCCTATTAATGCATCATATTTGATTAGGACAATGTGGGGAAGCAGTCTAGCTTAATGTTGCAAAAAATGGCTTTTGAGATCGACCTTAGTTGGAGTTCTGGCTCTGCTATTTAACTAGCAGCATGACTGTGGCAGGTGCCTCCATCTACATGTATACATTATCTGTGGATAATAATACCTACCTTCTTGGGCTCTTGTGAAGAGTAAATGAGATGCTGCATTGAATGAGCTTTTTGTCTCTGGCACTTAATACATGAATTACTTGTTGACCGGATGAATCTCTAAATGAGATGTCCTTCCCATGACACGGTATGTTACTGGACAGAGAGAAAAAAAAAATTAACTCATTTTGGTGGCTCAAACAGTAAAGAACCTGCCTGCAATGCAGGAGACCTGGGTTGTCCCTGCATTGGAAAGATCCCCTGGAGAAGGGAATGGCATCCCACTCCAGTATTCCTAGAAAATTCCATTAACTGAGAAGCCTGGTAGGCTACAGTCCATGGAATGTAGGGGTTACAAAGAGCCAGACACAGCTAAGCAACTAATACACAGACACACACACACACACAGTATTGGATTGGCCATAAATTTGTTTGGATTTTTCCGTAAGATGTTACAAGAAAATCCAAATGAACTTTTTTGGCCAGCTCAGTACCATAGTGTTTTGATTTTAGATAGTCTGAAAATTGTTCCTTATCTGCTTTCGTAGACAGCATGACTTTGGATTTACTTTTCACTCATTTCCTTAGAATGTGATATCAGTTCAGTTTTTGTGGAGTTATCTCCCTATTTGTTGTAATTCTCAGTGTCAGAGATTCTCAGATTTAAATGTGCAAAGAGGATTCCCTGGGAACTTCCTACCTGCAGCTACCCGAGGGCTCAGTGTCTGGATTTCACAGGTTGGACTGAGGCCTAGGAGTCTGCACTTCAGCCAGCACCCAGGTGCTCCAAGGGCCATGCTCAGGAGATCATACGGCTCTGTGATCTTCTGCTTGCACTTGGCCATTTATGCTCTTTTATTGAAGTAGGCCCTATCACGGATCACTGCCTTGTCATGATGAAGGGATTGCATAACTCAGCGAAGCTATGAGCCATGCAGTGTAAGGCCACCTGAGATGAATGGGTCATAGCGGAGACTTCTGACAAAACGTGATCCACTGGAGGGGGGAATGGCAAGCCAGCCCAGTATACTTGCCGTGAGAACCTCATAAACTGTATAAAAGGACAAAAAGATATGACACTGAAAGATGAGTTCCCCAGTCTGGAAGGTGTCCAGTATGCGACTGGGGAAGAGCAGAGAAGAACCCCTTACAGCCCCAGAAAGAAGGAAGTGGCTGGGCCAAAGTAGAAACGGAGCTGACTGTGGCTCAGATCATCAGCTTCTCAGCATAATTCAGGCTGAAACTGAAGAAAGCAGGTAAAACCAGTAGGCCAGCCAGGTACGACTTAAATCAAATCCCCTACGATAATGCAGTGGAGCTAATGAATGATCAAGGAATTAGACCTAGTAAACAATATGTCTTAAGAACTATGGACAGAGGTCCATAATAATGTTCAGGAGGCAGTGAACAAAACCATCCCAAAGAAAAAGAAAAGCAAAGATCCAAAGTGGTTATCTAAGGAGGCTTTATAAGCAGCTGAAGAAAACAGAGAAGTGAAAAGCAAGGGAAAATGGAAAACGTACATACAACTAAATGCAGAGCTCCAAAGAATAGCACCAAAAGACAAGAAGGCCTATTTCAGTGAACAGTGCATAAAAATAGAGGGAAGCAGGGAGCCAAGATGGCGGAGGAATGAGGGGACGATTTCACCAGCTCCCCAACAGAATCACCAGAACTAATCAAGAAAAGAACCACCACCAACAAACCAGCCGCTAGAGGACAGAAGAATTCCATAGGTCCGCGAGAGTAGAAGAGTGAATAGCCAGAAATTTCCCGGAGCTAGGGTTCTCAGAATCCCCTATCCTAACCCCCACGCCGGACCGCACCGACGGAGAGCGCACCAGCAAGTGCCCTCAAAGGGGGCCTAAGTGGAACCTCGGGGGAGAGAGGGCAGCGCTCAGCATGGAAACTCCAAGAATCCACCTGGATCGCCGGCAGAAGTTAAGACACTGCGAAGATAGGATACCGGAGCAGGGCCGAGCAGAACGCGCTTGCTGCCTAGCGATCTGAGGCCGGACAGAACGCGGAGAGCGCTGCCTAGAGACCGACCGGGAGAAGGGAGGGAGCGCCCAGTGTGAGGATCACACCGCTTGGCCGCCGGGCGAAAATCGCGACTT
Source organism: Tragulus kanchil (assembly GCA_022376925.1). Lineage (NCBI taxonomy): Eukaryota > Metazoa > Chordata > Mammalia > Artiodactyla > Tragulidae > Tragulus > Tragulus kanchil. Next base: position 43,058,348 of record JAIOJX010000025.1, read on the forward strand.
TCCGCCTGGCGCCGGGTGAGGTCAAACACTCCTAGTCGGGGACTGGCTGAAGGGGAAGTCGCCCACAGATTGCTGACCAGGGACCGTGCTCGAGCCAGACGGGGAACCTTGTGCCTGCCTTTGGGACTTGGAGGCGCAACTGGCAGTGCGCGCGCGCCAGTGGCGGAGGAGCCCCTGCATCCCCATAGCTGCACCCCCATAGCTACACCTGCAGCAGAGGAAGTCGGGAGAAGGGCAAGTATCAGAGGCTACCGGCGGGTGCGCGGCAGAGTCAGGAGGCCCCTGCCCAACACGGGATTGTGCGCACGCCGCGGCCCCCCGCCCAACGGACTGGGATCAGCCCGCCGTCCAGGCCAGCACCTGAGCTTGCAGACCGGTGCCATAAGGGAAAGGCTGCATCATCAAGACAACACCATCGAGAGCAGACTGGCTTCCAGACAGATGAGAGGATAAAAACCAGGGACAGTATTTAGCTTTTTTGCTTATCTGTTGCGGACGGTTCTGTTTTTTCGTTTGATTGGTCAGGTTTGGGGTTTTTTTGTGTGTGTTTTTTTTGTTGTTGTTTTTTTTTTTTTTCTTTTTTTCTCTTCTGTCTCTTCTTATTAAGTTTCTCTTCCCTTTTTTAATTTTTAATTTTTTTGATTTTTAATTATTAATTTTTTTTTAAATTGTAATTCTTGAACTTCTAATTTTCTTTCCTCTTTCCCACTCCTTCCTCCCTCTATGTTCTAAATCTAAAACTTTCTCCTATATACCACTACCCCCTAGATAAATATTTTCTACCTTCCTGTCTCCACTATTCTCTTCCAGCTGCACTAAACAATACAACACACTAATCTTGGCTACATAACCCTATAAAATCCTTCCAAGTTGAATCTATTCCTTCTCATTACCCATACACTCTCCACCTCCTCACCCCCAACACATGTCTTAGCTAAAAATTGCTTTCATTGATGAAATAGCCCAAGCCAGGACCTTACTCAAGATCTATTTTTCCAGGCACTATTTTAATTAATTCAGAGCTCAACGGGCAAGTACCATCTTTGATTGTGTTGTTTGCCAGAAAAATTTCCTGTGCTTTGTCACTCACTGTAAGACTGGTTAGATGTGGTTATTGCTGTGTATGTATGTATATCTTATGACTATGTTAGAAAACATCTGCATGCTTTTATGACTGTCACCCAGTAGGGACACACCTCTTGCTCCTCAGATGCTAGTATTTGAACTAATATCACGGAACAGCATAGCAAACCAGGCATAGAGCCTACACCCCCTGACCAATCATCAAACCAAGGATTCTCGGACTAGAAGCCCTGATTCCAAGACCCCACGCTATCAAAGAACATACAACACTAGAGATGAAACGACAGAGAAACACTGCACAAATGAAAGACCAAGGTAGAGAAACACCGCTTCAAATGACAGAGGAGGAGATAGACAAATTATCTGAAAGAGAATTCAGAAAAACTATACTAATGAGGATGCAAAACACCGAAAACAGAATATTAGAGGAAATTAGTGCATTGAGAAGAGACATGCAGGAAATGAAAAATAAGCAAATAGAGACCACCAACTCAATTGCTGAACTCAAAAATATGATAGAAGGCCTCAACAGTAGAGTATCAGAGGCTGAAGAACAGATAAGCGAGCTGGAAGATAGACTGGTGGAAATAACTGGTGAGGAACAGAACAAAGCTGAAAGAATTAAAAGAACTGAGGATAGCCTCAGAGACCTATGGGACAATATCAAACGCACCAACATTAGAATTATAGGAGTTCCAGAGGAAGAAGAAGGGAAGAAATGTTACGAAAAAATTCTTGAAGAGGTTATAGTGGAAAACTTCCCCAGCATGGGAAAGGAAATAGTCAACCATGTCCAAGAAGCACAAAGAGTTCCATACAGGAGAAACCCTAGAAGAAACACACCAGGGCACATTCTAATCAAACTAACGCAGATTAAATATAAAGACAGATTACTAAAAGCAGCTAGGAGCAAACAACAAATAACATATAAAGGAAACCCCATATGTCTAACTGTGGATCTCTCAACAGAAACCCTGCAGGCCAGAAGAGAATGGCAGGACACATTTAAACGGCTAAAAGAGAATAACCTTCAACTGAGAATTCTCTACCCAGCAAGAATCTCATTCAAAATTGATGGTGAAGTCAAAAGCTTCTCAGACAGACAAAAACTAAAGGAATTCTGTACCACAAAACCAGCCCTACAACAAGTGTTAAAGGGCCTGATATAGCCAATAAATATAAGAGTAGAAGAAGTCCTACAAATCAAACCCCAGACTTCTAAGAAGATGACAGTAGGAACATTCATATCATTAATTACTTTGAATGTAAATGGATTAAATGCTTCAACCAAACGACACAGGTTGGCTGAATAGATCCAGAAACATGACCCATATATATGCTGTTTACAAGAGACCCACTTCAGACCTAGAGACACCCATAGATTGAAAGTGAGAGGCTGGTAAAAGATATTCCTTGCAAATGGGAATCAAAAGAAAGCTGGGGTAGCAATTCTAATATCAGACAAAATAGATTTTAAAGTAAAGAAGATTCTAAGAGACAAGGCAGGTCACTACATCATGATTAAGGGATCCATCCAAGAGGAAGACATGATAGTCATGAACATCTATGCACCCAACACCGGGGCACCTCAATACATAAGACAGATACTTTCAGACTTAAAAGAAGAAATCAATAATAACACAATAACAGTAGGAGACTTTAAAACTCCTCTCACACCAATAGATAGATCATCTAAACAGAAAATTAATAAAGAAACACAAGCCTTAAATGCCACACTAGAAAAAATGGACCTCATCGATATCTTTAGGACGTTCCATCCAAAAGCAGAAGAATACACTTTCTTCTCAAGTGCTCACGGAACATTCTCCAAGATAGACCACATCTTGGGCCACAAATCTAACCTCAGTCAATTCAAGAAAACTGAAATTATATCAACCATCTTCTCGGACCACAATGCAATGAGACTAGAGATCAACTACAGGAAAAAAACCTCTAAAAATACAAACACATGGCGATTAGACAACACATACCTAAAAAACCAACTGATTACTGAGGAAATCAAAGGAGAAATTAAAAAATTCCTAGAAGAAAATGACAATGAATATACGACCTTGCAAAACTTATGGGATACCACAAAAACAGTTCTAAGAGGGAAATTTATAGCAATACAATCCCACCTCAAGAAACTAGGAAAATATGAAGCAGATGACTTAACCCTCCACTTAAAACAGTTGGAAAAAGAAGAACAGAAACATCCCAAAGCCAGCAGAAGACGAGAAATTATAAAGACTAGAGAAGAAATAAATCAGAAAGAAATGAAAGAAACTATAGTACAGATAAATAAAACAAAAAGCTGGTTCTTTGAAAAGGTAAATAAAATTGACAAGCCTCTGGCCAGACTCATCAAGAAAAAGAGAGAGAAGAACCAGATCAACAAAATCAAAAATGAAAAAGGAGAGATTACAACAGATCATGCAGAAATCCAAAGGATTCTAAGAGACTGTTATGAGCAACTCTATGGCAACAAACTGGACAACCTGGAAGAAATGGACAGTTTCTTGGGAAGGATCAATCTCCCAAGACTGAGCCAGGACGAAACAGAAACTTTGAACAACCCAATCACAAGCTAAGAAATCGAATCTGTGATTAAAAATCAACCCAAAAATAAAAGCCCAGGGCCAGATGGCTTCACAGCCGAATTCTACCAGACATTTAAAGAAGAGCTAATGCCTGTCCTTCTAAAACTCTTTCGAAAAATTGCACAGGAAGGAACACTTCCAAACACATTCTACAAGGCCACCATCACCCTGATACCCAAACCAGGCAAAGACAACACATAAAAGGAAAATTACAGACCAATTTCCCTGATGAGCTTAGATGCCAAGATCCTCAACAAAATCCTAGCAAACAGAATTCAACGACACATCAAAAAACTCATACACCATGATCAAGTCGGGTTCATCCCAGGCATGCAAGACTTCTTCAACATCTGCAAATCAATCAATGTGATACACCATATCAACAAACTGAGAGACAAAAATCACATGATCATCTCAATAGATGCAGAAAAAACCTTCGACAAAGTACAACACCCGTTTATGATAAAAACTCTTCAGAAAATGGGCATAGAAGGAACCTATCTCAACATAGTGAAAGCCATATATGAGAAGCCCACAGTGAACATTATCCTCAATGGTGAAAACTGAAAGCATTCCTCTAAGATCAGGAACAAGACAAGGGTGTCCACTTTCACCACTACTATTCAACATAGTCCTGGAAGTTCTAGCAACAGCAATAAGAGAAGACGAGAAATTATAAAGACTAGAGAAGAAATAAATCAGAAAGAAATGAAAGAAACTATAGTACAGATAAATAAAACAAAAAGCTGGTTCTTTGAAAAGGTAAATAAAATTGACAAGCCTCTGGCCAGACTCATCAAGAAAAAGAGAGAGAAGAACCAGATCAACAAAATCAAAAATGAAAAAGGAGAGATTACAACAGATCATGCAGAAATCCAAAGGATTCTAAGAGACTGTTATGAGCAACTCTATGGCAACAAACTGGACAACCTGGAAGAAATGGACAGTTTCTTGGGAAGGATCAATCTCCCAAGACTGAGCCAGGACGAAACAGAAACTTTGAACAACCCAATCACAAGCTAAGAAATCGAATCTGTGATTAAAAATCTACCCAAAAATAAAAGCCCAGGGCCAGATGGCTTCACAGCCGAATTCTACCAGACATTTAAAGAAGAGCTAATGCCTGTCCTTCTAAAACTCTTTCGAAAAATTGCACAGGAAGGAACACTTCCAAACACATTCTACAAGGCCACCATCACCCTGATACCCAAACCAGGCAAAGACAACACATAAAAGGAAAATTACAGACCAATTTCCCTGATGAGCTTAGATGCCAAGATCCTCAACAAAATCCTAGCAAACAGAATTCAACGACACATCAAAAAACTCATACACCATGATCAAGTCGGGTTCATCCCAGGCATGCAAGACTTCTTCAACATCTGCAAATCAATCAATGTGATACACCATATCAACAAACTGAGAGACAAAAATCACATGATCATCTCAATAGATGCAGAAAAAACCTTCGACAAAGTACAACACCCGTTTATGATGAAAACTCTTCAGAAAATGGGCATAGAAGGAACCTATCTCAACATAGTGAAAGCCATATATGAGAAGCCCACAGTGAACATTATCCTCAATGGTGAAAAACTGAAAGCATTCCCTCTAAGATCAGGAACAAGACAGGAGTGTCCACTTTCACTACTACTATTCAACATAGTCCTGGAAGTTCTAGCAACGGCAATAAGAGAAGAGAAAGAAATCACAGGAATCCAGATTGGAAAGGAAGAAGTCAAGCTCTCTCTTTTTGCAGACGACATGATATTATACATAGAAAATCCCAAAGACATGGTTACAAAGCTACTAGAGCTAATCAACGAATTCAGCAAAGTCGCAGGATACAAAGTCAACACACAGAAATCACTGGCATTCCTATACACAAACAATGAAAAATCAGAAAATGCAATCAAAAAGGCAGTCCCCTTCACCATTGCAACCAAAAGAATCAAATATCTAGGAATAAACCTACCCAAAGAAACAAAAGAATTGTACACAGAAAATTACAAGACACTCATGAAAGAAATTAAAGTAGACTTAAACAGATGGAGAGATATTCCATGTTCCTGGGTCGGAAGAATCAATATTGTGAAAACGACCATACTACCAAATATCATCTACAGGTTCAATGCAATACCTATTCTACTTCCATTGACATTTTTCACAGAACTAGACTAAAGAATAACACAGTTCATATGGAAGCACAAAAGACCTCGAATAGCCAAAGCAATTCTGAGAAAGAAAAACGGAGCTGGAGGGATCAGCCTTCCTAACTTCAGACTCTACTACAAAGCAACAGTCATCAAGACAGTATGATACTGGCACAAAATCAGAACTATAGACCAGTGGAACAAGATAGAGAACCCAGAGATCAACCCACGCACCTATGGGTACCTTATTTTTGATAAAGGAGGAGAAACTATAAAATGGGACAAAGACAGCCTCTTCAACAATTGGGGTACATTCGCAAATCAATCAATTTTGTACAGATACACCATATCAACAAACTGAGAGACAAAAATCACATGATCATCTCAATAGATGCAGAAAAAACCTTCGACAAAGTACAACACCCGTTTATGATGAAAACTCTTCAGAAAATGGGCATAGAAGGAACCTATCTCAACATAGTGAAAGCCATATATGAGAAGCCCACAGTGAACATTATCCTCAATGGTGAAAAACTGAAAGCATTCCCTCTAAGATCAGGAACAAGACAGGAGTGTCCACTTTCACTACTACTATTCAACATAGTCCTGGAAGTTCTAGCAACGGCAATAAGAGAAGAGAAAGAAATCACAGGAATCCAGATTGGAAAGGAAGAAGTCAAGCTCTCTCTTTTTGCAGACGACATGATATTATACATAGAAAATCCCAAAGACATGGTTACAAAGCTACTAGAGCTAATCAACGAATTCAGCAAAGTCGCAGGATACAAAGTCAACACACAGAAATCACTGGCATTCCTATACACAAACAATGAAAAATCAGAAAATGCAATCAAAAAGGCAGTCCCCTTCACCATTGCAACCAAAAGAATCAAATATCTAGGAATAAACCTACCCAAAGAAACAAAAGAATTGTACACAGAAAATTACAAGACACTCATGAAAGAAATTAAAGTAGACTTAAACAGATGGAGAGATATTCCATGTTCCTGGGTCGGAAGAATCAATATTGTGAAAACGACCATACTACCAAATATCATCTACAGGTTCAATGCAATACCTATTCTACTTCCATTGACATTTTTCACAGAACTAGACTAAAGAATAACACAGTTCATATGGAAGCACAAAAGACCTCGAATAGCCAAAGCAATTCTGAGAAAGAAAAACGGAGCTGGAGGGATCAGCCTTCCTAACTTCAGACTCTACTACAAAGCAACAGTCATCAAGACAGTATGATACTGGCACAAAATCAGAACTATAGACCAGTGGAACAAGATAGAGAACCCAGAGATCAACCCACGCACCTATGGGTACCTTATTTTTGATAAAGGAGGAGAAACTATAAAATGGGACAAAGACAGCCTCTTCAACAAGTGGTGCTGGGAGAATTGGACAACTACATGCAAAAAAATGAAGTTGGAACATTCCCTGACCCCATACACAAAGATCAACTCAAAATGGATTCAAGACCTAAATGTAAGACCAGAAACCATCAAACTCTTAGAGGAGAATATAGGCAAAACCCTCAAGGACATCAATCAAAGCAGTATCTTCTGTGACCCACCAACTAAAATAGCAGAACTGAAAAGAAAAATGAACATATGGGACCTCATGAAACTTAAAAGCTTTTGTACAGCAAAAGAAATTACAAAAAAGCTCAACAGACATCCCACAGAGTGGGAGAAAATCATAGCAAATGAAACAACAGACAAAGAATTAATCTCCAAAATCTACAAGCAACTCAGACAACTCAGCACAGGGAAAACAAACAACCCAATCAAAAAATGGGAAAAAGATCTATAGAGATGCCTCTCCAAAGAGGACATACAGATGGCCCAAAAGCACATGAAACGATGCTCAACTTCGCTTATTATTAGAGAAATGCAAATTAAAACTACAATGAGATACCACCTCACACCCGTCAGAATGGCCATCATCAAAAAATCTGCAGACAATAAATGCTGGAGAGGGTGTGGAGAAAAGGGAACCCTCTTGCATTGCTGGTGGGAATGTCAATTGATACAGCCTCTATGGAAGACAGTATGGAGATTTCTTAAAAAACTAAAACTAGAAGCACCCTATGACCCAGAAATCCCACTATTAGGCCTATATCCTGATGAAATCAAAACTGAAAGAAGCACCTGTACCCCAATGTTCATTGCAGCTCTCTATACAATAGCCAGAACATGGAGGCAACCTAGATGTCCATCGACGAATGAGTGGATACAGAAGCCCTGGTACATATATACAATGGAATACTACTCAGCTGTTAAAAGAAATGCAGAACACTCAGTCCTAATGAGGTGGCTGGCTCTAGAACCTATCATAAAAAGTGAAGTAAGTCAAAAAGAGAAAGACAAATACTGTATACTAACACATATATATGGAATCTAGTAATTGGACAGTCTTGATAACACATGCAGGGAACACATGGAAAAACAGACAGAGCATAGACATAGGGACATTGTGGGGAAGAAATAGGGAGGGGGGAGCATGGAGGGAGTAACACGGAAACGTATACTGTTATGTGTGGAAAAGATAGCTAGTGTCATAGTGCTAAGGGAATAGGAGTGCTTACAATGGCTTGGGGTGAAGGTCTGGAGTGGGGGGATGGGGGGAACTGGGTGGGCGGGGACCATGGATATGCATATGACTGATCTGGGAACATACATGTCTGTGAACAACAAAACTCTGTAAAACTTTTAAAATAAAGAATAATAATAATAATAATAATAATAAAAACTAGAGGAAAACAATAGAAGGGGAAAGACTGGAGAGTTCTTCAGGAAAATTGGAAATATCAAGGGAACATTTCACCCAAAAACAGGCACAGTAAAGGACAGAGACCGTAGAGACCTAGTAGACACTGAAGAGATCAAGAAGAAATGGAAAGAATACACAGAAGAACTGTGTGTTCTTAATGAAAAGATCGTAATGAACCAGATTATTATGATGGTGTGGTCAGTCACCCAGTGCCAGACATTATGAGTGTGAAATCAGATGGGCCTTAGGAAGCACTGTTGTTAATAAAGCTAGTGGATGTGATGGAATTCCAGTAGAGCTGTTCAGAACCATAAAGGATGGTGCCATTAAGGTGTTGCACTCAATCTGGACAACCCAGCAGTGGCCACAGGACTGGAAAAGGTCAATCCAAACCCCAGTTCCCAAGAAGTTTAATGCTAAAGAATATTTTAACCACTGGACAGTTGCATGGGACAGTCTCCCATGCTAGTAAGGTCATGCTTAAAAACTTGCATGCTAGACTTCATCATTATGCAAACCAAGAACTTCCAGATGTCCAAGCTGGGTTTGAACCAGAGATCATGTTTCCAGCATTCACAAGATCATAGAGAAAGCAGGGCTTCCCCTGGTGGTCCAGTGGGTAAGGACACCGCCTTGCAGTGCAAGGGGCCCCGGTTCGATCCCTGGCCTGGGAAGATCCCACGTGCCATGGAGCGGCTGGACCGATGTGTCCAATTACCGAGCCGGAGCTCTGGAGCGCATGCGCCCAGAGCTGGCGCTCTGCAACAACAGATGCCACCGCGATGGGAGGCCCACACAGGCCAAAGAACAAAAATACGGATGAAAATGGAGAAATGAAAGACCAGTAGAAGTGGCCTGCCCACTCCCCTCCCTCCCCAACCTGACCCCCACCCAAAATAAATAAATAAATAAATCTTAAAAAAAAAAAAGATCATAGAGAAAGCAAGGGAATTCCAGAAAAACATATGCCTCTTTTTCATCAATTTCGCTAAAGCCTTTGACCGTGCAGATCATAACAAACTGTGGAAAACTCTTAAAGAGATGGGAATACCAGCCCACCTTACCTGTCTCCTGAGAAACCTGTAAGAAGGTCAAGAAGCAACAGTGTGAACCCTGTATGGAACAACTGATTGATTCAAGATTGAGAAAGGAGTGCGATAGGGCTGTGAGTTGTCACCCTGTTTGTTTAACCCATATGCTGCGTATATCATGGGAAGTGCCGGGTTGGAGGAGTTACAATCTGGAATCAAGATAGGCAAGAGAAGCATCAGCAACCTCAGATATGCAGATGATACCACCCTAAAGGCAGAAAGTGAAGAGAAGCTAAAGAGCCTCTTGATGAGGTTGATGGAGGAAAGTGAAAGAACTGGCTTAAAACTAAATACTAAAAAAGCTAAGATCGTGGCATCCAGCCACATTACTTCATGGAAAATAGAAGGGAAAAAGGTGGAAGTACTGAGAGATTTCCTCATCTTGGACTCTAAGATGACTGCGGATGGTGACTGCAGCCATGGAATCAGAAGACAGTTGCTTCTTGGCAGGAAAGCTATGAGAAACCTAGACAGTGTGTTGAAAGCAGAGACGTTACTCTACCGACAAAAGTCTGTATAGTCAAGGCTGTGGTCTTCCCAGTGGTCATGTGTGGTGGTGAGAGCTGAACTGTTAAGAAGGTAGAACACCAAAAAATTGATGCTGTTGAACTGTCGTGCTGGAGAAGACTCCTCAAAGTCCCTTGAACTGCAAGAAGATCAAACCAGTCCATCCTAAAAGAAATAAACCCTGAATACGTGTTGGAAGAACTGATGCTAAAGCTGAAGCTCTAGTGTTTTGGTTGTCTGACGCAAGCAGATGGCTCGTTGAGGAGATTCCTGATGCTGGGAAAAATTGAGGGCAGAAGGAGAAGAGGGCATCAGAGGATGAGATGGCTGGATGACATCACTGATGCAATGGACATGAACTTGGGCAAACTTCGGGAGATGTTGAGGGACAGGGAGGCCTGGAGTACTGCTGTCCGTGGGGTCTCAAAGAGTCGGACGTGACTGGGCGACTGAACAACAACTGAAGTAGGATTGTGAAGACATGGGCTCAACTTTCATGTGTGATTGCGACCTTAACCTTAACCTTACTTAAGGATTTAGTTTTTTTCATGTGTCGTAATCCCCTCTGCCAGCTTCCCAAGACTATGCACAGCTTCAAACAAGAGGGGAGATGGTAACCCTTGGGAAGCCATGAACCTCTTCCAGATGAGCAGGGTCTTAGCATGGGGATGAGGTCTGCTCTGCCCCACACTGGGACTGTTCTAGCCAGCAAATCAGATGACACAGGTGAGACGACTTTGCCTCTTGTAAAGACTTAGTAGTCACAGTGCTTCAAGGTGAGCAGTGCAAGAGGACTGTTCGGTTGTGAGGGTGTGTTTCTGCCCCTGATGTGTGCGTGACGTTTGGCTGAGGGAAGCAGCTCTCGTAGTTCAGGATGCTGGCAAGCACTCATCATGGTGGAATCAGCTCTGCTCCTCTCCTGTGTGATGCTATTCAGATATGCAGACAGTGATGTTGATACCATGAAAACTCCTTTCCAGTGGAGTTGCTGTTGGCTCAGTAGTGGGGGTCCTGGCCACTCGCTGATGTCATGTATATCCCAGAGTTTTACAAAGGCAGCACCGCTCCACTGTGATCCAGTCCTCCTGGTGCCTTGGTGCTGTGGGCCGCGGGAAGAAGGTTGTAACTGGGGCTGCGTAAAGAGAGGATGGGTCGATTTTCTTGTGGACTGCCACCATGAACCAAAAAATTGATGCTGTTGAACTGTCGTGCTGGAGAAGACTCCTCAAAGTCCCTTGAACTGCAAGAAGATCAAACCAGTCCATCCTAAAAGAAATAAACCCTGAATACGTGTTGGAAGAACTGATGCTAAAGCTGAAGCTCTAGTGTTTTGGTTGTCTGACGCAAGCAGATGGCTCGTTGAGGAGATTCCTGATGCTGGGAAAAATTGAGGGCAGAAGGAGAAGAGGGCATCAGAGGATGAGATGGCTGGATGACATCACTGATGCAATGGACATGAACTTGGGCAAACTTCGGGAGATGTTGAGGGACAGGGAGGCCTGGAGTACTGCTGTCCGTGGGGTCTCAAAGAGTCGGACGTGACTGGGCGACTGAACAACAACTGAAGTAGGATTGTGAAGACATGGGCTCAACTTTCATGTGTGATTGCGACCTTAACCTTAACCTTACTTAAGGATTTAGTTTTTTTCATGTGTCGTAATCCCCTCTGCCAGCTTCCCAAGACTATGCACAGCTTCAAACAAGAGGGGAGATGGTAACCCTTGGGAAGCCATGAACCTCTTCCAGATGAGCAGGGTCTTAGCATGGGGATGAGGTCTGCTCTGCCCCACACTGGGACTGTTCTAGCCAGCAAATCAGATGACACAGGTGAGACGACTTTGCCTCTTGTAAAGACTTAGTAGTCACAGTGCTTCAAGGTGAGCAGTGCAAGAGGACTGTTCGGTTGTGAGGGTGTGTTTCTGCCCCTGATGTGTGCGTGACGTTTGGCTGAGGGAAGCAGCTCTCGTAGTTCAGGATGCTGGCAAGCACTCATCATGGTGGAATCAGCTCTGCTCCTCTCCTGTGTGATGCTATTCAGATATGCAGACAGTGATGTTGATACCATGAAAACTCCTTTCCAGTGGAGTTGCTGTTGGCTCAGTAGTGGGGGTCCTGGCCACTCGCTGATGTCATGTATATCCCAGAGTTTTACAAAGGCAGCACCGCTCCACTGTGATCCAGTCCTCCTGGTGCCTTGGTGCTGTGGGCCGAGGGAAAAGAAGGTTGTAACTGGGGGCTGCACGTAAAGAGAGGATGGGTCGATTTTCTTCGGTGGACTGCCACCATGATTCCTTTCTCACTCCCCTCCATTGTTAAGTGGAAAGATGATGAGCACAGATATTTAGATCCATAGACAAGTGCCCTTTTCTCTTTATCCGTGTGTAGAAGTGCCTATGAGAGCCCATTGTTTGTCCCAGAACTGTCACTTGTGGACCAACTGTGGGACAAGATGACATGTCTACTATTTATTGTGGAAAGCATCTGAGAATGTGGAAATAGGTTATATTAGAAGCTATTGGAACAGTCATCTCTCTCTCTCTCTCTGTTTTTTTTTTGTTTTTCTGAAGAAAATCTTGCAGTAAATATCTAAAGTCTTGTGCTCAGTTTCCAGCCTGCTTAAGCTCTGTGTCTTTGGATATTTTGTAGATACGGAGGTTCCAGGTAAGGCACCTGGTGATTGTGTGTGCAGCTAAGGCCTACTGTATTAGTATGTGAATGAAAATCTAAATCTTTCCTCTCATTTTGCGTATGCACAAAACAGAGAGTGAACTGGCTGGCCATAGGATTCATGATGCCATCACCTTGGTATTGACAGCTTCATGGTGTCTTGGGGGCATTCCTTTCTCTCCGGTGTCATATTGACAAAAACCTAAAACATTGCCCTGAGTAAATAGACTTAAAATAGAGAACAGAGAGGAAGGCAGATTTATTCATTCATTGACACAAACCTAGACGTAGTGGTATCCAGTGAATAAGGTCTTGTGAGGGTGTGTTTCTGCCCCTGATGTGTGCGTGACGTTTGGCTGAGGGAAGCAGCTCTCGTAGTTCAGGATGCTGGCAAGCACTCATCATGGTGGAATCAGCTCTGCTCCTCTCCTGTGTGATGCTATTCAGATATGCAGACAGTGATGTTGATACCATGAAAACTCCTTTCCAGTGGAGTTGCTGTTGGCTCAGTAGTGGGGGTCCTGGCCACTCGCTGATGTCATGTATATCCCAGAGTTTTACAAAGGCAGCACCGCTCCACTGTGATCCAGTCCTCCTGGTGCCTTGGTGCTGTGGGCCGAGGGAAAAGAAGGTTGTAACTGGGGGCTGCACGTAAAGAGAGGATGGGTCGATTTTCTTCGGTGGACTGCCACCATGATTCCTTTCTCACTCCCCTCCATTGTTAAGTGGAAAGATGATGAGCACAGATATTTAGATCCATAGACAAGTGCCCTTTTCTCTTTATCCGTGTGTAGAAGTGCCTATGAGAGCCCATTGTTTGTCCCAGAACTGTCACTTGTGGACCAACTGTGGGACAAGATGACATGTCTACTATTTATTGTGGAAAGCATCTGAGAATGTGGAAATAGGTTATATTAGAAGCTATTGGAACAGTCATCTCTCTCTCTCTCTCTGTTTTTTTTTTGTTTTTCTGAAGAAAATCTTGCAGTAAATATCTAAAGTCTTGTGCTCAGTTTCCAGCCTGCTTAAGCTCTGTGTCTTTGGATATTTTGTAGATACGGAGGTTCCAGGTAAGGCACCTGGTGATTGTGTGTGCAGCTAAGGCCTACTGTATTAGTATGTGAATGAAAATCTAAATCTTTCCTCTCATTTTGCGTATGCACAAAACAGAGAGTGAACTGGCTGGCCATAGGATTCATGATGCCATCACCTTGGTATTGACAGCTTCATGGTGTCTTGGGGGCATTCCTTTCTCTCCGGTGTCATATTGACAAAAACCTAAAACATTGCCCTGAGTAAATAGACTTAAAATAGAGAACAGAGAGGAAGGCAGATTTATTCATTCATTGACACAAACCTAGACGTAGTGGTATCCAGTGAATAAGGTCTTTGCCAAGGATTTAATACGATGTGGACTTGAGAGTCAAACACCAGGGTCTGCATCTCAGCTCTGCCACTTGCTCACTAGGTGTCCTTGGGCAGAACCTTCAACCTCTCTGATTCAGTTTTCTCATTGCCATTTGTAAAATAGGGGCCTTAATAATAGTGCCTACCTTATAGGATTTGTGAGGATTGAATGACTTTAAAATGATGTCTGGCACAGCGTAAGTTCTATGTACGAGTTAAGTCTGTTTCTGTGTTTACTACCTACTTGTTGGAAAATCATAGTTTTAGGTGACCTAGCCGTGCTTCCATTGCTCTGTGATGCTGTACTGTAATACGATTATTATTACTATCTGTAGCAGTATGACATTTGGCACAGTGCCAGAAGGAACTGGGTAGAGAACTGTAGGCATCAAGGTGCTGGAGAAACAACCCAGACATGCACTTAATAGAGGCCAACTTTGAACCTTTCCCAGGCCAGTCCCGAATGTCCTCCTCCTGCCTTCTCCAAGACTCTTCTCCAGTCCTCCTGGCCATTGGCTGTGCACGGAGTGTGAATCAGCCTTCTGGTTAAGAGCCTGTACCTCCTTCTATGTAAGATGCCTTTTCTTCTGCAACTGTACTTTTCCAAATCCTTCTCATCGTCCAGTGTCCAGACCATAGGCCACCTCCTCCTGAAGTCTTCATGATCAAGCCAGAAGTAGACAATCACTCCTTACTTCTTGTTTAGGTTTTTTTTTTTTTTTTTTGGATGTGAACCATTTTTAAAATCTTTGTTGAATTTGTTACAAAATTGCTTCTGTTTTATATTTTGGTTGTTTGGTCAGGAGGCGTGTGGGATCTTAGCTCCCTGACCAGGGATCAAACCGACATTCCCCTGCATTGCAGGGCTAAGTCTTAACCACTGGACTGCCAGGGAAGTCCCCACTCCTCACTTCTTTAGAAGTGGCTTGATCATTATGGGTTTTAATATGTCTTACTAAATGGCAACCCACTCCCGTCTTCTTGCCTGGAAATTCCATGGACGAAGGAGCCTGGCAGGCTAGAGTCCATGGGGTTACAAAAAGTCGGACACGACTGAGTGACTTACACCTGTCCTACCAGGAGGTAAGCCCCGTGAGCACAGAGACCATGCATGAGCATTCATTCATCCCTTCATTGAACACACATTATGGCAGCATGTCTAACACATGGTCTTGTGTTTAATCGTCCTGTGCTGTCTTATGAATAAGTGAGTGAATGTGTGACCATGGATGTGGTGAGGAGGTTGCAGGGTGTGTGTGGAGCAAAGGTGAAGGAGTAAGAGGAGATAACCAAGGAGAGAGTGAGTCATTTAGAGCTGTTGTGGTCTCATCAGGCTGCGGAGCTGACACTTCTCTGACAGCTGTTAGGGGAGTGAGGAGCCTGGGGAAAGGGTGCTTTGGATTGACTAGAGGTGGCTTTTGCTGAAAGCAAGACAATGCTTGTTTGTGGTGGAGGTCTAGAAGGGAAATGACCACATTCATGATGGATATTTCTGGGAAAATATGAAGGAAGATACATTTTATAGAAAGAAACAGAAAAAACATGAACAGAAGATATTATTGAAGAATTGTTGATGGCCCTAAAATTCATGTCTAAAATATGCCCTCCATATCTAGAAGTGAAATTATATGAAGTGGACACGTTTTTCTTTATTGTTTTTGGCTAGAGTTGCCTGTGAGATATCAAGTTTAAAATATTGATGATATACTGCCATTACGATTATTTATCAAGACATCAAACTATCTGGGTAAGATGTATGATATTGATATTTGTGTTACATGCTTCACTAGAACTAGTAGATTCACCTGGGCAGTTTTTTCTTAGCACTTTGGGACTGGGATCTTTGAAGTCCATTAGACTTTGATTTCATGGAGGAGCCATGTGTGGAGCAGAGGTGAGGGGCTCTGTCCCTTGGTTCCATGTCTTTATCCCCCTCCACAGTGTAGCCCAGTGCTTGGCACCCAACAGGTGCTCTCTGTGAGTGTTTTTCAGTAAATGAACAAGTAATACTTCAGTTTTTCAGTAAGTGCATTAATATCTAGTTTAAACAAATTTCAGATTGGATAGATTTTATGAAACTTATCCTTTGTTTAAAGTTCTCACCAAATCTAAAATACAGGGATTGAGATAGAAACGTGTGATGTGTTAAGTTACACTCATGAATTTCAGTGCTGGATTTAGAGACGGTCGAGTTCCAGCCTTATTTTTCAGATAATAGCTTTGAAGACTAGAGAGGTGAGGTGACTCATAACTGCTGATGGCCCGGTTTGGACCCAGCTGAGATCTCCAGTCACAAGGTTTCAGTATCTTTTCTTCCCGTTACCCACCTTGAAGTAAATCTTAATTACCTGAGTCCTTCCATGACATACCTTAATTTCTGAGTTCCTTATGCAGAATTTAGAAAAATTCTCCTTATGCTTTTGTTAATTGCAAAATGGAAAGATTTTCTTAGGGAGTAAACCCCTTCCCATCCAGGCTCCTGTCCAGCATAGGGCGCTGCTTGGATGAGCCCATAGTCATTTTCTGATGTCCTTCTTGAGTTTCTCCTCATGGTGAGTCTTTTCCAGAAGGAGAGCTTGCACCATCTAGTGGATCTAAGAAGAGGCTTTTGGGTTTAATTTTTTGGTGGCCCTGTTTTAAAAAGAAGAGAGGAAGAATTTTTTCACTTAATTAATCTGCATATTCCCACATGGAATCCTTTGTTCGTATCATGAGAGTGAAGGTAGCAGCCCAGAATGATGGTAAGGTCACTTTGGCTCTCACTGTGCTCAGAATGAGGCCCCTCTGTGGCCTGGTGTTGCTGCAGCTCCTTTGATGGTGAAAGGAGGATTAGGAGGTGGTATTAGGAAGTAGGCTTCAACCTGTTCTTTCAAGCAGTGTTTGGATTCTTTTACTCATGAATTCAAAACATTAACTCTTCTGTACTGAGTCTTCCCATAATAGTTGGGCATTAGTCAACTCCTGTTGTTCTTATTGGGAAATCCACTAGTATTCGATTAACTTTTCCAATAATGTACTGTATTCTTTTACCCAGTTGGATAAATGATGTTTTGGGAGGCTTCCAAATTATCCTTTTGTTTCCTTCAATAGAGATTTAAATCTTCTCTCAAGCTCTGCAAAATACTTATCTCATGTGATGGGTGATAGAAGATAGAGTCTTTCAAGCAGGGTAACTTGATGACTGAGTGGGCAACTCAGTGCAGGAGGTCTTATCACTAACCTCACCCTGAATTCTGGAATGCTCTTGTGGGGCTGAGTTTTCTTTGAAAAAGATCAGGTCAATCATCTTTATATTTATAGACTACAGCCCAGCAAAAGCCAGGCTTTTTTCTTTCTTTTTTCCTTTTGTTACTCAGCTGAAATAGAGTATCTTAAATGCCTCCTTAGCACCTATGCAGCATGGGCATGGTTTCTGATAGTGGTTCTCACCTGGGTGCACATTGGAATCGACAGGGGAAGCCTGGCCCCATTCCTGGAGAGTCTGGTTTACCTGGATCCAGGTCAGGTGTGAGCATGGCTATTTAGAATGCTCCCCAGGTGATGCTCACATGGAGCTGGGCTCAGAACCACTGCTGTATAAGATCCTTGGAAACGTGAATCATCGGATTCCACATCCAGTTTGAACGCTGGAGATCCGTATTTGAAAATCAGCATTCTTTGGGGGATCAGAAGTGGTACTGTGCTGTGGGTGACTCCCTGCTCACCTCTTTCTCTGGAGCTGGGAGAGCTGGTTATGGGCTATTGTCTGGGTGTGAGGAACTAGAGCATTTGAGAGTCGCCAGGGGGCCACGAGACCAGGGATTAATGCTTTTCCTCCCAGTTTTCCTGAGA
Source organism: Tragulus kanchil (assembly GCA_022376925.1). Classification (NCBI taxonomy): domain Eukaryota; kingdom Metazoa; phylum Chordata; class Mammalia; order Artiodactyla; family Tragulidae; genus Tragulus; species Tragulus kanchil. The sequence continues at coordinate 43,076,471 of JAIOJX010000025.1, forward strand.
CACAACTGACGTACAGCACTGCGTGGGAATGCTTTGGGCAGTTTAATAATTGTTCTCAGCTAAGGGTATTGACTCTGTTGTTGGCATTGTCCCAGTGACAGTAGGAAGTTGGTGTCTCATAGTCAGTATTTTTTTTTTCCTTTTGTTGGTTTAAAGAGCATTTTTTTCCCTCTTGTTAGCTTCACGAGAATTTCACCTCCTGTGATGTTCAGGAGTAGGGTGCTCAGAGAGTTCTTGGGAGAAACTGTTTTCTGGAGTAAAGTCCTCTTTTGTCACTAGGAGCAGGTTGCTTCTGAGAAATGAAGCTGGATTGGAGGAAGGGTGAGGTGGGAAAAGGGCAGGGGAAAATATAAATCCTCCAAAATGCCATCATTTGAACTCTTCGTATAGGGAACAGTGTCATTGACCGTAATAAGTCCACATAGTTGATACAGCCATTCAGTTTCAAATGATTTCTGCTCTGCTTTCAGAAGGCAGAGAATGAAACTGTTAAGGAATTGTTAGAATTCTTGTCTTGGTTTTTGTAAGACAATACTGTTGTATAAATAACATGAACTTTAGTATCAAGGAGATCTGGTCTCTATCACTTACTGTGTACTTTGGGGGGCAAGTTTGTGAGGCTAAGTTTTTCCCCCCATCATGCCTCATTTTATTTATATTTATTTTCATCCATCTTTTATTCTTTGGCCTGTGTGGGCCTCCCATCACAGTGGCCTCTCTTGTTGTAGAGCACCAGTTCTGGGCGCATGCGCTCCCGAACGCTGCCTTGTAATGGAACACACCGGTTCACCTGCTCCAGTGGGATCTTCCCAGGCCAGGGATCGAGCTGGTGCCCCTTGCACTGCAAGGCAGACTCTACCCACTGGGCCACCAGGGAAGCCCCTGTGAGGCTCAGTTTTTGTATCTGTAAGATAAGAACCCTGATATCTACCCTGCAGGGCCAAGGTGAATTAACTCATAATATATGTGAAGTACCTGACAGAATGCTTGGCCCAGAGCTGGGACTTCATACCTGGTAACTGTTTCTGGAACTGTCTATACTATGAATAATAGTGATAATTAATGCTAATGACAGTAATCAATGAGTTTTTCCCTCTCCTTTGGAAATGTTACCTGAGATAGAAGTAAGTTCGTGGTCTGAGTTTCAAGTTGTCATCCTGCTGGGCTGAGAAGAGGGGGGGAAAGCAGTGTTAACAGGCCCCGTCCTCAGACTTTCCACCTGCACACAACCAACATGTCATAATTTAGTCTCGTCACATGTAAATCCCTTACACTGTGATTGCTCCCTAGAAGAATTAATTTCATTGATGACTCATCTTATGTATATTCTGTTTACCTCAGAGGCGATAGAGTATAGAGTTTTATTCAAACAAAGGGAGTTTAGCAGGGAAGATGGGAAAATGTGACTTGAGGGAATTACTTTAATATAAGTTGTAACTGGGGCCATGGTGCTGGAGGAAGGGGGACCCTTTCTAGGGCCTGAGTGGGCTCTGGTCTAACACTCAGAAATGAACTGTCCTAGGAGACACACGTGCTGACAGTGGACGACACGTCACTGGGAAGGAGCACCCAGGCCGAGAGCAGCAGGGTCAGGGAACCCAGGAGGACTGCTCTGCTGCGTGGCTCGACGTCTCAGCTGTCATAGTAACGGGGCGAGTTTCTGAGTTGTCTCTGGCCAGTCACCTTCTTGACCCATAACTGGTCTGACTCAGGGACCTTCCTAGTCATGTGCACATTTCTCTTATCAAGATGGATTCCAGTGCAAAGGATTCTGGAATGTGGACAGGACGTATTATGGGGTGGTGTCTCTTCCCTCATTTTGAAGTGTGAAGTGAAAGTGTTAGTTCATCAGTTGTCTGACTCTGCAGTCCCATGGATGATAGGCTGCCAGTCTCCTCTGTGGAATTTTCTAGGCAAGAATACTAGAGTGGGTAGCCAGTCCCTTTTCCAGGGGATCTTCCCAACCCAAGGATTGAACTTGGGTCTCCTGCACTGTAGGTGGATTTGTTACCATCTGAGTCATCAGGGAAGCCTAAATTCTTCTAGTTAGCTTTAGGAGGCATGTTACAGGTTGGCCTCTCCTCCTTCCTTTTTGTTCCTTCTGAACTATCTCTACTAGTTTTCAACCACAGCACCACTCTCCTTATCGAGACCTCCTATTGTGTAAGACAATGGGTACAAGTGCTTACCCTTCTGCCTGGCCAAGGTGGGCGGTTTCTGCCGTGAACAATGGACAGACAGAAAGGGTGTGACCTTTGGGAAGCCAGGAAGAGGCGGAGCCAGGATCAGGGACTGGTGAGAGCCCAAAGATGGCAGCTGTTCAGAATGGCTGGACCGAGGTCCCCGTCTGGACTGCCTGTGGGTTGCAGTACGTTTGTCCTGGTGCCGCCCTGGTCCTTTGCCCTAGGTTGCCCGTGTCTGGAGGATAGTGCTGTTTCACTGAAGCACTGGGCCTAGAGTAGAGGGCGTTTCTTGGAATCAGTGTAAAGTGCCTCTGTGCCGCAGGGGGACCTATCATGTAGTTGCAGAAAAGTCAGCATAATCTAATTGGGTGTAAAGGGCTTTCTTCCCCATCAGGGTTCTGACAGGCAGAGGGAAAAATGAGTAAGGCAGATGGAGGAGCAAAAGAGCACCTGTATTATCAGTGAGACTGGTGCTGGAGATTAGGATATATACCTGCATGCAGCATTTCCTCCTCCTGAGCCCAGAATTAGACAGCAGCTCCAGACACAGAGAAGAATGTGTCCTTCCTGCTGGCAGCCTGGCTCCCAGAAGGAAAGAGAGAGGAAGGGACAGGCTCATCAGAACGGAAAGTTACCCCCCTTGCGCTCCCCAGAGGAGTTATTGAGAGAGGCCAGAAGTACTTTACTAGGAGATCCTGTGTGGGGGAGGAACCTTAGAATAGGAGACATTGGTTTTTCTATCAGGTCTACAAAAATCCAACCTTTATAAAGTCTAGCAAATTGGAATTAGTAAATCACATTAAAGAAGAAAAAAAGAGTGGCTTAAATATCCTCACAGTGCTCAGGAACCTATGATGGGTCCCTGTTACCTGCAGAAGATAATCCAGACACCTTCACCTGATTTTGAACCTCCCCCAACCAGTCTGACCCATTCCCACCTATGTACCTAACTTCTCCTGTGATTGTCTTTTCTTTATTTTGCTGCACTGGGTCTTGGTCGCAGCATGCGGGGTCTAGTTCCCTGACTGAATCCAGCCCCAGCCCCTTGCACTGGGAAGGCAGGGTCCTTCCTGGACCACCAGGGAAGTCCTAGCCCCTGATTCTCAAACGTCAGTCTAAAGTCAGAGCTGTGCCCGCACGGTCCTCTCTTCTTATCTCCGTGTTCCTGCTGGATGGTTCTTTCTGCTTCCTGTCTGTCACATCCCAGGACAGTCCTGCTGTTGGGCTAATGCCTCGCTCTTCAGCACACGCTACTTTCTGTCATCCCTGAACTGCTGCTGCTGCACTTGCCATTGGGGACCCCGCAGCTTAGCACTTGTCTCCTCGTGTGAGTTTCACCAGCCAGCTGCCATAAGTATCATGAGGGACAGGATGTTTCTTATATTTCTTTCATGTTTCCTCAGCTCCTAGGGAGTCGTACACATGAAAAGTCCTCAGTGAATACACAGCTGCTTAAGTAAATATATCAAGAGACAGTGGCCAGCACCCACCCTTACCACTACGCTGGAATAACATTAGGGGTTGGTTACGCTGAAAGGTAAAGTCTCCAAGACAAAGAACTGAAATAAGCTCATGCCACTGATGGACTCAGAGAAGCTCAGATTCAGGAAACTGACAAGATGGATCAGCTAGTTCAACACCATCATTTTACAGCTGAGAACATGAAGGAAGATTGGAAAAGAAATATCAGAGTCCACGAGCCGCATGCTTGTGAGAGGAACAGAGGGTACGGACTTGATGATGTTTCAGTTCTTCAACGGTAGCTAACCCACAGGTTGGCCTGGCAGCTTTACATGTACATTAGGGTGTCCTCTAAGTGCTCCAGGGTGCTTTTCTATTATCTTGTAGGACCTTCTTTCTTTATGTTCTTATGTTTTTTATGTTCTTGCCAAAATCTGTGGAGGAAGGCCCTTTTCACAGAAGCTGTCAGCGTATCTTATCATTGACCTTCTTCATTGATACATGAGGTAAACTCCCCATGCAAGATGACGCAGCAAGTCAGAGGCTCTACGCTCAGTCTGCAGCCACAGCAGCTAATCCGCCCGAAGATTACTCGACTTGCACAAGGACCCCAGCTATGAAGGGTCAACATGCAAGTGTTTTGTATTCCCACTGCGGTTCATTTTCAACTACCCTGTGATGGTTTGTTTTTTTTTTTCCTTAAATTATTATCTCTAGATTCTGAGAATTCCGGCTTAGGAAGGAAATACATTCTTGACTTCCTGCTCAGCCAAGGGAAAGAATAGCTAACACAAGTACTGTCCACCCTGGGTTGAAGGTTAGGAACCAGACTTGGAGCAAGGACAGCCTGGCTTTGCTGAATGCAGAGAGAGAATGCTGCCGTTGCCAGGGAGGAGTAGAAAGCAGGAGTTGAGATTGGAGAAGGACGGGTCACCTAGCCAGCTCTCTGCTCCTCCTGAGTCCCAGGCAGGTCTTTCCAGTGCAGATTCAGTATTTGTCCTATGTTGTAGAGGCCCTAAGACATCCGTGATCATATTTGACTATTGTATAAAAATGTCAGACGAAGTAAGAATAATGGTTTGGTTATTTCTACTGCTGTTTCTTTCCATTAAACTTACACTAAACGTTATACTTTAGTGCTGGTTTTTATCCATTTATTAGTTAACAGAAAATTTAACAGAGAAGTAAATATATATATTTTAAGCAGAGTTTTGAACACTGGGTCCTGTAACACTATTGAGGCACAGAGTCAGTCTGGCAGGTCACAGGTAGTGCTTCAAAACAGAATCAAGTAGAAAACATCAGAGTGCATTGTGTTTAGTAATGGTAAATATCATATTATTGTAAAATATAATTCTTATGATGTGTCATGGCTTTAAAAAGTTTCAGTAAAGGCCGTTCTCATGTTTTGGAGGATGGGTTATGAAATTTGTCTGGACGCTGCATTTCTGCTTTATCATGGGCTGCAGTGGTTGCGGTTGGTCTTCTCTTGGTATAAATAATTCATTTCTGTTTTGAGTACCCTGTATATGGAAGGCACTGTTCTAAATGCTGTGGATAATATCTCTTCAGTACTTTACTTACAAAGAAAATCATCTTATTTTCAGAGAAAACACTGTATCAGTTTGCACAGGGTTTAACTGTAGCTAACAGAAAATGGCCTTTAATACTCTTGTCTTATTCCATCTACCAATTCTATTTATGTATCCCTGGCCAATACTGCACTATCTAGATGCAAAGGAAGAAGGGAAATGTAGGGTTTTTAAGCTATAAACTTTGGTTTGTTCCCAAGAAAAACTGGAGACTGAGTATTGAGGGAATCAGATGGTAAAGAATCCGCCTCAAACACAGGAGACCCAGGTTCAATCCCCAGGTCAGGAAGATCCCCTGGAGGAAGGCATGGCAAACTACGAGTGTTCTTGCCTGGAGAAACCCATGGACAGAGGAGCCTGGAGGGCTGTTGTCCATGGAGTCACAAAGAGTTGAAAACGACTAAAGTGACTTGGCACGCACATACCCTAAACCTCAAGGTTTCTTACATTGATGGGCAGCTGAAAGTTTCTACTATTGTAATTCTTGTGAAAGTACTGGCTGGATAGGCTTATGCAGGTCAGGTGTACCCTGCTTAGCAGGCAGAGAGGGAGACAAAGGGCCTCCGGCTTGACTCGCGGGCACTTTGATCTACCGGCAGAAGGTACTTTCTGCTGTGGTAGAGCTGCCTGCTTTCCAAACTGGGACCGGTGGGGGCTGCTCTGCTGGGGGACGGTTGTGGGTGGGGAGGGTCTTTACTGCTTCACAAACTTGCGCTATACAGGCTGTTATTTATTTATTTATTAATTTTTTGTTTTATATTGGAGTTTAGCCAGTTAACAATGTTGTGATTGCTTCAGGTGGACCACAGAGGGACTCAGCCATGCATGCATGTATCTGCCCCCAAACCCCCTCCTATCCAGGCTGCTACAAATTTGTCTTTATGAATTTTTTTTTTGTTCATGGCTTTAAAAGTTTCAGTAAAGGCCGTTCTCATGTTTTGGAGGATGGGTTATGAAATTTGTCTGGACGCTGCATTTCTGCTTTATCATGGGCTGCAGTGGTTGCGGTTGGTCTTCTCTTGGTATAAATAATTCATTTCTGTTTTGAGTACCCTGTATATGGAAGGCACTGTTCTAAATGCTGTGGATAATATCTCTTCAGTACTTTACTTACAAAGAAAATCATCTTATTTTCAGAGAAAACACTGTATCAGTTTGCACAGGGTTTAACTGTAGCTAACAGAAAATGGCCTTTAATACTCTTGTCTTATTCCATCTACCAATTCTATTTATGTATCCCTGGCCAATACTGCACTATCTAGATGCAAAGGAAGAAGGGAAATGTAGGGTTTTTAAGCTATAAACTTTGGTTTGTTCCCAAGAAAAACTGGAGACTGAGTATTGAGGGAATCAGATGGTAAAGAATCCGCCTCAAACACAGGAGACCCAGGTTCAATCCCCAGGTCAGGAAGATCCCCTGGAGGAAGGCATGGCAAACTACGAGTGTTCTTGCCTGGAGAAACCCATGGACAGAGGAGCCTGGAGGGCTGTTGTCCATGGAGTCACAAAGAGTTGAAAACGACTAAAGTGACTTGGCACGCACATACCCTAAACCTCAAGGTTTCTTACATTGATGGGCAGCTGAAAGTTTCTACTATTGTAATTCTTGTGAAAGTACTGGCTGGATAGGCTTATGCAGGTCAGGTGTACCCTGCTTAGCAGGCAGAGAGGGAGACAAAGGGCCTCCGGCTTGACTCGCGGGCACTTTGATCTACCGGCAGAAGGTACTTTCTGCTGTGGTAGAGCTGCCTGCTTTCCAAACTGGGACCGGTGGGGGCTGCTCTGCTGGGGGACGGTTGTGGGTGGGGAGGGTCTTTACTGCTTCACAAACTTGCGCTATACAGGCTGTTTTTTATTTATTTATTAATTTTTTGTTTTATATTGGAGTTTAGCCAGTTAACAATGTTGTGATTGCTTCAGGTGGACCACAGAGGGACTCAGCCATGCATGCATGTATCTGCCCCCAAACCCCCTCCTATCCAGGCTGCTACATAACATTGAACACAGCTCCCAGTGCTCTATAGTAGGTCCTTGTTGGTTATCCACTTCATTTTTTAAAACAACTTTATTTATGTATTTATTTATCTTTGGCTGTGCTGGGTCTTCTTGGCCACATGGGGTTTTTCCTGTAGTTGCATGCGTGGGCCTCCTACTGTGGTGGCTTCTCTTGTGGAGCACGGGCTCTAGGATGCTTGGGCTTCACTAGTTGTGTTGCGTGGGCTCAGCAGTTGTGGCTCCAGGGCTCTAGAGCACAGTCAATAGCTGTGGTGTGCGGGCTTAGTTGCTTCACAGCATGTGGGTTCCTGCCCTACCAGGGACTGAACCCATGTTTCCTGCACTAGCAAGCCGATTCTTTGCTACTGAGCCCACTAGGGAAGTCCTGATGACCCTGTATTTATAGCAGTATGTATAGGTGATCCTAAGTACCCTTTCCCACCATCCTTGTTTCCCCTAGCAATCATGAGTTTATTCTCTACTTTACACAGGCCGGTCTTGACTCAGAGGTGGGGACCCAGGTAGCCTAGGGAAGCCTTTTCCATGAGATCCTAGATGCATACCTGCTTCTTCCCCTTTTCCTAGGACAGCTCATCTCCCATAGATTTGCTGCTTTAAATATTGCAGAAGTTAGTAAGCAGCAAGGGTATATTGCAGAGCACAGGGAATTATAGCCATTATCTTGTAATAACCTATAATGGACTATAATCTGCAAAAATACTGGATCAATATACTGAAACTAACAGAATATTGTAAATCATCTGTATTTCAAAAAAAGCTTAGAAGTTGGGAGACCAGCCTGTCTGTATTGATTGTCTTACGCACACACACACCCACCCACACACCCACCACACACCAGCCTGTCTTTATTGTCTCTCTCTTTCTCTCTCTCTCTCTCACACACACACACAAAGCAGTCTGTCTGTATTGTCTTGCACACACACACATGTGCACGCATGCAGGGTTAAATGTGTTGGGGTTTGAGTGAAGTCCCCTCCTCTCTGACCTCCTGTAGTTCTTCACCTCCCTGCTCTCCTGTTGCAGGGGAGGAAAATTAGGGCTATAAATTAAGCTTACATTTACTTTTTGATTTGAAAAGAAAAATTAGATTTCTTCCTTTTTTTCTTTTTCAACAAGTGCAGGAGGGAGATAATGCATTACCACAGGATTATGGAGAGATAGGGAGGGTCCCACCCACCCCACAAGGAGAAACACAAAAAACAGCTCACACAGCACCCCACCTTATCTAAGGCAGCCAGGTGGTATTCATCTTGGAAACAAATGTGGAGTTTGGAGGAAGAATCTGGTCTGGAAGCTGGTGTGAATCTTTTATTCTTTCCCTGCACTCTCCTAAGAGATCATTAAACATTTATCAGCAACAAATGCCCTGCAAGTTTTTCTTTGGGTAGTCGTTAAGAAAACCAAAAAACAAGAAGAACAGAAAGGAAGCTTGTAGCCTGCTTGTTTCACCTTCTTGGTTTAGTTTTCTCTCGCCCCACACTAATTTTTTAAAGAATTGTTGTTTTTTTCATTCATTTCCTTATTCTAAAAGTGATTTAATTGTACGATTTAGTTATGAAGGGATGCTGACTCATTGAACTTCTCCAGTAAATGTAGATTACATAGTGGCAGGGAAGGTTGCAGGGGCTTCCCTGGTGGCTCAGAGGCTCGCAAAGAGGCAGACATGACTGAATGACTGACACTTTCTTTCACTAGGAAGTTGTACCATTTACATATTTACACTGACATCTTTTAAGGGCCCCCTCTCCAGGCATTTTTAGGACTGACTTGCATTTTAAGTGAGGCAGAGGAATGACTGACAGGTCTCCCTCTGTGGGCTTTACCCTTTGATCATCCAGTACCTGAAAATGAGCAAGTTTGGGATAACAAAGAAACCCACCAGAAAGACTAGAACAGCTGCAGTTGTTGGAGGAGACACGTGTGTGTTTTCTCCGTCTTCCATTGTATTGAGGTCTTTCCATCTCTTCTGGATAAGAAGCCAGGAGTGAAATCTGCTCTTTATCATCAGAATTTGTCTTTGTTATAGCTTACTGTCTAGGAAAATTGTCCATGCATACAATTCTATCCCCAAATAATACACAAAATCCAGCAAGTGGATTGAATGGGGGGTGTGGGGAGAGGCATTAGAGGCCACCATGTTATGCTTATTCTCCAATGAAACTTCATTCTACAGAAGCTGCCTGAAACTACCCCCTGAACCATTTCTCCACCACTGGGTTTAATGTCTGCTCATCAGAATTCAATAGTATTGTCTTGTTAATCAAGAAGAGAAATTAAGGGAAGCCCGAGGAACATTTCCTTTTTTCCCAACAGATCATTTTTCTCAATTGCCATAATCAAGACCATGAGAGAGTTAGGCTCTTTATTTCCAGTGAAACATTGTTCGCTATAAAAGGAAGATTTCCTCTGCTGTTCACGTATTGTCAAATAAATCTACCTACCTTGATAATGAAGGCATCCCCAGCGTGGACTGTGAAAACCATCTTTTTTTATTAGTAACATGGTGGCTGTTTTCCATCCTGACATGTTTATTGATTATCCTTTGGGTACCTGCTGGTGTACCAAGTGTTTGGAGAATTCACACTGTAGGTCAGACATAGTTTTTTCCACAGTAAGTTGGCTATCTTAAAGAAAGGAAAAATGTGTTAGGAAAGTGAAAAAGGCATGAACTTAGCCTAGAAAAGAGGAAGCTGGGGGTTTCATAAGAATTCCAGACGAGGGAGGTAAGTTGAGTTTGGGGGACAGCATTTCTCCATCACCACTTCTTAACATGAGAGCAGAGTAAGGCTCGCTCTACAGAATTACAGCAGGCGGGAGCTTCCTGTACACCCAGGCCTGCTTTCTTGTTTGCAGAGACCTCCTGAACTGTGTTGCCAGAGGCAGCTGTGTAATCCCCTCTCTGACTACCTCTGGCTGCCCACCATCAGACCCCACTTCTTCGCTAAGCTGTGTTTTCAGGCTTCTGGCCATTGTGTTATCTTACCCAGGCCCCTTCCAGTAAGTATCTTTTCTGCATAGATCCACCGAGTTCTCCTAAGATGGTGTGGACGCAGAGAACTTAAACAGTATGCTGAGAATAGTCTTCAGTTACACACAGGTGCCCAAAAACAGATCGGTGATATGGCAGTTAAGACTCTGGAAGAATCAGCAAACTGAAAGGGATGGATGAAATGATCATTGGAATACTCTTCAGATCTTTGCTTCTGAGATAAAATTTATTTTACTCCAAAGTTTCCTTGTTGTTTCTGACCTCAGAGCCATACTATGAAATACCTTTCTTGGTGATGTTTATAGTAAGTTCAATAATGAAATTCTACTGGATGTAGTTCAAGTATAGTGGATCATAGATTGAATTATACTCTGATAAGTTACACTATAATGAAGTAATAGGGTACACATTATATACACATAGAATAGGAAGAAAGGCTTTAGAAATAATTTGCTGACTTCTCCAGGGAGAGGTTTAACATAGGCAGGAGGAAATTTCTTCTATTTAATTAATTAGTCAATCAATATTTAATTGACTTAATTAAAAGATATAATGTATTACAGCTACATCAAGGAAATGCTGGGGGAAAGAAGCAGAGACTGGTTTTATTTTTAACTTTTTTTCCTTAAAATATGTTGCTGTGGCCATCACTGTGATCTTGTTCCTCAGGTATTTCAGGAGTGAATAGCCACACCTGTTGACTTCCGGTGTCAGACCCTCTCTAGTCCTCAGCCTCCCTCGGGCAGCGGGGTAGATGCAGGGAGTGCCTGGAGGCTGAGAAACAGAAGGGGCCAGGAGGGAGGGAGCCTGCACCATCATCAACTGCAGCCTCTTTTCAGACTTAGAATAACTGAAGGTTTTCTGTCCTGAATTTTTGGCTGAGACAGTGGGGCCGCTCCCTGAGAACCAGGGTGTCTGTCTTCCCTTCTGTTCCTGAATGTTCCTTGCACTCTGTGTCCTTGGAGGGACGGAGACGGCTGGGAAGAGTCCAGCTGCCACCGTGGCTGCTTTCGGGTGGACACACCCCCTGGCTGTCCACCAGCTTGGCTCCCTCTGGTAGCAGCAGGGGTCTTAGACCATGTTCCTGGGAAGATCCCTTCACATCTGGCCATTGTGTTATCTTACCCAGGCCCCTTCCAGTAAGTATCTTTTCTGCATAGATCCACCGAGTTCTCCTAAGATGGTGTGGACGCAGAGAACTTAAACAGTATGCTGAGAATAGTCTTCAGTTACACACAGGTGCCCAAAAACAGATCGGTGATATGGCAGTTAAGACTCTGGAAGAATCAGCAAACTGAAAGGGATGGATGAAATGATCATTGGAATACTCTTCAGATCTTTGCTTCTGAGATAAAATTTATTTTACTCCAAAGTTTCCTTGTTGTTTCTGACCTCAGAGCCATACTATGAAATACCTTTCTTGGTGATGTTTATAGTAAGTTCAATAATGAAATTCTACTGGATGTAGTTCAAGTATAGTGGATCATAGATTGAATTATACTCTGATAAGTTACACTATAATGAAGTAATAGGGTACACATTATATACACATAGAATAGGAAGAAAGGCTTTAGAAATAATTTGCTGACTTCTCCAGGAGAGGTTTAACATAGGCAGGAGGAAATTTCTTCTTTTTAATTAATTAGTCAATCAATATTTAATTGACTTAATTAAAAGATATAATGTATTACAGCTACATCAAGGAAATGCTGGGGGAAAGAAGCAGAGACTGGTTTTATTTTTAACTTTTTTTCCTTAAAATATGTTGCTGTGGCCATCACTGTGATCTTGTTCCTCAGGTATTTCAGGAGTGAATAGCCACACCTGTTGACTTCCGGTGTCAGACCCTCTCTAGTCCTCAGCCTCCCTCGGGCAGCGGGGTAGATGCAGGGAGTGCCTGGAGGCTGAGAAACAGAAGGGGCCAGGAGGGAGGGAGCCTGCACCATCATCAACTGCAGCCTCTTTTCAGACTTGGAATAACTGAAGGTTTTCTGTCCTGAATTTTTGGCTGAGACAGTGGGGCCGCTCCCTGAGAACCAGGGTGTCTGTCTTCCCTTCTGTTCCTGAATGTTCCTTGCACTCTGTGTCCTTGGAGGGACGGAGACGGCTGGGAAGAGTCCAGCTGCCACCGTGGCTGCTTTCGGGTGGACACACCCCCTGGCTGTCCACCAGCTTGGCTCCCTCTGGTAGCAGCAGGGGGTCTTAGACCATGTTCCCTGGGAAGATCCCTTCACATCTGTTTCAAGGGATTCTGCCACATCTTGCCTTCCCTGCTACTGCTTTCAATGGGCAGGGGCCCCTGGTCTCCTTGATTCCTGCTCTCTGGGTGGGGCCTCTGGGGCTGGGGGATCCCAGAGGACCCAGAGGAACCCTCGCTTGTCTAGTTTTCTCCTCTACACTAAGGGCAAGCCAAGGAAGGGTCCAACTAGGAGAGGGTGCAGCACTCACCGGACCCCGCTGCTTGCCACCTGCCTGGGCAACAAAAGGTGGGAACCATCTGTTTGTCCCGTTGTGACCAGAACACACACAAAATACAATTAACAGGCGGGAAATGTATTTTGGGGTACACACATAAACCTGCCATTACAAGGAGGGTTCTGGTGCTAATTTAGATGCAAATGGAATTGCCCAACTAAAGCTGATTACGTAAAGGTCAGGATGTCTGTATGCTCCATTTCCCTTCTGAGCTGTGCATTAAGCTAATGCACTGCTGTGATTGTGGGCTGAGTTCTAGCCCTCACTATGGAGAGAGTTTTGACTTTGTAGAAGTGGCATGTGACACCCAGTGCCAATTCCTCCCTTCCCCCTCATCCTCTTTTTCAAAATCTCTATTTTGTCCATTTCTGAGAAACTGAAAAAGTCCAAAGTGCATTGTTGGAGCTCGTAGGCTAAGATGGAAAGGAGTAGACTGACTGTAAATTCAGTTGCCATCCTGTCCCCAGAACCGATCTCAGCTCTGAGTTGCTGCCTGCCCCTCCTCTGGGACGGCCTGCAGGGGAGGGACTGCTGGGAAAGAGGGCAGAAGGGGCTGTGAATTGGATGGGCTATTGCATTGCTCCTTTAGTATTTTTTGAGTGTTTTAATTATTAATATAACTCACAGCCAGAAACTTACTTTATATATGCTTGTGTATTTTTTATTGAATGTATTATAAGGCACATACATGTATAGTATATTGTGTTACATATAGTTTGAACAAAATATATAGAGAGAAGTTTCACAAAACAGGACTTACACTCCATGCAGTGTACTCCAGCACTTTCTGTTTGAATCTGGCCTAAACCATGAGTGGACCAATTCATTTGATTTTATTGCCTACTTTTGGATCTCAAGCTCAGGTTTGAAACACACTGGTTTAAGAGATTAGCAAAGGGTACTTGGCATGCAGGGGGACTAAGGTAGGGGCCGGTGGAGCTGGAGAAGGTGGCAAAAAAAGAAATTTTGAAAAATAGACTAAACTGGACTGGATAGCAATATAAATAAGCACCTGAGTCAGGGCCCCGTTCTCGAACTCGAGCTACAAAGTAGGCACGTGACAGTGTCTAAGCAGATACCCTGTTGGGTCCATGGTTGTACTTCTCTCTTGTTGCTTTGCTGGTGGCTCACATGGTAAAGAACCCACCCGCAAGGTGAGAAACCTGGCTTGGATCCCTGGGATGGGAAGAGCCACTGGAGAAGGGCATGGCCACCCACTCTAGTGTTCTTGCCTGGAGAATTCCATGGACAGACTGGAATGGGCCATGACAGGCTACTGTCCATGGAGGTACAAAGAGTCAGACACGACTGAGCAACTTTCACTCACTCTCTTGTGGAGGATAGTCATTTGTTTGTAGGACCTGAGTTTTCCTTAGGTCATTGCAGCCATGTGGTCTGCCTTTATTCAGAAAAAACATTCTCGAGCTTTAGTATTGTGTATTATATGGTAGAACTGCATTTATCATTTCAGCTAGAATTTCTGTGTAAATTTGTAGCTACCTGCAGTTCTTTATAGAACAAGGTCAATAAATATTGACAGTCGCTGTGAGGCAGAAAGGTCCTCCTGAATCAGCAGCGGGTTGTCTCGATTGACCTGTGAGGAGGAGGCTGCTGGCCCGTTTGCTGGTGCTTGCTCTTTGGGGCGTCTGTGGAACCTGAGTTTTACATTCTGCGCAGCTGGGCCACCCTCCCCTGGTGGCTCTTCGTTAGCTTTTAAGTGATCACGCGAGCTCTGGTCTCATCCTCCTTAAGGAGGTTTCCTATTTGGAGGATTAGAGGAAGTTTCTGAGAAGTAAGATAATGGGACAAGAGAAGATTTTCACAAAACAGGACTTACACTCCATGCAGTGTACTCCAGCACTTTCTGTTTGAATCTGGCCTAAACCATGAGTGGACCAATTCATTTGATTTTATTGCCTACTTTTGGATCTCAAGCTCAGGTTTGAAACACACTGGTTTAAGAGATTAGCAAAGGGTACTTGGCATGCAGGGGGACTAAGGTAGGGGCCGGTGGAGCTGGAGAAGGTGGCAAAAAAAGAAATTTTGAAAAATAGACTAAACTGGACTGGATAGCAATATAAATAAGCACCTGAGTCAGGGCCCCGTTCTCGAACTCGAGCTACAAAGTAGGCACGTGACAGTGTCTAAGCAGATACCCTGTTGGGTCCATGGTTGTACTTCTCTCTTGTTGCTTTGCTGGTGGCTCACATGGTAAAGAACCCACCCGCAAGGTGAGAAACCTGGCTTGGATCCCTGGGATGGGAAGAGCCACTGGAGAAGGGCATGGCCACCCACTCTAGTGTTCTTGCCTGGAGAATTCCATGGACAGACTGGAATGGGCCATGACAGGCTACTGTCCATGGAGGTACAAAGAGTCAGACACGACTGAGCAACTTTCACTCACTCTCTTGTGGAGGATAGTCATTTGTTTGTAGGACCTGAGTTTTCCTTAGGTCATTGCAGCCATGTGGTCTGCCTTTATTCAGAAAAAACATTCTCGAGCTTTAGTATTGTGTATTATATGGTAGAACTGCATTTATCATTTCAGCTAGAATTTCTGTGTAAATTTGTAGCTACCTGCAGTTCTTTATAGAACAAGGTCAATAAATATTGACAGTCGCTGTGAGGCAGAAAGGTCCTCCTGAATCAGCAGCGGGTTGTCTCGATTGACCTGTGAGGAGGAGGCTGCTGGCCCGTTTTGCTGCTGCTTGCTCTTTGGGGCGTCTGTGGAACCTGAGTTTTACATTCTGCGCAGCTGGGCCACCCTCCCCTGGTGGCTCTTCGTTAGCTTTTAAGTGATCACGCGCAGGCTCTGGTCTCATCCTCCTTAAGGAGGTTTCCTATTTGGAGGATTAGAGGAAGTTTCTGAGAAGTAAGATAATGGGACAAGAGAAGATTTTCTGGGATAAAAGATTTCTAAGGGCTCTGAGAATATGGAGGAGGGAAGAGAGGGAAAGAGAAGGGAATTAGATTTTTTGGGTTTGGGTATTAGTTTAAGGTGAGGGTGACCTCAGTTTATGAAGACTTTGCAACCTGATGCTTAGTAGAATTGGGTTTTAATAATTATAGCATGTTATGTAAATGCCTCCCCTCCAAGTGCTTCCTTAAAATCCTCTTAGCTTATAAATGACAGCTTTGATTTCTTAAAAAAATAAAACTTTCATTTATCCAGCCTAAGAGTGGTAAACAATAGATGCTTAATGCCCCCCTTTCATGCCAACCCCCAAAGACTGAGGCTTAAGGTCTCAAGAGTTTAACACTGTGCTTTTGAGCTTATACAGTCATGCATAACTTAAGGGGAGAGAAGCTAATGCTGCATTTTTTTTTCTTTTTTTTTAATTGGCCTCTTTTATTGGTTTTTTATTTATCCATTTTCATCCATCTTTATTCTTTGTCCTGTGTGGGCCTCGCATTGCAGTGGCCTCATTGCAGAGCAACGGCTCTGGGCGCATGCACTCCAGAGTGCTGGCTTGTAATTGGACACACCGCCCAGCCGCTCTGCGCACGTGCAATCTTCCTGGACCAGGGATCAAACTGGTGCCCCTTGCACTGCAAGGTGGACTCTACCCACTGGACTGCCCGGGAAGCCCCTCATGCTACATTATTGATGAAAAGACAGCTCCAGGGGGGATCAAACTGCTGCCCTTGCACCTGCAATGGACTTGGACTTCTTTTCCCTGGTCTTTATAGAACAAGGTCAATAAATATTGACAGTCGCTGTGAGGCAGAAAGGTCCTCCTGAATCAGCAGCGGGTTGTCTCGATTGACCTGTGAGGAGGAGGCTGCTGGCCCGTTTTGCTGCTGCTTGCTCTTTGGGGCGTCTGTGGAACCTGAGTTTTACATTCTGCGCAGCTGGGCCACCCTCCCCTGGTGGCTCTTCGTTAGCTTTTAAGTGATCACGCGCAGGCTCTGGTCTCATCCTCCTTAAGGAGGTTTCCTATTTGGAGGATTAGAGGAAGTTTCTGAGAAGTAAGATAATGGGACAAGAGAAGATTTTCTGGGATAAAAGATTTCTAAGGGCTCTGAGAATATGGAGGAGGGAAGAGAGGGAAAGAGAAGAGAATTAGATTTTTTGGGTTTGGGTATTAGTTTAAGGTGAGGGTGACCTCAGTTTATGAAGACTTTGCAACCTGATGCTTAGTAGAATTGGGTTTTAATAATTATAGCATGTTATGTAAATGCCTCCCCTCCAAGTGCTTCCTTAAAATCCTCTTAGCTTATAAATGACAGCTTTGATTTCTTAAAAAAATAAAACTTTCATTTATCCAGCCTAAGAGTGGTAAACAATAGATGCTTAATGCCCCCCTTTCATGCCAACCCCCAAAGACTGAGGCTTAAGGTCTCAAGAGTTTAACACTGTGCTTTTGAGCTTATACAGTCATGCATAACTTAAGGGGAGAGAAGCTAATGCTGCATTTTTTTTTCTTTTTTTTTAATTGGCCTCTTTTATTGGTTTTTTATTTATCCATTTTCATCCATCTTTATTCTTTGTCCTGTGTGGGCCTCGCATTGCAGTGGCCTCATTGCAGAGCAACGGCTCTGGGCGCATGCACTCCAGAGTGCTGGCTTGTAATTGGACACACCCGCCCAGCCGCTCTGCGGCACGTGCAATCTTCCTGGACCAGGGATCAAACTGGTGCCCCTTGCACTGCAAGGTGGACTCTACCCACTGGACTGCCCGGGAAGCCCCTCATGCTGCATTATTGATGAAAAGACAGCTCCTGGAATTCGTTGTGGTGTGTCAGCTCAGCGGTGCTCCACAGCTAAGCTGAAAACACACAGACTATGTGTACATCCCCTTTGGAATGTTGGTTGTTGTTGTTTAGCGTTCAATCATGTCCGACTCTTTTGTGACTCCATAGACGGTAGTCCACCCAGCTCCTCTGTCCATGGGATCCCCAGGCAAGAATTCTGGAGTGGATTGTCATTTCTTCCTCCAGGGGATCTTCTCTACCCAGGGATCGATTAATGCAACATTTGTTTTTATTTTTTTCAAGTGATCAAGATCATCAGGGAATTTGAATTTTGTGTGAATGATTTTGGGTTAAATTTCTGCTCTGGGACCTGTTGTGCAATGGGCGAGAGCTAAGGGAAGCACGTGTTTGGTGGTGGTGTCAGCCCTTTCCCCTTAGCTGTACTGGGTAGTCAGTTCTCCTATAGATCTTCATTTTTAAAAATGTCCCCATTCACTGGGGCCTGCAGATCTCATGCAGAGAGGAGGGAGGAATTCAAAACTTAAGCTCAGCTTTGGCAAATGTAAATTGCCAGGTCCTTGGAGGCTGTCGTTTGTTCAGGAAATATTTATTAAGTACCTTCTGCGTGCCTGGCTCTTCACATTGCGCTGCAGTAATAAAGCGAAAAAGTCACAGCTTGTGTCCCAGGACAGTATTATGAGAGCTGTCAGCCAAGGGCTAGAGAACACAGGCAAGCACAAGGATAGAAGTAGTTTGTTTCAGAAACAGGACAGCCTGTGAGAAGCACTCCTCTCAAAGTAATTTATCTGCCAAGTGGTTATGCTCACTGATTTCCTTTGCTATATCAGGGCCACAGAGAGCTTTTACAGCTGGTCAGATGACTTTTAGCAGGGCTGGGTACTTTGTCCTGTGTGGGCCTCGCATTGCAGTGGCCTCATTGCAGAGCAACGGCTCTGGGCGCATGCACTCCAGAGTGCTGGCTTGTAATTGGACACACCCGCCCAGCCGCTCTGCGGCACGTGCAATCTTCCTGGACCAGGGATCAAACTGGTGCCCCTTGCACTGCAAGGTGGACTCTACCCACTGGACTGCCCGGGAAGCCCCTCATGCTACATTATTGATGAAAAGACAGCTCCTGGAATTCGTTGTGGTGTGTCAGCTCAGCGGTGCTCCACAGCTAAGCTGAAAACACACAGACTATGTGTACATCCCCTTTGGAATGTTGGTTGTTGTTGTTTAGCGTTCAATCATGTCCGACTCTTTTGTGACTCCATAGACGGTAGTCCACCCAGCTCCTCTGTCCATGGGATCCCCAGGCAAGAATTCTGGAGTGGATTGTCATTTCTTCCTCCAGGGGATCTTCTCTACCCAGGGATCGATTAATGCAACATTTGTTTTTATTTTTTTCAAGTGATCAAGATCATCAGGGAATTTGAATTTTGTGTGAATGATTTTGGGTTAAATTTCTGCTCTGGGACCTGTTGTGCAATGGGCGAGAGCTAAGGGAAGCACGTGTTTGGTGGTGGTGTCAGCCCTTTCCCCTTAGCTGTACTGGGTAGTCAGTTCTCCTATAGATCTTCATTTTTAAAAATGTCCCCATTCACTGGGGCCTGCAGATCTCATGCAGAGAGGAGGGAGGAATTCAAAACTTAAGCTCAGCTTTGGCAAATGTAAATTGCCAGGTCCTTGGAGGCTGTCGTTTGTTCAGGAAATATTTATTAAGTACCTTCTGCGTGCCTGGCTCTTCACATTGCGCTGCAGTAATAAAGCGAAAAAGTCACAGCTTGTGTCCCAGGACAGTATTATGAGAGCTGTCAGCCAAGGGCTAGAGAACACAGGCAAGCACAAGGATAGAAGTAGTCTGTTTCAGAAACAGGACAGCCTGTGAGAAGCACTCCTCTCAAAGTAATTTATCTGCCAAGTGGTTATGCTCACCGATTTCCTTTGCTATATCAGGGCCACAGAGAGCTTTTACAGCTGGTCAGATGACAGAGGGGTGTGTTGAGTGAGGGCCCACAAGATCGATGCTGAGCTGGGGATGGAAGGGCTGGACACAGTACTCAGGCTGCCGCCTGGTGACCTGTCAGTAGATCCTAAGAGGGGGTTTAGATGTTCTCTAGGAGCCCTTTGGAATAAAGAAAACAGAACAGATCTGGTAATACCTATCTGGACTCTTCTACCTGGAACATCCCTAGGAACCAAGAAAGTCATAGAAGTAATTTAAGCCTTTCTGCACAGATGCCTCCATACAAGGCCTGTCCAGACTTTAAACTGAGTTGTGGGTTTTGAAGGCAGAAAAGGCGAAGGGGAAGGCATTTTTAAACGAATGGCTCAGTAACAGTATGATAAAGTAACAGTTAACACTTCTAAAGGGAGGGGAAGAGAAGATGGAATACTGGAAAAGAAAAGATGTGATCACTCAGAAATTACCACCATCTGTTTCATTTAACTTGAAGTGAGTTATACTCCTGGCAGGGGGATATCTAAGCTTTCTGGGGTATAAGGTTGATATCTGAAATTTTGAGCTGTTTCCCGGGTAACTTTCATGCTACCTTGCTTGAGTTTTTCTATATTACAGATGGCAAGGCAACTGATGACCCGTATTCTGCCTTTGGGCTTCCCTGGTAGAGACCCCGGTTTGATTCCTGGGTCGGGAAAATCCCCTGGAGAAGGGTAGGCTACCCACTTCAGTATTCCTGGCTTCCCTATTGGCTCAGATGGTACAGAGAGGAGGGAGGAATTCAAAACTTAAGCTCAGCTTTGGCAAATGTAAATTGCCAGGTCCTTGGAGGCTGTCGTTTGTTCAGGAAATATTTATTAAGTACCTTCTGCGTGCCTGGCTCTTCACATTGCGCTGCAGTAATAAAGCGAAAAAGTCACAGCTTGTGTCCCAGGACAGTATTATGAGAGCTGTCAGCCAAGGGCTAGAGAACACAGGCAAGCACAAGGATAGAAGTAGTTTGTTTCAGAAACAGGACAGCCTGTGAGAAGCACTCCTCTCAAAGTAATTTATCTGCCAAGTGGTTATGCTCACTGATTTCCTTTGCTATATCAGGGCCACAGAGAGCTTTTACAGCTGGTCAGATGACAGAGGGGTGTGTTGAGTGAGGGCCCACAAGATCGATGCTGAGCTGGGGATGGAAGGGCTGGACACAGTACTCAGGCTGCCGCCTGGTGACCTGTCAGTAGATCCTAAGAGGGGGTTTAGATGTTCTCTAGGAGCCCTTTGGAATAAAGAAAACAGAACAGATCTGGTAATACCTATCTGGACTCTTCTACCTGGAACATCCCTAGGAACCAAGAAAGTCATAGAAGTAATTTAAGCCTTTCTGCACAGATGCCTCCATACAAGGCCTGTCCAGACTTTAAACTGAGTTGTGGGTTTTGAAGGCAGAAAAGGCGAAGGGGAAGGCATTTTTAAACGAATGGCTCAGTAACAGTATGATAAAGTAACAGTTAACACTTCTAAAGGGAGGGGAAGAGAAGATGGAATACTGGAAAAGAAAAGATGTGATCACTCAGAAATTACCACCATCTGTTTCATTTAACTTGAAGTGAGTTATACTCCTGGCAGGGGGATATCTAAGCTTTCTGGGGTATAAGGTTGATATCTGAAATTTTGAGCTGTTTCCCGGGTAACTTTCATGCTACCTTGCTTGAGTTTTTCTATATTACAGATGGCAAGGCAACTGATGACCCGTATTCTGCCTTTGGGCTTCCCTGGTAGAGACCCCGGTTTGATTCCTGGGTCGGGAAAATCCCCTGGAGAAGGGTAGGCTACCCACTTCAGTATTCCTGGCTTCCCCTATTGGCTCAGATGGTACAGAATCTGCCTGCAATACAGGAGACCCCAGTTTGATCCCTGGGTTGGGAAGATCCCCTGGAGGAGGGAATGCTAAACCACTCCAGTATTCCTGCCTGGAGAATCCCCATGGACAGAGGAGCCGGTAGACTGCTGTCCATGGGCTTGCAAAGACTCGACACGACTGGGCGGCTAAGCACAGCATAGCACAGCAGTTCAGCCTGTAGGGCTTCTCAGGTGGCTCAGTGAATCTGCCTGCTGATGCAGGAGACTTGGGTTAGATCTCCTGGGACGGAAATGGCAACCATTCCAGTGTTCTTGCCTGGAGAAGAATCCCATGGACGGAGGAGCCCGGGGGGCTACAGTCCATGGAGTTGCAAAGAGCCAGACACATCGAGCACGGTTCTGCCGTTAGGAAGATGGAGCAATGTACTCTTGCTCTTCAGATACTCCTAGGCAAAATATTTCAAATTAAAATTGTGATGCTTTAAGCAGCCAGTCCTCAGCTCTTTGAAAAACTTGTCCCCTTAGAGGATTCTATTTCCTGAAAGATGATGTTTTACTGCATGGGAAAAATCACAGTGCATAGAAAATAGTAATCTGTATTATTTAAAAAGTCACAGTTACTTTATACTCAGTAAAACCCTTATAGCAGTTTATAAATAATACTCTATGCATATTATTCAGTTATAAAAAATTGACTTGCAACCTGCTGGAAACAGATCTGAACATCTGCAGCATTTTGTGTCTGCACCTCTCATTTGCTTTTTATTATACTATTATTTTGTTTGCTAGATCATATGTAGAACCCATCTTCCTGGACAGAAAATTAGGTTGTTTCTAGCTTCTTGTTCATGGGCAATCCCAATAAAGGTTTATTGAATGACTAATAAAGAAACAGGTTACACTGAGCTTTCTAATTAATCCTTGACGGACCATGAAACCACTTTTTATTATCTTTTCCCTTTTTGTGATCACACACTAAAATCTTGATGGTGTTTGAACTGCATCTGGCGATCAGGGTTGTCGGAACACTTGAATTGCTTCTTTCTGCCTTTGCTTTTTCCCTTACTGAATTAAAGGGCAGAAGCAGCATGCGGTTCTGGGGAATGTGAATAGGTCAGGGGCTTCAGATGACGCTCTGAAGTGTGCTCTCCTGGCGGGCGTGTACCTGCCTAGATGGGGTCACTGCGGTGAGGCCGGGGCCACTGGGGAGGCAGGTAGGGCCACATCGAGGGGAGGCTCACCTGGGCTCATTCTGTCGTTGGTCCCAGGTGACTGTGGAGGAGGTCATGACCACAACCGCCTACCTGGACCTTTTTCTGCGGAGCATCTCCGAGCCGGCGCTCCTCGAGATTTTCCTCCGCTTCATCCTGCTGCATCAGCATGAGAACGTGCACATCCTGGACACTCTCACGAGCCGAATCAACACCCCGTTTAGGGTGAGGAGAGCCCTGGCAGAAGGGAAGTTATAACTCAAGACAGATTTCAGGAGGGTTGGCTTTGGGAATAAAACTGTGAATATTCTCTTTTCTTTATTCCCCCTCTTTTAATGTTCCTTCCAGCCATTACTTAACTGTTTTGGGATCAATGAATTAAATAATTTGTTTTGTGGTCAGGAACCCTTCTGTCACCGAGGTGGTGGTTACTGCCTTTCCTGGGATTCTCAGTTTGTCTGGGTTTCCCACTTTCTTCTGTAGAGCCAGCAGAATGTACTTCTCAGGATGTACAGGGGATGGACTTAAGTTCAAGAAAAACCAAAGAACCAAGTACATCAAGTCTGAATATTGGAGATCACATTTCTGCCTATAAGTGTTTTGAAATGCAAGTCTGGGCACTTGCGAGTTTAGGTCATCGTTCTTTAGTTTGGTGCTCTGATTAACCTTAAAATCCTCTTATGCTTTTGATGTAATCCTTTACAACCCTCTCCCCATAGTCTGTCTTTGTTTAATTGCAATTGTTGTTTTAAAAACAATGGTATATTCAAAGAAAATGAAAACACTAATTTGCAAAGATCCGTGCACCATAATATTCATAGCAGCATTGTTTGCAATTGCCAAGGTATGGAAGCAGCTAAACTGTCCATCAACAAATAAATGGATAGAAAATGTGTGGTAGGACTCCCCTAGAGGTTCAGTGGTACATGGGTTCAGTCCCTGGTTTGGGAAGATTCCACATGCCATAGGGCAACTAAGCCCATGCTGTAGAGCCTGGGAGCTGGAACTCTTGGAGCCCAGATGCTCTAGAGCCCGTGCTCTATAATAAGAGAAGCCTGTGCACTGCAGTTAGAGGATAGCCCCAGCTAGAGAAAGCCTGTGTGCAGGCAGTGAAGACCCCCTCCCCCCAGAAAAGTTATGAAATTTTGCCATTTGCGAGAACTTGGATGGACTTGGAGGGCATTATGCTAAATGAAGTAAGTTAGAGAAAGGCATACTGTATGATACTACTTACATGTGGAGTTTAGAAAATACAACAAACTATGAACAAAACAAACAAGAAGCCGGCTCACAGATACAGAGAACAAATGTGGTTACCAGTGGGGAGCGGGAAGGGGTAGGTGGAAAAAGGGACATACTGGATTATACCAAATCATACGTGAAACTTTTGAAAACTGTAAAGCACTGTAGAATTTAAAGAATTTTTCATTCAATAAAAACAAATCAAAAACCTGAAAAAAAAGTTGGTTCTTCAAGAAGACTAACATACTTGACAAATTTTTAGCTAGATTACTAAGGAAGACAGTGAGAAGAATCACATTAGTAAAATCCAGAATGAAAGAAAGGATATTCCTATTGACCTTATAGAACTAAAAAGGATTATAAGGGAATGCTATAATATATATTGCTATAATGCTATAATGCTATATTGCTATAATAATATTATAATGCAATAATATATATTGCCAATATATTGGATAATTGAGATGAAACAGGCAAGTTCTAGAAAGACACAGTCTTCTGAGACTGATTCAAGAAGAAATTGAACATCTGTAAACAACTGAAAACCCTTGTTTCAAAGAACAACATTAAGAAATTGAAAAGACAGCAGACACAGTAGGAGGAAATTTTTGCAAGTCATGTCTCAGATAAGATATGTAATCCTTTACAACCCTCTCCCCATAGTCTGTCTTTTTTATTGCAAAAAGAAAAAATGAAAACACTAATTTGCAAAGATCCGTGCACCATAATATTCATAGCAGCATTGTTTGCAATTGCCAAGGTATGGAAGCAGCTAAACTGTCCATCAACAAATAAATGGATAGAAAATGTGTGGTAGGACTCCCCTAGAGGTTCAGTGGTACATGGGTTCAGTCCCTGGTTTGGGAAGATTCCACATGCCATAGGGCAACTAAGCCCATGCTGTAGAGCCTGGGAGCTGGAACTCTTGGAGCCCAGATGCTCTAGAGCCCGTGCTCTATAATAAGAGAAGCCTGTGCACTGCAGTTAGAGGATAGCCCCAGCTAGAGAAAGCCTGTGTGCAGGCAGTGAAGACCCCCTCCCCCCAGAAAAGTTATGAAATTTTGCCATTTGCGAGAACTTGGATGGACTTGGAGGGCATTATGCTAAATGAAGTAAGTTAGAGAAAGGCATACTGTATGATACTACTTACATGTGGAGTTTAGAAAATACAACAAACTATGAACAAAACAAACAAGAAGCCGGCTCACAGATACAGAGAACAAATGTGGTTACCAGTGGGGAGCGGGAAGGGGTAGGTGGAAAAAGGGACATACTGGATTATACCAAATCATACGTGAAACTTTTGAAAACTGTAAAGCACTGTAGAATTTAAAGAATTTTTCATTCAATAAAAACAAATAAAAAACCTGAAAAAAAAGTTGGTTCTTCAAGAAGACTAACATACTTGACAAATTTTTAGCTAGATTACTAAGGAAGACAGTGAGAAGAATCACATTAGTAAAATCCAGAATGAAAGAAAGGATATTCCTATTGACCTTATAGAACTAAAAAGGATTATAAGGGAATGCTATAATATATATTGCTATAATGCTATAATGCTATATTGCTATAATAATATTATAATGCAATAATATATATTGCCAATATATTGGATAATTGAGATGAAACAGGCAAGTTCTAGAAAGACACAGTCTTCTGAGACTGATTCAAGAAGAAATTGAACATCTGTAAACAACTGAAAACCCTTGTTTCAAAGAACAACATTAAGAAATTGAAAAGACAGCAGACACAGTAGGAGGAAATTTTTGCAAGTCATGTCTCAGATAAGATACTTGTGTGGAAAATAAGGAACTCCCAGGACTCAATAATAAATAGACTTAAGTGCTGAGCACCCTTGACTGTGATGTGTCCAGGTTACTATGACAACATACAGAAAGGACTCAGCCTGGGGAAAGGAGGTGCTGAGTAGTAATTCTGGGAGAAAGAGAAAATCTCCTAGGAAAGATGATGTTTAGGGTCAGTCCTGGAGAATAAGCAGGTTTTCTCCTGTAGAGGAGACAGAGAAAGGCATTCCAGGCAGAGGAACAGAATTCCAGGCGTGGAACAAGTGGAACGACGTGAATGGAATGAAGTGTTTTTCTGCCTGACTGGAAAGTGTGACCTGTCCTGAGCACAAGAGATGCTTGGCGGCACGCCAAGTACAGCTCTCTCCACACTGTGGATTTCATTGACCAGGTTGTAAACCCGTCCTGCCTAGAAGACAGACTAGCACTTTTCCCCTGTACAAGCAACAGGAGCCTAAATTACTTAAGCGGCTGCATAGAACACTAAATGCTTCCTCCCCAAAGGGCACAGGGATGTACAATGCACCTTTGTGAATCTTCTCTGTGAGGCTATTTATTCTTCCTTTTTGGAAATCAGAGTGGCAGTAGTTCTTGTTTTCTTTTTTTTTTTAATGAATATTTTAGGGAAGTAAATCTTCACCCCCTCCACACTATAGGAAATGGAACCCAGGAGAATCTTTGCCCAAAAGCCAGGAGGAGATGAGCTAAAAGGAGTTGAGGTTTGGGACTGGGGAGTCTAGACAGAGAGGTGGCCAGGGTAAATGTGATTTTTTTTGAGCCCCATCTTACAAAGAAATCAATGTCATATTTGAAAATAACTAGAAGGAACCTCCCTGGTGCTCCAGTGTTTAAGACTCCCAATGCGGGGACTTGGAGTTCGGTCCCTGGTCAAGGAGCTCGATCCCACGTGTTGCAACTAAGAGTCTGCATGCCACAGCTATTACTACAAGATCCTGCATGCTGTAGCAAAGATCCCTTACAGCCAAATAAATAAAATATTAATAAAAGAAAACACCTAGGAAAGCAAATGACATAAATAGGAGATCGTATGTGTGTGTGTTGGGGAATTGTAGGGGGCATATTTATCTGGATCTTCTATGAGCGTGGTGGCATAATCTCAGGTGTAGAATGTTGAATCAAGTCCTGCAGGAGAACTGATGGTTTGAATACACGTTTGCTCTGGCAGCAGCATGGTTTTGTTTTTTTTTTAAAATTAAAACTGCTTTAAAAAAGAGGCCATTTATTTTGTTATTCTGATTTATTTACCATCTGGGAGAGGAGGTACAGAGGTCCTTCCAGTGTCTAAAATCAAATGTGTGTTTGTTGCTTCCCAGCTCTGTGTGGTGTCCCTGGCATTATTTAGAACTCTCATCAGTTTACATTGTGAAGATGTGATGTTACAACTAATTCTAAGGTGAGTTGCCACCTTTTGTTTCCTCTAAAGCCAAACCCTACACAATTGCTATTTTATTTTTCTTTGATAGTATAAGCAAAGTAAGAACCATGCTTCTAAGAAAGAAAATAATCAAGAAAGTCAGTTTAATTTCTGCATCATTGCTCAAGGTTAATTTTAGTTTTACTGCTCAAAGTTTTTAAGGGATAAAAAAGTTTTTCGGGGGGGATCAAAGGCGTAAGATTATGCAAAAAGTGCTCCTGAAAAACTAAACAATGTTTGGAAACTTTCAGAGTGGCAGTAGTTCTTGTTTTCTTTTTTTTTTTAATGAATATTTTAGGGAAGTAAATCTTCACCCCCTCCACACTATAGGAAATGGAACCCAGGAGAATCTTTGCCCAAAAGCCAGGAGGAGATGAGCTAAAAGGAGTTGAGGTTTGGGACTGGGGAGTCTAGACAGAGAGGTGGCCAGGGTAAATGTGATTTTTTTTGAGCCCCATCTTACAAAGAAATCAATGTCATATTTGAAAATAACTAGAAGGAACCTCCCTGGTGCTCCAGTGTTTAAGACTCCCAATGCGGGGACTTGGAGTTCGGTCCCTGGTCAAGGAGCTCGATCCCACGTGTTGCAACTAAGAGTCTGCATGCCACAGCTATTACTACAAGATCCTGCATGCTGTAGCAAAGATCCCTTACAGCCAAATAAATAAAATATTAATAAAAGAAAACACCTAGGAAAGCAAATGACATAAATAGGAGATCGTATGTGTGTGTGTTGGGGAATTGTAGGGGGCATATTTATCTGGATCTTCTATGAGCGTGGTGGCATAATCTCAGGTGTAGAATGTTGAATCAAGTCCTGCAGGAGAACTGATGGTTTGAATACACGTTTGCTCTGGCAGCAGCATGGTTTTGTTTTTTTTTTTAAATTAAAACTGCTTTAAAAAAGAGGCCATTTATTTTGTTATTCTGATTTATTTACCATCTGGGAGAGGAGGTACAGAGGTCCTTCCAGTGTCTAAAATCAAATGTGTGTTTGTTGCTTCCCAGCTCTGTGTGGTGTCCCTGGCATTATTTAGAACTCTCATCAGTTTACATTGTGAAGATGTGATGTTACAACTAATTCTAAGGTGAGTTGCCACCTTTTGTTTCCTCTAAAGCCAAACCCTACACAATTGCTATTTTATTTTTCTTTGATAGTATAAGCAAAGTAAGAACCATGCTTCTAAGAAAGAAAATAATCAAGAAAGTCAGTTTAATTTCTGCATCATTGCGCAAGGTTAATTTTAGTTTTACTGCTCAAAGTTTTTAAGGGATAAAAAAGTTTTTCGGGGGGGATCAAAGGCGTAAGATTATGCATGTGCTCCTGAAAAAACTAAACAATGTTTGGAAACTTTCAGAAGTATTATGAAAGCTCTGCTGGTCTGTAACTGAATGTCTTTCTCCTGAAGGACATTTTTAGGATGCTCATCTTATTACTGAAAACAACTTTTCTCAATAGGAAATGCTGTTGATGTATCGAAATTATTCTATGACTTTTGCTTTAGTCATGGTATGCCTGCAGTGCTCACTATCAGACTTGTATTTTTCAGTTAAATTCAGTACATATGTAATGAGTATTTTCTGTGTACAGTTTAGAAGGGAGTGGGTGGAGAGACGCATTGAAATGGATATACATGTATATGAGGCAGAAAAGGTACGTCCTTAAGGTGTCCAAGTGGGCAAGGTTTCCTGAAGGGTCTGGTATGTGAAGACAGGCGTCAGGAGTCAGCCTGGACTGCTGGCAGACGACGTTAGTTTGGTCGTTTGGCAGGAGACTCGAGAACACCGAATCCCGCCTCGGCCCAGCCTCTCCCGAGTTCTCAGCCTCTGCTTTTGTGAAGGAAGAAGGCTGGTGAGGCGTTTCACTCCTGCAGGCCCCTCTGTGCTGTGGACGCGCAAAGGAAAGAGCTAGCCAGCTCATCCGGCACACGCTTCTCCTCCTCCTTCCTTAGCCCCTGCCTCTGACCCTTCCTGGGGCCGGAGGTGCCGAGAGCTAGACCAGAGGAGGGGACCCGGGCTGCCCCAGGTCCCCACTGGGGTTTAGACACGATGGGAGCAGCACCTCTGAGGAGCGGCCTTCCAAGGGGACGTGCGCATTCCCACCAAGCAGGGGACGGCCAAGCGTGATCCTAAGGACAGCAGCAGAGACATCACCCAGGAGCTCGTGAGAAACGCACGTCCTTGGCCTTCTTCTCCCCATGAGAGGCATCCGAAACGCTGGCGGTGGGCGGGGCCCGGCAAGTTGTGTTTCAGCCAGCTCTCCAGGGGATCCTGAGGCGAGGCTAAGCGTGAGAACCGCTGGTTTGAGGAAGGTGCAGTGTAGACGCGGCATCCTGCCAGAGGGGGCGATAGAAACACCGCCGGGGGACCAGGGGGTGAGAGGAGATGGAGGCCTTGTGGAGTCATCGTTTTATGGGGGAGTATCACCGATTCGCGTTTTTAGTTTAAAGAGGGCTTTTGGACTTTTGGGGGTTTAAATCAGGTCGTCAGTAACTAATCTGAGGGCATTAGCAAAGAACAAATCTGCTCATAAATACCTGCCTTGGGTAGTCTGGGAGAGCATTCGTTCTGTGTCCTAAAAGGATTACGTCCGCTTCGCATCAAGCCTCTCCCGGCACGACAGAATGCGTTAGCAGGGCCTGAATGAAATCCGTCAGAGCGACTTGTTAAAGCCTTTTTGTTTACTGCCAAAACCCGTACTTTGCCTCCAACAAGGGTAAATCCTGGTTACATTTAAATGTTAGATTCTTGAATGCCGCTTCTTTGACAGCAGGGAAGGCAGCTGTCCTTTGCAGGCAACCTGGAAGCCTGGCCCCGCGTCCCAGCCCCGGGCCACCAGGGAGGCTGAGCCTGGGCGGTGGGCGCTTCTGCTGGTGACCTTTGTCTGCCCCTAGGGCGGTGCCTGCTGTAAAACCTGTCCTCAGAGGGTGAGCTAGTTAGAGCTGCTTTTGAGACCCAGATCTGTGCCTCGGGAAGGTGAAGAAATCAGCTCGTGGTTGAAATACTTACATGTCCAAGTCCGGGCTGTCCGTTCCAGGGTGAGTGAGGCCCCGTCATCGCCCAGGCAGGTGGCTGGAGAGAGTGCTGGGTGGAGCCTCTGGTCCCAGCAGCCCCACCCCGAGCTGCTTCTTTGTTTCCTTAATGAGGAGGATGACGAGAATATAATAGTTGCCCTTTCTGTAATACTTTCTGTATTTCTAATTCTGCCACCGTGCCCAGGGTGGGAAGAGGGTCTGAGAAGAGCGAGTGGGAGACAGACGAGGAGTCAGCGTGCTGGTCTGGTCCTCTGAGCTGCCGATCCACCCACCACCCATACATCTGACAAGTGTTTGTAATTGTCGTAGAATACGCAGAACCTAAAATTTAGCATCTGAACCATACAGTTCAGTGGTATTAAATGCATTCACAATATTGTACAACTGTTGCCGTCATCCCCCTCTAGAACTACTCTCACCTCACAAAAAGCCCCCTCTGCACCCCTTAGGCCCTAACTCGCTGTCTCCCCTCCCCAGCCCCTGGCAGCCACCATCCTGCCTTCTGTCTCTCTGAGTCTGACTCTTCTAGGTACCTCCTGCAAGTGGACTCACCTTCTTTTTGAAGGCTGAATAATACTTCATTATTTATACCACATTTTTTTTTTTAAAACTGCCAAAACCTGTGTCCTAAGGATTACGTTTCGCATCAAGCCTCTCCGGCACGACAGAATGCATTAGCAGGGCCTGAATGAAATCCGTCAGAGCGACTTGTTAAAGCCTTTTTGTTTACTGCCAAAACCCGTACTTTGCCTCCAACAAGGGTAAATCCTGGTTACATTTAAATGTTAGATTCTTGAATGCCGCTTCTTTGACAGCAGGGAAGGCAGCTGTCCTTTGCAGGCAACCTGGAAGCCTGGCCCCGCGTCCCAGCCCCGGGCCACCAGGGAGGCTGAGCCTGGGCGGTGGGCGCTTCTGCTGGTGACCTTTGTCTGCCCCTAGGGCGGTGCCTGCTGTAAAACCTGTCCTCAGAGGGTGAGCTAGTTAGAGCTGCTTTTGAGACCCAGATCTGTGCCTCGGGAAGGTGAAGAAATCAGCTCGTGGTTGAAATACTTACATGTCCAAGTCCGGGCTGTCCGTTCCAGGGTGAGTGAGGCCCCGTCATCGCCCAGGCAGGTGGCTGGAGAGAGTGCTGGGTGGAGCCTCTGGTCCCAGCAGCCCCACCCCGAGCTGCTTCTTTGTTTCCTTAATGAGGAGGATGACGAGAATATAATAGTTGCCCTTTCTGTAATACTTTCTGTATTTCTAATTCTGCCACCGTGCCCAGGGTGGGAAGAGGGTCTGAGAAGAGCGAGTGGGAGACAGACGCAGGAGTCAGCGTGCTGGTCTGGTCCTCTGAGCTGCCGATCCACCCACCACCCATACATCTGACAAGTGTTTGTAATTGTCGTAGAATACGCAGAACCTAAAATTTAGCATCTGAACCATACAGTTCAGTGGTATTAAATGCATTCACAATATTGTACAACTGTTGCCGTCATCCCCCTCTAGAACTACTCTCACCTCACAAAAAGCCCCCTCTGCACCCCTTAGGCCCTAACTCGCTGTCTCCCCTCCCCATCCCCTGGCAGCCACCATCCTGCCTTCTGTCTCTCTGAGTCTGACTCTTCTAGGTACCTCCTGCAAGTGGACTCACCTTCTTTTTGAAGGCTGAATAATACTTCATTATTTATACCACATTTTGTTTACCCGTGGACATTTTGTGTTGCTTCCCTCTTTAGCTATTACAAACAACACTGCTAAGACTGTGAACGTACAGATAATGTCTCTTCAAGACCCGTCTTCACTTCTTCTGTGTATATATCCAGGAGTGAGATTGCTGGATCAGTCATTCTGTTTAAATTTTTTCTTCTTTAGTAGCTACACATTTTACAAGCCCACTGACAGTGCACAGGGTTCTAGTTTCTCCACATCTTTGCCAATACTTGTTATTTTCCATCAAAGTATACATGGTATGTTTTTAGAAATTTATTTTATTTTTATTTATTGGGCTGCATTCAGTCTTAGCTGAGGCATGCCTGCTTAGTTGCCCTGAGGCATGTGGGGTCTTATAGTTACTCTTCCAGGGATGGAACTCCTGTCCCCTGCATTGGAAGGCAGATTTTTAACCCCTGAACCACCAGGGAAGTTCCCTAACAATGGTATTTTGACAATCAAGTAAAAATGACAGGCAGATTTAAAGAACCAGTTGGGGCTTTTAGAAGTGGAAACTCTAATTATTAAAATGGAAACCTGAATGTTTCGTGTAAACAGCATTTAAGATACAGATTAAGGGAGAATTAATGATAGAGTGAAGAAGTTACTGCTAAGTGTGCAGCAGTAACAGATAAGGAGGTTTACAAATATGAGAACAAGGCTGTGAACATGGTGGCTGAAACGCTAGACTGTCACGTACCCAGGTAGGGCCCCTTGACCTGTTCTGGTTTTGGAATTTGCCACCCCCATGGGCTCTAGTCTGCCAGGCTCCTCTGTCTGTGGAGTTCTTCAGGCAGGAATACTGGAGTAGGTTGTCTCCTCTCCAGGGGATCTTCCTGACCCAGGTATTGAACCCAGGTCTCCTGCACTGCAGGCAAACTCTTTACCATCTGAGCCACCAGGGAAGCCCCCATGAGGTTTTGGGGAGGACCAGCTGCAGTGTTATCTGTAAAAATATTTTGAAACACTAAAGTACTACACAAATTTAAAGAGTTTTCTAGAAAATACATTTTATACTATAGAAGTCCCTCTTGCCTGTGGCTCTGTTTTCTGAGGTTTCAGTTACCCACGATCAACCATGATGCAAAAATATTAAGTGGAGAATTCTGGAAATAAACAATTTCTAGGTGTTAACTGTGTGTGCTGTTCTGAGTATCGTGATGGACTCTCAGGCCTCCCGTGAAAACAGTGTCTTTTCTGATTTAGGATCTGTACCAAAAGCAAAGAAAACAAAAAAATCCTTACTTTTTCTAATCATTTAAACTTTAAGGGACCTAAAAAATAGACTTATAACCTGTCCTTTCTTGTTGTTGCCACTGTAGTCGCCACTGTAGTCGTTTGCATGTACATGATAAATTTGTAGATCTGAGAGGCAGTAGAGCGGTGACAATGATGTGACTCCTTTTAATGAAGTTATTTGTTAGATGATAAAACTGCATCAAGTTTTGTTGCAAGCCAAATACTCAATTATTGACATTTCAAAGTGATAATCCATTGGTAACTGGTCTGTTTATTTCCTTTAGCAAAATATTAGAAAAGTAAGGTGAAATAAGGTACCTCCAAAGAGAGGTGATTAAGGGGGGCAGAAAACCGAGGAGAAATTGTCCCCCTCATGGGATGCGACCTGCGACAGGCCATGGCAGGCAGGGCCTGTGGACGAGCGATTACCCTGTGTTCGCGACACTTCCCAGTTTTGTTGCTGCTGTGCTTCAGTCACTGAGTCGTATCTTGACTCTTCGTGACCTGGGGACTGCAGGGCAGCAGGCTCCTCTGTCCTTCTCCGCCTCCGCCTCCCAGAGTTGGCTCACATTGATGTCCATTGGGTCGGTGGCCGTCTCCGCCTTAGCCAGTTAGGTAACTTCCCACTTGAGGCAGCATTTAATTGCTTAATACCTTGAATGCCTTTGCTGAGTATTGTGGTTGGGGTGTTTCTTTCACCAAGTGCTGGTCCTTTGTCAGGTTTATGAACTACATCGCCTTTTGTGTTCAGACTGAGGCTGTCTTGTTGGAAGAGAAGCTGTCTGTTCATTTCAGGAACATTCCTTGTAAAATATTTTGAAACACTAAAGTACTACACAAATTTAAAGAGTTTTCTAGAAAATACATTTTATACTATAGAAGTCCCTCTTGCCTGCGGCTCTGTTTTCTGAGGTTTCAGTTACCCACGATCAACCATGATGCAAAAATATTAAGTGGAGAATTCTGGAAATAAACAATTTCTAGGTGTTAACTGTGTGTGCTGTTCTGAGTATCGTGATGGACTCTCAGGCCTCCCGTGAAAACAGTGTCTTTTCTGATTTAGGATCTGTACCAAAAGCAAAGAAAACAAAAAAATCCTTACTTTTTCTAATCATTTAAACTTTAAGGGACCTAAAAAATAGACTTATAACCTGTCCTTTCTTGTTGTTGCCACTGTAGTCGCCACTGTAGTCGTTTGCATGTACATGATAAATTTGTAGATCTGAGAGGCAGTAGAGCGGTGACAATGATGTGACTCCTTTTAATGAAGTTATTTGTTAGATGATAAAACTGCATCAAGTTTTGTTGCAAGCCAAATACTCAATTATTGACATTTCAAAGTGATAATCCATTGGTAACTGGTCTGTTTATTTCCTTTAGCAAAATATTAGAAAAGTAAGGTGAAATAAGGTACCTCCAAAGAGAGGTGATTAAGGGGAGCAGAAAACCGAGGAGAAATTGTCCCCCTCATGGGATGCGACCTGCGACAGGCCATGGCAGGCAGGGCCTGTGGACGAGCGATTACCCTGTGTTCGCGACACTTCCCAGTTTTGTTGCTGCTGTGCTTCAGTCGCTGAGTCGTATCTTGACTCTTCGTGACCTGGGGACTGCAGGGCAGCAGGCTCCTCTGTCCTTCTCCGCCTCCGCCTCCCAGAGTTGGCTCACATTGATGTCCATTGGGTCGGTGGCCGTCTCCGCCTTAGCCAGTTAGGTAACTTCCCACTTGAGGCAGCATTTAATTGCTTAATACCTTGAATGCCTTTGCTGAGTATTGTGGTTGGGGTGTTTCTTTCACCAAGTGCTGGTCCTTTGTCAGGTTTATGAACTACATCGCCTTTTGTGTTCAGACTGAGGCTGTCTTGTTGGAAGAGAAGCTGTCTGTTCATTTCAGGAACATTCCCATCTTATGTGAGCTTTGGGTGTCTAGAGGAGAGCAGGGACGAGCCAACCTGGGGTAAGATGAATGGGAGAAATAAAGCCAGAGAGTCTTTGAAAAACAAATGAGGGTTTATTATTATTATTTTAATTTTGGCCTCTTTTATTGTTTTTTTCTTTCATCCATCTTTATTCCTTGGTCTGTGTGGGCCTTCCACTGCAGTGGCCTCTCCCACAGAGCACTAACTCTGGGCACACATGCTCTCCAGAGCGCTGGCCTGCAATCGGACACCCCGGTCCAGCCACTTCGCGGTATGTGGGTTCTTTCCCGCCAGAGATCCAGCTGGCGCCCCCTGCACTGCAAGGCAGACTCCCCACCTGCTGCACCACCAGGGAGGCCCCAAGTGGGCTTTTTGAAAGCCTACTAAGGTTGCTTTTAAAATAGTTGCCTGTTGGTACATTACTGAGGTTGTCATCATCTCATATGATGAGATCATGAGATCATCTCGCTTACGTCATCATACTTTACTGCTTTGTTTTGTTTGTTTTTATTGTCAGTGTAGCAGTAGGCAAGGCATATGCTTTGTTATTGATTGGTTGTCACTGTTTTAGAAGTGACGGTGATTTATTTTAATGAGTGATATCTAGTAAAATAGAAAATGGACCCAGGGATGCAGAGAGTTAGAGAGAGAATGAAGAAAGGGAAGACCGTGCAAAGTATTTTTTTTCCTGTTGTACTGGGATGGGTGATCTGAGCCTCTATAATTATTTATTAGTTTCTGATTATATAATATTTACTGCTTCCTGAATTTAAATGAAATCCCATCCCAGGCAAATGTAGTTGAAGTGAAAAGATAATCTGATGACAGACGTGTGTACTAAATTCCTCAGTGATTTTTCTGCTGTTGACAGCCACTGAATTTTGATATTTGATATTTGATGTTTGGGGAGCTTGATCTTTCTCTGTAAATGATGGAAAAACAGAGGGTCAGTGGATGACCCTCTGGGATAATCCTTCCTTAGAAAGGCACAGTAGTAGAAGCCCTGCTTTGAATGCAGGGAGATTACTCATTTGGGCTGACTCCCATTTCTAATTTTATAGAATCCCCTCCTTCAACCACTGGGAAATCTCCCTTTATTTGATTTTTTCAGAAGAAAATTCTTAGCTTCTACTGATAGCATGTATTTGCAAAGTTGCAAATTCCCAGTAACTCTATATTTTAATATAATTTCAAGCTACCCACTGGTGATATTTGATAAATAGCTTTATTAGGTTTGATCCACTGTCCCATTTTTTTTTTTTTTTTAGTACTTCAAACAAAGAGGAGAAGTCTATGTATATCAACTTGAGTCATGAAATATGCTTGGTTGGAGCTATAAGCAGTCATGGAGTGCCTGCAGTATATAAAAGCATCGAAGCAGGTTATTTCTGAAATAATTAATGATGAAAATAAGGATACAGTAGATCCTGTGTAATCTGAATTTCCCTGGGCCTCATTCACCTGTGAGGCCAGAAGAGTTCGTATCGGCAAGCACAGGAGAGGCTTCCCCGGCTCTCCCCACCCCTCATCTGCGACCTGGGCCCCCAGTGAGGCGTCAGCCCTCACTGCTGTGGGAGGCCCGGGGCGGGGTCCTACATGGCCTCACGCACAGGTCTGTTTCCAGTGCAGCTGCCGCCGCAGCATCTCTGCTGAGCCCCTTGGTTGGTGCTGCCTCCCCTCTGGCCCTGCCACGTCACCCTCTCCTGAGAGCGCTCGGGGCTGCTGGGGGCATGACGTGCTTTACCCACACGGCCTCCCCGTGTGTCCGTGGGGCCGGGGCTGCGCTGGGTTGAGAAGCGCAGGAGGGAGAAGGCGTCTCTCCTCTGCATCGCTCTTGGTCAGCAAAGCTTCTCTGCTCACAGAGATCCTCAGGAACAGAGCCCTTGCATTTTCCACTTACAGGATCTGTTTCTTCTCTGGAATGACTCAGGCACAAGTCCCCAGAGCTGGGCTAAGGGTGAGAACAGACCCGGTCCCTTTCCCACGTTGCTCTCCCCATCTTTCCTTTTGTTTTTCTTTAGATGCTTTTGCACCTGAACCTGCAGCCGTGCCAGGTGTGTCTGGATCTTGGCGATGGGGGCCTGGGCTCCGGTGTCTTTGTGTATGCTGTGTGTGCATGAGTATGAGGAGGGGAGACTGGAACTCCCTTATCTGACACCTTGCTAAGGTTTGGGTTGATTGAGGCCTAATTTGATTGATTTAAGTATTTATTTGTATTTATTTTACTTACTTAATTGGCTGCGACTGTGGGATCTCATTCCCTGACTAAGAAACGAACCCAGGCCCCCTGCATTGGGAGTGCGGAGTCCTAGCCACTGGACCACCCGGGAAGTCCTCAGTTTATTTTTTGAGAACAGAAGGTTCGGTGGCAAGCTTGGCATCTCATACCATGAACATTATTAAGACCTTACGTGTAAAGTGCTATGAAGAGAATTACATCTCTTTTCCTCCTGACTCAGGCACTGGCAGCGGGTCAGTCATTAATGCAAACATGGGTTTTCCTCTTGTGGATCCACAGGAGCTGTGGGAGCCGGCTCAGTGTTTACTGGCCTCAAGACATACCCTGCAAGTTGTACTTTTATCTTTTTCACCGAATCCTTAATCATAGCTTGTTTTCCTCTGTACCGCCTCTCTCTCGATAGTTAAACACAGAAACAGAAACATTCTGGTTTATTGAAGATTGTGGCTGTCCGCCTCAGGGCTCAGGGTCTCTGGAATTGGCTCCCACACAAATGTGGGCCACTTGGCTCTGGCCACGTGGTCTCCATCCAGTTTGTTCCATCTTTGTTTAAACAAACAGTGTACTCTTTCTTCCTCTCAGGAAAGGAAACCATTGGAATGCCTTTCATTCCACCCTCGCAGCCTGCCGATGTGTCCCGAGTGTGTCAGGGGCGATTGCCCACGTTTCTTGTTCCCAGGTTCATAATGATCCTGAGGTGCCTTGTCACCCACCCCAAAAGTGTTTGTTGTGAAACTGAAACCGTTTACTTCAAATTGGGACTTGAACCCCAAGCCCAGTTTGAGACTCGAACACCACTTCAAAGTTGCCCCAGAGCTGGGCTAAGGGTGAGAACAGACCCGGTCCCTTTCCCACGTTGCTCCCCCATCTTTCCTTTTGTTTTTCTTTAGATGCTTTTGCACCTGAACCTGCAGCCGTGCCAGGTGTGTCTGGATCTTGGCGATGGGGGCCTGGGCTCCGGTGTCTTTGTGTATGCTGTGTGTGCATGAGTATGAGGAGGGGAGACTGGAACTCCCTTATCTGACACCTTGCTAAGGTTTGGGTTGATTGAGGCCTAATTTGATTGATTTAAGTATTTATTTGTATTTATTTTACTTACTTAATTGGCTGCGACTGTGGGATCTCATTCCCTGACTAAGAAACGAACCCAGGCCCCTGCATTGGGAGTGCGGAGTCCTAGCCACTGGACCACCCGGGAAGTCCTCAGTTTATTTTTTGAGAACAGAAGGTTCGGTGGCAAGCTTGGCATCTCATACCATGAACATTATTAAGACCTTACGTGTAA
Source organism: Tragulus kanchil (assembly GCA_022376925.1). Lineage (NCBI taxonomy): Eukaryota > Metazoa > Chordata > Mammalia > Artiodactyla > Tragulidae > Tragulus > Tragulus kanchil. Next base: position 43,114,788 of record JAIOJX010000025.1, read on the forward strand.
AGTGCTATGAAGAGAATTACATCTCTTTTCCTCCTGACTCAGGCACTGGCAGCGGGTCAGTCATTAATGCAAACATGGGTTTTCCTCTTGTGGATCCACAGGAGCTGTGGGAGCCGGCTCAGTGTTTACTGGCCTCAAGACATACCCTGCAAGTTGTACTTTTATCTTTTTCACCGAATCCTTAATCATAGCTTGTTTTCCTCTGTACCGCCTCTCTCTCGATAGTTAAACACAGAAACAGAAACATTCTGGTTTATTGAAGATTGTGGCTGTCCGCCTCAGGGCTCAGGGTCTCTGGAATTGGCTCCCACACAAATGTGGGCCACTTGGCTCTGGCCACGTGGTCTCCATCCAGTTTGTTCCGTCTTTGTTTAAACAAACAGTGTGCTCTTTCTTCCTCTCAGGAAAGGAAACCATTGGAATGCCTTTCATTCCACCCTCGCAGTCTGCCGATGTGTCCCGAGTGTGTCAGGGGCGATTGCCCACGTTTCTTGTTCCCAGGTTCATAATGATCCTGAGGTGCCTTGTCACCCACCCCAAAAGTGTTTGTTGTGAAACTGAAACCGTTTACTTCAAATTGGGACTTGAACCCCAAGCCCAGTTTGAGACTCGAACCCACATGGCCAGGATTTGGCTATACCCCAATATAAAATAAAAACTTTAAACAAACAAAAAAAGGCCTGAGTTCTCTGCGCTGCTCTAGCAAATTAAACCAATGAGGGGTTGTTGGATCTCTGCAGCACAGGTGACAGCCTGGACTTGTGCCTGGCATCTGAAGTGTGTGCGTGTGTGCGTGTGTGTGTGTGTGTGTGTGGTGTGTGGTGTGTGTGTGTGTGGTGTGTGTGTGTGTGGTGTGTGTGTGTGTGTGTGTGTGTTGGGAAGTCTTGTAGGCCTGAACCCTTAAGCAGTAGGATGCGCCGCCATCTCCAGGTAGACAGTGTCAGACTTGAGTTGAACAGAAGGACACCTTCACGTCTGGAGCATTGCCTGCTGGGTAGTGTGGGGATACCCCTCACCCTTACACTCACCTACCCTCACACACACACCCCTTCAGAACTGGGGACAGCCCCCTGGCTACTGTGTTCCCAGGACCACCCATGGGAGCGTGAGAGGAGGTTGGCACTCTGACGAGGCCTTGGCCTTTTTGTGTGGCTGCCGTCATTCAGGGCCCACTCTGAGCCAGACTTCCTGGGATTGTGGGAGAGCACTCTTGAAGTGTTTTCTCTGGTCGCACATCGTTCTGAGAAGGCAGACACTGAGACAACTAAGATTCTGTAACAGTGCCTTAGTAGAGGACCATGAGCAGAGCGAAGGGAATGGGGGCTCTGTTTTGGAGTAGGAAGTCCGGAAGCCTTCCTGGAGAAGTGACACGGAAGCTGGGTTAGGCGGAGGGGAGGGGAAGCACGTTTCTGGGGGAAACTACAGTGGGTGCAGAGGCCCAGGGACACAGAGGGATAGCAGATCCATTAAGAGACAGGCACGTTTGGGGAGGTTAAACTGCAAAGGCCCTGAAATCGGCTGTAGGAAGAAGGAAGAAGCCCTTGACGAGCGTTAAGCACAAGAGTGAGCCCGGGGGCCTGGTGGGAGGCTGGAGTGAGCGTGGGAAGAGGATGAGACGCCCTGGCGATGGCTGGTCCCAATCACGACTTAGGTGGTGACTGGCTTCCCGCAGACACTGAAGACGGCGCTTTTGTCTTTCCAGGTATCTGATCCCTTGCAGACATGCTAAGAGTACCCCAATATAAAATAAAAACTTTAAACAAACAAAAAAAGGCCTGAGTTCTCTGCGCTGCTCTAGCAAATTAAACCAATGAGGGGTTGTTGGATCTCTGCAGCACAGGTGACAGCCTGGACTTGTGCCTGGCATCTGAAGTGTGTGTGTGTGTGTGTGTGTGTGTGTGTGTGTGTGTGAGTGTGTGCGTGTGTGAGTGTGTGCGTGTGTGTGAGTGTGTGAGTGTGTGTGTGTGTGTGTGTGTGTGTTGGGAAGTCTTGTAGGCCTGAACCCTTAAGCAGTAGGATGCGCCGCCATCTCCAGGTAGACAGTGTCAGACTTGAGTTGAACAGAAGGACACCTTCACGTCTGGAGCATTGCCTGCTGGGTAGTGTGGGGATACCCCTCACCCTTACACTCACCTACCCTCACACACACACCCCTTCAGAACTGGGGACAGCCCCCTGGCTACTGTGTTCCCAGGACCACCCATGGGAGCGTGAGAGGAGGTTGGCACTCTGACGAGGCCTTGGCCTTTTTGTGTGGCTGCCGTCATTCAGGGCCCACTCTGAGCCAGACTTCCTGGGATTGTGGGAGAGCACTCTTGAAGTGTTTTCTCTGGTCGCACATCGTTCTGAGAAGGCAGACACTGAGACAACTAAGATTCTGTAACAGTGCCTTAGTAGAGGACCATGAGCAGAGCGAAGGGAATGGGGGCTCTGTTTTGGAGTAGGAAGTCCGGAAGCCTTCCTGGAGAAGTGACACGGAAGCTGGGTTAGGCGGAGGGGAGGGGAAGCACGTTTCTGGGGGAAACTACAGTGGGTGCAGAGGCCCAGGGACACAGAGGGATAGCAGATCCATTAAGAGACAGGCACGTTTGGGGAGGTTAAACTGCAAAGGCCCTGAAATCGGCTGTAGGAAGAAGGAAGAAGCCCTTGACGAGCGTTAAGCACAAGAGTGAGCCCGGGGGCCTGGTGGGTGGCTGGAGTGAGCGTGGGAAGAGGATGAGCCGCCCTGGCGATGGCTGGTCCCAATCACGACTTAGGTGGTGACTGGCTTCTGGGAACAGACCTGCAGACACTGAAGACGGCGCTTTTTGTCTTTCCAGGTATCTGATCCCTTGCAATCACATGATGCTGAGTCAGAGGTGGGCTGTGAAGGAGAGAGACTGTTACTCCGTGTCTGCGGCCAAGCTGCTCGCCCTGACCCCTGTGTGCTGCTCCAGCGGGATCACCCTGACGCTTGGGACCCAGGAGAGGGATTATATTCTCTGGTCAAAGTGCACCCATGATAGCCCAGGTAGGGGAGTGGCCGACTTGGGTCCTTGACTCTCTGATCAATGGAAACTGATAAGAGGTCAGGCGAGAAATTCAGGCAGGGCTTTACTGGGACTCCCGCCACAGCCTGAGGGGGCGAGAACAAGAGCCAGGAGCCACTTGCTCGCTCCCCAAGAGGGGAGAGAGTGAGTCCCTTCCTTCCGTGGCTGAGGATGGGGGTGGACTGGTGGGTGGGGTTGGGGGGTGGCTCAGAGGCTCTGCCAGCCCCTGGGTGGTGCTGTGTGTGGGGGTCATGCTCAGCATCCTGCTTTTGCTCCTGGTACCTCAAAACTGGCAGTTGGGTTTTGACCTTTTCCTCTTTTGTTGTTCATAATTCAGCCCATCTGTGCATGCATGCAGTTAGTTTTAGTTACTTAGAGCCTCTTTGTATTCTGTTGCTGGAGGGGAGGAGGAGATACAGGTCCAGCTGCAAGCACCAAAGCAAAGGGTCCTGGGTTCCAGCCTATCCAGGCAAGAGTTCTCTAGAGACGGCCTTTAAACAAGGACACCAGATTCCATCTCTCCATGGATGTGTGTCTCTCGTTAGACAGAGAGTGCTTTAGTGAATCCTGTTTCCTTTATGCCCGACTAACTGGGAGTCCTTGTCTGCTTTTTAAACTTATAATCAATGTTCATTGAAGTGCCCACCTCTCAGCTAGTCTGTGTCCCCAGACCTCAGGTTTGATCAGGCTTTCTGGCGGCATCCTCGGAGTCCAAGTAAGAAGAGGTGTCTTCACACTTTTTTTTAAACAAAATGGGGCCAGTGGTGTGGCGTTGGCTAAGATAGAGTTAGCCCTTATTTTAATTTCCAAAAGGACTCACTTGCGGATCATATGCCTTCATATGTCCTTTTAAAACAGGAAATGCCTGATGTGGCAGGAGTATGTGATTCACTTGGTCGACTGTATGAGGGATTTTCCATCAATACTTGTTCCAGAAGTCGTTGTATTTATGTGTTGTGGTGTTTGCTGGCCGCAGTTGATCTCGCATGTGTAAAATTTAAATGGCCGCCTGTATCAGCTTCGCCCTACTTCCGACAGGCAGCCACATCAAGGGGGCACCTGTGTGTCTTTGTTGCTCAGAAAGCTGCTTCCGCTCAGGAAGCATCTGTCTGTCCTTGACCAGTACAATGCGGTCCTGGCCGGATGCTGGCTCTGGTGTTTCCTATCTGTATTCTGATGTCCCCGAACAGGGTCATTCTGTCTGACCCCATCTAGATAAAATGCATTAGATAAAACATATTTTGTCTAAGAGCTGGGCTACTTGACTAAGAAAACATGAGCATGTTTGGTATAAATGTAATTTTTAGAAATTAAGGTTGTCTTACTGATCCTTAGTTTTTAAATAAAGGTACAGTCTATCATGGAAATGAATACTTTATGAGACAGTGTAACAAGCTGTAACTTTCTGTTTTTCTATAAGGTAAACTAGAGTTTGTATGTTTTCCTACCCAGTAGTCACTTTAGATAACATTTAAAAATTAATGTCATTTTTATTTACTACAAAAGTTGTTTTTGAAGAATGAGCCTGTGGCCAGCTTTACCACAGAATTCAGATGTCAAGTGAAACACATGATAATGCCTGCAACTTTACATTACTTCCCTGTATTATTACATTTAATCCTTTGAAGACAGTAGTATTCCCATTTTACAGATGAAGAAATAGATTCAGAGAGGGACCTACTTGTTCAGGGCAACACAACTGGTGGCTCGTTTCAGCCCAAATTCTGTTTCTTCCCACTGTACTCCCCCTGGAGTTGTCTGTGAGGTAGGTGAGGGCCCTGATGGACAGGCGGATGCACAGGTAGGTAGGTGGGCAGGTAGGTAATGTAATTTTTGTGCAGTAGCGAGGAGCGAGGATTCTGAGTCTTTGATCTAGTAGTTCTTTGGGCAAATGACTTGATCCTTTCTAAGCTTTTTCCCCTCATCTAACTTTACTCAAATTGTTGTTCCAAGGATAAGTGACATAGGACGTACAAAACTGTTAGAAAACTATGTGGTATGTAGTAAGTGTCAAATAAATATTATCAAGCATCAGAGTGGATAAAAGGTAAACTTTTAAACAGTAGAGCTGTAAAAAATGAATTATATCGACCCTCATGACCTGAAAATACACATTCTTTCTTTCGTGAACTTTTTTGAAATTACTGTCTTCTGGTACCTAATATTACTGATGATAATTCTTGTGACAGTGATTTGTTGGTTTGTTTTTAAAATTTTAGCTTCACTCAGAGGTATGTGGAACCTTAGTTCTTCAACCAGGGATTGAACCTGCACCCCTTGCATTGGAAGGTGGAGTCTTAACCACTGGACCACCGGGGAAGTCCCTGAAAATATGGATTCTTACATATTTTGTCTAAGAGCTGGGCTACTTGACTAAGAAAACATGAGCATGTTTGGTATAAATGTAATTTTTAGAAATTAAGGTTGTCTTACTGATCCTTAGTTTTTAGATAAAGGTACAGTCTATCATGGAAATGAATACTTTATGAGACAGTGTAACAAGCTGTAACTTTCTGTTTTTCTATAAGGTAAACTAGAGTTTGTATGTTTTCCTACCCAGTAGTCACTTTAGATAACATTTAAAAATTAATGTCATTTTTATTTACTACAAAAGTTGTTTTTGAAGAATGAGCCTGTGGCCAGCTTTACCACAGAATTCAGATGTCAAGTGAAACACATGATAATGCCTGCAACTTTACATTACTTCCCTGTATTATTACATTTAATCCTTTGAAGACAGTAGTATTCCCATTTTACAGATGAAGAAATAGATTCAGAGAGGGACCTACTTGTTCAGGGCAACACAACTGGTGGCTCGTTTCAGCCCAAATTCTGTTTCTTCCCACTCTACTCCCCCTGGAGTTGCCTGTGAGGTAGGTGAGGGCCCTGATGGACAGGCGGATGCACAGATAGGTAGGTGGGCAGGTAGGTAATGTAATTTTTGTGCAGTAGCGAGGAGCGAGGATTCTGAGTCTTTGATCTAGTAGTTCTTTGGGCAAATGACTTGATCCTTTCTAAGCTTTTTCCCCTCATCTAACTTTACTCAAATTGTTGTTCCAAGGATAAGTGACATAGGACATACAAAACTGTTAGAAAACTATGTGGTATGTAGTAAGTGTCAAATAAATATTATCAAGCATCAGCGTGGATAAAAGGTAAACTTTTAAACAGTAGAGCTGTAAAAAATCAATTCTACAGCCCCTCATGACCTGAAACTACACATTCTTTCTTTAGTGAACTTTTTTGAAATTACTGTCTTCTGGTACCTAATATTACTGATGATAATTCTTGTGACAGTGATTTGTTGGTTTGTTTTTAAAATTTTAGCTTCACTCAGAGGTATGTGGAACCTTAGTTCTTCAACCAGGGATTGAACCTGCACCCCTTGCATTGGAAGGTGGAGTCTTAACCACTGGACCACCGGGGAAGTCCCTGAAAATATGGATTCTTACAGGTTCAATTGTGGCCCCCTCTGGTAGAGATTTAGATAATGAAGAGGCTTGAATCAAATAAGGAGAGGGGCTGATGTGAGGCAGTTTTGCTTGACTTGAGGGTTTTATCTCTGAGCTTCAATTTCTTCATTGTAAATGGAGAAAACAGTGTCTCTATGTAGGCATGTTATGAGGATTAAATTTGATAGTACTGATAAAGCGCCTTCCAGGAGGCAGATGTTTTAAGATATGGTAGAATTTGTGTTTGCCCTTGTCTGAGTCCATTTGTTTTTCTAAGGCAAAATGTAAACTTAAATGCATATGTTTGCATAGCTATTTTAGTTACGTGGTTCAGAGCTTTAACATTAAAGGAAGTCAGAGTATCATTCTTAGGTTTAAAGGGCTGTTTTGGTAGTGAATATGACTTTATCCTAAGACACTATTTGGTACATAAAACTCCCAGTAATTCTCAGGAAGGCAAAATGAATTAACAGGCTTTTCAAAAAAACCCAGGGTTTTGTAGAGAAAATCTGCTTTCCAAGTTCACGGATTATATAGGCTTTCCACTTTAGAGTCAGAAGCAAAACTCATTTTAATTATTACCTGCTCTGTGGCAGGTGCCATATTGGATATATTACCCAACTTAATCCTCCCAACAGCTTGAGAGATTAGCTGGATCTCTCTCAACAGGGACACCCAGGAATAGACTTCTGCTGGTGATGGCCAGTATCTGACCGGCCACATGGGTTTTGTACCTTCTATGACGGTACAGTTTCTGTTTTTCTTTGTCCTTCTTAAATGTAACCACCTTTGCTAGTTCCAAGGATAAGTGACATAGGACATACAAAACTGTTAGAAAACTATGTGGTATGTAGTAAGTGTCAAATAAATATTATCAAGCATCAGCGTGGATAAAAGGTAAACTTTTAAACAGTAGAGCTGTAAAAAATGAATTATATTGACCCTCGTGACCTGAAAATACACATTCTTTCTTTCGTGAACTTTTTTGAAATTACTGTCTTCTGGTACCTAATATTACTGATGATAATTCTTGTGACAGTGATTTGTTGGTTTGTTTTTAAAATTTTAGCTTCACTCAGAGGTATGTGGAACCTTAGTTCTTCAACCAGGGATTGAACCTGCACCCCTTGCATTGGAAGGTGGAGTCTTAACCACTGGACCACCGGGGAAGTCCCTGAAAATATGGATTCTTACAGGTTCAATTGTGGCCCCGTCTGGTAGAGATTTAGATAATGAAGAGGCTTGAATCAAATAAGGAGAGGGGCTGATGTGAGGCAGTTTTGCTTGACTTGAGGGTTTTATCTCTGAGCTTCAATTTCTTCATTGTAAATGGAGAAAACAGTGTCTCTATATAGGCATGTTATGAGGATTAAATTTGATAGTACTGATAAAGCGCCTTCCAGGAGGCAGATGTTTTAAGATATGGTAGAATTTGTGTTTGCCCTTGTCTGAGTCCATTTGTTTTTCTAAGGCAAAATGTAAACTTAAATGCATATGTTTGCATAGCTATTTTAGTTACGTGGTTCAGAGCTTTAACATTAAAGGAAGTCAGAGTATCATTCTTAGGTTTAAAGGGCTGTTTTGGTAGTGAATATGACTTTATCCTAAGACACTATTTGGTACATAAAACTCCCAGTAATTCTCAGGAAGGCAAAATGAATTAACAGGCTTTTCAAAAAAACCCAGGGTTTTGTAGAGAAAATCTGCTTTCCAAGTTCACGGATTATATAGGCTTTCCACTTTAGAGTCAGAAGCAAAACTCATTTTAATTATTACCTGCTCTGTGGCAGGTGCCATATTGGATATATTACCCAACTTAATCCTCCCAACAGCTTGAGAGATTAGCTGGATCTCTCTCAACAGGGACACCCAGGAATAGACTTCTGCTGGTGATGGCCAGTATCTGACCGGCCACATGGGTTTTGTACCTTCTATGACGGTACAGTTTCTGTTTTTCTTTGTCCTTCTTAAAAATGTAACCACCTTGTTTGTTCTTTAGAAATCATTTAGTCAGAAATTTTTAGCACCAAAGGATTCGGTGGGACAGAGCCTTGGCAGCCCTGATGAGTCGCCCCTGTTCTGACTTGTGTGTCTCCTGGGGCAGGGTCCACGGAGCAGCCACCCGCCAAGGCGTTCTCGCCGTCGGCCTGCATCGTGGAGTACGGCAAAGCCCTGGACATCAGCTACCTGCAGTACCTCTGGGAGGCCCACACCAGCATCCTCCGCTGCATGAGGGACTGCCGTGTGTGGTCGGCCCTGTACGACGGAGACTCCCCGGACCCCGAGGCACTCTGCCCGGGGCCGCCGGAGGAGAGGGCTCCCAGCGCCACCGCCCCCGTGCTCGGGCTCCCGCAGCAGGCCCCCAGGACAACGCAGCCCTCGCTGGCCCCCGGAAAGGAGAAGAGCCACACGGAGCTGGAGTGGGACGACAGCTACGACACCGGGATCTCCTCGGGGCCAGGCGGGGGCTCCCCCGGGCCCTTGGAGGATGCGGAGAGCTCCAGCCCCCCAGCCCCGGTGGACCCGCCCAAACACATCCAGGAGATGAAGAAGAACGCCATCTTGCTCTTCAAAGGGGCCTACATCGAAGAGTCTGACTTCCAGGACGACGTGATGGTGTACAGGTTGTGTGCCGAGAAGGATGCTGAGGACGCCCATGGTTCACGGGAGGATGCCGCGGAGCCCCCAGCTCAGACCCAGGCCCAGGGGCCCCCGGTGAACAACGGGCCCCTGGCTGGCCCCGAGCCAGAGACCGATTCAGCAGAGGAAGGCAGCAGTGACGATCTGGCTGTGTTTCACGGTGTGTCCAAGGAACTAGAACCAGAGAATGAGCCTGAAGTCACCCCAGAGCCAAATTCGGAGTTAGCAACCCCCACCCCCGAGGCAGCGGACAGTGCCAGCCCGACGGTGACGGTGACAAGCCCCGAGGGGGAAGACTTCATTGCCCAGTATGACCAGATCATTAAAGAACTGGATTCCAGCACCGAGGGCTTGATGGAGCGGAGTTTCTCTTCACCTGATCCCTTGCTTCTCACAAGGGAGCCAGAGGGGGAGGAAGATGAGCACAGCGGAGAAGAGGAGGAGGGGAAGAAGGCACTAGAGGAGGAGGAGGAGGACGACTTTGACTCGTTCATGGCTGAGGCTCCCGCTGCAGAGACCCAGCCGTCCCCGTTTGGAGCGAGAGAGGAGGCCGCCTTTGCCAGTCACCGACCCGCGAGGACTCAGGGCATCCCGTTCACAGGTGATGCTCTCAGATTGCTTTCTGGTTTTTGCTTTTGAAAGTACTTGTGTGTACTGCATCAGAGGAGTGAGGTAGGTGGAGGTAAGGAGCGTTGTCAGTTTACCCACCAGAGGGGTGGAAGTATTTTTGTAAGGATCAGGGAGTGGTGGTTTCATTTTTATCTTACCATTTTTGCAATGATTATCTCTCCTCCCCCCAATCAAATCAGGGGTTATTGGAGTATTTATCTTGAGAGGCCTGTGATAAAGTAATGGAACTGATTAAGCCACATAAGAAATGCAGTCTCATTGTTTAATAGCCTCATTTCCTCTTTGTTGTTGTTCAGTCGCTAAGCTGCGTCTGACACTTTGTGACCCTGTGGACTGCAGCTCGCCAGGCTTCACTCTCCTTCACCATCTCCCAGGCTTTACTCACATTCATTGAGTCGGTGATGCCATCCAACCAGCTCATCCTCTGTCATCTCCTTCTCTTTCTCTAGTCTGTTTTTCTTCTTAGCATTTGTGTATGAAAAAAATTATTTTCTTCACTGGCATGTGTACTTCATGAGGGCACAGGTGTAGGCTTGGTTTGTACTCTCTCCCTAGTCCTAAACAGTGGACAGGGCACATGGTAGGTGCTCAGGATACCCCTTGAATCAGTGCAGCTGTGTACACCCAGCAGAGGTCACTGAGTTTAGTCATACCTTTGTCTGGGATCCCATTTCAGTTAATTACAAAAATCTTCATCCAAAAATAGAGGAGACACACATAAACTCATCACTCTAATAAAGAAGGGTATCTTCCAGTGATATATCCATAGGAGCTGGTAGAAATCATGGAGGAAGCAAAGGGGGCAGGATAGGGTATCAGTGGATTGAGGTGAGGAATTGTGTGTGAGGAATTGTGTTAGAATTATTATTGTTGAATTATTATCCAAGTAAAACTATTACCCAAGTCAGACTTGGCTCCTCACTGCTTGAAAGCTAATACTCAAGAGACAAGTGTTGGTAGGAAAAGACAAATTGCTTTATTCAAGAAACTGGCAACCTGAGGAGAAGGTGAACTCATGTCCAAAAGCCAACTCCTTACTGCCGATCAGAGGGCAAGAGCTTTTGAAGGGAAGCTTCAGGAGTATATGAGTAGAGGGTGGGGGTTACATTTGAAATAAGTCATGTAGTGGTCTGGTCAGCGTCATCTTGGTTTTTTTACGGTACTTGTGTGTACTGCATCAGAGGAGTGAGGTAGGTGGAGGTAAGGAGCGTTGTCAGTTTACCCACCAGAGGGGTGGAAGTATTTTTGTAAGGATCAGGGAGTGGTGGTTTCATTTTTATCTTACCATTTTTGCAATGATTATCTCTCCTCCCCCCAATCAAATCAGGGGTTATTGGAGTATTTATCTTGAGAGGCCTGTGATAAAGTAATGGAACTGATTAAGCCACATAAGAAATGCAGTCTCATTGTTTAATAGCCTCATTTCCTCTTTGTTGTTGTTCAGTCGCTAAGCTGCGTCTGACACTTTGTGACCCTGTGGACTGCAGCTCGCCAGGCTTCACTCTCCTTCACCATCTCCCAGGCTTTACTCACATTCATTGAGTCGGTGATGCCATCCAACCAGCTCATCCTCTGTCATCTCCTTCTCTTTCTCTAGTCTGTTTTTCTTCTTAGCATTTGTGTATGAAAAAAATTATTTTCTTCACTGGCATGTGTACTTCATGAGGGCACAGGTGTAGGCTTGGTTTGTACTCTCTCCCTAGTCCTAAACAGTGGACAGGGCACATGGTAGGTGCTCAGGATACCCCTTGAATCAGTGCAGCTGTGTACACCCAGCAGAGGTCACTGAGTTTAGTCATACCTTTGTCTGGGATCCCATTTCAGTTAATTACAAAAATCTTCATCCAAAAATAGAGGAGACACACATAAACTCATCACTCTAATAAAGAAGGGTATCTTCCAGTGATATATCCATAGGAGCTGGTAGAAATCATGGAGGAAGCAAAGGGGGCAGGATAGGGTATCAGTGGATTGAGGTGAGGAATTGTGTGTGAGGAATTGTGTTAGAATTATTATTGTTGAATTATTATCCAAGTAAAACTATTACCCAAGTCAGACTTGGCTCCTCACTGCTTGAAAGCTAATACTCAAGAGACAAGTGTTGGTAGGAAAAGACAAATTGCTTTATTCAAGAAACTGGCAACCTGAGGAGAAGGTGAACTCATGTCCAAAAGCCAACTCCTTACTGCCGATCAGAGGGCAAGAGCTTTTGAAGGGAAGCTTCAGGAGTATATGAGTAGAGGGTGGGGGTTACATTTGAAATAAGTCATGCAGTGGTCTGGTCAGCGTCATCTTGGTTGTTTACGGTAGAGTTAGTCTTCAGTTCCAGGATTGTTTTGTTCCTATTTCTTTGAGGTCAGCTGTCAGAATTGTGGCAGTTTACGTCATGGCTTCCGTCTGGTCATTGTGTAGTTAACTTCTTCCATCTGATTGGGGTTTCAGTGTCTGCCAGACAGCTCACAGGACATCACTCAGAATACTATCTACAGCCCTTGAGGAGGAACTAAAGGTCCTTGATTGTGTTTAATGGCTAAAGGCTTCCCTGGTGGCTCAGTGGTAAAGAGTCCACCTGCAATGCAGGAGACACAACAGATGTGAGTTTGATCCCTGGGTGGGGAAGATCCCCTGGAGAAGGACATGGCAGCCCACTCCAGTGTTCTTGCCTGGAGAATCCCGTGGACAGAGCAGCCTGGTGGGCACAGTCCATGGGGTCACACAGAGTCGGACACCAGCTAGTGACTAAACCGCTGTCATTATTATTTTCTTTTCCTTAGCTGTTTTCCTTTGTTTCTGTAGTTTTTCTGATTAAATGCATTTTTTGGCTAAAGTTTTTCTACAGACTGGAGACAGGCAGGGGACAGGGGGTGGTCTGTCCTGGAGAGGCCCTGCAGGCTCCTGATCTGTTGCAATCTGAATCTGCAAATCATAGTACAGAGGGAGCCGCACAGTCCTCAGGCTTGGGGTAGCTGGATTCGAACCCCTGAATGGTGTTGTTAGAGGGGAGGGTCCTGAAGGGCAGTAAGTAAACTGAGGAAATAAAGGATAGATTAGGGCAAAAAAAAAAAAAAAATCTAATACATCACCTATTAAGTAACATCGATATTTTGAATATTGAACACCTGAAAACCAACAAATCGTAATCTGAGATTTGGATACATATAGGTAATTTAACTAAAACTTCACCTGTTTCCTCCTTTGAAGCTTGTACACAGGTTCTTTTCTCTCTTCACATATGTGAACTTTGTTATGTCCAAACTTCTGAGTTTCTTCTGCAGTATTTGGTTTGACTTGCCTCTCACCATGGGGGGATTCCCTGGTGGTTCAGTAGTAAAGAATCTGCCTACCATGTGGAGCTGAAAGAGATTGAGCCCTTAGAGAAGGAAATGGCAACCCATTCCAGTACTCTTGCTTGGAGAATCCCATGGACCGAGGAGCCTGGCGGGCTGCAGACCATGGGGTTTCAAAGAGTCAGACTTGACTGAAGTGACTTAGCACACATTGTCCATGTAGTCCTAATTTCTGCTGAAATGAATTCACTTTTTGGCAAAATTAAAGCATTCCATCTCATTTATCTAATTAATTTTATTTATTCATGCATTCAGCGTGAATCTTTTATTAATCCCCTGATATTCAGTGCTAAATACTAAGGACACAAAAATGAAGGGACTGGTAGACTTTCAGAGAAGACATCAACAAAGAACTGTATGCTCTTAGTGAGACACGTGTTATTTGTCACTGTATCCAAATCCCAAGGGGGCCCAGTCAGGGGAGCGGGAAATGCTGTGATGAGGACCACAGAGAACAGAAGTTTCTGGATAAAAGCAGCTGAGAATGACAGTCCAGGAAGAGGGAGCAACAGGTGAAGAAAAGCAGCCTGATGGTGCATGGGGTGACAGGAGGTATGGATCTCAGGAGGTAGAGAGGAAGCCACAGGGCTGGTTGACGCTGATGTGGGGAGCCCTCGGGCCAAGCTGAGGAATGGGAGCCTTGCGGTCCTGGCCCTAGAATGCCTGGGAAGCACCAGAGTGGGCAAGTGATGTGACCAGATCCGTGTTTGGAAAGGCCAGCCTTGAACACTGTGGAGAGAGCATTGGAGCGAGGAGAGGCTGGTGCCAGGAAGATCAGACTCAGAGACTTGTCCTTGTATCCGGATTCAGAATGCACGAGCGTTTCACAGCTGTGGTCACATGATGTGCTGAGATGTGGGTACCCAGAGATGTTCACTACAGCATTGCTTATAATATAAAAGGACTAGCAATCACCTACATGGCCACCAGTAGGCGACTGTTTTGCTCAAGCAACACCCATGGCAACTGAATGTCTTGTGAACGAACAAGATGGCTCTGTGGGTGCTGGTGTGACGTGCTCCCTGGAGACACTGTGCTGTGCAAACATGTGTGGGTGATATTGTCACTTTATCATTTGCTTAAGAGAAGTACCAGGCAGACACACAGACAGACACACAGACACAGCCTCACCCTGGAAGCAAGACAGTGTGTTGGTTAAGAGCACTGGCATGAAAGCCATGACTCCGTTTACTCTCTGTGCACTTGATGTTCTGCATCATCCTTGGTGGCGATGGTTTAGTTGCTAAGTCGTGCCTGACTCTTGCGACCCCGTGGACTGCACAACAGCCCTACAAAGTGTGTTCACTACTGAGTTGGCTGCAAAGTTTGGAACGTTTTGGCCAGCTCAATAATGAACACACTTCGTGGAGTTTTTGTGAATATTTAAGTGAGTCAAGATGTGAAGAGTGCTTAGAATACAGCGTGGCACATAATAAATGTTGTTCATGATAATGCAGTTATTATAACTTATTACATACCTGAAGCCTTGCTGGAAGAATGCACTTGGATCTGTTACCAGGAGTTGCCTTTGGCAGGAGGCCTGACCTTTATTTTATACACCTGTTATTGTTGGAAGAAGAAAAAATTTCACTCATTTGAATATTAAAATAGAAAACACTGTGGCTGAAGACCAGACCGATGAGGAGGCTGGCCTCAGGCGGTGCTGGCAGGGGAGGCAGAGGGGGCGTCTGCACTGGGGGGGGTCCCAGCTGGAGTCACAGAGCGGTGGCTGCGCCTCTGGGAGTTAGGAAGCTCCGTGGAGGGGGCGTCACTGAAGCTGGGGAAGAGGGCTTGAGGGGACAGGAAGGGAGGACGTATCATTAGTGGTTCTGGAAATTCAGTATTTTATGGGTGTGGAGTTTATCTGTCTTCCTAGAAGGAAAGGAGAAAGAATCTACCCTCGTTTCCCACACACCTGTGGCTTTCTGAATTGTAGCTGAGTTTTCTCATTTTCAGCTGTGCAATGCCCGTTTCCCGTAGCAACAGCACTTTGCTAAGGGTTTTTTTTTTTAAGTTTTAGAGATCAACTAAGAATAAAACAGGAACTTGAAAGGGTCTAATATATGTTTCTTATTGCACATGCCTAAGAAGCTGTTAAATGACGGTGTTAGTAATCAGTGGTGTTAGTGGATTATAAAGACAGTCTGCTGACCTTGACCTGACATGCTGACTTGCAAGTGAGACAGTGATGACCCTGACTCTCCCGGGGCCTGAGGGCCAGGCTGGTTATTTTCCTCCTGACATAGTGCTGGACCATGGACTGTCACTGCTGCCACTGCCCTGTGCTGCTTTTGTGTTGTAAGGTGGCCGGGTGAGGCCAGGGAGAGTCAAGGCCTGGGGCAGGGACGTTGAATGCTCTCATTTAGGGAGATTTTTTAAAAACATTATTTTTGGCTGTGCTGGGTCTTTGTTGTGTAGGCTTTCTCTCATTGCAGGGAGCGGGGGCTGCTCTTTATTGTGGTTCATGGACTTTTCTTGTTGTGGAGCACGGGCTGTAGGCACATGGGCTTCCATAGCTGCAGCTCGAGGGCTCGGTGTTTGTGGTTCCCAGGCTCTAGAACACAGGCTTGGTAGTTGTGGTGCACAGGCTTAGTTGCCCTGAGGCATGTGGGAATTTCCTGGACCAAGGATCAAACCCGTGTCCCCTACGTTGGCATGTGGATTCCTATTCCCATGTACCACCAGGGAAGTCCAAGGAGATATGTTTTATAGGAGACTATTCCCACCCGCGTATCTCCTGATTCACCTGTCTCTGCTCCTCTGGGAGGAAACAGTGCTGAGCCCCAGGGACAGAAGGTGAGCGGGTCGGGTCGGGGTGAGCCTGGGTCTGGGTGGAGGAGTGAGGAGAGCAGCCTTGCCCTGGGAGATCTGCCTGGAGGACTAGAATTAGTGGAACTGCTGGTAACATTTGAAGGGGTTCTTGACAGAACCCCATCAAGTTGCTTTCAAAGTGGAATTCCAATCCAGAGTTTCTAAATGTGTTTGGTAGACTCTCCCAACTTTGTTTTTATAAGCAAGGGCTGTGCTTTTGAAGAATCCATTGACCACCTGTGTCACAGAAAGTGACTCAGGAGCTGTGCCCCGTCCTGGGGAAGGGAAGTTGAGGCCAGTCTTGACACACAAATGGAAAGTCTCTCCTGAGCTGCAAGGCCTCTTAGAGGCGGCCTCTGTGGCCCTGGGAATGTTGCCAGTGCTCTGGTACTTGCCAGAGGCTTAGCTTTCCCGTTCCTCACAGACAGACAGCTTCTGCCTTCTTCCAAAGGGCTTACCCTCTTCCACTAAGCCAGAGGCTTAGGCTTTCTCGTTCCTCACAAATGCTTATTCTGCATAGTGCTGGACCATGGACTGTCACTGCTGCCACTGCCCTGTGCTGCTTTTGTGTTGTAAGGTGGCCGGGTGAGGCCAGGGAGAGTCAAGGCCTGGGGCAGGGACGTTGAATGCTCTCATTTAGGGAGATTTTTTAAAAACATTATTTTTGGCTGCGCTGGGTCTTTGTTGTGTAGGCTTTCTCTCATTGCAGGGAGCGGGGGCTGCTCTTTATTGTGGTTCATGGACTTTTCTTGTTGTGGAGCACGGGCTGTAGGCACATGGGCTTCCATAGCTGCAGCTCGAGGGCTCGGTGTTTGTGGTTCCCAGGCTCTAGAACACAGGCTTGGTAGTTGTGGTGCACAGGCTTAGTTGCCCTGAGGCATGTGGGAATTTCCTGGACCAAGGATCAAACCCGTGTCCCCTACGTTGGCATGTGGATTCCTATTCCCATGTACCACCAGGGAAGTCCAAGGAGATATGTTTTATAGGAGACTATTCCCACCCGCGTATCTCCTGATTCACCTGTCTCTGCTCCTCTGGGAGGAAACAGTGCTGAGCCCCAGGGACAGAAGGTGAGCGGGTCGGGTCGGGGTGAGCCTGGGTCTGGGTGGAGGAGTGAGGAGAGCAGCCTTGCCCTGGGAGATCTGCCTGGAGGACTAGAATTAGTGGAACTGCTGGTAACATTTGAAGGGGTTCTTGACAGAACCCCATCAAGTTGCTTTCAAAGTGGAATTCCAATCCAGAGTTTCTAAATGTGTTTGGTAGACTCTCCCAACTTTGTTTTTATAAGCAAGGGCTGTGCTTTTGAAGAATCCATTGACCACCTGTGTCACAGAAAGTGACTCAGGAGCTGTGCCCCGTCCTGGGGAAGGGAAGTTGAGGCCAGTCTTGACACACAAATGGAAAGTCTCTCCTGAGCTGCAAGGCCTCTTAGAGGCGGCCTCTGTGGCCCTGGGAATGTTGCCAGTGCTCTGGTACTTGCCAGAGGCTTAGCTTTCCCGTTCCTCACAGACAGACAGCTTCTGCCTTCTTCCAAAGGGCTTACCCTCTTCCACTACCAAGGCTTCTGAATGCAGCAGCTTGTGATGAAGTGTGTTTCTGTTAAACTCATATTAATATTGGTGAAATCTTCATAAGGCGTGTTTATTCATCAAGGGTTATGTGCTTTTGTCAAAAATACACCATGGTTTAGTGGCATCATCAATAGCTCCACTGGGGGAGATAGAAAACTCTCATAGATTTTGCTTAATGGACCACTTACATGGTGAAAATGGAAAACATCTTCAAGTAATTTTATTAATGCCAAATTTATTTCCTGGATTTTCCCTGTCTCCAGTGAACTCAAATAGAAAGCATATTATTTTTCTAGTGACCCAAGTTAGTTGAAGCTTCTTATTGCCTACTTTTTCTTTTCTTTTCTTTCTTTTTTCTTTTACAACCTCTTCTTGTAGTCATAGGGAATTGCTTGTTTAAGGAACCTTGGACACACCAAACTCCAACTCCCCAAACTGAGAACTGAAGCCCTCCTCACACCCCAACTTAAAGTGTGGCTCTAAAATTACAGCCAAGGCCGCCTCTACCTTTCATCCTCTCTGTCTCTCTTTTTGTTTTAATATTTGTTTGGCTGCACCAGGTCTTCGTTGTGGCAGGAGGGATCTAGTTCCCTGACCAGGGATAGAACCTGGCCCTCTGTCTTCCATATAGTGACACTGACAAGGCAGCCTTTCTTGGGTGCTTGGAGGGGAAGGACGGCCCCCTCCTGTTCTCCATGCTGCTCCGTTTGCCATTCTCTAACAACAGGGAGAGTTTTTGTTATTAATAGTAAAACTTCTGATGGCCTTGGATGTTTTCCTGACACCCTGGATAGCATGGGGCTTCCTTGATGGCTCAGCTGGTAAATAAGCTGCCTGCAGTGCAGGAGACATAAGACGCGCAGGTTCAATCGCTGAGTCAGGAAGAACCCCCGGAGCAAGAAATGACAACCCATTCCAGTATTCTTACCTTAAAATTCTATGGACAGAGGAGCCTGGCAAGTCCAAGGGGTCACAAAGAATCAAAAAGGACTAAGCCTGCATGTTGGCATTGCTGGCTATAACCTGCACCATCAGGGAAGGAAGAGTGCCATGTTTTAAGCATTGACAGGCCCAAGAGAAACAGAAATAGTATGGAAAGCCAATTTGGGGTTTGAAAATGAAGTCACTGGCCATTTTTTTCTAACGTCCATGATAATTTTTCAAAGTATTGAAATTGCTCATGGAGTCAAAATACCAGCTCCCACGCGCTGGTTTCTGCTTCGTTTCTTGTGGTGGTGGTATGTCTTGTGGTTTGGTTTTGAGGCTGCCACCACTGCACTTGTCTGAACTTGATTTGCACCCGGGGCCCGCGGTGGCCCCAGTGGCTCCTTGGTCTTCGTGAGAGATGGCCTGTGCGCCCAGCTGGCCCTGAGCCCTGTGTTCTTCCACAGGCCCATTCATCAGCGTGGTCCTGTCCAAGCTTGAGAACATGCTGGAGAACTCCCTGCATGTGAACCTGCTGCTCATCGGCATCATCACCCAACTGGCCAGCTACCCGCAGCCCCTCCTGCGCTCCTTCCTACTCAATACCAACATGGTCTTCCAGCCCAGCGTGCGCTCCCTCTACCAGGTACCGCGCCTGCGCACACTTGCTGGGGGAGGTGCTGCAGACGCAGAGGTCCCGCCCCCGGCCCCAGAGGCCCCGCCCTGGCCCCGCCCCACTCTCAGCTGCCATTCCTTTGCTCTCCAGCCCAGTCCTGTTACACTGTTGTGTTGGTTATTCTAGACAGACTGTGAAGATTTGAAGCTCCTTTGATTTGATGTTTCGAGAGCACCCCTACCCCCAGAACACCCAGGCAGTTAAACCCCGTGATTGCTTCAGCAAGGGCTGTGCCTGGCAGATGTCCTGATAACGCAGGGTAGAACTCCCAGCTGAAGCGGGAGCGTCATCAGTGCTGGTTTTGACAGGTCCTTGCATCTGTGAAAAACAAGATTGAGCAATTCGCCTCTGTGGAGAGAGACTTCCCCGGCCTCCTCATCCAGGCCCAGCAGTACCTGCTCTTCCGCGTGGACCTGTCAACCCATTCCAGTATTCTTACCTTAAAATTCTATGGACAGAGGAGCCTGGCAAGTCCAAGGGGTCACAAAGAATCAAAAAGGACTAAGCCTGCATGTTGGCATTGCTGGCTATAACCTGCACCATCAGGGAAGGAAGAGTGCCATGTTTTAAGCATTGACAGGCCCAAGAGAAACAGAAATAGTATGGAAAGCCAATTTGGGGTTTGAAAATGAAGTCACTGGCCATTTTTTTCTAACGTCCATGATAATTTTTCAAAGTATTGAAATTGCTCATGGAGTCAAAATACCAGCTCCCACGCGCTGGTTTCTGCTTCGTTTCTTGTGGTGGTGGTATGTCTTGTGGTTTGGTTTTGAGGCTGCCACCACTGCACTTGTCTGAACTTGATTTGCACCCGGGGCCCACGGTGGCCCCAGTGGCTACTTGGTCTTCGTGAGAGATGGCCTGTGCGCCCAGCTGGCCCTGAGCCCTGTGTTCTTCCACAGGCCCATTCATCAGCGTGGTCCTGTCCAAGCTTGAGAACATGCTGGAGAACTCCCTGCATGTGAACCTGCTGCTCATCGGCATCATCACCCAACTGGCCAGCTACCCGCAGCCCCTCCTGCGCTCCTTCCTACTCAATACCAACATGGTCTTCCAGCCCAGCGTGCGCTCCCTCTACCAGGTACCGCGCCTGCGCACACTTGCTGGGGGAGGTGCTGCAGACGCAGAGGCCCCGCCCCCGGCCCCAGAGGCCCCGCCCTGGCCCCGCCCCACTCTCAGCTGCCATTCCTTTGCTCTCCAGCCCAGTCCTGTTACACTGTTGTGTTGGTTATTCTAGACAGACTGTGAAGATTTGAAGCTCCTTTGATTTGATGTTTCGAGAGCACCCCTACCCCCAGAACACCCAGGCAGTTAAACCCCGTGATTGCTTCAGCAAGGGCTGTGCCTGGCAGATGTCCTGATAACGCAGGGTAGAACTCCCAGCTGAAGCGGGAGCGTCATCAGTGCTGGTTTTGACAGGTCCTTGCATCTGTGAAAAACAAGATTGAGCAATTCGCCTCTGTGGAGAGAGACTTCCCCGGCCTCCTCATCCAGGCCCAGCAGTACCTGCTCTTCCGCGTGGACCTGTCCGATCCGAACCCTGAGACACCCACCAAAGGTCAGCGGTGGCCTCCCGTGTCCCTCCCCGTCCTTCTCTTTTCTGTTTACCCAGCTTCCAGCCTCAGGACTGCGGGTGCTGCAGCAGCTCCTGGACCCTAACAGCGTCTCAGTAGCTTGCCATTTTTGCCCTGAGTGTCCTTAAACCAAAATGACGGTCTGCCCTGCCCGCACCCAGCCTGGACCCACTTTGTAGGGTCTAACACAGCATTTGTTTTCCTAACAAGAGTGGTTCGGGGCAGGACTGATGGGGGGCTGTTGGTAGAATAACTAAGTTAGCACACATGGGCCAGAAAGAAGCATTGTATGCACACCTGAGCCATGTTTTGGCTGTCTTGCCCCAAAGAGGGCATTCATTTTCTTTAGTATATTTTCAGAGACTCTTGGGACCCCCCCCCCCAAAATGTGTTTTAGAGCTCCAAAAGGTAAAAACTGTTCATATGGAGCAAGAGAAGTAAAGTTTATGTGCACCTTAAACCTTCCGAGAGCTCTGAAGTTCTGGTTGAACAGGTGGGAAGGATGGGTGCAGCACCAGTCAGGAACCTGAGGCCCCCCCGACCTCCAGGCCTGGAGAGGGCCACCCAGCCTCGCCGAGGACCTCCCACCAGTCTCCGGGCCTGGAGAGGGCCGCCCAGCCTCGCCGAGGACCTCCCACTGGCCTCCGGGCCTGGAGAGGGCCACCCAGCCTCGCCGAGGACCTCCCACTGGCCTCCGGGCCTGGAGAGGGCCACCCAGCCTCGCCGAGGACCTCCCACTGGCCTCCTGGCCTGGAGAGGGCTGCCCAGCCTCGCTGCGGAGTCGCCCAGCCTCGGTTCAGCTCTAGTTGCACAGATTTGACGACTGCTGTCTTCTGAGCTGTGGTCTTGCCCTTGGTGAGGGCAGAGCAGAACACTGACTTCCGCTCATCTCCCCCGGGGCCCGCCAGGCGTCTCTGTGGCTGGTGAACTGTGGAGAGAGCAGGGCTGTCAGTCGGGGGCTAAAGCGTGTGATCAGAAATAAGACTTGGAGTGAGAGGCAGGAGTATAACCCAGGGCAGTGTTAAGCTGTTGAGGGGAGCTGAGAAGACAGCCCCTGAGGGCAGGGCCCTGCCCTTGGGCAGCTGTCTGGTCTTGGCCGCCGGGCCTCCCTGGACCTCGGCCTCGTGTCTTCAGTGAAGGTTTGTCTTCCATCTCTCAAACCCTTTCTGGCTGCAGAACTCAGTGTGTGAAGGGCAATTAGGACACCACGGGACAGATTCTGAAAGAAAGGGGCCCTGTGCCCCTGGTGAACGTGGAGGCAGCTTCAAGCATTGGCCCTGGGGAAGAGCCGGAGGCCGTTCTTGGCAGGAGAGGCGCTCCACGCCTGGGAGAAGGTGGGCCGCGGGCCTGCTGTGGCCTCTCCCAGCCCTGGGGCCGGCTGGCCGGTGGCTTGCCACTCCTGAGCAGGGTGCACGCTGCTGTGCTCGCCCTTCAAGAGCCACATACCCATTAGCTTTTGTGGTAACAAACCACCGCAGAAGCTGAGGGGCCCCAAACAGCCATCACATGTGCTCCCGAGTCTGCGTGGTCGCCCCCGTGATCTGCTGGTCTGGGTGGGCACCGCTGCTGCAGGCAGGACACGCTCCGTGGCTGCCGTCAGCGTGACTGGGCGTGTGGAGTTGCCTGGCTCACACGCATGGCCGATGGCAGGAGGGTCTGTGTGTCTGTCATCCAGCAGGTTGGGCCGGGCCTGACAGCCTCATGGCCTTAGGGCAGGGAGAGCAGGAGCACAGAGTCTCCTGAGGCCCCAGGTGGAGACCCTCCATTCCCAACCCCTAGGCCACTGGATCAGCCAGGTGGCAGGGGTGGAACAGACCCCACCTCTGGGTGGGAGGAGCTCCGAGGGACAGTAGGCATTTGGTACTGACAGACGGTGACCTGAGCGTCCTCACGCTGCTCTGAGGGATTGGTCTTCATATGTGCTTTGCAGTTTGTGAAGTGGTTTCATAGACGATTGTACTTTAAGGACAAGGCTGTGCAGTAGACATGAAGGATACTGTTAGCTCCGTTTTCATAGAAGGAAGATGAAGCTAGAGGCCCAGAGAGGTCGGCCAGGTGCCTCTTTCGTAGAGCTGAGGGCTCACACTCTGGCCGGCTGCCCTGACCCGTGTGCTCCAGGTGAGGATGGTGGGGTTGGGGGTTGGGGGCCACTCACACCTTGTGCTCCGTCCTGGCCTCAGACTGTCTTATGGGGGTGGCTGCTAGATAGGCGCCCAGGGACCCTGTTCCTGCCTTGTTAGGTTGCCCATTAGGCTGCCGTGGTGGATGGTTTCTAAGGCCTGTGATGCTCGGGGGACGCTGACTTGTAGGAAGCTTCTCTCGGGGCAGAAGACTCCCCTCTGAGTTTTTCAGATGAACCTCCGAATCGCTTTCAGGTTAGCGCAGTGACACCCTCCCCTCAACTGTAAAAATCTCTCAACTCACAGAGTGACCAGGCTCTCTGGCCCTTGTACGGAGCTGACTCCCGAGGCCTCGCATGAGACAGGACGGCTTATAAAGAAGGAAGACGGGCCTGGGAGCCAGGCTCCTATGGGGCCCCGGGACAGTGGTTGATCAGAGTCCTGTGAGAGGCGCAGACCGGAGGGCCCGGCGTCTCTGCCTCTTGTCTGACGCCACCGACAGGGGTGTGAAGGGCAATGGATTTCTTTCTCCACTTTCAGGTCTTCCCTGTGAAAACCCTTTATCGTGGCTTCTCAGACCCAGGCCAGCACTTCAGGAAAGCACTCCAGTTCTCATGTGTATTCATGCTCCCCCTCCACCCAGCCTCTCCTCTGGGTGCTGCGCCCACATGCTGGCCCTTTCACAAGCGACACCCGCAGCCTGAGCGTCTCTGCCGCAGGCGCTGGTGAAGCCAGCCTCCTCACTAACGCGTCGATCAGAAGTCCGGGCAGACTTCCTATGACCCGTCACGCTGTCACTCTGGAGACGGCTGGTCTGTGGGGCTCAGCCACTTGCCCGGCTTTTCACGTTCCCCTCAGATACTTTCCAGACCACAGAGGCGGTGTCGCCTAGTACATTCAGCCTTTTCACGGATGGCCAGTTCTGGAAGGGGTCAGGTAGGTATTATTTCTATTTCTTAGAAAAGGAAACAGACATTATATGATTACCTCGTGGACAGGTAGGGACCATCCTCGGGTTTCCTTGGTTTTGAGTTGAGTTTGACTCAAGGAAAGACCCGTGAGTTCTTTCTATCAGAACCACCTCGAGCTCCGTCCTGGCCTCAGACTGTCTTATGGGGGTGGCTGCTAGATAGGCGCCCAGGGACCCTGTTCCTGCCTTGTTAGGTTGCCCATTAGGCTGCCGTGGTGGATGGTTTCTAAGGCCTGTGATGCTCGGGGGACGCTGACTTGTAGGAAGCTTCTCTCGGGGCAGAAGACTCCCCTCTGAGTTTTTCAGATGAACCTCCGAATCGCTTTCAGGTTAGCGCAGTGACACCCTCCCCTCAACTGTAAAAATCTCTCAACTCACAGAGTGACCAGGCTCTCTGGCCCTTGTACGGAGCTGACTCCCGAGGCCTCGCATGAGACAGGACGGCTTATAAAGAAGGAAGACGGGCCTGGGAGCCAGGCTCCTATGGGGCCCCGGGACAGTGGTTGATCAGAGTCCTGTGAGAGGCGCAGACCGGAGGGCCCGGCGTCTCTGCCTCTTGTCTGACGCCACCGACAGGGGTGTGAAGGGCAATGGATTTCTTTCTCCACTTTCAGGTCTTCCCTGTGAAAACCCTTTATCGTGGCTTCTCAGACCCAGGCCAGCACTTCAGGAAAGCACTCCAGTTCTCATGTGTATTCATGCTCCCCCTCCACCCAGCCTCTCCTCTGGGTGCTGCGCCCACATGCTGGCCCTTTCACAAGCGACACCCGCAGCCTGAGCGTCTCTGCCGCAGGCGCTGGTGAAGCCAGCCTCCTCACTAACGCGTCGATCAGAAGTCCGGGCAGACTTCCTATGACCCGTCACGCTGTCACTCTGGAGACGGCTGGTCTGTGGGGCTCAGCCACTTGCCCGGCTTTTCACGTTCCCCTCAGATACTTTCCAGACCACAGAGGCGGTGTCGCCTAGTACATTCAGCCTTTTCACGGATGGCCAGTTCTGGAAGGGGTCAGGTAGGTATTATTTCTATTTCTTAGAAAAGGAAACAGACATTATATGATTAGCTCGTGGACAGGTAGGGACCATCCCTCGGGTTTCCTTGGTTTTGAGTTGAGTTTGACTCAAGGAAAGACCCGTGAGTTCTTTATGCTGATGGGACAGAACCACCTCGAGGACTTCTGCTGGCCTCTGTCTCCTTCACTGGGCAGGCTCCTGCCTTCATCAGTGAAGACAGGGTTAATTCTGGGATTCAAGCTGGGTAAATGAGCCTCAGCCATGACATTTTTAAAATTTATGGATCAAGCTGGATCAGTGATCCACAGAAGTTCTTTGGTGGGAGAAGGAAGAGCGAATTTGAAAGAGAAAGATGGAGATGGGGGAATGAACCAGCTCTAGGGAACTAGGTGCAGGGGGAACCTGATGCTGGTGGGTTCCTTCCCTTGTTCATTCAGCAAGTGTTTGTTAACTGACTCTCCGAATGAGGGAGTGTGTTAGCTTCTTCTGTGGATGTGAGTTTGTGTAGTGTTTGTTAGCTTCTTCTATGGATGAGGGAGTGTTTGGGGGGCCATGGAGAACACGTCCATTTAAGGGCTCAGCTCTTAGAAACAGAAACAGCACCACTGGGCTGAAGGGCCCTGCAGGCCCCAGCTGGTAAATACAGTGAGTGGGAGCCTCCACCAGGGGGTCACTTCCAGGACAGGAAGCAGAGGGGGTTTGTCAAGTCAGTGGCGACCGAGCTGACGGCTGTGTGATGGCTGACACTTACCAGGAGGTCCTTGTGCGCGTCATACCTGTTGACCCAGTCCTTCCACCTGTGTGCTGCTGAGAAAGGAGGACTGTAAAGAGAGAGAGGTAAAGCCACTAGCTTGATGCCCTCAGCCAGTAAGGGGCAGAATGTGTGCTCTGACCCACCGTCCTGGCGCCTCTTCAGCCTGGTGAGGTTCAGGGGCACAGACACGGGGGACGAGTGCCCAGTGGGGGACCACGTGAGCAGGTGCGGGTCTTGGTCTGGGGCTGGTACCCGTGCCCCATCCCCCGCTGTTTCCTGGCCGCCTTCCTGGGTGCGCCCCACGGACAGCTGGCGGGCGCGGTGCTGGAGGGCTGGGGTGGGGGCGCTCAGGCATGGTACCTCAGGCCTGGCTGGGTCCTCGGGGATGTCAGCACGTCCGTCCTCACTCTGTTGTCAAGGCACATTGTGAGTTTCTGCTGAAAGGTAGCAGCAGATTCTTAACAACTTCTCCAGATTATATGATTAGCTCGTGGACAGGTAGGGACCATCCCTCGGGTTTCCTTGGTTTTGAGTTGAGTTTGACTCAAGGAAAGACCCGTGAGTTCTTTATGCTGATGGGACAGAACCACCTCGAGGACTTCTGCTGGCCTTCTGTCTCCTTCACTGGGCAGGCTCCTGCCTTCATCAGTGAAGACAGGGTTAATTCTGGGATTCAAGCTGGGTAAATGAGCCTCAGCCATGACATTTTTAAAATTTATGGATCAAGCTGGATCAGTGATCCACAGAAGTTCTTTGGTGGGAGAAGGAAGAGCGAATTTGAAAGAGAAAGATGGAGATGGGGAATGAACCAGCTCTAGGGAACTAGGTGCAGGGGGAACCTGATGCTGGTGGGTTCCTTCCCTTGTTCATTCAGCAAGTGTTTGTTAACTGACTCTCCGAATGAGGGAGTGTGTTAGCTTCTTCTGTGGATGTGAGTTTGTGTAGTGTTTGTTAGCTTCTTCTATGGATGAGGGAGTGTTTGGGGGGCCATGGAGAACACGTCCATTTAAGGGCTCAGCTCTTAGAAACAGAAACAGCACCACTGGGCTGAAGGGCCCTGCAGGCCCCAGCTGGTAAATACAGTGAGTGGGAGCCTCCACCAGGGGGTCACTTCCAGGACAGGAAGCAGAGGGGGTTTGTCAAGTCAGTGGCGACCGAGCTGACGGCTGTGTGATGGCTGACACTTACCAGGAGGTCCTTGTGCGCGTCATACCTGTTGACCCAGTCCTTCCACCTGTGTGCTGCTGAGAAAGGAGGACTGTAAAGAGAGAGAGGTAAAGCCACTAGCTTGATGCCCTCAGCCAGTAAGGGGCAGAATGTGTGCTCTGACCCACCGTCCTGGCGCCTCTTCAGCCTGGTGAGGTTCAGGGGCACAGACACGGGGGACGAGTGCCCAGTGGGGGACCACGTGAGCAGGTGCGGGTCTTGGTCTGGGGCTGGTACCCGTGCCCCATCCCCCGCTGTTTCCTGGCCGCCTTCCTGGGTGGGCCCCATGGAGAGCTGGGGGCCGCGGTGCTGGAGGGCTGGGGTGGGGGCGCTCAGGCATGGTACCTCAGGCCTGGCTGGGTCCTCGGGGATGTCAGCACGTCCGTCCTCACTCTGTTGTCAAGGCACATTGTGAGTTTCTGCTGAAAGGTAGCAGCAGATTCTTAACAACTTCTCCAGCTCTTTATGGCACAAACTGTGAGAAGCTTTCATCTAAAAGGATATTTAAAGCAGTCAAGTGGAGGATTTTTTTTTTAACACTAAAGACTATGGTAGTGAGATGTGGAAAGTACTATAAATGTCAAGAATTTTTAGTACCCTAGTTAAGCGACACTCTGAGAGGAGTGTTGGAAAATGGGACTGAATTCTAAAAGCAGCCAAAATAATGAAGAACTTGAACATAATGATTTATAAGGAGTAATGAGTCTGTGTCATAGGGGGGCAGAGGAAGGCATAAATAATTCCTATCGATATGAAGGCCAGAGATCTTCAGGAATTCAATAGTTGGGTAAGCTGAACCATTTTAATTGGTAAACTGATTCGATATGTAAAACCTGGTTCATATCATCTTAGACCTACATTATTGAAACTGAGATGGAAACCCCTGGAAACGAGGAAGGTCCAGGCCACCTTCTGCTGCCCGATGTCCACGGCGGCGGGAAGCTCCCAGTCTGGTCTTATCAGCATCCAGCTCCCTCTCCACTATTCCTGCCTTGAAAAGGCTTCGTCCATTCTGTTCTCCCCAAAGGAGGGAGGTCCTGGCCAGGAGGGGCTGGGGATCAGGCCGGGGAGCCCTGGAGGCCGGAGCCGAGGCTGCGGGCAGCGTGGGGTGGTGTGTGTGTAAGCCAGGCTGTCTTGGGCAGCTCTGCGGGGTGGTCAGGGCTCAGCTGGCAAGGGGAGCATGGTCACCCCGACGCTGCGAGGCCAGGAGAGCAGGTGGAACCCCTGGATGTCCCTAAATAAGCATCGCTGTCACTTGTCTTCACTTGGTCCATGTGAAGGAGATGCCCTTTTCCTCCAAACTGCGTCTGGTCCCCGTGCCCCATCCCCGCTGTTTCCTGGCCGCCTTCCTGGGTGGGCCCCATGGAGAGCTGGGGGCCGCGGTGCTGGAGGGCTGGGGTGGGGGCGCTCAGGCATGGTACCTCAGGCCTGGCTGGGTCCTCGGGGATGTCAGCACGTCCGTCCTCACTCTGTTGTCAAGGCACATTGTGAGTTTCTGCTGAAAGGTAGCAGCAGATTCTTAACAACTTCTCCAGCTCTTTATGGCACAAACTGTGAGAAGCTTTCATCTAAAAGGATATTTAAAGCAGTCAAGTGGAGGATTTTTTTTTTAACACTAAAGACTATGGTAGTGAGATGTGGAAAGTACTATAAATGTCAAGAATTTTTAGTACCCTAGTTAAGCGACACTCTGAGAGGAGTGTTGGAAAATGGGACTGAATTCTAAAAAGCAGCCAAAATAATGAAGAACTTGAACATAATGATTTATAAGGAGTAATGAGTCTGTGTCATAGGGGGGCAGAGGAAGGCATAAATAATTCCTATCGATATGAAGGCCAGAGATCTTCAGGAATTCAATAGTTGGGTAAGCTGAACCATTTTAATTGGTAAACTGATTCGATATGTAAAACCTGGTTCATATCATCTTAGACCTACATTATTGAAACTGAGATGGAAACCCCTGGAAACGAGGAAGGTCCAGGCCACCTTCTGCTGCCCGATGTCCACGGCGGCGGGAAGCTCCCAGTCTGGTCTTATCAGCATCCAGCTCCCTCTCCACTATTCCTGCCTTGAAAAGGCTTCGTCCATTCTGTTCTCCCCAAAGGAGGGAGGTCCTGGCCAGGAGGGGCTGGGGATCAGGCCGGGGAGCCCTGGAGGCCGGAGCCGAGGCTGCGGGCAGCGTGGGGTGGTGTGTGTGTAAGCCAGGCTGTCTTGGGCAGCTCTGCGGGGTGGTCAGGGCTCAGCTGGCAAGGGGAGCATGGTCACCCCGACGCTGCGAGGCCAGGAGAGCAGGTGGAACCCCTGGATGTCCCTAAATAAGCATCGCTGTCACTTGTCTTCACTTGGTCCATGTGAAGGAGATGCCCTTTTCCTCCAAACTGCGTCTGTGCCACACACTCTGCACGAAGGCCCTCATGCAGGAAGTGGAGTAAAACTCTCGTGCCACATGCCCAGTGCTGGATCCGACCTGCTGGGGATCCATGTGTCTCCAAGTGGAGTAGAGCAGGGTTGGGGGCCGTGTCTTAGGACTCCAGTCAGAGCGGGCACTGAACGTGTGCCCCTCAGCACACACGCTTCACTTAAGCCCGGGGACAGAGGGGCCCCGGAGGCCTCTCACCACGGCCACCTTCTTTCTGGTTTCAGATCCCGTTCAGGACGCCTCCAGGACGGGAAGCGGCAAGAACATTTTGGACGGCCCCCCGAGAGTGCTTCAGCCCTTCCTGACGAACAGAGCCAGGGTGGCTGGGACGCCCCCCGCCCTGCCCGCGCCCGTGCGGGACGCCATGCTGGCGGCCGCCCTCTTCCCCGAGTTCCTGAAGGAGCTGGCCGCCCTGGCCCAGGAGCACTCCGTTCTCTGCTGCAAGATCCTCGGCGACCTGGATGACGCCTACTGTTAGCTTCCAGTTTTTCATAGAGGTTCTTCTTTTTTAAGGTTTTAGTATCTTGACTGAATGTTAACTTCAAAGCTGCTTACAGACCTCTCTACTCGGAGACTTCCTGACAATACTTGATTTGTGGGGAGGGGGTCTTCTGTGCACCTCCTCTCTCCCCAGCCGGGTCTTCCCACCTTGTCTCCCTTGGAACGTCCATCTCAGCAGCTGAGTGCGCCTTCAGCAGGCTCTCTGGGCTGTTTTCCTCCTCAGAGTTCTTGGTCCTTATCTCCCATCCCTTTGAGTCACTTGCCTTCAGCGGAGGTCACGCCCGGCGAACAGCAGGGGTCCGTGACCCCTGGCGGCGATGCCCGCACCCTTTGGCAGCATGTGAGAACGCAGCTGGCCCTTGCTGCAGAAGAAAGCCTCTTGGCTCCCCTCTTACAAAGAGAGGGATGAAGATAGGGCCCCTCTTGCCTCCAGCACACAAGCACATATCGTCCGTCCCTTTGCGTTTGCTCGCAAAACTCGTATTCTGCCCGACACATGTGGCCTTATGGTGCAGGCAGGTCCTCTGGTCTCAGCTCTCTGCCCAGGAAGTCAGATGTAGTTGGAGAGAATGTGGAGTGCAGAAAAATGTCTCATTGCTCGAGACCTTTCTATACTCAGTATATCACCACCTAAACACTGAAAATAGCCTTATTTTACAGTGAACTCTATCTATGCAAACCGTTACTTTGGTCTTTAGGAGTTTGATCAACGTGATGAACAAAGCATGGTATCCAATGCTTATGTAAGAAGACAACCATCGTTATTTTTTAAAGTCTTTTATGAAAAACTGATTTATTTGTGAAACTATTTCATGGTGGGTATTTTTGGGGGGTTTATGGAGCAGGGGAAAGGATGCAGTTAGACTAAATACAATCTGTACATACCTTGGTAATTTTAAAATGTTTGCTATTTCTAATATATTGCACTTTGTAGAGAAACAGGAACTGAACAGCCACTCTGGGAACCGAGATGTAAAGGCCGACAGGTCAGAGAAGCCCTGCCAAGCCGAGTGCTTGCTGGGGCCTCGCTCTGCACGGAGACACCGCCTTCTGAGTAATGGGGCTCATTAGACGGCCCGGCGATGCTGTATTAGCGCCTCTCTGCTCGGCAGCCCGCTCTGCCGGGCGTAATTATACTCAGAGCGTCGGTCTCCTCCCACGCAGAGGGAGAAGCACACAAAATAATTGAAAACAAGACCATAAACAACCAATATTCATGGCTATTAGATCCCACTGTCCTGCACTGTGCGCAGGTGAGAAACAGGGAACTAGGGAGAACCTTGCCCCCACCCCCGCCCAGCCTGGAAGGAGACTGGAAGCCCTGTTTCTCTCTGCTGTCTGTGTGGGCCTCTTGTGGAGGCCGGGGGTCACCACGTGGCTGGCGGCGGTGCCGCAGGAGCGCTGGTGAGGTTTTAATCAGGCCCTAGTACAGGAGGGGCGTGAAGGAGAGAAGCACATCTGAGATGCTGCAGAGCTGAGGCTGCCCTTTGTGTTTCAGGGACTTCGAAGCAGCTCTGTGTCTAGAGTGGGCAAGCCAGCCCCTGGGGCTCTGGCCGGGCCACGGGACTCCCAGGAGCCAGCCTCACAGCGCTTCCAGGTCTAGGCAAGGAACCAAAGACACAGATTTGCCTCACGTTTCTTCCAGTGTGTCTGTCTAGGGTGGTGCGGTGTAGACTGGCTTGCTCATGGCTTCCTGGCTCCTCCTTGTATTTGCACAAGTCTCGTGGAAAAGAAGGTGGCTTAGAGAGCAAGAGAGAGAAGCAGAGAGATGGGAGTTTCAGCTGGAATTTATTACCCTCCAACTTTCTTTTGCCAAAGTATTTATATCCCAGTCTGGACTCAGTGGGCAAGAAAGATGTTCAGGCTGCATCTGGAATCTGTCTCCTTTTAGGCTTCCTGTGTGGTTTACACTTCTCTCTACGATCTGGTGATGGTGTCAGTATAGAAAACTGCAGCCCCCTGTGTGGAAGGCACCTCTGGAAAGAGTATGTTTTAAATAGGTGCAGAAGTAGACTTGCTCTAGAGAAGGACAGAGATGATGACCAGAGCCCGAGGTGAGGGACAGGAAGATGAACTCCCGTGGTGGAGCGCTGCCCACAGGATAGCCCTGCTGGGAGGTGGACGCCCGACTGGGTTTCTGTGCACCCCTCCACTGGAGTATCGCACCCAGGGTTTCTCAAAGTGAAGTCAGAAAATGGACCTGGAAATATATGCTTGGGAACCAGTGGACCCATGCAGCTGAAGGGGATCAGCCGGGTGGGCTGGGCCGGGGGGTTGTGGGTGGTATAGACATGCACGAGGGAACACAGCAGAATCCTGGAGCTAACACAGAAGAGCAGATCTGGGGGGTGTGGAGACATGAACGTGGGCCTGGGCTGACAGGAAGATCCTGAAAGGCCGGGGGCTGGCGATGGGAACTCCTTGGTGGAAACATCTCTCCCTCTTCTCCTTTTGCCTCAGTCTTTCCCAGCATCAGGGTCTTGTTCATTGAGTGGGCTCTGGGCATCAGGTGCAGTAATAGCTGACCTGCAATAACGTCTTCTAACTGGCCAAGCATGCCAGCCCGTTCAGGAAATGCGTGGTTTGTGATTCAGTGATTACACTGACCTGTCTGTTGTATGAGGCTGGACATGCACTGCAGACATGAACCTTCACCTGGGAAGATGGGCTTCCCACGGGCGCTAGTGGAAAGAACCTGC
Source organism: Tragulus kanchil (assembly GCA_022376925.1). NCBI lineage: Eukaryota > Metazoa > Chordata > Mammalia > Artiodactyla > Tragulidae > Tragulus > Tragulus kanchil. Next base: position 43,147,122 of record JAIOJX010000025.1, read on the forward strand.
CTGCCAATGCAGGAGGTGTAAGAGATGCAGTTTTGAACCCTGATTGGGAAGATCCCTGGAGGAGGGCAGGGAACCGTGTGCTTGGGGGGTTTAGACTGGCTTGCTCATGGCTTCCTGGCTCCTCCTTGTATTTGCACAAGTCTCGTGGAAAGAAGGTGGCTTAGAGAGCAAGAGAGAGAAGCAGAGAGATGGGAGTTTCAGCTGGAATTTATTACCCTCCAACTTTCTTTTGCCAAAGTATTTATATCCCAGTCTGGACTCAGTGGGCAAGAAAGATGTTCAGGCTGCATCTGGAATCTGTCTCCTTTTAGGCTTCCTGTGTGGTTTACACTTCTTTTACGATCTGGTGATGGTGTCAGTATAGAAAACTGCAGCCCCCTGTGTGGAAGGCACCTCTGGAAAGAGTATGTTTTAAATAGGTGCAGAAGTAGACTTGCTCTAGAGAAGGACAGAGATGATGACCAGAGCCCGAGGTGAGGGACAGGAAGATGAACTCCCGTGGTGGAGCGCTGCCCACAGGATAGCCCTGCTGGGAGGTGGACGCCCGACTGGGTTTCTGTGCACCCTCCACTGGAGTATCGCACTCAGGGTTTCTCAAAGTGAAGTCAGAAAATGGACCTGGAAATATATGCTTGGGAACCAGTGGACCCATGCAGCTGAAGGGGATCAGCCGGGTGGGCTGGGCCGGGGGGTTGTGGGTGGTATAGACATGCACGAGGGAACACAGCAGAATCCTGGAGCTAACACAGAAGAGCAGATCTGGGGGGTGTGGAGACATGAACGTGGGCCTGGGCTGACAGGAAGATCCTGAAAGGCCGGGGGCTGGCGATGGGAACTCCTTGGTGGAAACATCTCTCCCTCTTCTCCTTTTGCCTCAGTCTTTCCCAGCATCAGGGTCTTGTTCATTGAGTGGGCTCTGGGCATCAGGTGCAGTAATAGCTGACCTGCAATAACGTCTTCTAACTGGCCAAGCATGCCAGCCCGTTCAGGAAATGCGTGGTTTGTGATTCAGTGATTACACTGACCTGTCTGTTGTATGAGGCTGGACATGCACTGCAGACATGAACCTTCACCTGGGAAGATGGGCTTCCCACGGAGCGCTAGTGGAAAGAACCTGCCTGCCAATGCAGGAGGTGTAAGAGATGCGAGTTTTGAACCCTGATTGGGAAGATCCCCTGGAGGAGGGCAGGGCAACCCACTCCAGTGTTCTTGCCTGGAGAATCCCATGGACGGAGGAGCCTGGTGGGCCACAGTCCACGGAGGTGCAAAGAGTCAGACATGCCTGAGCAACTTAGCACACACAGTGCAGTAGAATAGTCATAAAGTAATAGGCGAGACACTAGACATGTCTTTTGTGATGAGTCTGGGGAAGAATTTTGAAGGATGCCTGGCATGCTTTAAAATGTCCCGTCGTGTGGATGCTCTACCACGTGACAGGCTCCCACGTCAGCCGGTGTGCTGCTCGCTAGAGGCGCAGTGGGCGGAGCTTCGGTGCTGTGGGTTCGGTGCCGCGGTGGGGCCACTTCACTGTGTCAGCCTGGGGGTCTTGGGCTCCTAGAGCAGCGCATCCTTCACAGCAATTCATAGTTCAGAGTCTGATTGAAATTCTAGATGGAGTGGACTCTGTGGTTCAAAGTGTATGAGAGCACTGGGATATTTAAAATTGATTTTTGGAAATAGCCAAGTAAATGTTTTAAAACTTTTAAAGTGATTCCAGGTTAAGTTTAGTCAAAAATTCAGTTTTACGGAGTAAAGTGAAACAGGAATGCTGGAGTCGTGTTTTTTTCAGTCAGTAAAAAATCCCTTTCCCTGGTATTTAGAGGACCTGTGAGTCCCCGGTTTACTTAATAAAATACGCTGATGTGCTGGGGTTGAAATCAGTGTCTCTATTACATGTAGGAAGGACACACTTCTTCCGTGGTCCTCAAGGGTACCTCTTCCTCAGCAACTGGCTTTTATTTAGGGCTGCCACAGTTGTTGACTTTTCAATCCATTGCGACGTCCTGGGGCTGGGGTGTCGTGGTGAGTGTCCTCTTATGTGTACAGTCTAGAAACAAGGACACACGGTGCTTGGGGTTGAAAGTCAGTTTTTTGTTTGTTTGTTTGCCTCTAGATCATCATTTGTTTTCATCCATCTTTATTCTTTGGCCTGTGTGGGCCTCCTGTTGCAGTGGCCTCTCTCGCTGTAGAGCACTGACTCCGGCTGCAGCTGGCTCCTAATTGGACACACGGGTCCAGCTGCTCCACAGCACGTGGGATCTTCCCAGGCCAGGGATCGAACCGGTGCCCCTTGCACTGCAAGGCGGACTCTCTACCCACTGGACCACCAGGGAAGCCCGGAAGTCGTTTTTGATGTCTCTCAAGACTGCTTGCATGGTCCACGTGGGTGGGTTTCCAGCTGTGTTCGGAGGGAACTGTGGGTGGGCTGCCTGATCTGAATGTAGTCAGTCTGGCGTCGGGGCTGCTGTCCTAGTCCTGGGCATGGGCATGTCATGGTGTAAGTGTTAATGTCCACAGTACATGCCCAGCCTCACGTGGGGGTGGGTCAGTGTAACCACTACTCATCAGCCATGCACTTACTGAACAGGCTGGCACGCTTGGCCATTTAAACTAAAGATGCTGCTTCAGGTCAGCTATTACTGCACCTGACTCAACAGAAGAGACCCTGATGCTGGGAAAGACGGACAGCAAAAGAGGGTGACAGAGGATGAGACGGTTAGATAGCATCACTGACTCAGTGGACTTGACTGTGAGCAAACGCTGGGAGAGAGTGAAGGACGGGTGCCTGGCATCACAGCCCATGGGTCACAAAGAGCTGGAGAAGCCTGGCCGAACAACCAGAACAACGATCTGCACGTGCTGCTGGGAGTCACTGGCCAGGCTGGTGTCATTTGTGGCTCACCCCCCACCTGAGCCAGCGCGGTGGCATTGACTCTCCTGAACATCAGGCCTCTGTAGCCCAGGCCACGACGCTTCCCGTCGGTAAGAAGATATTCTCGGCCCCATCTTGCTTCAGCCATCAGTCTGTAAATCATACAACACTAATTCTCTATCAAATAACAGCTTTAGACAGACCCCTGTCAAACCAGTTTATACTCCATTCTTAAATCACATCACAGAGGAAACATTTTAAGAAAATGCAGTTGACTTTTTTTCCCTTCCTTTCTGAATGACCATCATAAACCTAAACGTTTAGAAAGAGCTCTCGAAAGACTAAGAATTGTTTGAGGATAATTCTGCCTCAGTAAATCCTCTTTGTGTTCAGGCTTTTATTAGGCCATTCCTTGTTCTGGAGGACAGATATCCCGGCAGCTCATTAACTGGATAATCAGGGAGGGCTTCAGCAAAAGATTCTCATTGAGGCTTTTTAGGGACAAAGGTCTTTCACTTCTGCACTTGGAATCCGAAGACAGGCCAGTTTGAGCTGGGACTGCCACTCCCTGCGCTCACGTCACTGTGAATTCTGTTCCCTTTCGTTCCTCACACAAAGAACAAGGCTGCCAGCCAGCGTCCCATACATACCTCAGGCGTCTTTGGGGGACCTTAGGTGAACCGTGTCCTCTCACAACCTGAGAAGGCTGATGGCAGCCAGATCCTGAACTTCATGGAGTGGAGGCTACAGAAGTCTGTGCTGCTTTTGGGGTGGGATGGGGAACTAACTTTTTACTGAGACACTAGAAAAGGCCCACCCATAGCAAGGCCCCGTTGTGCCCTGCAGGCATTTCTCAGGAATGTCATGTTGATGATGCTACCTAAATGATTTTGGCTAAGACGCTTGACTAAGGGAGCCCAAAAGAGAGGGTTGCAGTCAGATGCTTCCCTCTCACCATTGAGGGTCAGCTCTGCTCACGGTCCGTGAGTGCATTTGTCTAAAGCCTGCTGAAGAGACATGGCAGCCTGTCAATGTGGCGCTTTCCGTGGTGGGAAATAACATGGCCTTTCAGCTACATCTAGTTTTTTTTTTTTTTTCTTCTCCCAAATAGTCACTCATTTGTGGCTCACCCCCACCTGAGCCAGCGGTGGCATTGACTCTCCTGAACATCAGGCCTCTGTAGCCCAGGCCACGACGCTTCCCGTCGGTAAGAAGATATTCTCGGCCCCATCTTGCTTCAGCCATCAGTCTGTAAATCATACAACACTAATTCTCTATCAAATAACAGCTTTAGACAGACCCCTGTCAAACCAGTTTATACTCCATTCTTAAATCACATCACAGAGGAAACATTTTAAGAAAATGCAGTTGACTTTTTTTCCCTTCCTTTCTGAATGACCATCATAAACCTAAACGTTTAGAAAGAGCTCTCGAAAGACTAAGAATTGTTTGAGGATAATTCTGCCTCAGTAAATCCTCTTTGTGTTCAGGCTTTTATTAGGCCATTCCTTGTTCTGGAGGACAGATATCCCGGCAGCTCATTAACTGGATAATCAGGGAGGGCTTCAGCAAAAGATTCTCATTGAGGCTTTTTAGGGACAAAGGTCTTTCACTTCTGCACTTGGAATCCGAAGACAGGCCAGTTTGAGCTGGGACTGCCACTCCCTGCGCTCACGTCACTGTGAATTCTGTTCCCTTTCGTTCCTCACACAAAGAACAAGGCTGCCAGCCAGCGTCCCATACATACCTCAGGCGTCTTTGGGGGACCTTAGGTGAACCGTGTCCTCTCACAACCTGAGAAGGCTGATGGCAGCCAGATCCTGAACTTCATGGAGTGGAGGCTACAGAAGTCTGTGCTGCTTTTGGGGTGGGATGGGGAACTAACTTTTTACTGAGACACTAGAAAAGGCCCACCCATAGCAAGGCCCCGTTGTGCCCTGCAGGCATTTCTCAGGAATGTCATGTTGATGATGCTACCTAAATGATTTTGGCTAAGACGCTTGACTAAGGGAGCCCAAAAGAGAGGGTTGCAGTCAGATGCTTCCCTCTCACCATTGAGGGTCAGCTCTGCTCACGGTCCGTGAGTGCATTTGTCTAAAGCCTGCTGAAGAGACATGGCAGCCTGTCAATGTGGCGCTTTCCGTGGTGGGAAATAACATGGCCTTTCAGCTACATCTAGTTTTTTTTTTTTTTTCTTCTCCCAAATAGTCACTCTACAATTCTTGAAATGACGGGGCTAAACTCAACAGACATGAAAAATTCAATACAGGTTGTGGGTCTTGGTCCTAAGCTCTGTGAGTTTGCCAGCTCACAGCTCTAGGAGGGCATTTCCTTGAATCCATGGCCTTCTTCCAGCAATAGTTACAAAAAAGGAGTGGGGAGGGAAGCTCAACTAAAAACGTCCTTAACTTGGTGCAAATAATGACAACTGTTTCTCCCCAAGGTTGTCTACACCTTAAAGAATGAGAACAGAAGTTTACCTAGATGCTTCACCCTCAACAGAATCAAAAGGCTTCTTTCCAGTCCCAGAATTTAAAAGCTGAGAGGCTGGCAGCACCCACGTCTCATACAAAGTGAAGTCAAGTGAAAGTCATGCAGTCATGTTGGACTCTTTGCAACCCTGTGGGCTGTAGCCCACCAGGCTCCTCTGTCCGTGGGATTCCCCAGGCAGGAATACTGGAGTGGGTGGCCATTCCCTTCTCCAGGGGACCTTCCCCACCCAGGGACTGAACCCAGGTCTCCCGCACTGCAGGTGGATTCTTCACTGTCTGAACTACTGGGGCCCTCACAAAAAGTGTCCCTTTTTCTTTTATTTGCCGGCTGTGAGACTTGTGGGATCTTAGTTCCCTAACCGGGGATGGAACCCACACCCCCTGCAGTGGAAGCATGGAGTCTTAACCACTGAACCACTAATTTAGTTTATAAACTTAATGAACTTCTACTAAAAACAGATTCAGTGCCAGGTAGCATGCCAAGCACTGGGGCGGCCCGTCCTCCCCTCACACCAGAACCAGCCAACCAGCTTCCTCCTCCTCCACAGAGCGCACGGTCTGTGCCTGCCCAGGCCCACCTGGGGAGGCCAGTCTTCTAGCACATCCCCTCCCAGCCTACAGGTGTGTGGATCCCAGTGACTGATGGCGCGGCTTCACCTATGGCGCCGACTCATACATTTTAATGAGATCTCCCGAAGAGCAAACACGCAGACTAGTGCATTTGCTTTGAAGAGACATGGCAGCCTGTCAATGTGGCGCTTTCCGTGGTGGGAAATAACATGGCCTTTCAGCTACATCTAGTTTTTTTTTTTTTTTCTTCTCCCAAATAGTCACTCTACAATTCTTGAAATGACGGGGCTAAACTCAACAGACATGAAAAATTCAATACAGGTTGTGGGTCTTGGTCCTAAGCTCTGTGAGTTTGCCAGCTCACAGCTCTAGGAGGGCATTTCCTTGAATCCATGGCCTTCTTCCAGCAATAGTTACAAAAAAGGAGTGGGGAGGGAAGCTCAACTAAAAACGTCCTTAACTTGGTGCAAATAATGACAACTGTTTCTCCCCAAGGTTGTCTACACCTTAAAGAATGAGAACAGAAGTTTACCTAGATGCTTCACCCTCAACAGAATCAAAAGGCTTCTTTCCAGTCCCAGAATTTAAAAGCTGAGAGGCTGGCAGCACCCACGTCTCATACAAAGTGAAGTCAAGTGAAAGTCATGCAGTCATGTTGGACTCTTTGCAACCCTGTGGGCTGTAGCCCACCAGGCTCCTCTGTCCGTGGGATTCCCCAGGCAGGAATACTGGAGTGGGTGGCCATTCCCTTCTCCAGGGGACCTTCCCCACCCAGGGACTGAACCCAGGTCTCCCGCACTGCAGGTGGATTCTTCACTGTCTGAACTACTGGGGCCCTCACAAAAAGTGTCCCTTTTTCTTTTATTTGCCGGCTGTGAGACTTGTGGGATCTTAGTTCCCTAACCGGGGATGGAACCCACACCCCCTGCAGTGGAAGCATGGAGTCTTAACCACTGAACCACTAATTTAGTTTATAAACTTAATGAACTTCTACTAAAAACAGATTCAGTGCCAGGTAGCATGCCAAGCACTGGGGCGGCCCGTCCTCCCCTCACACCAGAACCAGCCAACCAGCTTCCTCCTCCTCCACAGAGCGCACGGTCTGTGCCTGCCCAGGCCCACCTGGGGAGGCCAGTCTTCTAGCACATCCCCTCCCAGCCTACAGGTGTGTGGATCCCAGTGACTGATGGCGACGGCTTCACCTATGGCGCCGACTCATACATTTTAATGAGATCTCCCCCGAAGAGCAAACACGCAGACTAAATTCACACTCATGCGACAATGCATTTAAAATTGTATTTCACGGAAGCCCTTTCACAAGTAGAGCCATACGCTGTGAATTTCTAAGGGTGTTACATAAACATGTATCTCGAATCTCTAGTCAGGTTCCAAGTAAGATAGCTATGCCCCCCCCCCCCCATTAGCAGTTATAACAATATAACCTGGCTTTTAGGATGTCGAAAGTGGGCATCTGAGCTAGCTGGTGGCTGTGAGAGCTGGAGGACAGTCGCATTGTAAAGATGGAGCGCTTGTGTTAACTGAGGTACCTGGCTTATAACATGCATGTTTCATGTGTGTATTTCAGCTTCGCTGTCCACCACAGGGTGTTCACCAAAGGCTGAGTTTCTGTCTGCCACCCCACAGCTGACCCCCTTTGCCCATCTCCCCGTCCCTTGGCCCCCTGCCCCCTCTCCCCCCAGCAATGACATTTTCCTCCAAAATGATCAGTCTCTAATACAGGTTACACGTGACACGCTCTTCCTGGTGAGTGGTCTTCACCTGACTGTCCCCACTCCTCCCCACCCCCATTTAGGTCAAAAGTAAAAGCCCTTGGTTGAAGATGGCCTGGAAAGATCGTCCAGTGCTTTCTGTATGGTCGGATGACCAATGGGGAGTTTGGAAAACAAACCTGAACTCTTATCATTTCTTACAAAATCATGATGTTGCCAGGTTCCAGCTCAGGAGCGACGGGTCGGGGTGGGGGACCGGCTCTGCCTCTGTCGAAAAGAGGTCTGATGGACAGTTTGTGGTCAGGCCCAGTGGTCTTCAGACCTGAACAGGGCACGGGAGGGCACATGGCTTCCTGGGTGATGTAACACAATCTCAACACTTCTGTGTCACTCAGCTTTTAAACAGTAAAACCTCACCTCTCCACGCTTGTCTGAGTGAGCCGGCCGGCTGGTTTCCTTTCTGTCCTGCTCCTCTGGCTGTGGAGCAGGGCAGGCCTCCCCGGACTCCAGCTGGGCAGGCCCCAGCCAGCGTCCGCCACCAGGAACCACGGCCGGCCAAGGTGCTGACAGGGAAGGTCCCCGGCTACCACTGGACCTCACTCACAGCGAAAACCTCTGTCCTTTTCTCAGACAGAATCCAGTGTAAAATCAGGGCCTCCAAAAATTTTTCCTTCTTACATCACCATTTCCTTTTATAAAACAGTACTTACAAGCCTGGTCTTTAGCGTGGAATCAGAGGTAACAGAGGCACGCAGGGAACAGAGGGGCTCCCCAGTGTGACGGAGAAGTACTACTACTGTCCTGAGCACGGGGAGGGCGGCCCACCTCGACGGACGGACGCACTGTCAACCGTACCGCAGACACCGCTAAAGGTCAAGGTTTCGATTTACTAGTTTCTCTTCTTATTCTTCCCAAGCAAAACAAATCAGTTTAATGTTACAGCTTTTTTATCTCCTTGGAAAACTTTTTGGCCTGAGGGTGGGAAGGGCCGTTGTCAACTACACAGTCTTTGGACGTGTAAGTTAATTTTTTATGTGGTATTTCCGTATCTATTTTATTCATTAAATTCATTTGAAAACTCACGTCTTTTTTATATATTAAAAAAACCACATTTATTCTCTGATCTCTGCTTTCTGGGTTCCCTGGGTGTTGAATGAGTGACATCAGGTTTACCCAGTGGATGGGGGAGTACGGCCGCTGCCTGGTGTTAATACTAAGGCTCATGCCCTCCTCCCCATCGTGAGAGCTCCCCAAACAAGACCACCTCCAGGTCATAGCCTCTCTCTGTCTGCTCATCCTGGGCACGCAAAGCGAGGCCGGGCCCTTGGGATGTGCTTACAGACACCTGCAGGGCCTGCAGAATGAAACACCTCCAAGGGTGTGCAGCCGCTGAAGGAGCAGGAGTCCTGAGTGCAGCGTCACCGCCTTCCTGAGCCCCCGCGCCTCTCCTGGAGCCTGTGACGTCAGGGAAGCCTGTGCAGGCGGCGCCTCCGGGGGCAGGCTGGGCGCGCGTCCGGCTGGCCCGGAGGTCAGTTCGTGCAGGCGGCGGCCGGCTGCGGCGGGGCGGGAAGCCATCACGACGACAGCTGCCTCTCCAGCACCTCCCTGATCGCCGTCGGATCTGCTCGGCCCAGAGTTGCTTTTCGGACCAACCCAATCAGTCTGTTTATAGCTCTGGGGTTTCCCGTCTTTAGATCCATTACCTATAAAGACAGACACTGTCTTAGAGACAAAACAGAGTCTTGCCTAAATCAAGGTTAGGTTTGCTGAAACAAATTCAGTTGCTTTTTTCTGTATTAGATATAAAATGAGAAAAGGACAAAGTGGAGGGTGTGACCTTCAGAGGAGGCGTTGGCTCCTGGCAGACGAGGTATCTGCTCCCCTGCCTCCTGATTTCAGCCAGGAGGGCCTCGCCTGTCACAGCTGAGGGGCCGGCGCTCAGGACTTGGTGCGGATCGTGAGTCCCCCCAAACCCCCAGGTGCCCAGTGGCCCTCCTTCCCCAGCTCCCTGCCAAGAAGCTCATTTGCTAGAAGACAAACCCACGAGATGGCAAGGCCGCCCGAGCCTCCGGGTGTGAGGGTGCCTGGTGGGCAGGCAGGGGCGCTGAGCGCCTGTCAAGTAGGCACCGCATTGGGATTACCCGCCCCGCCTCCTGCCCCTGGTCAGCAGCGGCGCCTGCAGGAGCTGCACTCAAGGCTGCACACCGCTCGCTCAGGGCCGCACACCGAGTCTGAAACTCAAAGTGTGTCTTTATCAGTCACTCCAGATGAGGCCGGAAGATGGAGATTGTCGAGACCCGAGCAAGTACTAAGGCTCATGCCCTCCTCCCCATCGTGAGAGCTCCCCAAACAAGACCACCTCCAGGTCATAGCCTCTCTCTGTCTGCTCATCCTGGGCACGCAAAGCGAGGCCGGGCCCTTGGGATGTGCTTACAGACACCTGCAGGGCCTGCAGAATGAAACACCTCCAAGGGTGTGCAGCCGCTGAAGGAGCAGGAGTCCTGAGTGCAGCGTCACCGCCTTCCTGAGCCCCCGCGCCTCTCCTGGAGCCTGTGACGTCAGGGAAGCCTGTGCAGGCGGCGCCTCCGGGGGCAGGCTGGGCGCGCGTCCGGCTGGCCCGGAGGTCAGTTCGTGCAGGCGGCGGCCGGCTGCGGCGGGGCGGGAAGCCATCACGACGACAGCTGCCTCTCCAGCACCTCCCTGATCGCCGTCGGATCTGCTCGGCCCAGAGTTGCTTTTCGGACCAACCCAATCAGTCTGTTTATAGCTCTGGGGTTTCCCGTCTTTAGATCCATTACCTATAAAGACAGACACTGTCTTAGAGACAAAACAGAGTCTTGCCTAAATCAAGGTTAGGTTTGCTGAAACAAATTCAGTTGCTTTTTTCTGTATTAGATATAAAATGAGAAAAGGACAAAGTGGAGGGTGTGACCTTCAGAGGAGGCGTTGGCTCCTGGCAGACGAGGTATCTGCTCCCCTGCCTCCTGATTTCAGCCAGGAGGGCCTCGCCTGTCACAGCTGAGGGGCCGGCGCTCAGGACTTGGTGCGGATCGTGAGTCCCCCCAAACCCCCAGGTGCCCAGTGGCCCTCCTTCCCCAGCTCCCTGCCAAGAAGCTCATTTGCTAGAAGACAAACCCACGAGATGGCAAGGCCGCCCGAGCCTCCGGGTGTGAGGGTGCCTGGTGGGCAGGCAGGGGCGCTGAGCGCCTGTCAAGTAGGCACCGCATTGGGATTACCCGCCCCGCCTCCTGCCCCTGGTCAGCAGCGGCGCCTGCGAGGAGCTGCACTCAAGGCTGCACACCGCTCGCTCAGGGCCGCACACCGAGTCTGAAACTCAAAGTGTGTCTTTATCAGTCACTCCAGATGAGGCCGGAAGATGGAGATTGTCGAGACCCCGAGCAAGCTCATTTTCCTTATCGAGAGCTCTTCACAGAGCTGTGAGCGTCCCCGCCAGCTGACGAGTGGGTGGCATCGCTCTGAAAGGGATGCTAGCCGTTGTTTCCCCACCGAAAAGAATCTCTGCACAATATGATTAGACTCGGGGCGGGGGTGGGGGGAATGCTCCTCATTTTTGCTTTTCTATTTCGTTCTCTGCTCAGAACACAAACTGATTTCCTGCAATGTTCCTGTCAAGGAGTTTCTCCGTAATTGACAAATAATTTTCCCTTCTGCCTTTCTTCCCATCTCTCCAGGGCATGGAACTGGGTGTCTCCCCCTGGGGAGTCAGTGCCGCCTGCTGCTTCCTGAGAGAGAGGTCCTTTTTCAAAGCAGAGCTCAGTGACCCTGCGCGAGCGCACCGGGCCTGGGCCAAGGCCAACCCTGGCTGACACCCCCTTCCACCGGAACTCCGTGAGATTCGACAGCAGGGATGGATCTTCCTCCTAGGGAAAGCTGTATTTTGCCAATGTTCACCTAACTCCATCTCTTGGCTTTAGCCCAAAACTGACAAAAGTAACTAGTGGATTATGGATGAAACGGGCCAACGATGGTCAGGAGGCCTCCTCCGGGCTGCAGGGGGAGCAGCGGAGGGGCTCCGGGGGCAAGTCCTCGGGCGGCCCCGTGCGCAGGGCCCGCGCCTGCATGGAGACGCCCTCCCCAGGGCTACGTACCACTTGAGGGTGCGCCTCCAGCGTGGAGCGGCAGAGCTGCTCCAGGGCCTCTGCGTCCTGCATCAGTTCGAGCTTCTTTTCTGCAACGATCTGTGCGGGGTTCCTGCCTCTGCTCCTCCACAGTTCCTCAAACACCTGTGGGGGGACAGGGGCGAAGAGGGGAGGGCTCAGCTCCTCTGCCAGCTCTGCTTGCTGGGGCTGGAGGAGAGGGTCAGTGAGTCCCAGCCGTGGGCAGCCGCCGCCCCGCGCTGAGCTGCGCCCTCAGACCAGAGCCCGAGGCCACGGCTGATCCACGTGCTCTGACTCCACGTCCACAACCGGGAGGGCGGGGGTGTGGGCAGGTGATGCCTCACGAGTCCCTGCTGATGCGAGTTCCACTGGCTGAACGAAGGGAGGGGACATGCTGGTGGAGGTTGAGGCCACAGGTACTGGAGAGGGAACCACTGTGCTTGGAAGTCAGGAAAAGCAGGCCTCTGCCGGGAAACGGGGTGGGGGGAGGGGTGGCAAGAGAGGGGCTTATAGTGAAGCTGGCTCTAAGAACAGAAAGTAACTAAAGACCTAGATCGCATTCCACAGGGCCGCAGGCTTACTGCATCCACCTAGGCGGAGCTGGCCTCGATCTAGCTAGGATCATTAGCAGGTCACAGTATGCATATTTTTTCTACTTAAAAATAATTGCACACACAAAAACTCGTTAAAAAAAAAAAATTCCCAAACTTAAGTTGGAAAAAAGGAAGGCATTTTTAAAGGAGGGGCTCCTTGGGCCGTTTTCTGCAGTTCTCCTTTCTCTAGCATGAGCTGCACGGGGAGGCGACCCCGTCAGGCTCCGTCGGGGCCAGCAGTCAGCACTGAGCCCCTTCCAGCCAGGAGCCACCCTGCCTGGAGGAGTGTGCCTGCAGCCTGGCTGTCGGGCGCCCACAAGGATGGTGGCCTGAAGGCGTCTCTGGGCACTGTTCTGAAAGCGCCCCCGCAGGGCACCCTCCGAGCGCCACTGTGCAGCCCTGTCCCTGCTCTCAGAATCACACTGCATGTACGTGCCTCCAGCTCAGCTCGTCAAAGGTTCATTCAGCCGGTGACGAGTGAAGGCGCTGGGGAGAGCCGCACAAGCAGGCGAGAGTCTCCCAGCTCTCCGAAGATGTGCTGACGGCGCAGCTCAGGAAGCAGAGGATGGAGTCTGAGGGTCCGGCTCCGCGAGCTGCCACAAGTCTGAGGAGCTTCTCTGCCCCCTTTCTGATTCTTCTCTTGAATAAGGCTTACAACTTGAAAACACTGTTCCTAATTATAAAAGTTAATAGGTGTTCACTGTAGAAAATAAGGCAATCCAGAAACGACAAAGAGAAATCTCCCAATTTCCATCCCCTCAGGTGACCAATGTTCATATACTGGTATTTTCTTTCTGTTCTGTAAAAGCACATATATAACTGGCAACCTGCTTCTGTTTCACTTTTACAGAAGTACTTTCTTATATTAACAACAAAGACCTAACATCTATCATAGGTATTTATTGTAATTAAATGACCCCCTTCTGGTGGGTATTTTGATCGGTGTTTATTCTGTTCATCCACAGAATCTCCTAACAAAGCTCTGGTTGAAAATGTCCCACATTCAGGCAGAGAGAATGGAGGTCTCAGGAGAGATGAGATCCCTGGCTCATAACAGATCACCTGCAAGGACTTCTGTAGGAATCGCTGCAGCCACCCTTTCCCAGGAAGCAGGCGTGGACACTGCAGGGCCGGGAGCTGAAGGCCAGGCAGTCAGGGGCGGCTGCAGCTGGAGGGCACAGCCGACCCGAGCCGCCCACCCGGGGTCCGCCTTTCCCTGGCACCCAGTACAGATGGGCCCCGACAGGCCCAAACACTGGTTGGATTTGCCTGGGCCAAAATAACCAGAAGAGAGGCAGCTCAGGGTTGGAGGCCAGAGCACACCATTCAGATAGAAAAGCAGGACAATGCTGGGCGATGTTTTTAAATGCAGAGCGGCTGGCTGCCCCCTGGAAGAGTGCGGTGGGGCGAGGGTGGCGGAGGGAGATGGGTGAGGACCAAGGAGTGACCCAGGGAGGCTCACCCTCAGGGCCCTCCAGGAACAAGTGCCGATGGCTGCAGTGTTCTCCACTCCAGAGTTAAGAATGCATCCGCTTATTCATTTCCCAAATTTGTCAAGTGCTGGGGCAACCCAGCCCCAGCCTCCTGGGCGGACACAGTGGACTCCAGAATCCAGCCCTCGGCTCCTTCCTATTTAAGACGCACACTGTGCGCTCCTGGCTGGAGCCCAGCAGGGCGGGAGCCTCTGCAGGGAACTGACAGCCTCCAGGCCTGGCCCTCTGGCTGCCATCAGCAGGGCTCTGTGGTTGTCAGTCTCTTGCTGGGGCATAAATCTTTGGCTTTTGTCTGTTTAATCTCCACTCTGGGAAGCGGTGTGGAAGCACAATTGTTTCTGGTCAGGCGTGCAGCTCCCAGGCCTGCTGCTGCCCACCCAGGACAAACCACGTCACCAGGGGTTCCTGGTGCAGTGCCAGTCATCTGGGTAAATGAATAGCCACTGGCATAAGGGGTAACGGGGACCCGCGATCACACCCTGCCCACCAGAGCTGGCTCTGACACATGGGGCAGAAACTCAGCCTTCAGTTCCTGGGGGTCGAGCACTCGGCCTCCTAACTACTGCTCGGCTGTGTCGCTAGTTATTTTGAAAGGATCTGGAGGAAAAGACAAAAGGAGGGCACCCGGGACCCTGGCCTGTCCCCGCCTGTTTGGGGCTTCTAGGGTCAGCGTGTGGGGAAAGGCCTGTTCCAGGGATGAGCGGCAACAGACAAGACAGAGAGGCAGCACCTCTGGGCAAAGCCAAGTGTCAGGAAAGTTCATTCTAGAAACGCACAGCCATCAACCCAGGTCCCGAAGAGAAGCAGGCATAGGATAACATGCAAAGAATCGACCCACTAAAAACAGAGGCGAAAACATCAAATCATTTCAAAGTTTTAGTATACGACATAACAGTTTCTACATTAAAAGGTTTCTGGTGATTTGTTTAAAGCAGACCTCAGAGAAGATAGAGAAAACTGCTTACACGGCGCACGAAAGAGACAACCCCTGGGAGGCAGTGGGGCGTCTGCCCCCACTTCTGGCTCACACGGTGGAGGCACGCAGCCCTCTGGGGCTGGGCTGGCCAGCAGACCTCACAATGCAGAGGGCTTGAGTCCCCGGAGGCTCAGGAGCCTGCAATGCCAGGGGCAGGGGACTTGGGGCTGTGCAGGCGGGGTCTGGCGAGCCTTGTCCTTGGTGAGAGGAGGAGGCAGGGGCTGCCGCAGGGAGACAGAACTGGACCCCGGGAGAGGGCCCAGGTGCTCTCATCTGCAGTTACCAGGAGATGGCTCACGGTGATAAATAATCTCTGAATTTCTGTTTCCCTCCTGACTCCTCTGTGCCCGGGGAGCTAAGGGGAGGGGTCTGTAAGTCTCAGAAGCACTGCTGGGACCCTGGGGGGAAACAGGCACTGAGATGTGTCAGGGAGGAAAATAATGGGTGACGATGGAAGGGAGAGCCAGGTGGCGAGAGGTGGATTAATCATAAATCTGACAAAGTGGAGAATCTTTGGAGTTCAGAACATTCTCAGGGCACGATGATTCCTTCTGCACATCTGCCATCCTGAGAGTCACCCTGAGTCACCTTTCTTCCTCCTCTCCTGGTCACTGCTGCTCAGTGGCTTCAGTCGTGTCCGACTGCGTGACCCCGTGGACTGTAGCCCGCCAGGCTCCTCTGTCCATGGAATTCACCAGGCGAGAATTCCGGAGTGGGGTGCCGTGCCCTCCTCCAGGGGATCTTCCCAGCCTAGGGACGGAGCCTGGGTCTCCTGCACTGCAGGCGAGAGTGGCCCGACATCTCCTGGTTATCCAGTCACTAATGGACACCCGGGACCCTGGCCTGTCCCGCCTGTTTGGGGCTTCTAGGGGGGAAAGCCTGTTCCAGGGATGAGCGGCAACAGACAAGACAGAGGCAGCACCTCTGGGCAAAGCCAAGTGTCAGGAAAGTTCATTCTAGAAACGCACAGCCATCAACCCAGGTCCCGAAGAGAAGCAGGCATAGGATAACATGCAAAGAATCGACCCACTAAAAACAGAGGCGAAAACATCAAATCATTTCAAAGTTTTAGTATACGACATAACAGTTTCTACATTAAAAGGTTTCTGGTGATTTGTTTAAAGCAGACCTCAGAGAAGATAGAGAAAACTGCTTACACGGCGCACGAAAGAGACAACCCCTGGGAGGCAGTGGGGCGTCTGCCCCCACTTCTGGCTCACACGGTGGAGGCACGCAGCCCTCTGGGGCTGGGCTGGCCAGCAGACCTCACAATGCAGAGGGCTTGAGTCCCCGGAGGCTCAGGAGCCTGCAATGCCAGGGGCAGGGGACTTGGGGCTGTGCAGGCGGGGTCTGGCGAGCCTTGTCCTTGGTGAGAGGAGGAGGCAGGGGCTGCCGCAGGGAGACAGAACTGGACCCCGGGAGAGGGCCCAGGTGCTCTCATCTGCAGTTACCAGGAGATGGCTCACGGTGATAAATAATCTCTGAATTTCTGTTTCCCTCCTGACTCCTCTGTGCCCGGGGAGCTAAGGGGAGGGGTCTGTAAGTCTCAGAAGCACTGCTGGGACCCTGGGGGGAAACAGGCACTGAGATGTGTCAGGGAGGAAAATAATGGGTGACGATGGAAGGGAGAGCCAGGTGGCGAGAGGTGGATTAATCATAAATCTGACAAAGTGGAGAATCTTTGGAGTTCAGAACATTCTCAGGGCACGATGATTCCTTCTGCACATCTGCCATCCTGAGAGTCACCCTGAGTCACCTTTCTTCCTCCTCTCCTGGTCACTGCTGCTCAGTGGCTTCAGTCGTGTCCGACTGCGTGACCCCGTGGACTGTAGCCCGCCAGGCTCCTCTGTCCATGGAATTCACCAGGCGAGAATTCCGGAGTGGGGTGCCGTGCCCTCCTCCAGGGGATCTTCCCAGCCTAGGGACGGAGCCTGGGTCTCCTGCACTGCAGGCAGATGCTTTACCCGCTGAGGCACCAGGGAAGCCCCATCTCCTGGTTATCCAGTCACTAATGGAAGCTCTTCCACTTCTGTCAGAGTAAACACCAATAACCCGTGAAGCCAGAGTCTTTCTGCCTCGAAGGTTTTCTAAAACCTAAGGCCTCCCTGGATGCCTCTGTTAAATTCAGGAAAAATGAATGGTAACACATTTTTCACTATAAAAATAAGACACAAGAAGACGCTTGATGTAACTAGTCACCAGGGAAATGTAAGTCAAAGTCACACCGAGTCCGCATTACACCTACAAAGATGACTATAGTCAGAAACAAGGGCCGTTACACGTGCTGGTGGGGCCGTGGAGAGACCGGAGTCCCCACACACAGCTGACCGAGTGTACAGAGGAGCAGGCCCAGGTACGGCCCGGCAAGTCCTCAAGAGGTCAAACATACAACTACCACATGGCCCAGAGATTCCATTCCTATAGGTACAGCTCAAGGGATCTGAAGACATGCCAACAAAACCCTGTACTGGGGGCTTCCCTGGTGCTCCAGTGGATAAGGACACCGCCTTGCAGTGCAAAGGGTGTCAGTTCAATCCCTGGCCTGGGAAGATCCTATGTGCCGCGGAGCGGCTGGACCAATGTGTCCAATTATCGAGCTAGCGCTCTGGAGCGCATGCATCCACAGCTGGTGCTCTGCAGTGAGAGAGGCCACTGCGATGGGACGCCCACACAGGCCAAAGAACAAAGATAGAAATGAAAGACCAAAAGAAGTGGCCAAAAAACCCCCCCTAAAACCCTGTACAGGGGGTTTCCCCGGTGGCCCAGTGAGTAAAGAGGCCGCCTTGCAGTGCAAGGGGTGCCGGTTTGATCCCTGGCCTGGGAGGATACCTTGTGCTGCGGAGTGGCTGGACCGGTGTGTCCAATTAGGAGCCAGCACTCTGGAGCGCATGTGCCCAGAGCCGGTGCTCTGCAACAAGAGAGGCCACTGCAACGGGAGGCCCACATAGGCCGAAGAATAAAGATGGATGAAAATAAATAGAAAATCAATAAAAGAGGCCAAAATTAAAAAAACAAAAAAACAAAAAAAACCAAGTCTGTACATTCACAGCAGCATTATTCAAAAGAATCCCAAATGGTAAACCACACAAGTGTCCACTAACTGATGAATGGCAGACAAAACATGGTTCTGTCCGCACAATGGAGTATTCTTTAGCCATAAAAAGGCATGAAGGGACCTCCTGGTGTCCAGTGGCTAAAACTCTGTGCTCCCAATGGAGGGGGCCTGGGTTCAGTCCCTGGTCAGGGAACTAGATCCCAGCTGCCACAACTAAAGATCCTGTATGCTGCAACTAAGACTCAGTGCAACCAAATAAATACATAGTTTTAAAAAACTAATAGCAGTATGAAGTATTAACACAACATAAATGGACTTGGAAAACATACTAGGTGAAAGAGGTCATATATCGTTAACAGTCCATTTATCTTAAATGTCCAGAATAGGAAAATCCACAGAGACAGACAGTAGATCAGCAGCTGCCTAGAGTGAGGGGTTAATGGAGAGAGACTGCAAATTGAGAGCAGGGTTTGTTTTTGGGGTGATGAAAATGTTCTTAAATTAGATAGTGGTGATAGCTATCCACCCTTGTGACTAGACTAAAAACCAATGAACTGTGTACTTCTTAAAAAAACTGGACTTCCCTAGTGGTCCAGTGTTGGGAATCCACCTGCAAATGCAGGGGTCTTGGGCTCCATCTCTCGTCTAGGAAGGTCCCACATGTTGTGCGGCAACCGACCCTCTGCGCCCTAACAGCTGAAGCCTGTGCATGTGGACTCCAACAGCCACAACGAGAGAAGCCACCGCAGCGAGAAGCCCGTGCACTGCAATGAGAGAAAGCCTACATGCAGCCAGGAAGACCCAACAAAGCTAAGAAAAAATAAGCTGACAGAACTAAAGAAGAGAAAAACCTCTTCTTTTCAGAAGTCTTATTTTTCTAACCCCCTGACTGTGCATCTCATAGTCCATCCTTCCAACAGTATCTAGGCATGGAAATCTGCCTGAGATGTCGTTCACCCAATACTAATGGTAGTTATTTTAAGGTGGTAGAACTGGAAAAAATCTTTATCTTTTTCTGAATCACTTAAGTTCTTTATAATGGAAAAAAAAAACAAAAAACAACCATTTTTCCCCACCAGGAAAAAATCAGTAATTTTTTAAAAACCATAAAGCAGAAAAAAGAGAAAGCAAATCCCCGTTGACAGTACAGTGTGAGACAGAGTCCCTCCTGTGACATGTTGAATTCCTTGCTAATCTAGCTGGAGCTGGATTCTGTGGTTGCCTCCTAGAAGCCGGCCCCCCTCACCCCCTCACCTTTAAACACTGGAAGCTGAAAGCATCCGGAAAGGTCTCTCTGTACCTGACCCCAGTGTTGGCATCCCCGCCCTGCACTCCCCAGGTCCCAGCTCTTTCCTCTGAAACTCACACATTCGCGGCAGGCACTAGGTTTTCTTCACTGGGGCAGGAGGAGTGAGGAAGGGAAGGGTTTTTGTCCCTCTTTGGTTTCAAATGCTACAAGTCATCTGCTCTTATGTGTCTATATAGCTTCTTTCTGCCCTCGGGCCACCTAATCTTTCTGCTACTGCTGAGCCCTGTCATAAACATTTGTATTCCTCTGACATCCAGGCAACAGAAACCCTTTCCTAAACACGGCGCGGTCCCTGCACTTGACAGCCTCTCTTGGTGGTGGGTAAAGAGTCTTCATCATTTCCCGTCCCTGGTCTCATAGCACAGAGCGGGGTGTGTGCTCCACGCTGCCTTGTAATTAGCCCAGAGCAGCAGTTTTTCCAAAGCCTCACTTTGTATCCTGACGCCACTGAGAATGTGTATAAATATTAGATGCAAAAGGCACCATTAAAATAACATTGAGTTTCTGGCTGAAGCACTGACAGCCCTGAGATCTGACGTCGAGATCAGGCAGCCGCCTGGGTGTTCTTCATCTTTCTTGGTGCTTATTCGTAAGCGTTTTCTCAGTTCCCAGAACCCTGCGCCCACCTGAGACTGTCAGGTAGGGGTGGAGATGAGGCAGAAGGCTGTCTTGGACGATGATGCTATTTTTCTGGGTTTTCACACACTGGGCATGTATATAAAATTTGATCTATGAAGTGAGAGGTGGTCTGTCTGATCTCACCCTTCTAGCTGGAAGACTGCCTTTCTGGGGCAACCCTTAAGTTCTTTATAATGGAAAAACAAACAACCATTTTTCCCCACCAGGAAAAAATCAGTAATTTTTTAAAAACCATAAAGCAGAAAAAAGAGAAAGCAAATCCCCGTTGACAGTACAGTGTGAGACAGAGTCCCTCCTGTGACATGTTGAATTCCTTGCTAATCTAGCTGGAGCTGGATTCTGTGGTTGCCTCCTAGAAGCCGGCCCCCCTCACCCCCTCACCTTTAAACACTGGAAGCTGAAAGCATCCGGAAAGGTCTCTCTGTACCTGACCCCAGTGTTGGCATCCCCGCCCTGCACTCCCCAGGTCCCAGCTCTTTCCTCTGAAACTCACACATTCGCGGCAGGCACTAGGTTTTCTTCACTGGGGCAGGAGGAGTGAGGAAGGGAAGGGTTTTTGTCCCTCTTTGGTTTCAAATGCTACAAGTCATCTGCTCTTATGTGTCTATATAGCTTCTTTCTGCCCTCGGGCCACCTAATCTTTCTGCTACTGCTGAGCCCTGTCATAAACATTTGTATTCCTCTGACATCCAGGCAACAGAAACCCTTTCCTAAACACGGCGCGTCCCTGCACTTGACAGCCTCTCTTGGTGGTGGGTAAAGAGTCTTCATCATTTCCCGTCCCTGGTCTCATAGCACAGAGCGGGGTGTGTGCTCCACGCTGCCTTGTAATTAGCCCAGAGCAGCAGTTTTTCCAAAGCCTCACTTTGTATCCTGACGCCACTGAGAATGTGTATAAATATTAGATGCAAAAGGCACCATTAAAATAACATTGAGTTTCTGGCTGAAGCACTGACAGCCCTGAGATCTGACGTCGAGATCAGGCAGCCGCCTGGGTGTTCTTCATCTTTCTTGGTGCTTATTCGTAAGCGTTTTCTCAGTTCCCAGAACCCTGCGCCCACCTGAGACTGTCAGGTAGGGGTGGAGATGAGGCAGAAGGCTGTCTTGGACGATGATGCTATTTTTCTGGGTTTTCACACACTGGGCATGTATATAAAATTTGATCTATGAAGTGAGAGGTGGTCTGTCTGATCTCACCCTTCTAGCTGGAAGACTGCCTTTCTGGGGCAACCCCATGATAAGACAAATGAGCCCTGGTACTGGGTGGGAGGCTGCAGAGGACGGGAGAGGGGGGACGGGGGCCAGGGAGCAGTGCGGGCCGCCCAGGGCACAGGGGAAGTGCACAGTTCGAAGCCCCCAGGAGTTGCAGGGCCCCACCTCTCACATAACAAATGTTTGGGAAACATTCCAAGTAAAGCGAAACAACGATTCCCTCTGGTTAGCAAAGAAGAGAAGCAAGTTACCTGCCTTGTACATGGTATGGGCTTTATTCATTTGCTAAATAAAATGTTTCTACTTCTCAGTATAAAGACAGCACTTAGGGACTTCCCTCGTGGTCCAGAGGCTAAGAGTCCTCCTACCCAAGGAAACCATCGATAAGATGAAAAGACAACCTTCACAATGGGAGAAAATAACTGCCAATGAAACAACTGACAAAGGATTAATCTCTAAAATATAAAGCAGCTCACACAGCTCAATACCTGAAAAACAAACAATGCAATCAGAAAGTGGGCAAACATTTGCAGCAACATGGATTGACCTCGAGAGTGTCATACCGAGTGAAGTAAATCAGACAGAGAAGGAGAAATATCATATGACATGCCTTATAGGTGGAATCTAAAAAGAGATATACAAATGAACATACTTACAAAATAGAAAGAGACTCACAGACCTAGAAAATGAACTTATGGTTGTGGGGGGCGGTGAAGGGGAGAATAATAGTTATGGACTTTGGGAAGGTCATGCACACATCGCTGTATTTAAAATAGATAATCCACAAAAACCTATTGTACAGTACACGGAATTCTGCTCAATGTTATGTGCAAGCCTCGATAGGAGGGGGTTCTAAGGGAGAATGGATATGTGTATGTGTAAGCTGAGTCCATTGGCTGTTCACCCAGAACTATCACAACACTGTTAATCAGCTATATCCCAATGCAAAATGTTTTTGGTGTTTCAAAACATAAATAAAGATAAAAGAATGTGGGGAAAAAGGATCACCCTGATTCTTTCTGGGTAGTGTGGTGGGAGATGAGGCAGAAGGCTGTCTTGGACGACTGGGAAAGGGTATATAAAATTTGATCTATGAAGTGAGAGGTGGTCTGTCTGATCTCACCCTTCTAGCTGGAAGACTGCCTTTCTGGGGCAACCCCATGATAAGACAAATGAGCCCTGGTACTGGGTGGGAGGCTGCAGAGGACGGGAGAGGGGGGACGGGGGCCAGGGAGCAGTGCGGGCCGCCCAGGGCACAGGGGAAGTGCACAGTTCGAAGCCCCCAGGAGTTGCAGGGCCCCACCTCTCACATAACAAATGTTTGGGAAACATTCCAAGTAAAGCGAAACAACGATTCCCTCTGGTTAGCAAAGAAGAGAAGCAAGTTACCTGCCTTGTACATGGTATGGGCTTTATTCATTTGCTAAATAAAATGTTTCTACTTCTCAGTATAAAGACAGCACTTAGGGACTTCCCTCGTGGTCCAGAGGCTAAGAGTCCTCCTACCCAAGGGAAACCATCGATAAGATGAAAAGACAACCTTCACAATGGGAGAAAATAACTGCCAATGAAACAACTGACAAAGGATTAATCTCTAAAATATAAAGCAGCTCACACAGCTCAATACCTGAAAAACAAACAATGCAATCAGAAAGTGGGCAAACATTTGCAGCAACATGGATTGACCTCGAGAGTGTCATACCGAGTGAAGTAAATCAGACAGAGAAGGAGAAATATCATATGACATGCCTTATAGGTGGAATCTAAAAAGAGATATACAAATGAACATACTTACAAAATAGAAAGAGACTCACAGACCTAGAAAATGAACTTATGGTTGTGGGGGGCGGTGAAGGGGAGAATAATAGTTATGGACTTTGGGAAGGTCATGCACACATCGCTGTATTTAAAATAGATAATCCACAAAAACCTATTGTACAGTACACGGAATTCTGCTCAATGTTATGTGCAAGCCTCGATAGGAGGGGGTTCTAAGGGAGAATGGATATGTGTATGTGTAAGCTGAGTCCATTGGCTGTTCACCCAGAACTATCACAACACTGTTAATCAGCTATATCCCAATGCAAAATGTTTTTGGTGTTTCAAAACATAAATAAAGATAAAAGAATGTGGGGGAAAAAAAGGATCACCCTGAAAAGGTTAAAGAAAAAGTGGGCAAAAGACCTAAATAGACACTTCTCTAGAGAAGACATACAGACAGCTAATAAACACATGAAAAAATGTTCAACATCACTTATTGACTTAGAGAAACGTGAATCAAAACTACAATGAAGTAGCACCTCATACCAGTCTGAATGGCCATCATCAAAAAATCTGCAGACAGGGCTTCCCTTGGTGGTCCAGTGGGTAAGGACACCGCCTTGCAGTGCAAGGGGCGCCGGTTCGATCCCTGGCCTGGGAAGATCCCACGTGCCGCGGAGCGGCTGGACCCATGTGTCCAATTACCGAACCGGAGCTCTGGAGTGCATGCGCCCAGAGCCGGTGCTCTGCGACAACAGAGGCCATTGTGATGGGGCGCCCACAGGAGCCAAAGAACAAAGACGGAAGGATGAAAATAGGAAAATGAAAGACCAATAGAAGTGGACCGCCCGTCCCCCTCCCGCCCCCCCACCCCAAAAAGATTAATAAAAAAATCTGCAGACAATAATGCTGGAGAGGGTGCGGAGAAAAGGGAACCCTCTTGTACTGCTCGGGGGGGGAATGTAAACTGATACAGAGAACAGTATGGAGATTCCTTTAAAAAACTAGGAATCACACTGCTATGTGACCCAGCAATCCCACTACTGGGCACAGACTCCTGAGAAAACCACAGTACTAAAAGACAGATACAGTGTTCATCACAGCACTGTTTACACATGGAAGCAACCTAGATGTCTATTGACAGATACATGGATAAAGCAGGGAAAAAAGGGAATATTACTCAGATATAAAAGGAACACATTTGAGTCAGTTCTAACGAGGTGGACAGAACCTATTATGTTGGGGTAGGGAGAATAATAGTTATGGACTTTGGGAAGGTCATGCACACATCGCTGTATTTAAAATAGATAATCCACAAAAACCTATTGTACAGTACACGGAATTCTGCTCAATGTTATGTGCAAGCCTCGATAGGAGGGGGTTCTAAGGGAGAATGGATATGTGTATGTGTAAGCTGAGTCCATTGGCTGTTCACCCAGAACTATCACAACACTGTTAATCAGCTATATCCCAATGCAAAATGTTTTTGGTGTTTCAAAACATAAATAAAGATAAAAGAATGTGGGGGAAAAAAAGGATCACCCTGAAAAGGTTAAAGAAAAAGTGGGCAAAAGACCTAAATAGACACTTCTCTAGAGAAGACATACAGACAGCTAATAAACACATGAAAAAATGTTCAACATCACTTATTGACTTAGAGAAACGTGAATCAAAACTACAATGAAGTAGCACCTCATACCAGTCTGAATGGCCATCATCAAAAAATCTGCAGACAGGGCTTCCCTTGGTGGTCCAGTGGGTAAGGACACCGCCTTGCAGTGCAAGGGGCGCCGGTTCGATCCCTGGCCTGGGAAGATCCCACGTGCCGCGGAGCGGCTGGACCCATGTGTCCAATTACCGAACCGGAGCTCTGGAGTGCATGCGCCCAGAGCCGGTGCTCTGCGACAACAGAGGCCATTGTGATGGGGCGCCCACAGGAGCCAAAGAACAAAGACGGAAGGATGAAAATAGGAAAATGAAAGACCAATAGAAGTGGACCGCCCGTCCCCCTCCCGCACCCCCACCCCAAAAAGATTAATAAAAAAATCTGCAGACAATAATGCTGGAGAGGGTGCGGAGAAAAGGGAACCCTCTTGTACTGCTCGGGGGGGGAATGTAAACTGATACAGAGAACAGTATGGAGATTCCTTTAAAAAACTAGGAATCACACTGCTATGTGACCCAGCAATCCCACTACTGGGCACAGACTCCTGAGAAAACCACAGTACTAAAAGACAGATACAGTGTTCATCACAGCACTGTTTACACATGGAAGCAACCTAGATGTCTATTGACAGATACATGGATAAAGCAGCAGTGGTACATATCCACAAGGGAATATTACTCAGATATAAAAAGGAACACATTTGAGTCAGTTCTAACGAGGTGGATGAACCTAGAACCTATTATACAGAGTGAAGTAAGCCATAAAGAGAAAAATACCCTGTCTAGAAGGATGGTCCTGATGAACCTATTTGCAGGGCTGCAATGGAGATGCAGACATAAAGAACAGACTTCTGGCCACGGTGGGGGAAGGAGAGGCTGGATGAATTGAGAGAGTAGGCCCGAAACACGTACATGACCATATGTGCAGTACAGCCAGCCAGTGGGAATTCGCCGCATGATGCGGGGAACCGAAATCCGGCGCTGTGTGACAGCCCAGAGGGGTGGGATGGGGTGGGAGGTGGGAGGGAGGTTCAAGAGGGAGAGGACATATGTACATGGCTGATTCATGCTGATGTATGGCAGAAACCAACACAACACTGTAAAGGACTTGTCCTCCAATTAAAAATAAATAAATTGGAAAAAAAAAAGAAGAGTCTGCCCACCAATGCAGGGGACACGGGTTGAAGCCTCTGTATGGGAAGATCCCACATGCCATGGGGCAACCTAGCCCATGTGCCTCAACTACTGAACCTTTGTGCCTAGAGCCTGTGTTCTGCCACGAAGAGTAGCCGCTGGTCGCCACAACTAGAGAAAAGCCCGAGCACAGAAACGAAGACCCAGCACAGCCAAAAATAATACATAAATAACTGAAAGAAACAAGGAGATGGACTCTAAAAACAAACACCACCCCCCTCACCCATAAAACAGCACTCAGTCTGCATCACCAACTCAATGGACATGGCTGAACAAACTCCGCAAGATGGTGTGGGACAGGCAGGGCAGCCTGGTGTGCTGCCGTCCATGGGGCTGCAAAGACTCGGACACGACGGAGCGACTGAACAGCAACAGATGCATTTACCGTAATACCTGCATGATGAAATTCACTTAGCGATGGGACTGGCGTTTCACGTAAGACCTGAGTTGGACTGGCAGAGTGGCTGGATACTCTGAGAGGTGTCGACATACCTGTTTGGCCGTGGATGAAGAGATGGCCTTCCTGTCCAGCAGGTCCAGCAGCTCAGCCAGGGCGGAGGGCGTGACAGGACTGGCCGCCCACAAAGGAGAGAAGAAAAGTGTCACGTCACTTGGTCAGCATACGCACTGACGGTTACTCAAGATCAAAGCAGGTGACTCTGGAGAGCTGAGCAATTAAATCCACATCCAGGAATAACAATAACAGGTCAACTGGCCTCCATGTTACTTAGTTATTTGTATTTCAGGCTAGAACACATTTTTGTGACTAGTGTTGTTTTTCTTTATTTCACTACCCAACAATAACCGCTGTTTGGCAGAAGCTGAAGCAACAGACAACTGCTCGGTTTAATTAGTCAAAAAAAAGAAGGTAGCTGCAAAATTCATGAACCATGGAGAGAAGAGAAAGAAAAAGACAAAAAACAGTAATTAAATATTTTCGACTGAAAGATCAGCCTAAAAATTACTTCAAACAAAACAGCTAACAAAGCCAGTTTTCAGAGTGCTTTTGTGCAAATATAAATTCTTTTTTCATCGTACGAGTCTTTCTTTCAGGGACGCAGTGACTAGCAGCCACAGCGTCAGGCGTCCTCATGGGCATCCACACACTCTGCCCTCTCCTGCAGGTTCTCAACAGCTCTCAGGACACAGATGGGTCTAGAAGTCAGTACACCTACAGTTCTAAGAAGTGACTTATTTGCCAAGATCCCAAGATATAAAAGGCCAAGAGGCCACCAAACACATAAAGTATCACTATTTCACATTTAGGGGCTGGGGGGTGGTGAATGCCTAGCTTAGTGGAAAGACCGAATGACTATGTCTTTTAAAATGCGTGATCTTGCTACTTTTAAACACACACAGCAACTAGGCTAATGAAACGCTGTCTTATCTGCCTGAGGTCATGAGGGGACCGGTTTTAAATAGACTGGAATGCCTTATAAATAGCACATTAGTGCGTCTCTGCAAAGGCAAGCTTCTGGAGCGGGTAGCGCAACCTGAAAACACCTGCTGAAGCCTCAGCTCCCATCACTCGCTGTTAATTTCTTGTGCTCTCAGCCAGGATTGGCGAGGGCGGCCTGGCGAGTTTCTGGCATTGGGAGCAGCTGTGAAGCCCCCGTCAGCTCTCAGCAGGACGAGGGCCAAAGGGCTGGGAAGGCAGCACGTACCTTTTCTCTAACCTCCCATCCTTCCTGACAAGTAATAAGAAGGATTCCAGGTTGTTGAAAGAATTTAAGTTTCTTGGATGTGTTGATCCTAGCCCAAAATGCTTGAAACCAATAACAGGTCAACTGGCCTCCATGTTACTTAGTTATTTGTATTTCAGGCTAGAACACATTTTTGTGACTAGTGTTGTTTTTCTTTATTTCACTACCCAACAATAACCGCTGTTTGGCAGAAGCTGAAGCAACAGACAACTGCTCGGTTTAATTAGTCAAAAAAAAGAAGGTAGCTGCAAAATTCATGAACCATGGAGAGAAGAGAAAGAAAAAGACAAAAAACAGTAATTAAATATTTTCGACTGAAAGATCAGCCTAAAAATTACTTCAAACAAAACAGCTAACAAAGCCAGTTTTCAGAGTGCTTTTGTGCAAATATAAATTCTTTTTTCATCGTACGAGTCTTTCTTTCAGGGACGCAGTGACTAGCAGCCACAGCGTCAGGCGTCCTCATGGGCATCCACACACTCTGCCCTCTCCTGCAGGTTCTCAACAGCTCTCAGGACACAGATGGGTCTAGAAGTCAGTACACCTACAGTTCTAAGAAGTGACTTATTTGCCAAGATCCCAAGATATAAAAGGCCAAGAGGCCACCAAACACATAAAGTATCACTATTTCACATTTAGGGGCTGGGGGGTGGTGAATGCCTAGCTTAGTGGAAAGACCGAATGACTATGTCTTTTAAAATGCGTGATCTTGCTACTTTTAAACACACACAGCAACTAGGCTAATGAAACGCTGTCTTATCTGCCTGAGGTCATGAGGGGACCGGTTTTAAATAGACTGGAATGCCTTATAAATAGCACATTAGTGCGTCTCTGCAAAGGCAAGCTTCTGGAGCGGGTAGCGCAACCTGAAAACACCTGCTGAAGCCTCAGCTCCCATCACTCGCTGTTAATTTCTTGTGCTCTCAGCCAGGATTGGCGAGGGCGGCCTGGCGAGTTTCTGGCATTGGGAGCAGCTGTGAAGCCCCCGTCAGCTCTCAGCAGGACGAGGGCCAAAGGGCTGGGAAGGCAGCACGTACCTTTTCTCTAACCTCCCATCCTTCCTGACAAGTAATAAGAAGGATTCCAGGTTGTTGAAAGAATTTGAGTTTCTTGGATGTGTTGATCCTAGTCAGCATAAAGGCCAATTAGAGTACAGACTGGATGCAATAAGACTGAGGTTGAACTAGATTTCCTGAGCCTGCAAATGAAAGGGTCCCCATTCTGTGTGAGCGGATGATAAAGGATGTGTGGATGGCAGAGGACAGAAATAGAACACAGCATGACGGAAAACCCTTTGCCTTTTAGCCAGTGACCTTCCTTCACTATAAAACATCTCCACTGACTTGGGATGTCTCCATCCCCTCCTGTACCCACAGTGCTCGACGCACAGTAGGCCAACAGTGTTCGTGTTTCTGACTCCTTCCTGGCAGGGAGGGCTGGCACACTGTGTCGATGATTCCAGGTGTGCCAGGGCTGACCTCCAGAAAGACAATGACCAGGATGGGAATCTGTTGTGCGGGCCCAGAAAGCACCCCCTGCCTCCACTGGTTACACAGATAAGTCATCCAACTCGGAGCATGATGGCAGCAGAAGTACCAGCTATTGACGGGCTGCTGTCAGGTGACGCTGGCTGCTGGGCCACGAGTGTGTCTCCGCCAAGAAGAGGCCGGCACGGAGGACCTGAGCCGTGTGTGGTTGCCCGTGCCCAGCCCAGGGCACTGAGGAGGAGACGAGGGGCGACGCATCCTTCCATCTTCCCACCTCACCCAGCCCCGGGAGCGCCTCTGGGACCATGACTCCGCCTCCAGCCTGGATCCTGGAAGCAGACACCCTGAGGCCACCACGGCCTCCAGGGTTCCTGTGAAAGGCGCAGCGCTCACAATCCCCAGGCTCCCGTCAGGCCTGAGCCCGTGAGACACAGAGGCTGGAGGAGGAAGACAGCGAGGCCCGGGCCCCCAGCCACTCGCTGCTCGGGAATCCTGCTCATCTCGCTAATTCCCAGCATGCCGCCTGGTGTCCCCACCAAGCGGCTGTTCTAGAGTCTCCTTCCAACAGCCCTTCTCAGCGTGGACCCCCACCTCCATCATAAGGTCCCCAGCTGGTGGCAAGGCCAGCATCTTCTAGGGTGCCCTCCGCCTCCTCTTCCACCTAACAACCTCCCCACCGCATGCTGCTGACCCACCACGCCCCCCTCCTACAAGCCCTCCTTGGATGCCAGGCTCCTCCCTCCTGCAGCGTTGACCCCATGCCCTCACAGGTGCTCAGGTCTTCTCTATCTTGAAAGTTCCTCCAAGTGATCTTGCAGTCACTTGCTTCTGCCTGGCTTCTTACCTACATTTTTTTTTTTTTTCTTAATGATAAAGAGCATCAGTGGTGACTGTCTGCCCTGGTAAGCACATGGCATTTGGATTTCAACTCTCTCCCTAGGCAGACATTGTTCTCTTTAAAATAAACCACTCACCTCTCCTCACTTGTTACCAAACATAACAGCTTCCCCCTCCTCTGCACCCTGCCTTCCGGGCCACCGTCATCCCCGCAGGAAAGCCCCATCTCCTGAAGTCCTGTTGCCCCACACGCCACCGGACCAGTATTTCAGGCTCTGTGGGACACACCTGCTTTCCACCACACAGTCTTCTGTTTTGGTTTCTGTAAGAGGCAATAACCATCCTTAGCTCACAGGCTGTATACAAACAGGCTCCTGCCTGCCGTGTCCCCTTCGTGGACTTGGCGCCTCATGTCACGCTGCGGGACTAACCCTCCCGCCAGCACCAGCCCCTGCTTGGCTCAAAAGTCTTCCCTGGTTTCCTGGTGCCTCAGGGGCTGCTGGCTGCCGCTAACCTAAAAGCTCAGGGCCTCGCTGGAGTGAACAACCAGAGAGCTACACGCCTCTGATTCCACCACGGACTGCTTGGTCAGGGATCAGTAATTTCCATTTTCTTAACTAAATTGAACCTGTGTTAATATGAGTTATTATCTGCACAAACTCAGATTTGAAAATCTTAACACACGGGGCATAAAATCTGCAATGTGGAAGACCTGGGTTTGATCGCTGGGTGGGAAGATGCCCGGGATGGACTCAGCGAGCCGCCCCACTCGCTGCTCGGGAATCCTGCTCATCTCGCTAATTCCCAGCATGCCGCCTGGTGTCCCCACCAAGCGGCTGTTCTAGAGTCTCCTTCCAACAGCCCTTCTCAGCGTGGACCCCCACCTCCATCATAAGGTCCCCAGCTGGTGGCAAGGCCAGCATCTTCTAGGGTGCCCTCCGCCTCCTCTTCCACCTAACAACCTCCCCACCGCATGCTGCTGACCCACCACGCCCCCCTCCTACAAGCCCTCCTTGGATGCCAGGCTCCTCCCTCCTGCAGCGTTGACCCCATGCCCTCACAGGTGCTCAGGTCTTCTCTATCTTGAAAGTTCCTCCAAGTGATCTTGCAGTCACTTGCTTCTGCCTGGCTTCTTACCTACATTTTTTTTTTTTTTCTTAATGATAAAGAGCATCAGTGGTGACTGTCTGCCCTGGTAAGCACATGGCATTTGGATTTCAACTCTCTCCCTAGGCAGACATTGTTCTCTTTAAAAAAAAAAAATCACCTCTCCTCACTTGTTACCAAACATAACAGCTTCCCCCTCCTCTGCACCCTGCCTTCCGGGCCACCGTCATCCCCGCAGGAAAGCCCCATCTCCTGAAGTCCTGTTGCCCCACACGCCACCGGACCAGTATTTCAGGCTCTGTGGGACACACCTGCTTTCCACCACACAGTCTTCTGTTTTGGTTTCTGTAAGAGGCAATAACCATCCTTAGCTCACAGGCTGTATACAAACAGGCTCCTGCCTGCCGTGTCCCCTTCGTGGACTTGGCGCCTCATGTCACGCTGCGGGACTAACCCTCCCGCCAGCACCAGCCCCTGCTTGGCTCAAAAGTCTTCCCTGGTTTCCTGGTGCCTCAGGGGCTGCTGGCTGCCGCTAACCTAAAAGCTCAGGGCCTCGCTGGAGTGAACAACCAGAGAGCTACACGCCTCTGATTCCACCACGGACTGCTTGGTCAGGGGATCAGTAATTTCCATTTTCTTAACTAAATTGAACCTGTGTTAATATGAGTTATTATCTGCACAAACTCAGCAAGTTTGAAACAGTCAAGTTCAACAGGCACGTCTGGTGGCTCAGTGGTAAAGAATCTGCCTGCAATGTGGAAGACCTGGGTTTGATCGCTGGGTGGGAAGATGCCCCGGAGGACAGCATGGAACCCACTCCAGCGTTCTTGGCTGGGGAATCCCATGGACAGTGGAGCCTGGTGGGCTACAGTCCGTGGGGTCGCAAAGGGCAGACACGACTGAGTGACTGACATTCTTCTGGTTGGACTCTTTAAACACCAGTCGTCTCCGGTCTCAGATGAACGCTTCTGCTTCTCAGATGAACGCTCATCTGCAAAATGAGTTCCAGCCAACGTGATCTCTGGAGTGGCCCTTGCCTGGTGTCATCACGAGCCTCTTGCCAGCTACTGCCCCTCCAGGCTTTGGGAACGTTAGCCCAGCTGCCAAGGTTGCTCACTGGTTAATATTTGCTCCAAGCTCCTGTTCTACCTAAACTGTAAGACAGAACATTCTTACCTTTATCCTTACTTGACTGTGGACCAACCAAGTACACTTTTATTTTGAGTTAGGTGGCACTAGTGGTAAAGAGCTCGCCTGCTGAATGCAGGCAGATGTAAGAGACACAGGTTTGATCCCTGGGTTGGGAAGATTCCCCAGAGGAGAGCACAGCTACCCACTCCAGTATTCTCGCCTGGAGAATTTTCATGGACAGCGGAGCCTGGCAGACTAGTCCATGGTGTCGCAAAGCGCTGGACACGACTGAAGTGACTTAGCACATCCTTGGGGTTCTTAAGTCTGTAGTGCTCACAAACTGTTTGGATAAATACCAAGGAGCCCAGCTTCCCTCCACAGGCTAATTTATCCACCTCAGCTCCTGCAGAAGCTCCTAAAACAGTAGTCAGCAAGCCTCCCAGTTCACAGATCAAGGTGTCAAGAGGCTGACCTGGAGGTCAGCGTACTGGCTTCCGGTCTGAGCAGCGGTGCACTTACTCCTTGGGGCCTGGATTTCCTTCTCTGCTAAATGTGAAGGAGCCAAACCAGAAGGCAGCTAGGCTCTCTAATGAGACTGAAATTCAGAGACATGAGCAGTCAGCCAACCACATGGAAAACTTCATTCAAGACCAAAAGTTAAATCTCCTCCAAGAGCTCAAACCACACTTTCCTGGAGACTTCCAGGCACAGGTGGGCTCACCGCTCTCTCCTCCCACCATGTTACATGAAGCTCTAACCAGGAAGCGCCCCATGTGCCTTCAACTAAAGCACTGCTGCGTGAGTCCATCCTCCCCAGGACATGGAGCTCCCTGAGGCTGGGGTCCTGCTCGGCTCTCCACGAGCGCCGCAGGGAGGACTGTCCACAGCCAGTGCCGAATTCACGGCTCAGCTCCCCTGACCTTCCACACCCTCCATGTTCTGACCCGGTCCCTATCATATGGTCAAATGGGCCTTCCTGCCATTTTCCGCCCCTGCTCTTCTTAGCTGCTGGTACTCCCAAGTCCTGGGTCACCAGTCGTCGCCCGGCCCTCCCTCACCAAGTCCACTCCATCCTTTCAGGCTCAGGAACAGCAGTACCTCTGCCCTCAACTCGGGCAGGAGGCTCCAGCCTTCCCTGAACAGGCCCCGGCTTTTCAGTGCAGAGACTGGCATAGAAGGGTCAAATCAGAGCGGGCAGGCAGGAAAGACAAGCAGGCCACAGACACCGCAGGGGTTTGAGGCCCTGAGGGGTTTGGGTACCGGACACATCAGCACAGAAAAGAGAGGGCCCGCGGGCACCGTGCGTTCTCCTCTCAAGAGCCCTGGGCGGCAGGCACCACTGCTCACTTAGAGCAAAGACACAGGGTGACGCATCCGAGGTCACGGCTGGTCAGCAGCCACGTAAGAAGGTGACACAGAGCCACGTGGCCACGCTGGCACCACCATGCACACACCGAGCCAGGGGCTGAATACACACAGAGCTCACTTCTCTGAACACATGGCTTCTGAACTTGCGTATCAGCGCACGCCCGCCTCCACAGCTCCGCCCCCACAGTCCACAGCAGTGGATGCTGCTGCAGCGGCCCCCACCCGGTCAGGGTGTGCCATCCACTGGGTCCTGTCCACCACCGGTATGTCCCTGACAAGCCCCAACATTTAAACCAGCTCATGCCCTCCTTCCCGACCCTTTCCTTTCCTTAGACCCCTATGACGCTCATGCTCCGGGGTGCCCCCTTCTCGCCTTGGATAAATTCAAGATGTCCTCCCTGACAGCTCTCCTCTGCTCCGGCGGCTTGCGGTTCCACCGACACACTGCTAAGCCCACAACTCACTTCTGCTGGACTGTGTGTGGCTTTCCCCAAGTGCCACAAGTGGGCCCTCCTGGAGCCATCGACACACCCTGGCCCCGACGGTGGGAGGCTCCGCCCCCGGCCGTGGTGTCTGGTCCCGCTCAACCCGGCGCAGGAGGAGCCCAGCTGTTCCCTCCCCCTTCTCGGGGCACCCAACTCGTTGCTGGGTAGGGACCCCAGGGGCTGCGTCTGTCTCCTGGGCTGATGTCCCTCACCTTCAGCACAGAACTCAGCGCAGGGCAGAGCCTCAGGGAAGCTCGCTGAGTCAGGAACAAGCGAGAACTGTCGGGTAAACGCTCGGCAGCCGCCCCTGGTGTCCCCACATGCAGAATGTCTGTCCCGGAGCAGCACAAGCCCGCCGTGTCCAAGAGGAACCTGACATCCTCCCCAGCCGCCCCTCTTCCTTAACTTCCCACCAGGTTGGGCGGTGTTGCCCCTCGCCCCCCGTCTCAGCTGCTGCCACGGGAGGGATGCGGAGGTCATGGGTGGGCGGGTGGGGAGATCACCGCCCTCACTGTGGCCCACCGTCCTCGGGCTCGGGCGGGGCGTTTCTCGTGGGCACTCCTCTAAGAGGCACCCAGCTGGGGCTCCCGCCTCCAGTACGCCTTCCATCCCAATCCCCAGAGGGAAAGCGGAGTGAGCGAGCACGTGCTCTCAGGCCTCTGCGAGCTGCTGACAAAGGCGTGTGAAACGCCCCAACACCGGTGGCCTTCTCCACCCTGGCAGCCCCGCCCTCCACTCTGAAGCTTGTGCCCCCACCACCCTCGTCTCAGAGTGTCACACGAGGACGGCTGGGCCGGCCCTTCCCTCTGCTGGACCACTCCCACTGGGCCCGCAGGGCCTGGCCTCTGAGGGAGCCTTGCTGTCCCTCCTGAGGGAAAGCTGGGTTGACGCCCTGGCCTTGGTGCAGGTCCCTTTCTGCGCAGCTGGGGCCCACCTGCGGGGCAGCAGGATCACCCTGAGCTGACTGTCTGCTTTCTTACAGCCTGGATCCCCTACAAGAGTCGCCTGGTGGTCTTCATCTTGGGCCCCCCGCCCAGCACAGGCCAGGGTGGGCAGCCAGAGACCCCAACACACCAGCGAGCTTTCAGATGTGACGGTGGACGGCCCTGACCTTCCAGGGAGTGTCTGTGTGTCATCAAGAGATCGGGGGGCCGACAGGGAGGGCCGGGCACCAGTCGTGCCCTGCTTTAGCCACTTTTGACACAGAGGTCACCACGGAGAAAAACGCCCCCCAGGCCCCACGCACCTCTCACTGACGGCAAGGTTCTGTTGCTTTAAAAAGCCCAGCAAAGTGTTGAGGATCCAATTGTCACTTTTTGGCTCTGCCCTAGTTTCTTTGATCACATTTTGGAAGAACTCCAGTAGGCCGACTTCATTCTGTAAAGAAAAAAATTATATAAAGCCTCCTCAAAATGAAAGATCAGCATTCTGAAACTGTCGCCTCGGCCTGCTCTGAAATGTCGCTCCTGGTGCTTCCCAAACACATGCAGAATGTCTGTCCCGAGCAGCACAAGCCCGCCGTGTCCAAGAGGAACCTGACATCCTCCCCAGCCGCCTCTTCCTTAACTTCCCACCAGGTTGGGCGGTGTTGCCCCTCGCCCCCCGTCTCAGCTGCTGCCACGGGAGGGATGCGGAGGTCATGGGTGGGCGGGTGGGGAGATCACCGCCCTCACTGTGGCCCACCGTCCTCGGGCTCGGGCGGGGCGTTTCTCGTGGGCACTCCTCTAAGAGGCACCCAGCTGGGGCTCCCGCCTCCAGTACGCCTTCCATCCCAATCCCCAGAGGGAAAGCGGAGTGAGCGAGCACGTGCTCTCAGGCCTCTGCGAGCTGCTGACAAAGGCGTGTGAAACGCCCCAACACCGGTGGCCTTCTCCACCCTGGCAGCCCCGCCCTCCACTCTGAAGCTTGTGCCCCCACCACCCTCGTCTCAGAGTGTCACACGAGGACGGCTGGGCCGGCCCTTCCCTCTGCTGGACCACTCCCACTGGGCCCGCAGGGCCTGGCCTCTGAGGGAGCCTTGCTGTCCCTCCTGAGGGAAAGCTGGGTTGACGCCCTGGCCTTGGTGCAGGTCCCTTTCTGCGCAGCTGGGGCCCACCTGCGGGGCAGCAGGATCACCCTGAGCTGACTGTCTGCTTTCTTACAGCCTGGATCCCCTACAAGAGTCGCCTGGTGGTCTTCATCTTGGGCCCCCCGCCCAGCACAGGCCAGGGTGGGCAGCCAGAGACCCCAACACACCAGCGAGCTTTCAGATGTGACGGTGGACGGCCCTGACCTTCCAGGGAGTGTCTGTGTGTCATCAAGAGATCGGGGGGCCGACAGGGAGGGCCGGGCACCAGTCGTGCCCTGCTTTAGCCACTTTTGACACAGAGGTCACCACGGAGAAAAACGCCCCCCAGGCCCCACGCACCTCTCACTGACGGCAAGGTTCTGTTGCTTTAAAAAGCCCAGCAAAGTGTTGAGGATCCAATTCGTCACTTTTTTTGGCTCTGCCCTAGTTTCTTTGATCACATTTTGGAAGAACTCCAGTAGGCCGACTTCATTCTGTAAAGAAAAAAAAATTATATAAAGCCTCCTCAAAATGAAAGATCAGCATTCTGAAACTGTCGCCCTCGGCCTGCTCTGAAATGTCGCTCCTGGTGCTTCCCCAAACACAGGCAGGTCCAGAAAATTCTGGTGGCCTTCTGTGAATGGCCAGTGTGCTCCGGCTTCCACAGCCGTCTCCGGGCAATCACACAGCGCTGGGCCAATGTGCTGCGGAAAGCCTGGGCTTCGTGGGCCGGGGTCCGGGGGACCCCAACCCCAGCTTCACTAGCAGTGCCGGCTGCGTGTA
The DNA here is from genome assembly GCA_022376925.1 of Tragulus kanchil. Classification (NCBI taxonomy): domain Eukaryota; kingdom Metazoa; phylum Chordata; class Mammalia; order Artiodactyla; family Tragulidae; genus Tragulus; species Tragulus kanchil. The sequence goes on from JAIOJX010000025.1 coordinate 43,183,749, forward strand.
GCCCACAGCCTTTATCCTTGAGCAGCATGTCTGACCTAAGTGCACTGTCCCATCTCTTCCCAGGCCCATCTCCTTCTGGGAGTCCTAGTAACTGCTAGAATAGGAAGGTAAGAAAAGCAGCAGATCAAAAAGGAAAGAAAAGAATACTCTACTTCTGAAAAGTCAAAAGTGGGTCTGAACTGCATTCATCCACGCATCAGCTCCTGAGCTGACAAAAGCGGTCTTCACAGGTTCTCCGAGTGAGCAAGGATGCGGTGTGCGACCCACTTAGGCCACGTGACCGGCCAGCTGACCCTGGCTCTCACTGTGCTCCCGCCTAGGCTGGCTCATCAGGGAGACATGTCTGAAGAATCCCCTCCTGCTGTGGACCGCCAGCTCAGCGAGTCAGGGTTCCACACTGCCCGTCCCCTCTGTGACCAGAGCGACATCAGTGCGGGGCCGCGGCAGCCACCTGGGTAGCATCAGTGGGTCAATCAACGTCTCCCCTGGTCGTGTGCTGTTTTCTTAAATCATCCTTTATCATGCCACGTCCACCTTTAAATACTGGAATTGCCACAATCTTTTTTTTTTTAATTTATGTATTTGGCTGCACCAAGTCTTAGCTATGGCCTGAGGGATCTTTGTTGAAACATGCAGGATCTAGTTCCCCAACCGGGGATAGAACCCAGGCCCCATGTACTGGGAGTGCAGGGTCTCAGCCACTGGACCACCAGGGAAGGCCCATGGAATTGCCACAATGATGCCTAAGGTTAACCCCCAAGGCACTCATCAAATTATACACTGCAGCTAACTGTCCACTCAGATAGACACGGCGGAACCAAGAAGTTGGCTAAGCCTGCCTCTTAGTTTTAATGAGGAAAATAAAAACTTGTTCTACATACACTGGGGAGACTGAGGTTTCCAAATGCAGAGGGAACACATTTTAAGTAGCAGGTTTCTGCCAGTTGCTGAAATTCAAATCAAACCACATGTTCCCTGAAGTATTGCTTTTTAACTTTTTATGTCAGATAAGGCTCCCCTGCTTCCCCCCTCACCCATAAGCTAAGCAGAGAACCTTAACTTTATGAAGATTTCATAGAACCGTCATTAATCAAAGGAACATTCTAGAAAAATACAATACTGGGAAGAAGCAAGACCAACTAACAAAAGTGCTCTCAATGTTTTGCTATTGTAACTGCTATAATATACACACAGGCACACAAGTGGCTAAAATAGAAATTTCATAATAATAATAAAAAAAACAACACTACGTGCCCTTCATAACACATGCACTCTCTGGTGACAAGCCTCCTGAAAAATCCCATAATCATCTCCTGAATCTCTTTCCAAGCCGATGCTATTATTCTGCTCATGCTAAACCAGGGCAAAGGCCACGCTGGCAGCCGAAGCTTCACTACAGATGAAGGCAAATCCAGACAGCATGAAAAGAAAGTTTTGCTTAACTTATGGGAAAGTATGCAAACTTCCGCAAAGGCACACAAATCACTGGGGAGAGAGGAAATGAGACAAGCAGGATTCCCTTTGTGCTAACCCCAAGAGGCAGGCCAGCTGGTGAAGAGAGCTGTCAGGAGGAGGACTCGGCTTCGCCAAGGAAAGGTTTTTTTCCCTAAGCCCACCTAGAAATACAGCGCTTGAACTCACAGGCCTGGCTGGGCTGCTGGGAGGTGATGAGTGTCTATTCCTTTACCATTGAGGAGTTTTTATTGGATGGATAGCACAGCAAGTCAGATTTCTGTTTGTCTTTTCCTATCAGTCCTGGGAGGCAATGGCTCGGAGCTGGAGCTGGGCTTCACTGGGGATATGTGTGTTCAGTTTGCAGTCTGCAGGCGAACGGGAAAGGCTCCGAGGGGCCAGCTGAGGGCGGCAGGGCTGCAGGGGGCCAAGTTGCTCCACCAGAGACTGATGGAGGGATGGAAAGTCACACGTGGGCTATCCACCTGGGCTTTCCACAGAAGCCTGCGTTTCAGGAAAACATACACACACAGACACAGCATTCTAGGTAAGGCCTTCTTCATTTTTCTGTGAGATCAGCAGATGCTAATAAGCTTGGCACGGACCTCTGGAGTCCCTGTGAACGCAGCCATTCAGCCATCTGGTTTTTGCAGGAAAACAGTGGACCAGTAATTCCCTGACATGAACACCATATTAAGAGCAATGCAGAAAGGCCAGTGCATTAGGGGATCCTTAATGTCCTTCTCAGAGGCAACAAGCCAGCACAAGCCTGCCCCACATCAGACAGAGCTGAAACTCAGCTGCCTGGGGCATCAAGCCTCCCGGCTCACTGCAGCTGGAACTGTCCCTTCAGGATGACTGGGCCCAGCTTTTGTATCATGCCAGGCACTCTCTATAGCTCTGCAACCGAGAAGCATCGTTTTCACATTCTAATCAAATTTCCCAAAGCATTCCATTCTACCCAATTCTACCCAATGCCAGGCCAGCCTCTCTGTCACAGACAGCAACCCTCCACTGCCAGGGGGTCTGTCCACTTTTCACTGCTGGGATGAAGCAAGGCAGGGGGTCACCTCGCTTTCTCTGCTGCTTTGGGAAGCAACCCCATCCGCCCTGCATCGGGCCCAAAGCTGACTTTTCCAGTGGACCTTCAGAGGTGACAAGATGTCAGAAGAGTACCCTGTTGGAATAGGATGAAGGCTGATTTCGCAACTGCCATTCCTGTCCCAAGTCACACGCCCTGGGAACCTGATGATAGGGCAGGACGGAGCTGGACTATATTTAGGAGACTGCAACCCGAGAGAGACAGCTGCCCGGTGGCAGAGGCGGAGGAAGAAAGAAGCCGCAGAGCACGTGCTGTAGAAGGGCTGGCTGGGTGGCCGGGAGGGGCCCCGCAGCTACAGGGACCCTGGCTCCACCGCCTGAATACCGCCCCACAGGCAGAGGTGGCCAGCCATGCGGGGGTTGGGGGGGGGGGCAGTACGTGGCTGCCACTGCTGCTAATGCTGCTAACAGTTGTGCCAACAGCAACAACAATAGGTGCTTTCTCTACATGAACTCACCCAACCCCAACACCCACACAGCGGGAGAGCAGCTGGGCTGGACTCTGCCCCTGTCCCTGGGTTCCTCTGCCACAAGGACAGTCAGAGCCTGCCTTCCTTCCCGGGGACTGAAGCTGAGCACCTGCCAGGGCCGGCACGACACACAGCAACTCGTTCATCCAGAGAACACATTTCCCCACCACTTCCATTATTTTCTGTGAGAGTCGCCAGCTGTTCAAAGACTCTTACCATAGTAAAAATGTCACAAACGCCCTTAGCAAATAGCTTAAAAATCAGGAGGAGCAAATGGCAAGAACGGCTGCTGCCAAGGTTGCCTAAGCCACGTGGCGCTCTCCGCTGTGGCCGACGCACACTGGTTCCTCCCAGCCTGGGGGGACCGCGGTGACCAGGCTTCCGGGGCTGGTAGGGGGGCCGGAGTGCCCAGGGGCCTCTCTCTTGTGTGTCTCTACAGCCTTCCCCAGAGAAATTACAGAGCGTGCCCTCCTGGACACTGCCGGGTTCTATAGCCTCGACGTGACAAAACGAGCCCTGTGGTCACGCATGGGGTCGGGTGTCAAGCACGCTGTAGCTCCCTGCTGTGCCGCTCTGACTCCTCTGACCTGGGTGACGCACACACAAGGCGGTCCCTAACTGCGCAGGCCATGTTGCGGGGGAGCAGCTGACAGCCGTGCAACCCCACATCGTGACTGCACGACACGGCCCCGACTGGGGAGGGAGCACACGAGTTGCTGTGTGGAGGGAGGTGTCCACGGAGGAGACAGTCCTGAGTCTGCACACGAGCTCCGGGCTTCCCCATCATTCCCGCGAGTCTAATCGTTCTTCCAAGGTGAGAAAAACAGAATGCAGGCCCAACAATGTGGTGAGAAATGGCTCTGAAAATCTCATCAGTGCTAGCGTGGGGTGTGAGACAGACACGAGCCAAGGAGGCCCCGAGAGGGCAGTGGTGCCCGGCAGACAAAACGAGGGACAGCCACGGGGAAGACTGGAAACTGTTGTGGGGGTGTGGAGGGGTCTATGATGTGAACGGGGCCTCAACTCTGCTTTTCGTGGAAACAGGTAGTGGACACCCTTCAGTGGGTGAGAGAAAAAAAAGACTCACCCAGAGGAGCTGTCAGTGGTGAAAAACAAAAGGGGGCTAATCGGGGGTGTGAGGCCGGCAGAGGAGCATCGCTCACCACTGTGTCAGGAGAGGGCCGGGATCCTGAGTCTCTGGGGCCACGCTGAAGATGCCGGGCCTCTGCAGAAGTTCCGAACCTGATCCCAGACACTGACGGTGTGCACTCGGGTCTGACGCTGGGACCACATGACTGCAAGGGTCTATAGTCCTATTTCGGTCCCCACAATTTTCACCTCCGGGTCACATTCCCAGAGAGCTTGGGAGCCCCTAAAATCTGAGCTCTGCTCTCAACAATTTCACCTGAGCTGTTCCCAACAAAGTCGGGAAGTACTCACATGTGAGCTGGCCTCTCACGAGAGACAGCTACCTGTGAGTCTTCATGCCCTGCGACGCACTCACTCTAGGAAGGACGCTGAGGGAGACCAACCGGGGACCAGGACTTCCCCTTGGACAATCAAAGGCCAAATAACACTGGTAATAAATGTTGACAGCAGACAGGCATAATCAAAGACGGTGAGAATGGGGCACATAAAGGATGCTGTCAAGAAATCAATTCTGATGATAATCACTCTTCAGTGAGTCGAAAGCCAGCACTGCCCCAACAACCCTGACGGAGGAAACCCGTGTCGCCGACGGCAGCCTTCTGCTGACTCTCCCCAAAGGAAACCAGCCCACAGACAGGACAAGAGGGGCTTCAGGATGGGCTTGGGACAGAGCCCCTGAGAATCCCCAAGGCAGGCGCTCAGGAATGCACTCCTCCCAGTGGGCAGGTGCCTGTGGGGTCAGACGCCTCTGCGCCCAGCGGATTCCACCCCTGAGAGCCTGCTGGCACTTGCACTTGAAATGAATGAACTGTGGGGTTTTCGGGAGTCAAGTTAGAAGACGTGCCTTTTGATCTGACTTGACTGGAACAAAATATTGGTTATTTCTTCCATGCACAGACTAACTGTGAAAGCACCCTTAAGCTGGCAAGCGCTGGATGCAATTTTATAAACTGAAGAATAAAATCAATTTTGAAAATTGCATGGAGCTGAAATATGGCAAGTGATGATGCTGACCAAATGGATTTTCCCTCGTCTGTGGTTAGACAGTGAGTTCTCTGCTCCTCGGTTAAGTCTGGGCAGTCTAAAACCAGTATATGAGGTTTCAGGAGCTTTGTTAGCTATTAGCTTTAAAGTAGTATTACCTATGGGATATACAGATGTTTGTCATGGGAAATTATTTTACAGGCTATTCATCCAAATAGAAAACCAAGCCATTTCAAGCCAACAAGAGACTCAGAGCAACACTCTTGGAAAACAAACCATCTGACAACCAACCATCATCACATCTTTTGTTTCGTTGTTCCTTGGAGACACCTTACTTTTCCATGATGTCAGAAACCAAAGATTATGATTAAATGGGGAAGAACCAGTTGGGGAAATGAAATGGTTCAAATAAATAAAACCACGTATCTTGAGACTGCACACAAAGACAGACAGACAGATGGCAGCAGAAGCCGGTGGCTCGGCGGGTCCCGGTCCTCGCTCTCCGCAGGCTCGCCGGGCTCGCCGGGCTGTCCTCGAGAGTCTGCCCCGCGGGGCCCTGCAGGTGGTAACGGCCGTCCGCTGCTCTTCTCCAGGAGCAGCCTGTTCCTGGGGTCTGCTGGGCCGTAGGCCGGCCTTTTAGGTTCCGTGAAGATGCAGCTGGGTCAGTTGTCTTTGGGCCCCAACAACCCTGACGGGCCGTACGGCAGCCTTCTGCTGACTCTCCCCAAAGGAAACCAGCCCACAGACAGGACAAGAGGGGCTTCAGGATGGGCTTGGGACAGAGCCCCTGAGAATCCCCAAGGCAGGCGCTCAGGAATGCACTCCTCCCAGTGGGCAGGTGCCTGTGGGGTCAGACGCCTCTGCGCCCAGCGGATTCCACCCCTGAGAGCCTGCTGGCACTTGCACTTGAAATGAATGAACTGTGGGGTTTTCGGAGTCAAGTTAGAAGGCGTGCCTTTTGATCTGACTTGACTGGAACAAAATATTGGTTATTTCTTCCATGCACAGACTAACTGTGAAAGCACCCTTAAGCTGGCAAGCGCTGGATGCAATTTTATAAACTGAAGAATAAAATCAATTTTGAAAATTGCATGGAGCTGAAATATGGCAAGTGATGATGCTGACCAAATGGATTTTCCCTCGTCTGTGGTTAGACAGTGAGTTCTCTGCTCCTCGGTTAAGTCTGGGCAGTCTAAAACCAGTATATGAGGTTTCAGGAGCTTTGTTAGCTATTAGCTTTAAAGTAGTATTACCTATGGGATATACAGATGTTTGTCATGGGAAATTATTTTACAGGCTATTCATCCAAATAGAAAACCAAGCCATTTCAAGCCAACAAGAGACTCAGAGCAACACTCTTGGAAAACAAACCATCTGACAACCAACCATCATCACATCTTTTGTTTCGTTGTTCCTTGGAGACACCTTACTTTTCCATGATGTCAGAAACCAAAGATTATGATTAAATGGGGAAGAACCAGTTGGGGAAATGAAATGGTTCAAATAAATAAAACCACGTATCTTGAGACTGCACACAAAGACAGACAGACAGATGGCAGCAGAAGCCGGTGGCTCGGCGGGTCCCGGTCCTCGCTCTCCGCAGGCTCGCCGGGCTCGCCGGGCTGTCCTCGAGAGTCTGCCCCGCGGGGCCCTGCAGGTGGTAACGGCCGTCCGCTGCTCTTCTCCAGGAGCAGCCTGTTCCTGGGGTCTGCTGGGCCGTAGGCCGGCCTTTTAGGTTCCGTGAAGATGCAGCTGGGTCAGTTGTCTTTGGGGTGAGTGTCTTGTTCCTCTCCTCTTTCCCCTGGGGAGGGAAGAGCTTCAGGGGCCTTCTCAGAGCTCTGCTGGCTCCTCAGTGCCAGAGGTGAGATCTGCAGTCAAGACTGTCTGTCTGGACGTGTGGCTGCCTAAGAGCGGTAGGGCGTGGAGAAGGGATGGGCTAGAAGTCTGGGGTTAGTAGATGCAAACTGTTATATACAGGATGGGTGGACAACAAGGTCCTACTGCAGAGCACAGCGAACCACATTCAAGGTCTTGGGATAAACCATAATGGAAAAGAATATAAAAAAGAATGTACACATGTGTGTAACTGAGTCAGCTGGCTGCGCAGCAGAAATGAACACAACACTGTAAATCAACTACACGTTAACAAATACAAACGAGTGTCTGTCTCTTAGTCAGTGTGTTGACCTACTGCCCTTCAGGGCTACTCACGAGGGTTAACCACACATGGAAAGATAAAGCTCTTATATATGACAATCGCACAGGGCACTGGAGGAGAAACTGGCAATCCACTCCAGTATACTTGTCGGGAAAATCCCGTGGACAGAGGAGCCTGGTGGGCTACATTCCGTGGGGCCACACAGAGTTGGATACAACGGAGCACACACAGGGCGCTGTGGTGCAAACGGCGGGTTCTCAAGAAACACTGGACTGGGGCTGCTCTGCCCTTCCTCCACTGAAACCTCCCACGACAGATGCCACTGAAATCATCACATCTTTTGTTTCGTTGTTCCTTGGAGACACCTTACTTTTCCATGATGTCAGAAACCAAAGATTATGATTAAATGGGGAAGAACCAGTTGGGGAAATGAAATGGTTCAAATAAATAAAACCACGTATCTTGAGACTGCACACAAAGACAGACAGACAGATGGCAGCAGAAGCCGGTGGCTCGGCGGGTCCCGGTCCTCGCTCTCCGCAGGCTCGCCGGGCTCGCCGGGCTGTCCTCGAGAGTCTGCCCCGCGGGGCCCTGCAGGTGGTAACGGCCGTCCGCTGCTCTTCTCCAGGAGCAGCCTGTTCCTGGGGTCTGCTGGGCCGTGGGCCGGGCTTTTAGGTTCCGTGAAGATGCAGCTGGGTCAGTTGTCTTTGGGGTGAGTGTCTTGTTCCTCTCCTCTTTCCCCTGGGGAGGGAAGAGCTTCAGGGGCCTTCTCAGAGCTCTGCTGGCTCCTCAGTGCCAGAGGTGAGATCTGCAGTCAAGACTGTCTGTCTGGACGTGTGGCTGCCTAAGAGCGGTAGGGCGTGGAGAAGGGATGGGCTAGAAGTCTGGGGTTAGTAGATGCAAACTGTTATATACAGGATGGGTGGACAACAAGGTCCTACTGCAGAGCACAGCGAACCACATTCAAGGTCTTGGGATAAACCATAATGGAAAAGAATATAAAAAAGAATGTACACATGTGTGTAACTGAGTCAGCTGGCTGCGCAGCAGAAATGAACACAACACTGTAAATCAACTACACGTTAAAAAATAAAAACGAGTGTCTGTCTCTTAGTCAGTGTGTTGACCTACTGCCCTTCAGGGCTACTCACGAGGGTTAACCACACATGGAAAGATAAAGCTCTTATATATGACAATCGCACAGGGCACTGGAGGAGAAACTGGCAATCCACTCCAGTATACTTGTCGGGAAAATCCCGTGGACAGAGGAGCCTGGTGGGCTACATTCCGTGGGGCCACACAGAGTTGGATACAACGGAGCACACACAGGGCGCTGTGGTGCAAACGGCGGGTTCTCAAGAAACACTGGACTGGGGCTGCTCTGCCCTTCCTCCACTGAAACCTCCCACGACAGATGCCACTGAAATCTGACCCCCGAACTCATACAGAGCCAGCCACCCTGAGAACTCTGACATGTTCCTACCAACTGCATGACACGAGGCACTGGGCAAAATCATCCACAAACCCACAAACCCCACACACGGTGGGGAGTCTGTGTGGAAAGGTTCCATCAGAAGGGGCCAAGTATCTAAGCCAGAGTGTCAAAGAAACAAAATAAACAGAACTGCAGGAGAGCTTGCATCTCTTTTCTCTGACTTAAACTTTCTACTTGGAAAATGAACATTTCTGCTTTCCACTGGCATTGACTGATTTTCACTAAATTTAGCAGACAGCACTTTTTATGTTTACTTATAGGGCAGGTTGGCATCATAAAAACCTAGAGGGGTGGGCAAAAGGTTTACATGGACTGACGTGCTATGACTCCGTTTCATGAAGCCTCAGCAGGGCTGGGTAAAACATTAATACCCACAAAACTGAACATTCTGTTTTCTCTATTAGGGGACTCCAAACAGCAATGAACCTAGAACAGGACTGCTGTTTGGCCCTGCAGCACACTGTATGTGCAAGCAGGCAGGAGCTCAGACGCAGAAAGTCTGGCCCCTGACGTCAGCTCCTGCACGGGCCTGACGACGTCCCTCAGCGACGTACGCTCAACCACAGAGGTGATGCTTCCTGACCAGGAAAATGGGGAGACGGACAGTATCCACTGCAGGGGTTGCTGGAGGATGGGTTAGAAAGTGGTCCACCATGAGCCTCTGAACCTGCTATTAGCCAACAGCCTCGATTCTGCACTGCCTGTCAGGCCAATGACAACACCGCTGTGCTCCCCATCCAGCAAAGGGTTGGGCCCCTTATTGTGAAAGCGTTTAAATGTACTCAGAGTTAACCACAATGAAAGCTCTTATATATGACAATCGCACAGGGCACTGGAGGAGAAACTGGCAATCCACTCCAGTATACTTGTCGGGAAAATCCGTGGACAGAGGAGCCTGGTGGGCTACATTCCGTGGGGCCACACAGAGTTGGATACAACGGAGCACACACAGGCCGCTGTGGTGCAAACGGCGGGTTCTCAAGAAACACTGGACTGGGGCTGCTCTGCCCTTCCTCCACTGAAACCTCCACGACAGATGCCACTGAAATCTGACCCCCGAACTCATACAGAGCCAGCCACCCTGAGAACTCTGACATGTTCCTACCAACTGCATGACACGAGGCACTGGGCAAAATCATCCACAAACCCACAAACCCCACACACGGTGGGGAGTCTGTGTGGAAAGGTTCCATCAGAAGGGGCCAAGTATCTAAGCCAGAGTGTCAAAGAAACAAAATAAACAGAACTGCAGGAGAGCTTGCATCTCTTTTCTCTGACTTAAACTTTCTACTTGGAAAATGAACATTTCTGCTTTCCACTGGCATTGACTGATTTTCACTAAATTTAGCAGACAGCACTTTTTATGTTTACTTATAGGGCAGGTTGGCATCATAAAAACCTAGAGGGGTGGGCAAAAGGTTTACATGGACTGACGTGCTATGACTCCGTTTCATGAAGCCTCAGCAGGGCTGGGTAAAACATTAATACCCACAAAACTGAACATTCTGTTTTCTCTATTAGGGGACTCCAAACAGCAATGAACCTAGAACAGGACTGCTGTTTGGCCCTGCAGCACACTGTATGTGCAAGCAGGCAGGAGCTCAGACGCAGAAAGTCTGGCCCCTGACGTCAGCTCCTGCACGGGCCTGACGACGTCCCTCAGCGACGTACGCTCAACCACAGAGGTGATGCTTCCTGACCAGGAAAATGGGGAGACGGACAGTATCCACTGCAGGGGTTGCTGGAGGATGGGTTAGAAAGTGGTCCACCATGAGCCTCTGAACCTGCTATTAGCCAACAGCCTCGATTCTGCACTGCCTGTCAGGCCAATGACAACACCGCGTCTGTGCTCCCCATCCAGCAAAGCGGGGTTTAGGAAGAGACACCCCCACAGAAACTACCTTTATTGTACACAAAGAAACACCTGCATACAACCTTGACCATTCTCACTACTCTTCATGGACACGTGGACTCAGAGAAGGACTTGCTATGCTACTAGGATCTCTCACTTTGTAGAATTCTTATCCTTGATCTCGGCTTCTGTATGTCCGTTCCTTACTCCTTACAAGTGAGGTTGGAAACCAAGGGAGTCTTGACACACAGAGAGAGGAAAGGTAAGCTCAGTTGGCTGAAGCTTCAGGTGGGACATGAAACGTCATGAGGAAGAAATAGTCACACAGGCTATCTGGTGGGAGGGGACTATCAGGCGGGCTTAAGAGAAAATGACATCAGGATGCAGGTTTGATTTTCATGTCCTAAAGAAACCAGTTATTTAGGCATCAGGGATACCAAGTGACCTACGGCTGGTCATGGCACGTGGCATGGTTGAGGCAGAAACCCCAGGCTTCTCCCCACCAAGCTCAGCAACACATGCACTACCCTGTGATTGGCTGGGTTGGCGAAAGGGTGGTTTATGTATCTGACTTCGGGAAACAGAGATGCTTTATCAGGAATGCTCCTTCCCCAGGACTTATGAGTATTGTGACAGAATCCCATTCGTTCATTGACCCATCCATCCGTTCACCCATGCCTACTAACGGGCCAGACTTTGTGATGGATGCTAAGGTAGACTGTATTAGTGACAGTTTGTCTGACTTTTACCCCATGGACTCCAAACAGCAATGAACCTAGAACAGGACTGCTGTTTGGCCCTGCAGCACACTGTATGTGCAAGCAGGCAGGAGCTCAGACGCAGAAAGTCTGGCCCCTGACGTCAGCTCCTGCACGGGCCTGACGACGTCCCTCAGCGACGTACGCTCAACCACAGAGGTGATGCTTCCTGACCAGGAAAATGGGGAGACGGACAGTATCCACTGCAGGGGTTGCTGGAGGATGGGTTAGAAAGTGGTCCACCATGAGCCTCTGAACCTGCTATTAGCCAACAGCCTCGATTCTGCACTGCCTGTCAGGCCAATGACAACACCGCGTCTGTGCTCCCCATCCAGCAAAGCGGGGTTTAGGAAGAGACACCCCCACAGAAACTACCTTTATTGTACACAAAGAAACACCTGCATACAACCTTGACCATTCTCACTACTCTTCATGGACACGTGGACTCAGAGAAGGACTTGCTATGCTACTAGGATCTCTCACTTTGTAGAATTCTTATCCTTGATCTCGGCTTCTGTATGTCCGTTCCTTACTCCTTACAAGTGAGGTTGGAAACCAAGGGAGTCTTGACACACAGAGAGAGGAAAGGTAAGCTCAGTTGGCTGAAGCTTCAGGTGGGACATGAAACGTCATGAGGAAGAAATAGTCACACAGGCTATCTGGTGGGAGGGGACTATCAGGCGGGCTTAAGAGAAAATGACATCAGGATGCAGGTTTGATTTTCATGTCCTAAAGAAACCAGTTATTTAGGCATCAGGGATACCAAGTGACCTACGGCTGGTCATGGCACGTGGCATGGTTGAGGCAGAAACCCCAGGCTTCTCCCCACCAAGCTCAGCAACACATGCACTACCCTGTGATTGGCTGGGTTGGCGAAAGGGTGGTTTATGTATCTGACTTCGGGAAACAGAGATGCTTTATCAGGAATGCTCCTTCCCCAGGACTTATGAGTATTGTGACAGAATCCCATTCGTTCATTGACCCATCCATCCGTTCACCCATGCCTACTAACGGGCCAGACTTTGTGATGGATGCTAAGGTAGACTGTATTAGTGACAGTTTCTCAGTCACGTCTGACTTTTTTTGACCCCATGGACTGTAGCCCCCTGGGCAAGTACTCTCCAGACAAGAACACTGGAGTGGGTAGCCACTCCCTTCTCTAGGGGATCTTCCTAACCCAGGGATCAAACCTGGGTCTCTTGCACTGCAGGCAGATTCTTTACCACCTGAGTCACCAGAAGCCCTAATAAAAATGAGGGCTCTAAAGTTGTCCTCAACAAGTACAATATACTAACACATATATATGGAATCTAGTAGGATGGTGATGATGGCACATGCAGTGAAGTGACGGAAAGACAGATGTGGACAGTGGACATATGGACATTGTGGGGAAGGAACAGTGGGTGAGAGGCATAAAGGAAGTAGCATGAAGGCCTGTACTATCATATGTGAAGAAAATAGCTACAGTCATTGCTCTATGAGATAAGCAGATCCTTCATGGGTGCTATATGATGGTCTGGAGGGGTGGGATGGGGGGATATACATATGACTAATCTGAGAACATACATATCTGTAAACAACAAAACTCTGTAAAAGTTAAAAGCAAAATAAAAGTTAAAAAAAAAAAATTGATAGAGATGATTACCTAGGCGCGAGTATAGATCACAAAAGCTCCTGTACTTCTGCCTTTTAGTTACAGTGTAATATGCTTTTTACAACTCGTAGTTTCCTTTGTAAATTAAGAATTATAAGAATGTTTCCTGTACAAACACGCATTTCCCCCTGAGGACAAAGGTGTTTACCTCGGCGCTAGTAGAGGAGCAAAAAGCTCCAGAAATAACCACTTTTGCATCTCTAGAGGAGCAAAAAGCTCTTGTAGTAACCACGTTTGGGATTACTAGTTAACTTGAGATTTCTAGTTGAGAAAATATAAAAGAGTAAGGTAAGATGGTGTGGGAGGCTCGCTCATGGAGATCGGCTGCGCCCGATGTGAGATCGAGACTCTCCAGCTGTGGGGTAAGAAGTTCTGATTATTTGATTGAGTTCTGAGAATTTGTGCTTGCCTTTATTTGAATTCTGATTAACTGAATCTTGATTCTGATTATTATATGTACTATGATTAATAAAGCTACTCTTGGTTTGACAATAAAAAAATAAATAAATAAATAAAGTTATCCTCAAGTTGCTCAGTCGTGTCTGACTGTCTGTGACCCATGGGCAGCAGCCTGCTAGGCTCTTCGGCCCTTGGAATTTCCCAGGCAAGAATACTGGAGTGGGTTGCCATGCTCTTCTCCAGGGAAATCTTCCCAACCCAGGGATCAGTCCCATGCCCCTGACACTGTCAGCAGAATCTTTACCATCTGAGCCACTAGGGAAGCCCAAGAGAGACTACTAGAGTTCTGAAAATCCCAAGGAGAAACTATTACTGTGCAGTTCAGCGTTCACCACAGTAGGACAACAGGGCTAGAGCTGTGTAATTCGGGGAAGAGAGCCATTATTATAGCAACTAGAAATGAAGCACAACCTTGAAACATTACGAATCACTGCACTGTACACCTGTAACTTCCTTAACATTGAATGTCAACTATATTTCAATCACAAAAATTAAAGACAGCTCTGAAGGTTTTCTCTCTTTTTTAATCGTCCATGGGTAAGGAATGCATTATTGGTAAGGACTGTGTGCTTAATGTTTAATTTAATCAGTGACCCAAAGGCAGGAGTGTGGAGTCGGAGCTCTGCAGAGCACACCTCCACCACAGCTACTGATTTAATGAATACTCCTGGGCACTCTTTAAATTGAAAGATGGTTCTTTAGATTGGTGCATCTGCCCTTCTCAGCAATCTGCTGTGTTTCTGAGGAAGGCAGAAAAAAACACGAACATACCATTTTCGGGTATGTTGTGAGTAATTCAGCTTCCAATGATTACAAGTCATCAAGAGCTCAGGATGCCTAATTTCAGGGAAAAAAAAGGTCTGAATCATCTTCTTCCCATTCCTACCAACTTCTCTTCTCATCTGTCTTGAAAATTTAAAGTACTAGCCATTAAAAAAAAACCCAAAGACTGCAAAATGAATCACCTAATACATTATCAGCAAGCTATAAAAATAAGCACATTTTTAATATAGCAAAAAAACAAAAGTAAGTTCTCATAAAACTGTCTTAAAAGCCACCATCTCCTTGAGAGGTTTCCCCTCTTGCCCCATCAAGGTAATCACGACCTCCTCTGGGCTCCCGGCTCACCTCACTTGTCTATCTAGTGCAATCTACCCTGGGGGCTGGTTAGCTGTGGTATCATATATACATATTCTCAGAAAGCAAAGAAAACAAATCAAAGAAAGTCTGTCCCTGTCTCAGTACCTGCTGCACAGGAGATGCTAATAAAACTGCTGAGCTGAACAGATAAAATTGTTTCCTTAAACAGGGCTTATACATCTGGAAGTTCTGTCTAATGTCAAAAAGGCTTATACCCCTTTAGCACCAGGGGATAGCCCAGCCTGACACTGTCAGCAGAATCTACTAGAGGGGTTCTGAAAATCCCAAGGAGAAACTATTACTGTGCAGTTCAGCGTTCACCACAGTAGGACAACAGGGCTAGAGCTGTGTAATTCGGGGAAGAGAGCCATTATTATAGCAACTAGAAATGAAGCACAACCTTGAAACATTACGAATCACTGCACTGTACACCTGTAACTTCCTTAACATTGAATGTCAACTATATTTCAATCACAAAAATTAAAGACAGCTCTGAAGGTTTTCTCTCTTTTTTAATCGTCCATGGGTAAGGAATGCATTATTGGTAAGGACTGTGTGCTTAATGTTTAATTTAATCAGTGACCCAAAGGCAGGAGTGTGGAGTCGGAGCTCTGCAGAGCACACCTCCACCACAGCTACTGATTTAATGAATACTCCTGGGCACTCTTTAAATTGAAAGATGGTTCTTTAGATTGGTGCATCTGCCCTTCTCAGCAATCTGCTGTGTTTCTGAGGAAGGCAGAAAAAAACACGAACATACCATTTTCGGGTATGTTGTGAGTAATTCAGCTTCCAATGATTACAAGTCATCAAGAGCTCAGGATGCCTAATTTCAGGGGAAAAAAATGGTCTGAATCATCTTCTTCCCATTCCTACCAACTTCTCTTCTCATCTGTCTTGAAAATTTAAAGTACTAGCCATTAAAAAAAAACCCAAAGACTGCAAAATGAATCACCTAATACATTATCAGCAAGCTATAAAAATAAGCACATTTTTAATATAGCAAAAAAACAAAAGTAAGTTCTCATAAAACTGTCTTAAAAGCCACCATCTCCTTGAGAGGTTTCCCCTCTTGCCCCATCAAGGTAATCACGACCTCCTCTGGGCTCCCGGCTCACCTCACTTGTCTATCTAGTGCAATCTACCCTGGGGGCTGGTTAGCTGTGGTATCATATATACATATTCTCAGAAAGCAAAGAAAACAAATCAAAGAAAGTCTGTCCCTGTCTCAGTACCTGCTGCACAGGAGATGCTAATAAAACTGCTGAGCTGAACAGATAAAATTGTTTCCTTAAACAGGGCTTATACATCTGGAAGTTCTGTCTAATGTCAGAAAGGAAAGAGGAACTTGATGAAGAGCCTCTTTTTTTTTTTTGGCCACTTCTATTGGTCTTTCATTTATCCATTTTCATCCATCTTTGTTCTTTGGCCCGTGTGGGCCTCCCATCATGGTGGCCTCTGTTGTCACAGAGCACCGGCTCTGGGCACATGCGCTCCAGAGCTCTGGCTCGGTAGTTGGACACATCGGTCCAGCCGCTTCAAGGCAAGTGGGATCTTCCCAGGCCAGGGATCAAACTGGTGCCCCTTGCACTGCAAGGCGGTGTCCTTACCCACTGGACCACCAGGGAAGCCCTGATGAAGGGCTTCTTGATGAAGGTGAAAGAGGAGAGTGAAAAATCTGGCTTGAAACTCAACATTCAAAATACTAAGATCATGGCATCAAGTTTCACACATCATGGCAAATAGAAGGGGAAAAAGTGGAGGAAGCAGTGACAGAATTCATTTCCTTGGGCTCCAAAATCACTGTAGATGGTGACTGAAGCCATGAAATTAAAAGATACTTGCTCCAAGGAAGGAAAGCTATGGTGAACCTAGATAGCATATTAAAAAGCAGAGACATCATTTTGCTGAGAAAGGTCCATATAGTCAAAGCTGTGGCTATTCCAGCAGTCATATATGGGGGTGAGAGAAGGAACATAAAAGACGGCTGAGGCTGAAGAATTGATGCTTTTGAGAAGGCGCTTAAGAATTCCTTGAACTACAAGATCAAACCAGTCAGTCCTAAAGGAAATCAACCCTGAATACTCATTGGAAGGACTGGTGCTGAAGCAGAAGCTTCAATACTTTGGCCACCTGATGGGAAGGGCCAACTCATTGGAAAAGGGAAAGACTGAAGGCAAAAGAAGGGGGCAACAGAGGATGAGATGGTTGGATGGTATCACTGCCTCAATGGTCGTGAATTCTGAGCAAACTCCAGGAGATACTGGAGGACAGAGGAGTCTGGTGTGCTGCAGTACATGGGGTTGCAAAGAAGCTGTACACACTTAGTGATTAAACAACAACAAACACCAACAAAACTGGGCTTTCAACTATGAAAACAGAAACTCATTCGCTTGCCACTCTTAGCAAACATCTCTCCAATGCCTCTGAGGCTGAGGCACTTGAAGAACACAGGAGGGGAGCCTGGGACGCAGACGTGAATGCGTCTCTGCTTCAGAGAACTCGGTGGTGGTGAGCTACTATCTCCAGGGCTGAGAAGCCTGTCTGTGCCCTCTCATCCCTTATCAGATTTGGCAAAGATTATGTTAAAGTATATTAAAAAAAAGCAGGACTGGAATTTAGTGTTTAATATTTAGTCTGGAGTTTATTTCAAGTGGGCTGGAAATTCAAGATGCAGTGGGGGTGTAAACCTAAAACTCGGCTGTGTTAGGTCAACTTAGGAACAATTTGTGAGTTGTAAGAGGTTTCAGCTTAAAAGGTGTCTTGAACAAGATGCTCACTGACTGACACACAGGGCTGGAGCTCGGCACTGCAGATGTAACGATCAGCGCTGAGTAGCAGAGAGAGAGGATGAAACAGTCCTTGCCTAAACAAAATCCACTCATTAGTAAAAAATTAAAACGCAGTGCCACAATCACCGCATGATACAAGAGCCGTCCACGGGAGGCGGGGCGCTGCTCTGCCCCAAGTGGAGCAAACAACCAAGCACGTCTAATCACTGGTGGGAAAGAGGTTCCCATGCATCTCGGCAGAACACCTATTAACCTGAAGCCTCTTAGGACCCATGTGTTCTTTCCAGGTCGATCTAACAAAACTGAGTTTCACACGCTCTCTGGATACTTCTCAAATGAGCTGATTTATGGATGATAAAGAGAGACTCATTCACTCAACAAGCATTCACTGGTCTACCTGGTACCAGAAGTGGCAGGATTTTGTGACTGAAGCATACATATATACAAATGGTAATATCCTAACATCTCTGCATAGTTACTGCTCAGTTACAATATGAAAGCCGAGGTTTTCCAGAGATTTAGTGCTCCACACGGTAAGTGTGGCAGATACCTCGTTCCAGAGAGATGCTGCAGAGAATCTTTTCACAGCCTTCCTGACAGACAAGTATAAGACAACAGTGACGAGTGCCACTCTTACAGACGCCCTATCACTTTAATGTTGCCGTGACAAACCACACCGCAGAGCCCAACAGCCCTGGAAAGGGTGGAGAATCCCCAAGCCCATCTTCATGGTGTCAGATTCTTAATGGCCCCTTCAGAGGCGGCCTCCAAGGATTGACACTTTTAGTCAGTTCTCAGCATTTTGCATGGAATCAATGTGTCTTCCACAATCAGTAAAACAACTGGCTGGTTTTTGAGAACCCAACTTCCTGTCAGACCCTGTCACGGCTCAACACTGCCAGACACCCAGAAAGCCTATGTATTGATTTCCTTTGGTCCTGCAGACAGAAGAGAGAACACTCATCCGTGACAACCGCACTGTCTTCGAAAGGCCTCCATGCCCCCGGGAGCGGCTCTTCACATCTACACACAAGAAAGGACAGGCACAAGATCCTGCCACATGGGTTTTCGAAGGAGCATCGACCATACAGGCTGGTGAGGAAGGCGGTCAGCAGGCCTGGTTTTAGGGTGCAGGTGCAGCCATCGTGACTCTACCCGGAGTCGTCCACAGAGCACCCCGCCTGCCCGGCCTCGGACCAGTACCTACCAGCAGGGTGAAGCTGTGCTCCGGCAGCATCCCGTACTGTCGCACAAGCCTCTCCCGGGTCACACGGGGCAGCTCAGGGAGCCGCTCCCGGAGCTGGTCAATGTTGATCACCTGCTGTGGGTCCACGCCAGCGGGTAGGGACCCCGAGTCGTACAGCAGCAGCGGGGGCAGGTTGGGCTCCGGCATGAACCTGGGCACAGAGAGGAGACGGCCTCACTCTCAGCACTTGGCTTAGTTGGAAGAAATGAATCTTTGTCAATGTGAAAGTCTATGTCTGCAGATGCTATGTTATTTATGAATATTTTCAGATGCCCCACTGTATCAAGTCTCCTAAGTTTTCCAGGAACTAGTCCTGGTACAAATGTAGGGTCAATACAACCACATCCAGCACTCTCTGTGCTCATAAACAAGCATCGAGTGAAAAAACCACAGCAAGGGCTGACACTACACTGTGATTTATAACTGTGAATAAGGTGTATATTCATAGTAAGACATAGACTGGAAAAGAAAATAGGACCAAATGAGAGCAAATGGCTTTTTAGGAAGACAGGTGAATTTGCCCATTTTAAACTTTTCAATATTTTTAGCAGTTTTTATGTAATACATAAAAAAATTAAAGAAGTAGGAAACCTTTCTTGAGAAATGGAAGAAATAAATGAACTTTGCCTAAACACTGGGTAGGCCAAAAAGTCAGTTCAAGTTCTTTCCCTATCATCTGATGGAAAAACCCAAATGAACTTTTGGGCCAACCCAATACCCAGTGGAAGCTGGGGAGAGGCAGGGATGGATACGGGGAGCACAGGAGTTTGGGGCAGTCAGCTAGTCTGTGCGATGCTGTCGTGGTGCACACATGTCATGACACGTCTGTGGAGACCCACAGGACAGACGACCTAAGGGGGAACTCCAAGGTGAACTATGGACTTCAGTTAATAAAAGGCATCAACACTGCTCCACCAGCTTTAACAAATGTACCACACTACACACCCATACAAGATGCTATAAAAGGAAACCTGTGGGGTGGGGGGTGGCACACAGCATACACCAAGGACTATACAGAGCTCTGTCCTTTCCACTCAATTCTGCTGTAAACCTACAACAGCTATAAAAAAGTCAATTAAAAAAAAAAAACCAGAAGTTGCACCACTGCATTTGCACTTGTCAAACGAAGCCGTCCTCTCTGCTCTACTCCAGCGCCTAACGTTTTCCCTCTGCCCACACTCAGAGGGCTTAGGCAGAAGCAGGAGTAGGCAGGATGGATGCTGGCTCCAAGGTAATTCATCAGAAGTGCAAGCAACCCGTCGCCTCCATGCCAAAGCTGTGCTATGAACCAGTCTGACTCCTGAAGCAAGAGGAAAGCAAAGGCAGGTTTCCCGAACCTCGTCTGTTAACGTGGGGGAGTGACCGGAAGTCCCTGGCTGTGCTAAAAGTCAACTCCACGCTCAGCGAGAGAGCAGCACAACACAGTAGGGCCCACACTGGAAAACCAAGAAGCTTCTCGGGAATAGGAGGAAACTAGAGAGATGACTGTGATTGGAGCAATGGTGAGGCTGACAGACCCAGAGAGGAGTGCCGGAGGTGATGCTCCCCCTCGGGGTTTATGAGCCTCTTCCTTCCTAAATTACAATGCTATAGTTGTTCCTCGTGGACAGCAATGGCTACTCTTATATCTTCCTGCACTTCACAGAGGACAGTGCCAACCTCTCCAACTTTGCTGCTTAAACTTTTCACTTTTACAGTCTGCTAAACCGGGTAAGAAACAAAAGGCTGAATTTATCTTAAGCTATTCCATTTCTTTTTGTAATGCGGAACATTTAAAAAGTCTTTACTAAAATTGTTAAAATATTGCTTCTATTTTATGTTTTGGGTTTTTGGCTGTGAGGCATGTGAAATCTTAGTTCCCTGACCAGGGATGGAACTCTTGTCCCCTGCACTGGAAGGTGAAATCTTAACCACTGGACCACCAGGGAAGTCCCCAAAGCTATGCCTATTACTCGCTTTATTTCTGGCTCTCATTTTAAAGTCTAACTTGTTAAACTATTACCTGAGGTTTGTATGCCATGAACATACACATTCCATTTTTCTATCTTCTTACGTTCTCTGTGTTACTAAATTTGTTACTGAAAGTAAGAATAGGAGCAGCCTGGGTCCACCACAACAGCCAACCCCTCAGCTCAATTATAACAACTCTGATGCAAAGGTGAGTAAACAAATGTTTTCCAACCACTGAATCCTGTCATATAAGGCGGGGCTTCCCTGATGGAAGGGAAGGGCTCGGATGGTAAAGAAACCACCTGCAATGCGGGAGACCTAGGCTTGACCCCTGGGTTGGGAAGATCCCCAGGAGAAGGGAAGGACTACCCAACTCCGGTATTTTTGCCTGGAGAGTTTCATGGCTTGTCCATGTAGTCACAAAGAGTCAGCTACAACTGAGCAACTTTCACTTTCAAGGCTACCAAATCAAAACACTCTTCCTCTTAGCAACATATAAATCTGGAAGCCTAGACTTTCCACAGTGCAACAACAAGTGGTTCCTTACAAAAAAAACAACAAAAAAAATGTGGTTCCTAAAAGCCATCCAGGATGATCACATTGGTTTGTAAGTGGATTTGGAATAGGACCCAAGTACAGAATGGCATTTTGACCAGAGGAATAACTACCTGTAGTCTTGTTTTCCTTCTTTGTCTCTCATCGGCACAGTGCACCTGTGACAGTTAAACAAGAAAACAGTTTTAAAAATACTGCGCGCAGCAAAGGCTAGTGTGCATGCAGACAGGGGCTTCCCTACCACTAGAGGAACCAGGGGGCTCAGGCGCCTCTGACTTCTGTAGGAGACACTTTTGTGAATATACTGCAGAAATAATATTAAAGAAAGACAAATACGTAGCATGATAACTGAGAAAAATAAATCGTTTCAAACTTTCCAACATTTAACCAGCTCAAACTCTAGGCTTTAAGCTCCTTTTTCTCAGTCTCCTGTTAAGTGCATAAAATCCTCAAAATTAGAGGTTAGACTCACAGATATCTAAACAGATAAACACACCTCTACGGCCAGCTTCAAGCTCTATTCCACTTTTAGCTGAAACTGGCAGAGCTTAGGTCTGATAGAATTTAAGAAAGTAAAAATTCTTGCCATAAAGAAGGTAAGCTGGAATCCAGGGAGAGGCCAGGACCTAAGACTCAGCCTGGTTCAGTCAAGTGAAACCTCTCACCAGCCCTGGAGGGTGTATCGCATCCCTGTGGGGTAAGGCATTCTCCTAAAGAGGAAACTAAAACACAGAGAAGTTAACTACCTTTTTCACAGGGACCTGGCTGGTCTGTGGAGTCCCACCTACCTGTATTCAAGATGTTGTCATGCAAACTTACCCCAGCTTGTAATCAAAGGAGCGAGTTTCATTCAGAATTTCACCTCCATTCTTGAGTTCATTGATTTGCCTCTGAATTTCATAGTCTAAAAAAAGAACAACAAAGTTCTGTCTCATATTTTGATTCCTTTCATCCACTTAAGCAATATTTGGAAATCTTTTTCAATCTTTAAGTCAAAAAATAATCAGGGGAGTTGTTTATACTAATTCTTCCTGCAGATACTATATTTTCTTCTTGCTACATTCATAGAATAACAGTGCTAAAAAAGGGTCTTTTAGGAAGCTCTGTTCTCTCGCATTTTGAGAAAACTCAGGTTCAGAGAGATTATGTGACCCAGTACAGACTACACTTGGCAAAAGGGCTAGGACCAATACTGAGGACGAGCATCTAGGATCCCTAAAGTGTTTATCCCAGGATCCATGGATGGGCTTCAAGGGGTTCTGGCTCTTGCTGGGATTATACACAAACCTGGGAGTGTACAGAGGCAATATTTTGGAGAGATGGTCCAGAATGTTCATTATCTTTGCAAAAGGCTCTGTGGCCCCAAATGATGAAAAGCACTGCTCTATGCCTTTTCCCTCACCACCAAATAAGGCGTGAGCTGCCAAGCCTTCTCATGAAAACAGCTTTAGCCTCCTCTGCTCCCTTAACTCCCTACTCCAACGTGCTCCACCTGTTAAGTGCATAAAATCCTCAAAATTAGAGGTTAGACTCACAGATATCTAAACAGATAAACACACCTCTACGGCCAGCTTCAAGCTCTATTCCACTTTTAGCTGAAACTGGCAGAGCTTAGGTCTGATAGAATTTAAGAAAGTAAAAATTCTTGCCATAAAGAAGGTAAGCTGGAATCCAGGGAGAGGCCAGGACCTAAGACTCAGCCTGGTTCAGTCAAGTGAAACCTCTCACCAGCCCTGGAGGGTGTATCGCATCCCTGTGGGGTAAGGCATTCTCCTAAAGAGGAAACTAAAACACAGAGAAGTTAACTACCTTTTTCACAGGGACCTGGCTGGTCTGTGGAGTCCCACCTACCTGTATTCAAGATGTTGTCATGCAAACTTACCCCAGCTTGTAATCAAAGGAGCGAGTTTCATTCAGAATTTCACCTCCATTCTTGAGTTCATTGATTTGCCTCTGAATTTCATAGTCTAAAAAAAGAACAACAAAGTTCTGTCTCATATTTTGATTCCTTTCATCCACTTAAGCAATATTTGGAAATCTTTTTCAATCTTTAAGTCAAAAAATAATCAGGGGAGTTGTTTATACTAATTCTTCCTGCAGATACTATATTTTCTTCTTGCTACATTCATAGAATAACAGTGCTAAAAAAGGGTCTTTTAGGAAGCTCTGTTCTCTCGCATTTTGAGAAAACTCAGGTTCAGAGAGATTATGTGACCCAGTACAGACTACACTTGGCAAAAGGGCTAGGACCAATACTGAGGACGAGCATCTAGGATCCCTAAAGTGTTTATCCCAGGATCCATGGATGGGCTTCAAGGGGTTCTGGCTCTTGCTGGGATTATACACAAACCTGGGAGTGTACAGAGGCAATATTTTGGAGAGATGGTCCAGAATGTTCATTATCTTTGCAAAAGGCTCTGTGGCCCCAAATGATGAAAAGCACTGCTCTATGCCTTTTCCCTCACCACCAAATAAGGCGTGAGCTGCCAAGCCTTCTCATGAAAACAGCTTTAGCCTCCTCTGCTCCCTTAACTCCCTACTCCAACGTGCTCCACCTGCCCTCGCCAAACCCAGACTCTTATCTGAGCTGATGAAAAAGAGGCCACACCAAGAGGATGGCTAGAAGTCCTGACAAAGGGAGAAAAGTGGGGTGGAAAAACTATGGACTTGGAAACTTAAACCCAAAAGAGGAAAGCTTTGCTCCTCTCAGCCTGCATCAGACCACAGGTAGAATTGTGTCTCGAGTTGCTGCTCCAAAGGCTACTTACAGGACAACAGAAGGTCAGGGACAGCCAAAGCCTTCATAACTCATCTGGGATGGATCTTCCTAAAATCTTGTTTTTGTTTTAGGTTCCTGTCACCACCTCAAAGAATATAAGGAGCTCCAGGATATTCACCTACAAAGCGAAGTGGAACTTCCTTCTGTTCATTCCAAGCCTTGCCTTCACCAGCCTGAGCTGGAAGGGCTTTCCCTGACCTGGACCTTTCAAGCCTCAGAAACATGGGCGGTGTCTCCTTTTTCAAGCTGAACAGTCCACCCTCCTCAGCCTGTCTTTATGTGGGAAGTTTCTCCAACACCTTCCCCTCCTGTATGTCATCCCCTTAACCATTTTAATGACTTTCCCCTAAAAATATGTAGGAAATATTACAGTGTCTTCTTCGAGGCTGATTGACCATTTCAGGTTCGAGATAATAACATTTTATACAAGACTAGAAAGTCTTCTCTGTGCTCCTCCCAATACCCAGGACGCTACTAAAGCTTTTGGCTGGGACGCTGCATCCATCCGTCTCTGCTCTGTGCACCGTGAAGGAGGTACCTTAACCTCCATCTCTTCACATTCATCGTCACCAACTTCTGTTGACCAGCTGTGGAATTTGCTCAGTTCTTCTATTTTAACTACTGGTATCCATTTCCCCACAGTGAAATATCCACAGTGTGAGTTCTAATAACACTACTTCATTACACAGGCCTAAGCAATCTGTTCCCTGGTGGGTCAGATGATAAACAATCTGCCTGCAATGCAGGAGACCCAGGGTTGATCCCTGGGTTGGAAAGCTCCCCTGGAGAAGGGAACGGCAACCCACTCAAGTATTCTTGCCTGGAGGATTCTATGGACAGAGGAGCTTGGTGGGCTGCAAAAAGTCAGACACAACTGAGCAACTAACATTTTCACTTTCAAACAATCTATTAGTCAAAACAGTAACAAGGCAGAAAAAGATACTAACCAATTAGGTCAAACTGTGGCTAACCTATAACAAACAAATATGACTTTATACAGTTCAGGCTGGTGGTACAATGGAAAAACAAGAGTTACAGCATTTTGCAGATCCTCCCTTAGAGGTGAAGTCTATTTCCTGCCCCTTCCCTTGAACCTATTTTGAACAGAATATGCTGGAAGAGATGCTGTGCAAGTTCTAGAGCTAAAGACTCAAGAGGCCTTGTGGCATCTGCCTTCATCTCCTAGGATGCCACCTCCGCCAAAAAGGCCTGGGCTAGACAAGAGAAGGTCAGAAGCCAGTGTGAGTAGAGAAGCCCAGGGATGTCCAGCACCAAGGCTCCAACACGTGAGTAAGGTTCTCTTGGACTCTTTATTTCAGCAGAGCACCGGTTCCCCAGAGTCACACGAAAGAGCCCACGCAGGACCAGAAGAAAACCACCCAACCCAGAAAATTGTGGAGCTGAGATTTACCATGTGAGCCATTAATTTCAGGGAAGGGGGAGGCTTGTTACACAGCAACAGATCACTGCTACAAAGCAGCATATGAGGAGTCACAGCTGATACTCACCTATAGCTTTGGCCAAAAATCGGGCACTGTTGAGATTCTTCACTTCTGTTCGAACGCCAAAAGGTTCCCCAGGGTGATGCACAGATATATTGGCATCCACTCTCAACTGGCCCTCTGGAAAGAGAGAAAAAAGACAATTCCTTAGAAATTCTCTGAGGGAATGTGGTTGTTTCAAGGCAAGGGAGTGCAAGCAACATATAACTCTAGTTGCTGTTTATTGTGCTAGTGGTAAAGAATCTGCCTACCAATGCAGGAGATAAAAGAGAAACAGGTTCAATCCCTGGGTTGGGAAGATGCCCTGGAATGGGAAAAGGCAGCCCACTGCAGTATTCTTGCCTGGAGAATCCCATGGCCACAGGAGCCTGGCGACCTACAGTCCACGGGAGGGCAAAGAATCGGACTCAACTGAAAGACTAATACACACACCTGCTCAGAGAAGGTAAAGCTGGTCCTGAAGTTCAGGGCTGGCATTTCTGCCCACTTATGAGAATGACAGTCCTAAGGCATCTGAGGGGTGTGTGTGTGAATATCACTGTGCACCTGTGCACCCACCCAAGACAGGAAAAATTCTGGTGGCTGGGGAAATCTCATACTGTTCGTGCCAAATAAGAGAAACAACACTGTTAAAATGGAGATTTACTGTATGGGTTTATTCTGAAGTTTTCTTCAAAATATCAGAGTTGGGTTGAGGGGAAGGCCTCGGAAATGGTTAAGTGATAGCCCTACACTGCTGTCTGATGGAATGTGGATGTCAACAGCAATTCTAAGAGGTTTATACGAGAGTCCTTGAGAATCTACAGCTCAAGGACACAAACCAGAAACGTGGCCTCTCCCCTCTTCCTCCCTCCAGGTACTGTAATGCCCTCTTCCTTCTGCAAACAGTCCTTCCTGAAGGCTGTCAGGGTTTACCACAGCAGACAGACAGTGCTCAGTGTGGGGGAGACCCAGAGGTGGTCATTCCCATTCTGGAAGGAACTTCTTTGACCCTGAACCTTCCCCTCACCTCACCCATTTTAGGAGCCGTAACCCCTAGGAAAGAGGTGGTTTGTGAGAGGACTAAGAGGAAAGGGAAACCAAATACCAAGAGGAAAAGAGACAACAATAAGAAATCACGTTTCCCACCCTGCAAAGTAAAGCTGGCATCCTTATTCTCCAGTGTTATTTACAGTATTTAAAACAGAACAAAAGAGGAAGACAAGATGCTGGATTTTTATTTTCTTAGGCGAGTCTTTAAATGAAAAAAGGATCTGTCAAACCTGAATGTGCCGATGGGCTGAACGAAATTTCTAACGTTTCACAGTAAACATACTAAGATAATAAAATAGTATAAATAAATTCCATGCCTAGAAAAGAGACCCTTGGATCGGTCTCTGCCGTTTGTTCACAGTAAGATGCCCTGGAATGGGAAAAGGCAGCCCACTGCAGTATTCTTGCCTGGAGAATCCCATGGCCACAGGAGCCTGGCGACCTACAGTCCACGGGAGGGCAAAGAATCGGACTCAACTGAAAGACTAATACACACACCTGCTCAGAGAAGGTAAAGCTGGTCCTGAAGTTCAGGGCTGGCATTTCTGCCCACTTATGAGAATGACAGTCCTAAGGCATCTGAGGGGTGTGTGTGTGAATATCACTGTGCACCTGTGCACCCACCCAAGACAGGAAAAATTCTGGTGGCTGGGGAAATCTCATACTGTTCGTGCCAAATAAGAGAAACAACACTGTTAAAATGGAGATTTACTGTATGGGTTTATTCTGAAGTTTTCTTCAAAATATCAGAGTTGGGTTGAGGAAGGCCTCGGAAATGGTTAAGTGATAGCCCTACACTGCTGTCTGATGGAATGTGGATGTCAACAGCAATTCTAAGAGGTTTATACGAGAGTCCTTGAGAATCTACAGCTCAAGGACACAAACCAGAAACGTGGCCTCTCCCCTCTTCCTCCCTCCAGGTACTGTAATGCCCTCTTCCTTCTGCAAACAGTCCTTCCTGAAGGCTGTCAGGGTTTACCACAGCAGACAGACAGTGCTCAGTGTGGGGGAGACCCAGAGGTGGTCATTCCCATTCTGGAAGGAACTTCTTTGACCCTGAACCTTCCCCTCACCTCACCCATTTTAGGAGCCGTAACCCCTAGGAAAGAGGTGGTTTGTGAGAGGACTAAGAGGAAAGGGAAACCAAATACCAAGAGGAAAAGAGACAACAATAAGAAATCACGTTTCCCACCCTGCAAAGTAAAGCTGGCATCCTTATTCTCCAGTGTTATTTACAGTATTTAAAACAGAACAAAAGAGGAAGACAAGATGCTGGATTTTTATTTTCTTAGGCGAGTCTTTAAATGAAAAAAGGATCTGTCAAACCTGAATGTGCCGATGGGCTGAAGAACGAAATTTCTAACGTTTCACAGTAAAAACATACTAAGATAATAAAATAGTATAAATAAATTCCATGCCTAGAAAAAGAGACCCTTGGATCGGTCTCTGCCGTTCTCATTCGCTGCTCCCACGGCCAACCATGCTGACAGGCAGAGAAAAGGCACCTTTCAGACCAGCAATGCATGGACTTCTCACATTTCTACAAAGTCTTGTAGTCCCTGTGGACAGCACGTGTTTCCCCAAACTGCAAGAATTCCCAGCAACTCCTGACAGCATCAGATTGGGTCTGGGAACCCCACATCGTCCTCTCACTGGATCCTGTCAGCTTCCCCCCACACATTCCCTCACAGCTGTCCCTTCCTTTCCATTTCCACTGCTGCGACCCTTGCCTGAGGACTCGCATTCATCCCAACTTCAACATGGCCACCCTTCCTTGTCCACCCACCCCAGCTAGGCTCTGACAGGACGTCCTCCTCCCTGGGCTTGACCAAGCGCACGCCCGGCTCCCACCTCCTCTGCTGTTCAAGAGCCCTCGTCTGGCCTCAGCAGATGCACCCTGCATTTTCTGCTGCTCATTCCCCGACAAAGCGTCTTCCCCTCAGGGGCGTTTCTGTCTGCTCGTTGGTTCCCAGGCGCCCTCATCATCACTGTTCCTGCCTCTCAGTTGCTCCTTCAGGGTCCCACGGGTCACCTTCTGCTCCTGGCCTCCACTGGTGGCTGCTCTGAGTTATCAAAATACATATTCGTACTGCATAGGGCTGCAGTCTATTCTGAATCAATCTACCTTATCTTTAAGAGCAGATGGATGGCCCTTGAGAATAGGGCCCAGGTTTAAAATCCCAGCCTTCTTCCAAGGACGCTGCCCTTCAGTTCTCTCTCTCTCCATACCAGTCATGGATGCCCAAAAATTTTTTGAGGACTAAGAGGAAAGAAACCAAATACCAAGAGGAAAAGAGACAACAATAAGAAATCACGTTTCCCACCCTGCAAAGTAAAGCTGGCATCCTTATTCTCCAGTGTTATTTACAGTATTTAAAACAGAACAAAAGAGGAAGACAAGATGCTGGATTTTTATTTTCTTAGGCGAGTCTTTAAATGAAAAAAGGATCTGTCAAACCTGAATGTGCCGATGGGCTGAAGAACGAAATTTCTAACGTTTCACAGTAAAAACATACTAAGATAATAAAATAGTATAAATAAATTCCATGCCTAGAAAAAGAGACCCTTGGATCGGTCTCTGCCGTTCTCATTCGCTGCTCCACGGCCAACCATGCTGACAGGCAGAGAAAAGGCACCTTTCAGACCAGCAATGCATGGACTTCTCACATTTCTACAAAGTCTTGTAGTCCCTGTGGACAGCACGTGTTTCCCCAAACTGCAAGAATTCCCAGCAACTCCTGACAGCATCAGATTGGGTCTGGGAACCCCATCGTCCTCTCACTGGATCCTGTCAGCTTCCCCCCACACATTCCCTCACAGCTGTCCCTTCCTTTCCATTTCCACTGCTGCGACCCTTGCCTGAGGACTCGCATTCATCCCAACTTCAACATGGCCACCCTTCCTTGTCCACCCACCCCAGCTAGGCTCTGACAGGACGTCCTCCTCCCTGGGCTTGACCAAGCGCACGCCCGGCTCCCACCTCCTCTGCTGTTCAAGAGCCCTCGTCTGGCCTCAGCAGATGCACCCTGCATTTTCTGCTGCTCATTCCCCGACAAAGCGTCTTCCCCTCAGGGGCGTTTCTGTCTGCTCGTTGGTTCCCAGGCGCCCTCATCATCACTGTTCCTGCCTCTCAGTTGCTCCTTCAGGGTCCCACGGGTCACCTTCTGCTCCTGGCCTCCACTGGTGGCTGCTCTGAGTTATCAAAATACATATTCGTACTGCATAGGGCTGCAGTCTATTCTGAATCAATCTACCTTATCTTTAAGAGCAGATGGATGGCCCTTGAGAATAGGGCCCAGGTTTAAAATCCCCAGCCTTCTTCCAAGGACGCTGCCCCTTCAGTTCTCTCCTCTCTCCATACCAGTCATTAACGCTCCCCCTCAACATCCCCTCGATGTACACATATGCAAATCCTCTCAAACAAATATGGTTTGTTTGCTGACCCAGTATCTCTGCGACCTCACCCTTTCTTTACTCCTAAACTTGAGTCAGCCTGGCTTCTGTCCCCACCTCTCTGAAAACGCCTTGTCCAAACCACCAACCACCCCGGGCTGTGAAATCCCACAGACGCAGGACAGGCTGTGTCTTCACCTCACTGGATACATCGGTCGCCTGTGACCTACCAGCCAGCCCCTCCTTCCTGAGACACCTTCTTCCCTCGGCTGCTGGTACTTTTGCTCTCTTAGTTTTCTCCTGGCTCCTCGATGCCTGATTTCCACGTCTCCGCCATTTGTTCCCATCCGTGCACTCTCTCTGTAAAGGAATGCGGTTTTCAACAGCATCTGTGTTCTGACAATTCCCAGGTTCTCTCTTCAGCCTAGATGCCCACTCTGACCACTGAGGTCCACTTCAGCTCCACGTGGGGGAGGCCCAGGCACGTCAGTTTCCCAAATGGAAGGATGTGCCTGCCCACACAGCCATCCTCGCCCTCAGCCTCCCACCGTCAGCAAACGGCACCACCGGCTCGTTCCTCAAGCCTGACGTCTTCCTGCCTCTTGCCTTCTACACCAGCCTGTGAACAAATCCAGTCGTTTCTAAAAACCACCTTGAAGTTGCCCATCTGGATCTCTCCATCCCCAGCGACACCAGCTCTGTCCACACCAGCTCTGCCCTCCACTGAACTACTGCCAAGGCTTCCTACCCATGGTCAGCTTCCACCCGTACCCTTCTGAAACCCACGTTCCACAGAGCAGCCTCATTGGTTTCCTAAAACATTAATCTAACTCCTTGGCTTAAAACCCTGCAGTGACCTCTCACAGATTGGAATGAAATCCAAGCTTCTCATCAATGCTGGTGGTCCAGGCCTCTGACCTTTTCAGTCTTCCCTGAGGCCTGCCCCGTGCTCCTGGCACTATCCCAGATTGCTGGTAGTCTTCTGCCCTCTGGTGTCACCCGGCACATGCGATGCTCTCCCTCTGGGACTTTGCCAGGGCTCTTTCCTGGATGCTCACCCTCTACCTGAGGCTTGCTGGAGCTGGGGGCATTCTCCAGAAGCCCTTACCTTCCTATGTTATCCTTTATCATAGCACCTTCTGTATTTCCTTAAAGCACTTCTCACTATGTGCTCCATGCTAAGTCGCTTCAGTTGTGTCTGACTTTTTGTGACTCTTTGGACTGAAGTCTGCCAGCTTCTCTGTCCATGGCATTCTCCAGGCAAGAATACTGGAGTGGGTTGCCATCTTCTTCTCCAGGGTATCTTCCTGACCCAAGGATCAACCCATATCTCTTATGTCTCCTGCATTGGCAGGAGGGTTCTTCACCACCTAGAAAGCCCCCCTTACCAATGTAACTATATAGCTATTTTGTTCTATTTGTTAATGTATGTGTCTTCCTCATGAACACAATACTCTCTTCCTCAGGGCTCTATTCAGAACCTAGAGCCGGCTCTGGTACAGGTAAATGTTTGATAAATTCATACCCTGGTATTTTCCTGAGCTATCAGTAAGCAGACTGGTCTCACAGAAGGTTCCCGACAAGTTCTGAAGTCCTGTCTGAATAGGACTAATCGACTGAATCATCTGAAAGGCCCATTCAGCTCAAAGGAAGACTTGCCAAGTATGCTGAGCTCTGCCCAACCCATTTCAATATTTGGGAGAGAACGTTTTTGAGCCCTGAGAACCTTGAATGGGACTGCACTTGCTTTTAAACTGATTTTTTTCACAATTTAGACTTTTAATTTGGAAAAGGAACAAAAGCGCTGGTTTCAGTCTCTCCCAGGGAAGACCACATTCTATAGATGTCTGAGGGGACTCACTCAGTGTCCTGTGGTGCTGAAAGCGAGTGCACTTGCCTGGACTCAAATACAGAACCCAACATTCACAAAAGACATTTTACCCAGGGAAGACGAAATACCTTTTAAACAAATTAAGTTAAATTGCCTCAAGTCCACAAAAGCCTCAATAGTCAGGTCTGCTTCATTGCATCTAACGACACAGCAGGCCTTCATGAGGACGTTACCAAGCTCAATTTCCACTCTCTAGCAGTAGACACGTGTAACAGCAAAACAAATATAAAACACCAAAACCACCAAGCACAGTGATACAGTGCCGTTACATGTTTTTTTTTTCAAAAACATATTCACACATCAGAAATATAACATCAGGGTAAACAGCAGGGGCCTGAGGGTTTAGTGAAGGTCTGTTAGTTAAGCTGTTTCATTCTGGTCACTCATTCCAGTTTACCCTCCAACATGTAAATAACAGAGCTTGACAAAAAATAAAATACATAATGATGTGGCCCAACTTGACTGAACATACTTCACAAAGCTCATTCATCTGCAATGAGTGGTATTCCTGTAACTGTAATACTTATTATTATTACTAATAAAAGCACCTAACATGTCATGAGCACAGGCTGCCTGTCAGGACCCGCGGTAAGTGTTATGTATATTATCATGTTCATTCCCTACAGTACAGCTTTAATGACAAGTCACTCAGACATCCTTGAGGATATTCACACCAAGTATTTCCAAAACGGAATTTCAGGTTTTCTCCCACAAGGCCACTCCTTGCCTGCTCTTCCCACCCCGTTGCCCAACTAACTTTATCTGATGACACGGATAGTTTCTTCCTTTCTTCCTCTCAGGTTTCTTCCTTCCTCTTTCCATACACAATCATTTAGGTACTGGTTTTAACGAATGGAGAAAGGGAGGTTCAGAGGAGTCAAACACCTCACCCAGTTTCTACAGCTAGAAGCAGCAGGTCAGGATGGCAACCCAGGCGTGGGACGATGATGTCCACAGCACCCACACTCTGCTGGCCCCGCTCTTCAGGTCATTATCTACAGTGGCGGTGACGCCGTCCTGGGGGGCGCTAGGAAGCAGGGGGACACAGTGCTTAAGCAGGAAGGCTGTTTAATACAGATGCATCATTCACATCTGGCCTCACATCCCAGCTCGGTCCCTTCCTGTGCACGGTGGATGAACAACCCAGCTCCACTGGGTACAACAGGTCTGGGGAATGTCCTAAAGTGCAAATGAAAAGAGAAATTAAAGAATGCCTTCTGAACTGATGAACACATTCAAACCAGCAGGCAGTACAGCCTTGGAAACGTTTAGTGCATCGACTCTAGTCCTCAAGCCACTCAGCAGACTCCTCGGAAGATCTCAACAGTGGCAAACGTCCATGCAGAAGGAAATGACTCCTGGAGCCCAGGCTGAGCTAGTCCATGCTCATTAGCAAAACTATTGGGAACTCACTGAATTGCAGCCCTGAGCAACTGAAGCTTCACTGCAAAGGCACGGGGGGAGGAGGGCTGGGGGTCCGGTGGGGCTCTCGGGGTGGCGGTGGGGGCCCTTGGGTCCCAGGCCTCTGTCTCCACAGTGATCTGTGGCGGAGGACATAAGGACGGGCGAGGGGTCTGGGCTGCTAGAATGCTGACGGCAGCCGCAGCTGGGCCCCTGCGGACTGAAGGCGGCCTTCACTCCCACAGCAATCAGGAGCACCTCAGCCATGCTGCCACCATGCTGGAGGCAGCGCTATGGGATTTGTACTTAAAAGCAAGGAGACCTGTCACAACAAATGGGATTTAATGATCCCTCTTGGGGCGGGGAGGGTCACCGCCTGAGGGGTTCTTGCTGCTGTGGCTTATCTCTTGGCAAGGACCTGATGGGACTATTTCTTAGCTAACACGTGGCCTACTTACTATTCCATAGGCTTGTTGGAATCTCGGTTATTTTGAAGAAGAATGGAAAAATAAAAAAAATTTTTAAAAAAGTAATGGGGCATATATGGATAACCATCCAGCCTGGTCATATTTCATTTCTGTTCTGTGGGTAAAAAGGCCCCATGAACCATAAATCTGGAATGGAGAGGTTGCTTATTCTAACACGGAGCCTCTTTTCTCTAAGACAAACTTGTAGGCAGCTAACCTTGATGCCACTCAAACTCATGTGGCTATGTTTTTCCGGAGGGAAGCTTAAAGAAGGTAGCAAATTGGCAAGTTCCATCTTCAGATTCAACTGAGACCAGGGCTTTGATGTTAACCAAAATTTTTTGGGCCTCACATCCCAGCTCGGTCCCTTCCTGTGCACGGTGGATGAACAACCCAGCTCCACTGGGTACAACAGGTCTGGGGAATGTCCTAAAGTGCAAATGAAAAGAGAAATTAAAGAATGCCTTCTGAACTGATGAACACATTCAAACCAGCAGGCAGTACAGCCTTGGAAACGTTTAGTGCATCGACTCTAGTCCTCAAGCCACTCAGCAGACTCCTCGGAAGATCTCAACAGTGGCAAACGTCCATGCAGAAGGAAATGACTCCTGGAGCCCAGGCTGAGCTAGTCCATGCTCATTAGCAAAACTATTGGGAACTCACTGAATTGCAGCCCTGAGCAACTGAAGCTTCACTGCAAAGGCACGGGGGGAGGAGGGCTGGGGGTCCGGTGGGGCTCTCGGGGTGGCGGTGGGGGCCCTTGGGTCCCAGGCCTCTGTCTCCACAGTGATCTGTGGCGGAGGACATAAGGACGGGCGAGGGGTCTGGGCTGCTAGAATGCTGACGGCAGCCGCAGCTGGGCCCCTGCGGACTGAAGGCGGCCTTCACTCCCACAGCAATCAGGAGCACCTCAGCCATGCTGCCACCATGCTGGAGGCAGCGCTATGGGATTTGTACTTAAAAGCAAGGAGACCTGTCACAACAAATGGGATTTAATGATCCCTCTTGGGGCGGGGAGGGTCACCGCCTGAGGGGTTCTTGCTGCTGTGGCTTATCTCTTGGCAAGGACCTGATGGGACTATTTCTTAGCTAACACGTGGCCTACTTACTATTCCATAGGCTTGTTGGAATCTCGGTTATTTTGAAGAAGAATGGAAAAATAAAAAAAATTTTTAAAAAAGTAATGGGGCATATATGGATAACCATCCAGCCTGGTCATATTTCATTTCTGTTCTGTGGGTAAAAAGGCCCCATGAACCATAAATCTGGAATGGAGAGGTTGCTTATTCTAACACGGAGCCTCTTTTCTCTAAGACAAACTTGTAGGCAGCTAACCTTGATGCCACTCAAACTCATGTGGCTATGTTTTTCCGGAGGGAAGCTTAAAGAAGGTAGCAAATTGGCAAGTTCCATCTTCAGATTCAACTGAGACCAGGGCTTTGATGTTACAATTTGTTGCCCGTAAGATGTCCTATTTGACAAAGGTGGCCTTACAAATCCTGAAGTCCCTTTGCAACATGCAAACACACGTGTGCCAAAATGGTCAGTCTATGGTATTATAACCTGATGGGGGGATGGATCATCCACATCAGTGGTTCTTAATGACACCCCTTGTGATCTCTTGAGATGGTGAAGTTTTTGTGTCAACCTGCCTGACCTAAGGGGAGCCCTGATAATTGGTTAGGTGTTATTTTGGGTACGCCAGTAAGGGTATTTCTGAACTAGATGAACACTGGACTTGACAGACTGAGTAAAGCAGATCACCTACCCACTGTGGGTGGGCCTCATTCAATCCACTGACAAGAAGAACAGAACAAAAGGCCTGGTGGGAGTGGAAACTATGGAGCTATGGGGCTCCTGGACATGGAAGCCTTTCTGTGACCCCCGTTTCTTACATGCAGGGAACAGCCTCCAGCCTCCATGACCTTCCCTGAGTTCCAAAGGGCAGCTTTAGGAAAGGGAGGAGATGCAGAGACAAGGGAGAAGCAGTCAAGAAACACGCGTGCAGCCTTGGGGCAGGGTCCTGGTTCTACCCCAGGAGATGTGCATAACAGTATTTCTAAGCTCAGTACAGAATTAGAATTCCCCAAAACCGGCAGATGTTAACTATTTGAAGAAGCATTCTTCACTCTAGGGAAAAGAACACAGTTTGATAACCTCGAGAACAACAGAAGCTCATCAGGAGGCCACCTGAGGCCAGATTAAAGGAGTGTAGGCCCGGCACACCCTCTGCTCCCTGTCAGCAGCCTTGCCCATCAACCACTGCTATAACACTCCTCACCAAACCCTCCCAGGCTGGGACACAGCGTTGAGAGGCAGGAATCCACTGTGTGCCCCTGAAACAGGAGGGCACAATCCTTGAAAGAATAGTATGGCCTGAGAACACAACATAAACTGATTAGAACCAAGTTAAGTCCAGATGGTGGGCAAGTTGATTTCCACTAGGCCTTGAGCCTCAGTATATGCTCAGTGTAATGTGTGAGCAAGCTAAATCATACAACCACAGGTGCCACGGCAGTTTCAAAGTCGACTATCACAGACCAAAAAGTGGGCAGCACACCAGTTCCTGGAAATCGCTGTTCCTTCCCCCAAACAGTTGGAATAATCCTCCTACTCATTGGTCTAGGAAAGTATCAAGCCTGTAAAAGCTAACTACACTATATTTTGAGGCCCCTCCCACCTTGTGTGGGCCACAGATGGCCCACACTCTGTGGAGTGTGTTTCTCTCTAAGTAAGTCCACTTCTTACCTGTCACTTCGTCTCTCACTAAATTCCTTCTGTGATGAGACATCAAGAACCTGAACCATAACTTTCATTAAATCTTGAAACCAGGTATGCGAGTTCATTTGGAAGATTATCGGTTTCGGTCAGGTTTCAAGTCTCTGGCTGTGTGGGTTCAAGTCCCAGTTAGGGTTTTGGCCAGTTTCGAGTTCCAGCACATGGGCTCAAGTCCCAGCCTAAGTGGCATGGTTCACCCCTTCATCTTGGAAAGAGTAGAGCTATTTTTCTCTCTTTCAACCAAAACTCCATCTCCGAGATTCCATTCAGCCTCGGTGCAGAGAAGCTGAGTTTTAGCACCAGGGAAAATGTGCTGTCTTCACTTAATTGCCCTAAACCTGGGATTCTGGTCTTGCTTTGGACTCTGGCTCAGACTTGAATGTATGCCCTTGGTTCTCCTGATTCTCAGGCCTTCAGTCTCGGGGCCTTGTTTCCCCCGCTATTTGAAGAAGCACCTGGAAAAGAACACAGTTTGATAACCTCGAGAACAACAGAAGCTCATCAGGAGGCCACCTGAGGCCAGATTAAAGTGTAGGCCCGGCACACCCTCTGCTCCCTGTCAGCAGCCTTGCCCATCAACCACTGCTATAACACTCCTCACCAAACCCTCCCAGGCTGGGACACAGCGTTGAGAGGCAGGAATCCACTGTGTGCCCTGAAACAGGAGGGCACAATCCTTGAAAGAATAGTATGGCCTGAGAACACAACATAAACTGATTAGAACCAAGTTAAGTCCAGATGGTGGGCAAGTTGATTTCCACTAGGCCTTGAGCCTCAGTATATGCTCAGTGTAATGTGTGAGCAAGCTAAATCATACAACCACAGGTGCCACGGCAGTTTCAAAGTCGACTATCACAGCCCAAAAAAGTGGGCAGCACACCAGTTCCTGGAAATCGCTGTTCCTTCCCCCAAACAGTTGGAATAATCCTCCTACTCATTGGTCTAGGAAAGTATCAAGCCTGTAAAAGCTAACTACACTATATTTTGAGGCCCCTCCCACCTTGTGTGGGCCACAGATGGCCCACACTCTGTGGAGTGTGTTTCTCTCTAAGTAAGTCCACTTCTTACCTGTCACTTGTCTCTCACTAAATTCCTTCTGTGATGAGACATCAAGAACCTGAACCATAACTTTCATTAAATCTTGAAACCAGGTATGCGAGTTCATTTGGAAGATTATCGGTTTCGGTCAGGTTTCAAGTCTCTGGCTGTGTGGGTTCAAGTCCCAGTTAGGGTTTTGGCCAGTTTCGAGTTCCAGCACATGGGCTCAAGTCCCAGCCTAAGTGGCATGGTTCACCCCTTCATCTTGGAAAGAGTAGAGCTATTTTTCTCTCTTTCAACCAAAACTCCATCTCCGAGATTCCATTCAGCCTCGGTGCAGAGAAGCTGAGTTTTAGCACCAGGGAAAATGTGCTGTCTTCACTTAATTGCCCTAAACCTGGGATTCTGGTCTTGCTTTGGACTCTGGCTCAGACTTGAATGTATGCCCTTGGTTCTCCTGATTCTCAGGCCTTCAGTCTCGGGCTGTTTGCTGACTTCAGATCTTATGACATCTCAGCCTCCATAATCACATCAGGTAATTCCTTATAGTGAATCTCTTTACATCTCTCTCTCTATCTCACTCACTTATACCCACCCACACACACACTCTCTCTGTTTGTTCTGTTTCTCTGGAAAATCCAGACTAACACACCAACATATGGATTAACCACTGCAGATGAAGAACCTGCATCCTTTCTCCACACTATCAGGGAGAGCTCTGTGAAGGGCAGATGTTTTTTAAAAGCTGCTGGGAACAGAAAACAGGGGAAAACCACAGAACAGACGAGCATTCAGGGATGTATGGGTGGGCAGAGCAGTGCAGTGCGTGTGTGCTAAGTCTCAGTCATGTCCGATTCTTTGCGACCCCATGGACTGTAGCCCGCCAAGCCCCTCTGTCTACGGGATTCTCCAGGCAAGAATACTGGAGGGGGTTGCCATGCCTCCTCCTGAGTAGTGTGAGGAAGGGGCAATAAAGAAATTGAGTTTGACCAAAACTTGTGATCTTTATATCCAATTTGCAAATACTTAAAATGCAGTTTCCTTGATCCCAACTTTGCATGCTTTTTCTTCTGTTTAACTCTCTATTACATTTCTATTGCATTTAAGAAATATAATTTAAATTATAAATGCATTTAACTTTATCTCAAAGTTAAGGTTTTGTGAAATCATAACCTTGCTTTGTTACTGATACAATTGGGCTTTGATTTTACCTGGATGAAAATTCTTCCTAAAAGGCAGAAAAGAAAAAGACCCAAAGGAAAGGCGTTGACTAGCAATTAAGCACTGCCCAAGTAGAACTCACAAATAAGAGCTGCTCCAGATAAACACACTGTCTTCTCTCTGAGGACAATGAAGCTGCTCAAACACATTATTTTATTAATTCTCACAACATCCCAATGGAAGAAGCAAGGGGATGCCTCCAGTCTCTCAACTACTAATCTCACACTCTTTAGCTTAGCGTCTCTGCAGGGCTGCTGTCTGTGTGTTTATTTTTGGTCAGGGGCTCAGAAAAGAATCCATGAAAAATTCTAAGGGGGAAAAAAGCCACTCTGAGGTAGAAAAGGCCAAGAAAGGATGCAAATAATCCCACGATGGCTGATGTAGAGAACAACAATCCCATGAGAAGAGAGTCCAGGAGTTGAAAGGAAGAAGGGGAAGAGGAAGGAGCTGTTCCTGTGGTCTCTACCTGCCAT
This sequence comes from Tragulus kanchil, assembly GCA_022376925.1. NCBI lineage: Eukaryota > Metazoa > Chordata > Mammalia > Artiodactyla > Tragulidae > Tragulus > Tragulus kanchil. Next base: position 43,222,939 of record JAIOJX010000025.1, read on the forward strand.
GTTCGCTTGGCTGGTCCCCAAGGCCTGAAGAATCAGCTGCAGTTCCCTGATGGCTGTGGCTGCCTCTTCTCCACAGGACATGTCAGGCTCCAGGACCACTTCCAGAAGGCCGACTCCTACCAAAGAGAGACAGAGTCAGCTGGACTGGAGTCTCTAGTCTGGTCCCCAGACGCAGCGGGCTGAAGTCTTAGGAAAACCCTGCATCACTGATGAGGCTTCCCTGGTGCTCAGTAAAGAATCTGCTTCCCATGCTGGAGACGCAAGAGACATGGGTCCGATCCCTGGGTCAGGAAGATCCCCCGGAGCGGGGCATGGCAACCCACTCTAGTAGTATTCTTGCCTGGAAAATCCCACGGACAGAGGAGTGTGTGGGGCTGCAGCCCATAGAATCACAAGGAATTGGACATGACTGAGCACACACACATCACTGACAGGCTCTGACTCACTGCTCTTTCTCCTCACTTCTGAATTTTTACCTTTGGTTCTTTCCTTCTAATGTCTGCTTTAGCTATCAAGCTGCTGGGTCCATGACGAGGTGGTCACATTGATCTCATTTTAGGCATGGGTCAGAAGCAAGTCCACAGAAACCACAGTTTCCGCCCGGCTTGCCCATCAGCTCTGCCAACACCAAGGCTGAGATTCTGATCGTCCTCTGTCCAGTTCTGGTGCCTGCTTCCACAACTGGTTTGGGAAGTTTCAGGAAGGGAGGGGTGGTGGCAGGAAGGAAAATGGAGAAGCCCGAAGCTTACCCGCCCTGTTTAGATCAATGAGCGTCTGGGCCCGCAGGTCGTCATGGAGGCTTTTGCCGCTGTCCTGCTCCAGCTGGATCTGCTTGACCCTCACTGTCCTGGTGACCATGTGACTCGGCTTCCTCCCAACACAGATGCTGTACGCCAAGCTCCCGTTCACCGCGATCGGCAGCCTCTGCTGGGTAATCTGGTAGCCGGCCTAAAGGCAGATGGGGGCTGGAGTCACTGGTCTGGAAGTCAAAGCTGGGAACCAGCTGATCACTCCTTTTAGCGTCATAAAACTACAGACTTACTTAGAAACCCAATACAACAGAAAAAAAAAAAGGAAAAGGAGAGCAAAAATTCATTTATGCACTGAACTCATTTTGGCCAGGTCATAATTTAACCTGGTCTCCTCTGACCTCTCTGGGTTCCCCTTCCCTATACCCCCAATAATGAAGCAGTAAACAACACAGAGCCCCCCTCTTCCCTGTGGAGTACCATTCTGGGGAAAAACAATAATCTCTCTGTCTGTGGCCTCTGAGAAAAGAACGCACTGTTTTCACTTAGCTCATTACCTCGGCCCTGCATCTGCTTATGGGGCTCCTGACAGACCCTCTTATGAGAAGTGCTGGCTAAGCACCCTGCCACTGAGTCTCAGCACAGCCGACAGCCGCTGCCAGTGCGGCGAAGCTGGTCTTGTTCCTGCTCTCCGTGCTCACCAATCATGTCAGATGCCCTCCCTGACCCGAGTTCCCTTGTTCCTCGAGCCAGAAAATGCAGTGACACTCAGGCTCCGCTAATGCAACGTGCGGAGTAGTAAAGTACTGATGGATGTTGCCAGCACTCCCTCGCCGCCACCTTCTAAGCGGGGAGGAAGGGCTGCTTTCAGATGCACACATGCGGCAGCCCACACTGGAGAGAGGGCAGGTCAGCACCGGGAAGAACAGAGCACGACCCTGATGGGGTGTCCCCAGGCACTGGTCTCAGTGCTTCACGTCACTGAACCCTCAGGACACCCCAGAAGGAAGGTGCGGGGCACGGTGGCATTAAGGACCTTGTCCAAAGGCACACAGCTGGTAAGCATCACCATCAGGATTAGGACGTGGATGACCTGGCTCCAGAGTCTGTCTTCCTGGCTCCCTGGCCAGCACTGTTCATACTTTGGCTACATTACCTGGAATCACCCAGCAGAGTGGTCAAAACGCAGATTTTTGGCCCCATCTGAAGTGGTTCTGACTGCAGGTCTGGGGTGGTGCCTGGGAATTTATGCTTCTAACACGCTCCTAGGTGATGCTGATGCTAGTGGCCAGGGAAACACACTTTGAGAACCACTGCCTTAAGCTACCTTGTTCTCTGTGCTGAGACAGGAAGACTCAATTTGTAAAATTTAAACTCTAGGTAAGGTTGCCAACTAAAATACAGATCCTCTGTGAAACTGCAATAATCTGAATAAACTGTGTATATAAAAATGAACACTTTTTTAGTAGAAGCATGTCTTGTGTAAGATTTGGCAACACTAACTCCAGATTATGTGAGGCCAGGTCATAATTTAACCTGGTCTCCTCTGACCTCTCTGGGTTCCCCTTCCCTATACCCCCAATAATGAAGCAGTAAACAACACAGAGCCCCTCGCTTCCCTGTGGAGTACCATTCTGGGGAAAAACAATAATCTCTCTGTCTGTGGCCTCTGAGAAAAGAACGCACTGTTTTCACTTAGCTCATTACCTCGGCCCTGCATCTGCTTATGGGGCTCCTGACAGACCCTCTTATGAGAAGTGCTGGCTAAGCACCCTGCCACTGAGTCTCAGCACAGCCGACAGCCGCTGCCAGTGCGGCGAAGCTGGTCTTGTTCCTGCTCTCCGTGCTCACCAATCATGTCAGATGCCCTCCCTGACCCGAGTTCCCTTGTTCCTCGAGCCAGAAAATGCAGTGACACTCAGGCTCCGCTAATGCAACGTGCGGAGTAGTAAAGTACTGATGGATGTTGCCAGCACTCCCTCGCCGCCACCTTCTAAGCGGGGAGGAAGGGCTGCTTTCAGATGCACACATGCGGCAGCCCACACTGGAGAGAGGGCAGGTCAGCACCGGGAAGAACAGAGCACGACCCTGATGGGGTGTCCCCAGGCACTGGTCTCAGTGCTTCACGTCACTGAACCCTCAGGACACCCCAGAAGGAAGGTGCGGGGCACGGTGGCATTAAGGACCTTGTCCAAAGGCACACAGCTGGTAAGCATCACCATCAGGATTAGGACGTGGATGACCTGGCTCCAGAGTCTGTCTTCCTGGCTCCCTGGCCAGCACTGTTCATACTTTGGCTACATTACCTGGAATCACCCAGCAGAGTGGTCAAACGCAGATTTTTGGCCCCATCTGAAGTGGTTCTGACTGCAGGTCTGGGGTGGTGCCTGGGAATTTATTCTTCTAACACGCTCCTAGGTGATGCTGATGCTAGTGGCCAGGGAAACACACTTTGAGAACCACTGCCTTAAGCTACCTTGTTCTCTGTGCTGAGACAGGAAGACTCAATTTGTAAAATTTAAACTCTAGGTAAGGTTGCCAACTAAAATACAGATCCTCTGTGAAACTGCAATAATCTGAATAAACTGTGTATATAAAAATGAACACTTTTTTAGTAGAAGCATGTCTTGTGTAAGATTTGGCAACACTAACTCCAGATTATGTGAGATACCTGGGCCAGAAGGATCAGAAAGCCAGAGATGATGAAGCTTCTCATTTTAGTTGCATACTGCTATGTCTCCCACCTTAAATAAACTCGTTACTGCTCTTAGAAGATGAAAAAAGTGCTGTTTAATTCTTTCTTCTCTACCAAGCACTAGAATTTGGTAAAAGGCTGGCAGCCAGAGGGGAAAAGAAGTGGCAACTGGAGAATTCAGGTTCCAGTTGTATTTTTCACTTAATTCCACTCTTGGCCGAAAACAGCTCACCTACCTCTTCAGTTCAGGAGAGTAACGTGAAGCAATATCATCGCTACTGACTTCCTAAACCTCAAGCCCGGGCCACACTTATCATCAGAGGCTCAGAGCAAATCAAACAGTATTTTGGGAAATCCATTCAGCATTACAGTTTTGGTCCAGTTCAATATTATGAAAAATTGGCTCCGGTTCACACTGGCTTTTCTCATAAAGAAAAAAACAGTCTAATTGTAAGGAAAAAGCAGGTTAACATCAGGTTTCCTGCTCAGCCAATTACTGTCGTCTGTCCAGGCTTCTGGTTCGTGTCTCTGCTCACTATCATCCACTTACTCAGTCCTTGGGGATGGCAGGAATGTCTGCAGAGGACACGGTCCTATTACTGGGAAATCCAACTGAACAGAGGGATGCTCTCGCTGTCTCTGGAGCCGCAAGATGCACTGACCGCTGCACAGAGGTGGCTTCTGTCCTAACCCCACAGCTGTGCTGAGCCTGAGAACGCAGGCTGCCTCTCCTCCACAGTCAATTACCAGCGAGCTGCCAGAAGCACGAGGCTCCTGGTCGGAGCCAGCCATCAGGACCTGGCACCCAATTTGGTCCACGCTGCAGGGCACTGGTTTCATCAGCCGGGCAGGGCCCCCCACCGGGATGGAATGAGCTCTGGCTGAGGACGCATGCGGCATGTCCCTCCCTCCTAAAGCCAGTCCTCGGCTCTGGGTGGGTGGATGCACAGACGGAGGGCAGAGTGTACTCACAGGGAGATCTGCGTAAAGTAGTGCTTCCGGTCAAACAGGGACTTCCTGGATGATGGAGCCAGAACCTGTTAATGCAACACTAACTCCAGATTATGTGAGATACCTGGGCCAGAAGGATCAGAAAGCCAGAGATGATGAAGCTTCTCATTTTAGTTGCATACTGCTATGTCTCCCACCTTAAATAAACTCGTTACTGCTCTTAGAAGATGAAAAAAGTGCTGTTTAATTCTTTCTTCTCTACCAAGCACTAGAATTTGGTAAAAGGCTGGCAGCCAGAGGGGAAAAGAAGTGGCAACTGGAGAATTCAGGTTCCAGTTGTATTTTTCACTTAATTCCACTCTTGGCCGAAAACAGCTCACCTACCTCTTCAGTTCAGGGAGAGTAACGTGAAGCAATATCATCGCTACTGACTTCCTAAACCTCAAGCCCGGGCCACACTTATCATCAGAGGCTCAGAGCAAATCAAACAGTATTTTGGGAAATCCATTCAGCATTACAGTTTTGGTCCAGTTCAATATTATGAAAAATTGGCTCCGGTTCACACTGGCTTTTCTCATAAAGAAAAAAACAGTCTAATTGTAAGGAAAAAGCAGGTTAACATCAGGTTTCCTGCTCAGCCAATTACTGTCGTCTGTCCAGGCTTCTGGTTCGTGTCTCTGCTCACTATCATCCACTTACTCAGTCCTTGGGGATGGCAGGAATGTCTGCAGAGGACACGGTCCTATTACTGGGAAATCCAACTGAACAGAGGGATGCTCTCGCTGTCTCTGGAGCCGCAAGATGCACTGACCGCTGCACAGAGGTGGCTTCTGTCCTAACCCCACAGCTGTGCTGAGCCTGAGAACGCAGGCTGCCTCTCCTCCACAGTCAATTACCAGCGAGCTGCCAGAAGCACGAGGCTCCTGGTCGGAGCCAGCCATCAGGACCTGGCACCCAATTTGGTCCACGCTGCAGGGCACTGGTTTCATCAGCCGGGCAGGGCCCCCCACCGGGATGGAATGAGCTCTGGCTGAGGACGCATGCGGCATGTCCCTCCCTCCTAAAGCCAGTCCTCGGCTCTGGGTGGGTGGATGCACAGACGGAGGGCAGAGTGTACTCACAGGGAGATCTGCGTAAAAGTAGTGCTTCCGGTCAAACAGGGACTTCCTGTTGATATGACAGTCCAGGGCCAGGCCTGTCATCACGGCCGCTTCCACACACCGCCTGTTGAGGACCTGAGGGGACAGGACACCCACCGTCTGAACAAATGTGCCTCTGTGCAGATCCCTGAACCTGCGATCTTGCCCTTCAGTGGGCATTAGCTCTGGTTCTTTGTGTGAGTGGCTCAGCTCACAAGCCAACTCTGGTGCTCCGTCTAGAATCGGGGAAAACTGACTTAAAAAAAAAGCTGCAAGCAGTTGTGGGCAGTAAATAAATGCCACGTCCAGGGTCCTTCCCCTTGACACCTCACACGCCATCACAGTTAGCAGGGAAAGTCCGAGGAAAGCTCAGGAGAGAGGTTACTCAGCCTCACTCCATCTGCTAACAGAACAAGCCACTCGGAACATGCAGAGGGCACTGACTCCCGACAGGAGGACTCGAGAAGCGACTCTCCACACAACCTTCAAGAGACTGGGAATCACTGGGGCAGAGCGGGAATGCACTCCTGGAGCCGACAGGCCTGTGGTCATCTCCTCCAGGGCTGGGAAGTGCCGCCCTCCTGCCTCCTGCTTCCAGGCCCCACTCTCCGGGAGTGGGGGCTGGGCACGCCTCCCCTTCAGGGCCCTGAGCTCCTTTTGGATCCCATCCTGTTCCACATTCAGGAGCAAAAGACCAAGAAAGGGGTAGTGAATGGGCCAGCCCCAAAGGGTGGGAACAGCTTTTAGAACTCTGGCTGGGTGAGGTGGCTGGAATAAGGCTGACAACTAGAGATAGGAAAAAGAGTATTGGAGTAAAAAGAGCATGGCACTTGGGCCATGTGTATGTACAGCTGTGGGCTTGGATGTTTCAGTTTCTCATCTCAGAGAGAAAGAGTGAATGTCTGCCTTACAGAGAGGACAGCCACAGCTGGCACACCTACTCCAGGGCCAGACTTCAGTAAACAGTGCATTTTCCCCATTCTGCATCAGGGAAATTTTGAGAACTGTGCTTGTTCTTGCAACATATTTCTGGTTTTTGTTCTGGTTTTTTTTTTTTTTTTTTTTTTTTTTAAATTTCGCCCTGTCTTTACTGATTTTCTTATGTATTTATTTTCATCCATCTTTGTTCTTTGGCCTGTTGGGGCCTTCCATCGCAGTGGTCTCTCTTGCTGCAGAGCACTGGCTCTGGGTGCATGCGCTCCAGCGCGCTGGCTCATAACTGGACATACCAGTCCAGCCACTCCACAGCATGTGGGATAGATTCGGGCCAGGGATCAAACTGGTGCCCCTTGCACTGCAAGGCGGACTCTTTACCTACTGGACCACCAGGAAAGCCCCTATTTCTGTGTGTGTGTGTGTGTTTTTAATTAGAATATTTATGAGGTTCTTTAGTGTATTCAGTGGGTTTCCCTGGTCAGTGGTAGACAATTCACCTGCAATGCAGAAGTCACAGGAGACACAGGTTCGATCCTGGGGTCAGGAAGATCCCCTGGAGTAAGAGATGGCAACCCACTCCAGTATTCCTGTCTGGAGAATCCCATGGACAGAGGAGCCTGGCAGGCTACAGTCCACGGAGTCACAAAGACTTGGACATGACTGAAGCGAATCAGCATGCAAGCATTATCAGTGTGTTTAGTATGTTATTATCTACGGAGAACTTTCCGATTGAGCTTTTTCACGACCACCATTTTATTTCAACTTCACAGCAAGCTGGTAAAGAAGGAATTTGTATTATTCCAACACATCAAGAAAAGAATAAACTAAAGATCCAGAAAGACCAAAAGCAGAGACCTCAGAGCCCAAACCTCGGAGCAGGCAAATGATCAGGCCAGCTTGAGAGTCCACTCACGCCTTTGCCCAGGGGGTGACAAACAGAATCCCCGTGGTGCAGGGATCAGGCACCTGGGCACAGGTGGGGCCAGCTGATCAGACATGCAGATTCTAAATGCAAATCTGGCATCTCTGCTTGCTGCAACATACAACCCTACCCCAAGGAAAAAGCCAACAGCAATGACCCGTCTCCTCATAACATCATCACAGGCTTGGTTTAGGAAGTCAGGCTATAAAATGGAGCATTCTCACAGCCTCTATTTGGAGCACTTCATTCTAGGCCAAGTCATATTGTCAGCTCTGCAGTAATACAAGATGTGTGTGCTGGGGGTGGGGGTGGGGAGACACAGGCTGCTCTAATTATTGATGTTTTCACTTGCTAATGTTTGGCATTTTACTGAACAGTTGTTACCACAATACAAACAGAAATGGAGAATCCTGCCAAATGCAAGCCGATGATCTGATCTGGGTCGAAATGTAGGAGAACATGAAGCTGGGGTCCCAGCCTGCAGCCTCACTCCTCTTTACATGCCTGTTAAGTGCCAGTCTGGCTGGCTGTCCAGTTCCTGCTTTTTCACTCCCATTGTTCTCCAACCACCAAGTCCTCTCGTCTCTGTCCGGTCTGCCCCTGTGGGGCCTGCTCCCTCTTTCCAGAGTAAGGAGAGCCCAGGTCTGTTTTGCTTGCTTCTTTCTGAGTGTACCCTGCTAATAAACACCCGGTGCCTGGCACCGTGTGAAGTGAAGAGCCATAGGTGATCACAGACTCTCCCATCCCTGTATGCACGTGAGTATACGGGCGCTCGATAAACCATCATCAATTTCCAAAGGATAAGAATGCAGTGAAACACATAAACATTATAGTGATATTGAATATACTTTAATCTTTTTTTGATGATTTAGAAGGCTTGGAGCACTTCAGGGTCAGGATTATAAGCATCAATCATCCCCACACTACAGCTGCACAGAGGGGCTAGTAAACAGAGAGAGCCAGTTAAAACAATGCCAAGAAAAAAGAATTTATTACAATCCTAGTCAAGCTGCTCGTGACAGATGGAGGTCCAGGTCAGCATGTTCTGGGGAGAGGATGCAGAATTGGAAAATTCAACTTGGGCTGTCTTTATTCCAGAACATGTCTCCAATGTCTATACATCCAGTACTAGGCTTTAGGGATGCAGAAGGACACAGAACTCTGTCACTGGCACTGGGGATATGAACCTGCCGGCACATCTTGCATCCTTTTTAAGTTCATCTTCCACAGGAGGATGATTCTGATAAAAATATAAATCTTAAGGCAGCCGGCTGCCTAAAAATGCTTTATCGTCCCCAGTGTCCACATGGCAAAGGCCAGGATGTGCCACGGTCTAGCTCTGACCTCCACCATCAGTTCCATCTCCTCTCTCTCTCTCACACATACACACCGGCTCCCACAGTCCAGGTCCCCTGTACAAATCATGCTGACGGCCCACTGTCCTATTTGTATTCACAATCTGCCGAGATACCAACAAGTCTGGGCAGCTTTCTTTAGTCTTCTTCCCGTGCACCCCTCTAACCTTCCACAAACTTCTATTTGTGCCTGTATTGCAGTGGATCTGATCTGGGTCGAAATGTAGGAGAACATGAAGCTGGGGTCCCAGCCTGCAGCCTCACTCCTCTTTACATGCCTGTTAAGTGCCAGTCTGGCTGGCTGTCCAGTTCCTGCTTTTTCACTCCCATTGTTCTCCAACCACCAAGTCCTCTCGTCTCTGTCCGGTCTGCCCCTGTGGGGCCTGCTCCCTCTTTCCAGAGTAAGGAGAGCCCAGGTCTGTTTTGCTTGCTTCTTTCTGAGTGTACCCTGCTAATAAACACCCGGTGCCTGGCACCGTGTGAAGTGAAGAGCCATAGGTGATCACAGACTCTCCCATCCCTGTATGCACGTGAGTATACGGGCGCTCGATAAACCATCATCAATTTCCAAAGGATAAGAATGCAGTGAAACACATAAACATTATAGTGATATTGAATATACTTTAATCTTTTTTTGATGATTTAGAAGGCTTGGAGCACTTCAGGGTCAGGATTATAAGCATCAATCATCCCCACACTACAGCTGCACAGAGGGGCTAGTAAACAGAGAGAGCCAGTTAAAACAATGCCAAGAAAAAAGAATTTATTACAATCCTAGTCAAGCTGCTCGTGACAGATGGAGGTCCAGGTCAGCATGTTCTGGGGAGAGGATGCAGAATTGGAAAATTCAACTTGGGCTGTCTTTATTCCAGAACATGTCTCCAATGTCTATACATCCAGTACTAGGCTTTAGGGATGCAGAAGGACACAGAACTCTGTCACTGGCACTGGGGATATGAACCTGCCGGCACATCTTGCATCCTTTTTAAGTTCATCTTCCACAGGAGGATGATTCTGATAAAAATATAAATCTTAAGGCAGCCGGCTGCCTAAAAATGCTTTATCGTCCCCAGTGTCCACATGGCAAAGGCCAGGATGTGCCACGGTCTAGCTCTGACCTCCACCATCAGTTCCATCTCCTCTCTCTCTCTCACACATACACACCGGCTCCCACAGTCCAGGTCCCCTGTACAAATCATGCTGACGGCCCACTGTCCTATTTGTATTCACAATCTGCCGAGATACCAACAAGTCTGGGCAGCTTTCTTTAGTCTTCTTCCCGTGCACCCCTCTAACCTTCCACAAACTTCTATTTGTGCCTGTATTGCAGTGGATCACATGTGCTGACATGTATTTCCACTAAGCTAAGTTTCATGAGAATGGAAACTGCTCCCCCTCGGACTCCTGGAGCCTGATGCAGGACTGACAGGCAGTGGTGCTCAGTGACCGTGGCTCACCTCCAATGAGCAGGGAGAAGGCAGGCGTCCAGGGAGGGTCTCAGACAGGCCCTGACGGCTCAGGCTCCTCTCAGGGGTCACCTGCCAGCTGCTGGCCTTCAAAGGTGTTTCTGGAAGTGCCCCGAAGTGATGACCAATCACATGCAATAGAAAGACTAACTTGTCCCAATGATGCAAGTTCCAGAATTTTATTTGCAATTAACCTAAAGTGACTAGAGAGGGGCTCACGGTGAACCACAGCAGCTTCCCCGTGGAAGGAAAGCAACACGTGTGGAACTCACAAAGCACAGCTCTCTCTACTGAGCCCAAGGCCCCCTCAACTCTGCCTTCAGGAACCGTCAACACCAGAGCTGACTGCACACTGTTTATGTCAGGAGGCATGTTGTGCACTCCACATGCACGTGCCACTTGATCCCCTCGGCAAGCCCAGGACACACGCTATCATGACTTCATCTTACAGATAGTGAAGGGAAGCACAGAGATTAAGTAACTCAGCCAAGGTGACATATATAGTAAGTGGCAGGACGTCAGACCCCAGAACCCAGGCTCCAGACCACACTCTTGCCTTAAACCTTCAAAGTGCATCAGTGTTACCTTTCAAGATCACTAACACTGAGCCATAATTTTCTAGCAGCAGCTCAAACCAAGCCCTTCCAGAGGCAGATATTGTTTCCAGCCTTTTCTTCCTGCCTGTTTCTACCTGATAGGCTTGTTTTCATATGTCAAACTCTTAGAGGGTGAGCACTGCATTCTTTGAACTCTGTAAACACTCCATATACATGTGACCTTTACCAAGTGGCTTTGGCATGTGGGGGTTGGAGGGTGAATGGACCCAGAGCCATCCTCAATCGGCAGGGAATATTCTATCACTGGACTTCCAAAACCTTTAGACACAAGTACCTGTGAAATGATTTGAGTAAGTGAAGAGCTAATTCTTTAATCAGAAGGTAAGAAACGCATGAGAGGTGAAGGGAAGAGATGAGACAGTCAATAAATGTTATGACCAGCAGAGAGAGATCCGGCAGATCACAACCAGGAAGAGGATACAGGGCGACGGGCAGTGAGTGGCTTCGTAAAACAACCATCGCTTGTTTGGCTTGTTTGCAAAGTAAGCCGTGCTGCATCCACAACTTGTGTGGAACCTGAGACACATCCAATGCATTAGGCCACCTCAACAGGCCAGAATCATGCAACTTCCAAGGATACACTGTGACCCCAAGATGAGAAGCAGGTTTCCAAGTGTAAGACTTACTTAGCCTAACCAAACATTTTCTGACCTCCAGGGAAAACAATCATTCTTTTAGCCACAACTCCCAACACACCTAAAATACATAAATAAATGACCAAGTAATTCACATCCTACTTTCTTAGTATGTCTTGATTTTCTCCCTCCTCTTAAATCCTCTGATTTAACTCAGGCCTCCATTCAAACATGCCCGCCTCCAAAGAAGACTTCTGCACTAATCACCTGGCTAGGTTTCTCCACCTCCACACTCAGCTCTGAACTCTCGCCTCCATACCAATTCAAGAGTGATCTTTCGGGCTTCCCTGGTGGTCCAGTGGGTAAGGAGTCTGCCTTGTAGTGCAAGGGGCACCGGTTTGATCCCTGGCACGGGAAGATCCCACATGCTGCAGAGTGGCTGGACTCGTGTGTCCAATTATGAGCCAGCGCTCTAGGGTGCATGCACCCAGAGCTAGTGCTCCCGCAATGAGAGAGGCCACTGCGATGGAAGGCCCACACAGGCCAAAGAGCAAAAAGATGGATGAAAATAAATAAAGACCAATAAAAGAGGCCAAAATTAAAAAGAAAAAAAAAGTTATCTTTCTGAAGGGTAAATTTATTCTTGGAATTCCCAGGCTTAAAATCCTTCTCCTTCCTCCCCACCAAGTCCTCAGTGCTCTGTAAGGCTCAGCCCTGATCACCTTTCTGGCTTCTTCTTCCTCCACTATCCCTAACCAAGAGATGCTCACGCAGCCAGGCACATGACATGCTTCTGTACAAACTGCTGCCTCTGATAGGAACCCGCTTCCTCCTCATCCACTTGAGCAGGATACTGGTAACTGGCAAGACTCCCGGCTGCCCTACTGATGCCTCAATACAGGCATCCCTCCTTCCTGGGTCCCGTACTCTCTGGAAAAGAACTGGCTCCCCAGACAGACTGAGCTCCCTGAGGGCAGTCAAGTCATTTTATCTTCTTTGCCCTATTACCTAAACGCCATGCCAGCTGATTAAACATTAACTGAGGTGGTGAATAATTTAGTATTTCTTTTATCAACATCCCAAACTCCATAAGCTATGAAATAAAAGCAAAACTGTTCTATAAAATATGTGTCAGGAAAAAGCAATCACTTGGTATGTAAAATAGAACAGATTTAATGCAGAGCCTTTATCATGCAGATGGCAGACAAGCTCGGACTTAAAGAGGCAACTTAGACTCTCAGAGGCAGGAAGACACTCATGCCCCAGCGATGGAGGAGTGGGGTCGGCAGAACAGCGTTACCGGCACCTGGATGGGGGCACCAAGAGAGGCTGGAACCCTTTGGACCCGTCTCCCAGGGGCAGGAGCCATGGACATAATCTCGCCATTACCAGAGATGCTGACGGAGGGAAGAGGGAAGGACAAATTCCCTGTTCTTTCCTCCCAGTTCCAGTCTTTCACCACTGCTTCCCACCTAACCAGTCAAAAGCCAGCTGATGAGCATGGCATGAGGGGACAGCAACACGCTGCCTACTCCTGGGTGTGTGCTCAGTCGTGTCTGACTCTTTGTGACCCCATGGGCTGTAGGCCACCAGGCTCCTCTCTCCAGGCAAGAATACTGGAGTGGGTTACCATTTTCTCCTCTGGGGATCTTACTGGCCCAGGGATCAAACCCATTTGAATTTCTTGCGTCTCCTGCACTGGCAGGCCAGTTCTTTACCCCTAGCGCCACCTACGCCATGATGCCCTACATGTAGAGCAGGGGACTGGTGAACCAGGGAGCTGAGCAATGGAGGCCACAACCGCACAGCAAACCAAGTCCATGTTTATATTCACTTCTGTGACTTTTTCTTTTAATAAACATCTAATTGAGCAAATGATGCCACTCTTAACTCTGTCCAATCAACAAAAAATTGAAAGTCTTGTGAACTTCTTTTTCACATACTGGAAGCCAAGAATTATGAAATGTTACTAATGCATAAGGAGCACTTGTGATAATTCAACTTGGGTTGGACGGAACTCTAAGGTGACATTAACCATTAGGAAAGGATTTGCTAAGCAGATTAATGGAACGAAAAAGACTGCATAACCTACTTAAGTCAATAAAATATTCCCTAGGATTTTAGCACATTTATGTGAAATTCCACTGATTACAAATAAATCTATTCACTGAAGTCAGTCTTGGGACCTATGCCAGGAAATATTTTGTGATGTACTTCAACGGAGTAAAACTACATATTCTTCAAAACAGTCTGTAGTTCACACCATTTCTCCCTCCTTTCTCTTCAACCCCCAACTGGTGAACCCACAATGTTATGATATCCAACGTTAGTCCAATGGGTACCAGTACCCCCTTAACATGACAAAACTAGGATAACTCACTAAACAGCCGGTTAGTGATTCCTCTTGAGCATTCAAACAAGGACTCGAACATGATGTTTTACACAAAGCCCAAGTGGCGATTATTCTATGAAATTAATGCTATATATGACAAACCTGATGATTAAGACATAGCATGGTAAATGCTTTAATTTATAGAGAGAAAGTAATTAAGATTTACTAAGTGAAAATAAGGCACTAAAACGGGCCTTTATTTTACTGCTAACCATAAATTTGTCTCAAAGTGCGAATTCCCTCTGATTCATATTCAAAGTGAAAGTCCCCATATAGATAAATTTTCATTATGGTAGAGAAGGCTGCTCCCCACTGCCTCACTCCCAACCCCTTCTCATCACTGCGCTCTTCATCATTACCCAATACAAATACAAACACTTCGAGCATTGATGACAAAGCTTGCTAAAATTTCTCAGTTAAGTTTTTTAGTCTTTTTTTTTTTAAAAAAAAACACTTTTATTTATTTATTTTTGTCTGTGCTGGGTCTTTGTTGATGTGTGGGTTTAGCTGCTCTGTGGTATGTGGGATCTTCCCAGATCAGGGATCGAACCAGTGTCTCCTGCATTGGCAGATGGGTTCTTATCCACTGAGCCACAAGGAAAGCCCTTTTAGTCTTTTAAAGTGGACTTTTACCATCAAAAGTTACCAGTTTTGGGAATTCCCGGGTAATCCAGTGCTTAGGACTCAGCACTCTCAGTGCCAAGGGCCTGGGTTTGATAACTGGTTGGGAAACTAAAATCCCACAAGCCACACAGTGTGACCAAAAAAAAAAGAAAAAGAAAAAGCTTTATGCAGATATTAAATACTTATCTAAATATACTCACATAAGTATATATGGTCTTTACACCTAAACATGGACGCTGCCCCAAGAAAAAGAGAAAATGAATACTACAATTTCTCTTTTATTTAAATTGCTCTTTCACAAAAGGGGAACAAAAAATCCAAATCACAGAGAACTCTTATTCAAAAAGGACGGGTGTGGCCTGATAGTCTGGAGGTCAGTCTTTCTGCTCCAGTGCTCCCTGGGATTGGTCAGGATCAAAGACTGTATCCCACTGTTGCCCCGCCCCCTCTCCGAGAAGATCAGGTGGCCTTGGGCTGGTGCCCACACTCACCGCCAGGAGCATGGCTTTGGACACTGGTTGCCTCTCCTGCTTCTCCATGGACCACTGGACACCAGAACCTGACATTCACCTCGGGGCTTGTAGGAAAGAGAAGGGAAAGCGTGAGACCTGCCCCTAGCTTAGAGAACAAGCGTTCTCACGGGACACAGCCCGGTTTTCCTGGACTTCACTTTGGGTGAAGACTTGGCCAGTGAGCCTGGTTGGAGAGGAAGGTTTGAGAATGCCTGAAAGCCAGTGAAAAACAAAAACTGGGTGTGCAGGTTAAGGAGCTCCATTCCTTGTTTCCACAAGACTCTCAGCAGTTACTAGTCTGGCAGTTAACTTGATCTCGAGGAGACATTTACTGATTGAAAACTGGGGCAAAACAAGTCCGAAAGACCTTTGCTGAAATCTCTCTATTCATCAGCTGCGTAACCTTGTACAAATCATCCAGTCTCAACCTCTGTCTCCTTCTATGAGAGGGGAGAAAACAGCTATTTCATGAGATCGTTTGTGGTGAATTAAGTAAAACTACTCGACATATGGGAGACACTGAGTAAATTCTAGTTTCAGAACGGAAGTGTTGTCAAATGCAAAGCGCCCAAATCAACTAAATCTTTCATATTCAAGCTTTTCCAAGAAACAATGGAATCTAATGAGGAAAGGTCTAAACAGTTTCACACACCCATTAGTCTGGATTTATAATCCAAAGTAAGGCACAACAGATGTTGAAATTATGTATTATGTCAACATAATATTTCCCCCTTAAATGATAACCAACACCTTTTGTTATAATTAGTGTGTTATCCTCAGAGGAATAGAGACCATATTTCTTAACGTCTCAGGAAGCTTATATGACTTCATTTTCTGTTTTGTTGTGAAGCAAAATTTTCTTGAATAAATCGTATCCTTGCCTGTGGTTGGAAAAACTCCCATTCCTAAGTGAAAGAAACTACCTTCTGACAAGTTGAAGAGTTACACACCAGATAATTGAGTCAATTTTTACCGCCATTGTGGCCCACCGCACATCTGTGACTTCCTGTCTTCTAAGACAGCAGCTACTTTTGAAATTCAAAGACAGTCTGTAGAGAAGAGATCTATGCAGGCACGAAGCAGACATGGGAAATCACGTTTTTTAAAAAAAACCACTGTCCTTCAGCAGCATGGATGGACCTAGAGATTATCATACTAAGTGAAGTAGGTCAGAAAGAGGACACATACCACAGAATAGCACTTACATATGGAATCTAAAATATGACACAAATGAACTTATCTACAAAGCAGAAACAGACTCAGAGAAACAGACATGGAGAACAGACTTGTGGTTGCCAAGGGGAAAGGACTGGGAGTTTGGGATTGGCAGATGCAAATGATTATATGCAAGTTATAAACAACAAGGTCCTACTGTATATCACAGGGAGCTACATTCAATATCCTATGATAAACCATAAAGGAAAAAACTATTAAAAAATGCCTATGTATAACTGAATCACTTGGCTGCATGGCAGAAATGTACACAATACTATAAATCAACTATACTTCAATTTAAACAAAAGGAGTTTGTTTTGGCAGGGGCTGGGGTTGGGGGGATAATCGTCCTTGGTTAAAACTTTGGGATCAGACCAGGATCTTTAATAGAGAAAGACTTTCCCTTAACTTTAACTCTGAATATTTGTCTTTCTCTGGTTTATAGCTTTTAAGACAAGTACATTAATATTAAAAGGCTAAAGCATAGAAAGCCACTCATTTTAGATCAATATTTCCATACTGAAACACCATCTTTTCTAACCCATCCTAAAATGTACTCCCAACACCAAGAGAGATTCCACGGAAAGACAAACTTTTTCATATTACTGAAACCTTAAGAATAATCAGAGGAATAGAGACCATATTTCTTAACGTCTCAGGAAGCTTATATGACTTCATTTTCTGTTTTGTTGTGAAGCAAAATTTTCTTGAATAAATCGTATCCTTGCCTGTGGTTGGAAAAACTCCCATTCCTAAGTGAAAGAAACTACCTTCTGACAAGTTGAAGAGTTACACACCAGATAATTGAGTCAATTTTTACCGCCATTGTGGCCCACCGCACATCTGTGACTTCCTGTCTTCTAAGACAGCAGCTACTTTTGAAATTCAAAGACAGTCTGTAGAGAAGAGATCTATGCAGGCACGAAGCAGACATGGGAAATCACGTTTTTTAAAAAAAACCACTGTCCTTCAGCAGCATGGATGGACCTAGAGATTATCATACTAAGTGAAGTAGGTCAGAAAGAGGACACATACCACAGAATAGCACTTACATATGGAATCTAAAATATGACACAAATGAACTTATCTACAAAGCAGAAACAGACTCAGAGAAACAGACATGGAGAACAGACTTGTGGTTGCCAAGGGGAAAGGACTGGGAGTTTGGGATTGGCAGATGCAAATGATTATATGCAAGTTATAAACAACAAGGTCCTACTGTATATCACAGGGAGCTACATTCAATATCCTATGATAAACCATAAAGGAAAAAACTATTAAAAAATGCCTATGTATAACTGAATCACTTGGCTGCATGGCAGAAATGTACACAATACTATAAATCAACTATACTTCAATTTAAACAAAAGGAGTTTGTTTTGGCAGGGGCTGGGGTTGGGGGGATAATCGTCCTTGGTTAAAACTTTGGGATCAGACCAGGATCTTTAATAGAGAAAGACTTTCCCTTAACTTTAACTCTGAATATTTGTCTTTCTCTGGTTTATAGCTTTTAAGACAAGTACATTAATATTAAAAGGCTAAAGCATAGAAAGCCACTCATTTTAGATCAATATTTCCATACTGAAACACCATCTTTTCTAACCCATCCTAAAATGTACTCCCAACACCAAGAGAGATTCCACGGAAAGACAAACTTTTTCATATTACTGAAACCTTAAGAATAATCAGAGATAGAAATACAAAACATTAATTTCATGACTGAACAGCTCCTATGACCCAGAAAGAGACCTAGTCATATATCTTTATGTAAAAGGTTAGTACTTGGTTGAAAGCTTTGACGATTGATGAAAAACAAAGCAACTGGCCTGAACTGACCAAATTCTAGGAAAAGCTAGCTAGGTATTCCATTACTGGTATGGACAGGGAATTTGGTGGAACAAAGCCTGTGAATATCAAGAGTAATTCCTAGAGACACATGCCAAGTATGGATGTGAGAGCTAATCATAAAGAAGGCTAAGTGTTGAAGAACTGATGTTTTCAAACTGTGCTGCTGGAGAACTCTTGAGAGTCCCTTGAATTCCAAGGACATCAAACTGTTAACTACACAGTCAATTCTAAAGGATATCAACCCTGAATATTCATTGGAAGGACTTCATTGATACTGAAGCTGAAGTTCCAGTACTTTGGCCAACTGATATGAATGGCCAATTCACTGGAAAAGACCTGGATGCTGGGAAAGACTGAGGGCAGGGGAAGAAGGGGGCGACAGAGGATGAGATGGATGGATGGCATCACTGACTCAATGGATATGAGTTTGAGCAAGTTCCTGGAAACAGTGAAGGACAGGGAAGCCTGGTATGCTGCAGTCCATGGGATCCCAAAGAGACAGACACGACTGAGTGACTAAACAACAAAAAACGACACATATCATTCTGTTTAAAGTACTTGAGCTCTATTCATCAGTCCCAAGAATGCCTTGAGGAGTGAACCTTTGGAAGAAATCTAGCAGGACATAGATTTTCAGGAAAAAAAAAAATCCTGAATTTTATGCATCCGAGGTATATGCCATCTTGTAGGCTTCATGGCAAGCCATGAAATCATGGAGGCTAAAAGGAGAAAGAAAATAAAAAGTCATAGGTAAATTCCCATTCTGTTAGTTATGTTTGCTTTAAAAGCAGATAATAAGAACTTGCCTGAACTCTAAAAAGATGTCAATGTCATGAAAGGGAAAAGAAAAAAAAAAGAGAGAGAGAAAGAGTGAGTGGAGAGAGAAAGAAAGAAAGGGAACAGAAAAAGAAACAACAAATGCGACTAAAAAGTCATGACAACTAAATGCAGTGTGTGATCCCTGACTGGGTCATGGGCTGGGGAGAAGCAAAGAAAGGATAACACTAAGATGACTGTGGACTGTGCCCTGGATAACAACCCTGTAACCAGGCTGCCTTTCTTGAGTGTGATAGTTATGCAGTGATCAATAAGAGAACGTTTCTGTTCCTAGGAGAAAGACACTGAAATATTCGGGACTGAAGAACCATAATGTCTGTAACTCCCTCTGAAAAAGGCTAATTCAAAAGGAAAAAAAAAAAATCTAGATGCAGGAGGGATGTTCGGTGTACTATTCTGTAAGTCTGCATTCTTTCAAAATAAAAGGTCTGGGGAGAGGTTTACAAGCCTTAAGTGGGGAAGAGAGTCTACAGTAGGAGGGAGCTATTTAAACTGACCCTAACTTGTGAACCACACACGTGTATTAGAAGCTCTCATTCAATGTAGCTGAAAATCAGTCGTAGAAAAGAATATATTCTACGTACTATAGTCCATCTAAACTTCTGCATGCTATAATTAAGTGATGGAACTTACTAAGTTCCTTGTGCCGATCATGAAGCGTGGTGTTAACCCTCCTAGGACTGTTAAGTATTTCACTTTACAGGTGAAAAATCTGTTAAAAGGGAATTCTGTACCATCTCTATATAAGCATATAAATCTGCATACAGACAACTTATGTATAAACAAGAACATGAAGGGATTCTGTAACTAGATGAGCTCTACATCAGTCCCAAGAATGCCTTGAGGAGTGAACCTTTGGAAGAAATCTAGCAGGACATAGATTTTCAGGAAAAAAAAAAATCCTGAATTTTATGCATCCGAGGTATATGCCATCTTGTAGGCTTCATGGCAAGCCATGAAATCATGGAGGCTAAAAGGAGAAAGAAAATAAAAAGTCATAGGTAAATTCCCATTCTGTTAGTTATGTTTGCTTTAAAAGCAGATAATAAGAACTTGCCTGAACTCTAAAAAGATGTCAATGTCATGAAAGGGAAAAGAAAAAAAAGAGAGAGAGAAAGAGTGAGTGGAGAGAGAAAGAAAGAAAGGGAACAGAAAAAGAAACAACAAATGCGACTAAAAAGTCATGACAACTAAATGCAGTGTGTGATCCCTGACTGGGTCATGGGCTGGGGAGAAGCAAAGAAAGGATAACACTAAGATGACTGTGGACTGTGCCCTGGATAACAACCCTGTAACCAGGCTGCCTTTCTTGAGTGTGATAGTTATGCAGTGATCAATAAGAGAACGTTTCTGTTCCTAGGAGAAAGACACTGAAATATTCGGGACTGAAGAACCATAATGTCTGTAACTCCCTCTGAAAAAGGCTAATTCAAAAGGAAAAAAAAAAAATCTAGATGCAGGAGGGATGTTCGGTGTACTATTCTGTAAGTCTGCATTCTTTCAAAATAAAAGGTCTGGGGAGAGGTTTACAAGCCTTAAGTGGGGAAGAGAGTCTACAGTAGGAGGGAGCTATTTAAACTGACCCTAACTTGTGAACCACACACGTGTATTAGAAGCTCTCATTCAATGTAGCTGAAAATCAGTCGTAGAAAAGAATATATTCTACGTACTATAGTCCATCTAAACTTCTGCATGCTATAATTAAGTGATGGAACTTACTAAGTTCCTTGTGCCGATCATGAAGCGTGGTGTTAACCCTCCTAGGACTGTTAAGTATTTCACTTTACAGGTGAAAAATCTGTTAAAAGGGAATTCTGTACCATCTCTATATAAGCATATAAATCTGCATACAGACAACTTATGTATAAACAAGAACATGAAGGGAAGATGTGTGCTTTTATCTGGTAGAAAGACCATTTTCCGCAATTGTATCTTTCCTAGGTGAAAATACTTTTAGCTTCCTCCAAACTTGTACAGGTATCCAATTCTCTGTTAATGTTCTTATTCTTCTGCCTCACTACATAAACACACATGTAATGTCACAATCTGTGCTTCTCTGAAAAATGTCTATGATGGAGAACTTTGTACTAACTGTCATTCACACTGTTGTGACCTCTGCCATTTTTTTCTTTTTTGGCCTCTTTTATTGGTCCTTCATTTATTTAGTTTCATCCATCTTAATTCTTTGGTCTATGTGGGCCTCCCATTGCAGTGGCCAGAGTGCCGGCTCTGGGCGCATGCACTCCAGAGCACTGGCTCGTAATTGGACACACCTGTCTAGCTGCTCCACGGCATATAGGATCTTCCCAAGCCAGGGATCGAACTGGCGCCCCCTGCACTGCAAGGCAGACTGTTTACCCACTGGACCACCAGGGAAGCCTGACCTCTGCCATTTCTAAGTGCCAAACCCTACTGGCCACTATAAAATGGAAGTACTATTTGTATTAATATTTTACACAGGTAACATTTACACGCCATTGGAGAGTTACAAAGTGCTTTCATATCCATTAGCTTCCCTGCAGAGAAAAGTAACACATAAGTGAACAAGAAATATGTAAGAGGGCTAGCTAGCTGTGATAAGTAAACACAGGTTATGAGTGATGACAGGCATCTTAAATGTTTACAACCAGCTATAAAGGAAAAATTCCCTGTTGTGTTTTGTCGGAAATGAACAATTAGCAAATTCGGGTGCAGGGCCCTGCTAAGAATGTTTGATGGAACTTACTAAGTATCCGTAGAAAAGAATATATTCTACGTACTATAGTCCATCTAAACTTCTGCATGCTATAATTAAGTGATGGAACTTACTAAGTTCCTTGTGCCGATCATGAAGCGTGGTGTTAACCCTCCTAGGACTGTTAAGTATTTCACTTTACAGGTGAAAAATCTGTTAAAAGGGAATTCTGTACCATCTCTATATAAGCATATAAATCTGCATACAGACAACTTATGTATAAACAAGAACATGAAGGGAAGATGTGTGCTTTTATCTGGTAGAAAGACCATTTTCCGCAATTGTATCTTTCCTAGGTGAAAATACTTTTAGCTTCCTCCAAACTTGTACAGGTATCCAATTCTCTGTTAATGTTCTTATTCTTCTGCCTCACTACATAAACACACATGTAATGTCACAATCTGTGCTTCTCTGAAAAATGTCTATGATGGAGAACTTTGTACTAACTGTCATTCACACTGTTGTGACCTCTGCCATTTTTTTCTTTTTTGGCCTCTTTTATTGGTCCTTCATTTATTTAGTTTCATCCATCTTAATTCTTTGGTCTATGTGGGCCTCCCATTGCAGTGGCCAGAGTGCCGGCTCTGGGCGCATGCACTCCAGAGCACTGGCTCGTAATTGGACACACCTGTCTAGCTGCTCCACGGCATATAGGATCTTCCCAAGCCAGGGATCGAACTGGCGCCCCCTGCACTGCAAGGCAGACTGTTTACCCACTGGACCACCAGGGAAGCCTGACCTCTGCCATTTCTAAGTGCCAAACCCTACTGGCCACTATAAAATGGAAGTACTATTTGTATTAATATTTTACACAGGTAACATTTACACGCCATTGGAGAGTTACAAAGTGCTTTCATATCCATTAGCTTCCCTGCAGAGAAAAGTAACACATAAGTGAACAAGAAATATGTAAGAGGGCTAGCTAGCTGTGATAAGTAAACACAGGTTATGAGTGATGACAGGCATCTTAAATGTTTACAACCAGCTATAAAGGAAAAATTCCCTGTTGTGTTTTGTCGGAAATGAACAATTAGCAAATTCTGCAGAAGGGAATGCAGTCTGGTGCTTCATGCTAAGAATGGGAACCAGGTAATTCTCGCTTCTATTTTTAACCGGGCTCCTGACCTCCTGATATCCTTGGGTAAGTCTAAAAGGCCCTCAATTTCTTCACCTATCAATTGAGGTTGGAGCCTGTGACCTTGCTCGCTGGGGTGGCCTATGAGTTGGCAAACATCACTGAAAATTCAGGATGTGATTGACGATCACACATTACTGTCTGTCTGCATCGCCTAAGGACGCTACAGAGCATGCAAAGACTCTTGATTGATTATGCTTCCTGCTTGTCTACTTGAGAAAAGGGATTCACTCATTAAAATCTGGAATAGAGTGCTTTTAAGGTTCCTGGAAACACTTAACATTTTTCTGATTCCTACTTACTCTCCCTGCCCCAGTGCGAGGACTCATTATAAGGATGGAGCCAGCAGTGGAAGACTGGGAAACAGAACCCTCTGCCAATGAGTAACAGACCCTCTTCAGAGGAGCCCCACCTGACTACACCAACTACGCCAACATCACCAAGCCTATACTTGTGATACTGGGATGCCAATGGCAAACCACTCCCTACCTTGGCCAAGGTCTTTAAAAGAGATAAGGAAATGATTACTTACAGGCAAAAATAAAAAATAAATAATAAAAATAAAAAATAAAAATGTTCCATGTTTAAGGAAAATAAAAAACAACAACAGTACTTTGCGTCTCCACCCAGATGCAATTCAGGCACTGTAAACTGGCTCAGGCTTTTGAGGGCAGAAGTGGGCATCCTCAGTCTCCCGTCCCATGTCTTCATGTTGCTGGATTCTGCTCCCTATATTCCCGATCCTTTTGTCCTCAAAAGAAGAGTGCCTTTTCTAATGAGTGATTCTGAGAAAAGGAATAGAGCACGTGTGGTCGGCTGCTTACGGGCCAGCACTTTCATTACAGGCTCTAGTATAAATCACCAGAACATAGCCTGTTTGTCTGAGTTCCTTCTGATCAGCATGCCCACCAAGACGGTATATTCTGGTCTGCTCTGGCCATGGGATACATCTTCTACAAGTGAAAAGTCTATGGTTTGCAGGGAGCTGAATTCAAGTGACATAAAAGTACTAGAAGCCGTTAGGACATATCATGTTACGTTCCTCAATCAAGCTATTGTCGGTAATGAAGCTGGTAGGTTTATCTCCATTTGTCTGAATTCTATGCTGATTTCTCAATTGCTTCTGACTCAAGAGTATTATTTTTATTGACGTCCTAAAACCACACAACATCTTCCTGGAAACACTTTTCAAGTACTCATTAAACCAATCCAGAAACCGTCCAGAGCACCACCAGTGACTCCACAGAAGAAACCGGAGACATCCGATGCTGTGGCCGGGAATGCATTTCCTGGGAGGGCAGAGCTTCTAAAGGTCTGCAGCATTTTTTTTTTAAGCTCTGGACCTCTCTGTGGCAGAAAAATAAATGGTACCCAGCTGCATGATTTCAGGCTGCATTTTTATTACAGGCTTCCAGTATTAATCACCAGAACAAAACCTGTATGAACTGCCTGAATGGCAGAGACAAAAACTGTCACAGAACAGGGCTAGGAAATTTTTTTATCTACTGTATACTTATTTCAGTAAAAGACCCCTAAGCTTGCATATCCCTGGGGACCTTCAGTAATGTGTTCGTGGTTTAATCTCTGCACATTCCCACCTCGTTTTCTCACATTACAGACGTGTGGGTGAAGTAGTGCACCAAACGCATTTTAAACTGTTACAAGTTTCAAGCAGAGCATTAGCTCCCTTAACAAGGGCTTGGTATTATTGTACTCAATGTCTCATCCAAGGGCATATTTTGAAGAGAACATAAACCTGCATAATGGGATATGGAAACAGAAGGAAAGCTCTTTCTAACCCCAGTATTGAAGGTTTCTTGCTCAAGGATGAACCTCTGGGGAGATGAGCATGCTGCCTGGATATGCTCCATTCCCAGAAAGGAGTACGTGGTTGCATCACAGCATCACCTGGGGAGAAGACCAGACAGAGTCCCATGGGTTCCCAGAGGCTGGGGTGGGAGGAAAACAAAGAACCTGTTGTCTGAGTTCCTTCTGATCAGCATGCCCACCAAGACGGTATATTCTGGTCTGCTCTGGCCATGGGATACATCTTCTACAAGTGAAAAGTCTATGGTTTGCAGGGAGCTGAATTCAAGTGACATAAAAGTACTAGAAGCCGTTAGGACATATCATGTTACGTTCCTCAATCAAGCTATTGTCGGTAATGAAGCTGGTAGGTTTATCTCCATTTGTCTGAATTCTATGCTGATTTCTCAATTGCTTCTGACTCAAGAGTATTATTTTTATTGACGTCCTAAAACCACACAACATCTTCCTGGAAACACTTTTCAAGTACTCATTAAACCAATCCAGAAACCGTCCAGAGCACCACCAGTGACTCCACAGAAGAAACCGGAGACATCCGATGCTGTGGCCGGGAATGCATTTCCTGGGAGGGCAGAGCTTCTAAAGGTCTGCAGCATTTTTTTTTTAAGCTCTGGACCTCTCTGTGGCAGAAAAATAAATGGTACCCAGCTGCATGATTTCAGGCTGCATTTTTATTACAGGCTTCCAGTATTAATCACCAGAACAAAACCTGTATGAACTGCCTGAATGGCAGAGACAAAAACTGTCACAGAACAGGGCTAGGAAATTTTTTTATCTACTGTATACTTATTTCAGTAAAAGACCCCTAAGCTTGCATATCCCTGGGGACCTTCAGTAATGTGTTCGTGGTTTAATCTCTGCACATTCCCACCTCGTTTTCTCACATTACAGACGTGTGGGTGAAGTAGTGCACCAAACGCATTTTAAACTGTTACAAGTTTCAAGCAGAGCATTAGCTCCCTTAACAAGGGCTTGGTATTATTGTACTCAATGTCTCATCCAAGGGCATATTTTGAAGAGAACATAAACCTGCATAATGGGATATGGAAACAGAAGGAAAGCTCTTTCTAACCCCAGTATTGAAGGTTTCTTGCTCAAGGATGAACCTCTGGGGAGATGAGCATGCTGCCTGGATATGCTCCATTCCCAGAAAGGAGTACGTGGTTGCATCACAGCATCACCTGGGGAGAAGACCAGACAGAGTCCCATGGGTTCCCAGAGGCTGGGGTGGGGAGGAAAACAAACCCTCAGCCTCCTCATGGACTGCTTCGGCAAAAACCCGCTGTGCCTCTTTTTTAATTGGAAGATATTTGTTTTACAATGTTGTGTTGGTTTCTGCTGTACCACAGTATGAATGAGCCATACGTATACATTTATCCCCTCCCTATGGAGCCTCTCTCCCAACCCATCCCTTTAGGTCGTCAAGAGAGCACCTGGCTGAGCTCCCTGTGCTACACAGGTGCCTCCCACTGGCTATCCATAGGGTATATATGTTCATGCTATTCATTCCCACTCTCGCCTTCTGCTGTTGTGTCCACAGATCAGTGCTCTACATCTGCATCTCTATTCCTAGCCTGCAAACAGGTTCCTCAGTACCATTTTTCTAGATTCCATATGTATATATGTATGCGTTGATATATGACATTTATTTTTCTCTTTCTCACTTATTCACTCTCTATAACAGGCTCGAGGTTCATAGACCTCAGTCCAACTGACTCAAATTTGCTCCTTTGTATGGCTGAGTAATACTCCATCCTGTATATGTACCACAAATTCTTTATCCACTCATCTGTTGGTGGATATCTCGGTTGCTTCCATGCCCTGGTTACTATAGATAGTACTGTGGTGGGAAGGTAAACTGATAGAGCCATATGAAGAAGAGCATGGAGATTCCTTAAAAACTGGGAAGAAAACTACCATGTGACTCAGCATGCCCCTGCTGGGCACACACCCTGAGAAAACCATCATTCAAAAAGATACATGTGGGCTTCCCTGGTGGTCCAGTGGGTAAGGACACCGCCTTGCAGTGCAAGGGGCGCAGGTTCCATCCCTGGCCTCAGAAGATCCCACATGCTGCGGAGCGGCTGGACCGATGTGTCCAATTACCAAGCCGGAGCTCTGGAGCGCATGCGCCCAGAGCCTGTGCTCTGCGACAACAGAGGCCACCACGATGGGAGGCCCACAAGGGCCAAAGAACAAAGATGGATGAAAATGGACAAATGAAAGACCAATAGAAGTGGCCTGCCTGCTCCCCTCCCTCCCCACCCCACCTCAAATAAATAAATAAACCTTTAAAAAAAAAAGAAAAAAAGATACATGTACCCTGCTGTTCCTCTTAATTCTATTTTGCTTTTCATTGTTCCTTGAGAGGAATGAGATGGCATCACAAAAAAAAAAAAAAAAAAAAAAACACAACTCATTAAGGCTGAACTGCTTTCAGAAAGTGGTAACCTTAAAGGCAATGGTGAGGGAGTGCATCCTTGCACAACTAGCAGGTATTTGGAAAGAGTTCGCTCACTCGATCTCTGTCTGCAACAGGAAGACAGAGGAGATGAGCTGGAAGGTGTACCGACCTCAGCCTCAGCTGCAATCAGAAGGGAGGGATAGTTAGGTGGCAGAGGAAAGGGAGAGAAACATAGAGACGCCTTTCCTGCCCCCTCCAGAGTCTGAGTTGCCCACCTTCACAGTCTGGCCTGCAGCCCCAGCTACATGGTCACATACTCTGTTCTCTCCTGTAAAGAGAATTTCTATCTTAGTAAAGTCTCAGGCCAGATTCAGGTTAAAACAAAGCAAAAATGTCTGCTCTGAGAATTGATTGCCACAACTAGCAACTAGCTCTCAGGCAAACTGGGGCTCAAAAAACGTACTGTGTTGTCTTGTAACCCCAAGTTAAGAGATAAACATGAAAAAAAAAAAAAAAAAAGCTTAGACCTGGGGTATCTGGCAAAAGACAAAGTAAAAGCTCTCTGAAGACACTTGCTCTCAACCCAGCCAGAAGACCCCCACTAATAAAGTCCTGTTAAACATGACTTTGTAATCCCAAATTAGAAAATACACAAGAACATCATCTACCGTTAGGCAGAATTGGCAGACATGTAAAAAGCAGAAAAAGACAGCTGAAGAATTTCATGTAATAGAACTCCTAAACACAGAGTATAAAATAAGTAGATTCAAAATTACCAAAGAAATAAAGAACTGAATATATGAAAAAGGAACAAGAGATTTTCAAAAAGATTGGAGATTTAAAATAGAAAAACAGAATTTCTATAAATGATACTTTCAGTGAAATTTAAAAAATGGATATATTAAAGAGCAGAACATACATAACAGATAATTAGTGAACTGGAAGAAAATGTAGAGAAAATTTCCTAGAATGAAGCACAAATAAAAGATCCTAAAAGTGAATTTCATCATGGCCTCTATCTGCATAGGGAGATATACAGCTGGGAACTGCCCACAGTCAAAGCTGCTCTCTAGTGGGGGCAGGAGTGCAGGTCTGGAGAAAAACCCAGTGTCCAGGGCACAGAACTGATAGCTAGTTAGATCTCCCTTCACCCATTTTCTGCACCTCTTTTCCTCTTTTCTGTCTCCCCAGATTTAGATCTCTCACCTGGTGGACACTGTAATAAATATCACCTACAATCAGCATCACTGCTGAACAGTCAATGACTGTGTGTATACAGCAGGTGGACAATTATCTATTCACATCATCATAGATATACTGTTAATGGTATTCATGCTCTGAAACACACAGATACCTGCAAAATAACAGTGCTACAAAAATCAGACTCTCAGCAAATATGGTAGAACACAGACTGAAGGTTGAACATTAAAGTCAAATCAGGAACCGGAGCTCTAACCTGACTGGGACAGGAAGCAACTGAGTAATGCCAGGCAAGTGACAATAGCAGTCCTCTAGTCTAAGTTAGAAGGACTGAATAGAATGATTTCCAGGATCTTTGCCTACTCTAATTCTCATACTGCTTACAATGTTGAGAAGCTAACTAGTTTCATGTCATTCATGTAGTTCATTTTGAAGGACAGGTTTCTACTCAGAGCCTGTTCTTATTTACATTAAGAAATGTAATCATCTGGTTTTCTGGACTGGAGCAGATTAGAATAATTGAGAAGTGAAAAATGAGCAGAAGGGGTTCCTAGAATCAAATATTGACAGCAGCTTAACAAAGGAGGTGCGGAGGAGATGGCTGCAGTAACAAGGAAAGAGACTATAATACAACATCTAAAAACAGGGCTATCTTTAGCCTTTTCCTGTAGGATCTGATGATTTTTACACACCTCAGTAGACCTTGAAGGCACCATTATATTACAACAATACATCGCTGATAACCTTGAGCAATCAAGAAAAGGTTAGCTGATGTTCAGTACACTCTATTTAAAAGCAGAAAAGTAGAAAATGCACTTTAGAAAGATCCCCATAAAGAAGTTAAAACATATCAAAAGGATTTTAGATTCCCGGAAAATTCCTTCCTATGGACTCATGTATGTGCTCATAAGTGTTTGCAATTATACAGAGAAATACTTATTATATACACGTTTCATGCAAGGTACTGCAAGGTGCCCTGAGAATGATCCATGAAGTGCTTTTTAGAACCTTATAATCAAACACAGAAATCCTCATAAGCAACATACCTAAAGGATGGCTGATCAACTGTGAAATTTATACTGATATAATATAGAAGCACTACTATTTATAGCTCGATTACATGTGGGGAATATTGTATGCGAGAACAGCAAGGGTGAGGGAGGGAGGAATGGTTGTAAAGGGGGAAGCTTTCAAGAACCCAATGAAGGGCACTTCCCTGCGCCAATGGTTAAGAATCCACCTTGCAATGCAGAGGACACAGGTCCGATCCCTGGTCAGGGAACTAAGATTCCACATGCCACAGAGCAACCAAGTCCACATGCCTCAACTACTGAGCCCATATGCCACACCTAGAGAGTCCCAACGCTGCCACAAGACATCCTATATGATGCAATGAAGATCCTTCCTACTGCAACTAAGACCTGATACAGCCCAAAACAAAAATAATAAATTAATTAAAGAATAAAACACAACCCCCTCCCTCAAATGCTGGCGAAAGATCCAAGGCAGGGAAGGAGTTAAATGCCTCCCCGAGAGAGGAGAGACCATGCTGCCACGGATGTGAAGGTCTATCTCTGTCATGGGTCATCCAAGTCCGTAGGGACACCTAGGCTAATGACGTCAGAGGGCAAGTTTGGACCATCAGACGGTTCAAGAGTTGAAAGGGAGCCTCTCCACATTTGTGTGCGTGAGCTCACAGACACACCTCTTTTGCAAAAGCGAGGGTCCTGGGGCAAAAACACTGCACTCCTGGAACACCCCACTCTACAGAAGGAAGCAGGAAAAGTGTAACGATAGCTCAGACAGTAGCAAGATAAGCATCTGAGAACACAGTGTAATTATAAATTCTGCAGACTACTTTAAAGCAAGTCATTGAAATGGAAAGACATTTTAATAGGAAACTGTCACAATTTTGTCTTCTTAAGTCAAATAACTAACCATCATTTAAGTGTGAATGGACAGGGAGGCAAACACAGATCTGATTATAAATGTATGCATTTAAACACTTTTCCTGATTGCTGTTTTCTTGAATTTCTATTTCATTTAGAAGTTCTGAATTAAAAAATGTTTATAATTACATTTAGGATTAAGGGTCAGAGAAGTACTTAGGCCTAATGCTCAGTAGAACTAGTTAAGTACTTCCAAATCTATTAGGTCCTTAAAAACAAAAGTTAATGCCAATGTCTGCTATGTTCAAAGAGTTAGGATATTGCAGATTTACCTAGCTTTAAGTAAATCTGCCCTAAGATATTTAAAAAGTAACTTAATCTCAAAGACTTCACAAAAGCAGTCACGCTATCATTTCTTAAAGAGGCTGGGTCCCTTTCCGGGTGATCTGCCTACAGGATCAAGACGGATCTCCAGCAGGAGGCATGATAACTGCACTGTCTATTAGTCCCCAGGTGGCAAGCACCTCCCCAGATCTTCCTTCCTCTCCATTCCCCTTCTGCTCGCCAACAGTAAGTAATACTCTTGTGAATAAAAGAAAGTTTTGTAAGTTCCATTTCACATGTCACAGCTCCCAGGGACAATCTCAAATATCAGATCCCCAATGCTGGACATGCACATGCTACTATGCATAAAACAGATACCTAATGTGGACCTACTGCAGAGCACAGGGAGTGTTACTCAATACTCTGCAATGGCCTATGTGGGAAAAGGCTCTAGACAGGAGGGTGTATGTGGATACTGGAACTGATTCACTTTGCTGTATACTTGAAACTGACACAATATTGTAAATCAACTATACTCTGGTAAAAATTTAAAAAGAAAACCCCAATGGGTTTTCAGACAAGCCAATCCCGAGAAAAGGGGAGCATGTTGTCACACACACATGTGGAAAAGAGCTTCTACAGCCCTTTCCCCAGTTCTAGAAGCAAGAGACAGTTACAGTTACTAGAGGCCTCCATGTAATGTACACATAAGCACTTTCAAACAAACCAAGAGTAGAGTTACTAGTTAATCTTTTTTAAATTAAACCGAACAGCATTGTTTATTACTGTGTTAGATGTCCTAGTTTCTCATTAATGGAACATAGCTCAGCCTGATCAGCAGCAGAGGTACCTCCTGGCCGCAAACAGACCAGCTGCCCACCAGCCGGCGTCAGCAGGGCAACAGAATTCTCTCTGCTTTGCTTCTCCCGCACAGGGATTGATCCCAGGAGGGGGCAAGCACTTCAAATAACAGAGTGAGCGTGCATGTGTGTGTAAGCATGTAGTTTCCACAGGCATATATTTCAAGCAGACTTGATACTTTCCTGAAATCTCACCATGACTGGAAACATTAGCAAATTATGAAACAGAGCTGTAAATCCCAAGACATTTTATCAAACAAATACATTTCCTTTTCTATTTTTTTTTTTCCATTTCCTGTCTCACATACAAAATATTACGAATAGAGAGTTGGAATGGCATTGATAGATAGGAAATAACCGACTTGAAGAAATAACCCAAGATTCTGTCTATAGACAAATAATGATTTAATAAATTAGGGAAAATTCTATACCACAGTAAGGGGTTTTACTAGGTCAAAGTAATGAATGAAGCTGAATGTCTGTTAATGAAAACAAAGAATGCTGTTCTTAGGTTAACTGTAATCCTGCCTACCAGCAGGAAAATAAGCTGAGTGACCTTTTCAGTCTAAAGATTTATGGTGGGATTCCACATAATTCTAAAACTAAAGGTAAAATAAGAAGATAAAATGCCTAGGGGTGGGAAAAGGCTCTAGACAGGAGGGTGTATGTGGATACTGGAACTGATTCACTTTGCTGTATACTTGAAACTGACACAATATTGTAAATCAACTATACTCTGGTAAAAATTTAAAAAGAAAACCCCAATGGGTTTTCAGACAAGCCAATCCCGAGAAAAGGGGAGCATGTTGTCACACACACATGTGGAAAAGAGCTTCTACAGCCCTTTCCCCAGTTCTAGAAGCAAGAGACAGTTACAGTTACTAGAGGCCTCCATGTAATGTACACATAAGCACTTTCAAACAAACCAAGAGTAGAGTTACTAGTTAATCTTTTTTAAATTAAACCGAACAGCATTGTTTATTACTGTGTTAGATGTCCTAGTTTCTCATTAATGGAACATAGCTCAGCCTGATCAGCAGCAGAGGTACCTCCTGGCCGCAAACAGACCAGCTGCCCACCAGCCGGCGTCAGCAGGGCAACAGAATTCTCTCTGCTTTGCTTCTCCCGCACAGGGATTGATCCCAGGAGGGGGCAAGCACTTCAAATAACAGAGTGAGCGTGCATGTGTGTGTAAGCATGTAGTTTCCACAGGCATATATTTCAAGCAGACTTGATACTTTCCTGAAATCTCACCATGACTGGAAACATTAGCAAATTATGAAACAGAGCTGTAAATCCCAAGACATTTTATCAAACAAATACATTTCCTTTTCTATTTTTTTTTTTCCATTTCCTGTCTCACATACAAAATATTACGAATAGAGAGTTGGAATGGCATTGATAGATAGGAAATAACCGACTTGAAGAAATAACCCAAGATTCTGTCTATAGACAAATAATGATTTAATAAATTAGGGAAAATTCTATACCACAGTAAGGGGTTTTACTAGGTCAAAGTAATGAATGAAGCTGAATGTCTGTTAATGAAAACAAAGAATGCTGTTCTTAGGTTAACTGTAATCCTGCCTACCAGCAGGAAAATAAGCTGAGTGACCTTTTCAGTCTAAAGATTTATGGTGGGATTCCACATAATTCTAAAACTAAAGGTAAAATAAGAAGATAAAATGCCTGCAGTCCTAAGAAACATTCAGAAGGTGGTCACTAATCAGAACTAATCAGTGGGAGCAGGGGAGGTTGTGGCCACTGTAAAAACAGCAGCCTAAGGGATGGAGAGCTGGTGGTACAGACATGCCTGGCGGGGAGTGGAGATGGGGTATGAAACAAATATTAGGTCTGCACAGAGAGACGCACACATACACAGATAAATGTGCAAGCGTATACAGCCAAGCTCAAAGGCAAGACAGGAAATTCCCTGGGGCCCCATTACCCAGGTGGAACTGCTCAAGGCAGAAGCGCACAGAGGTTAAGCGGAGGAACTTGGAAGCCAGACTACCGCTGGATCTGGCTTCTCCATTGACCTCCTAACTGGGATAATGATAGGAACTGCCTCATAGAGCTTACGAGGTCACAGTATGTGCACACACATAAGGAAAGCAGTTGGTAAATGGGAGTTGACTTTACTACCATCACCACTGTAAACAAGGCTGAAAAGACACCAGATGTTGGCAATTTCAAACATTTATGGCGAAGAAGTCAAGGCTGGGATTCCACCAGGGCAGGGAGCTGGGGGGAGCCACAAACGATTTTCCTGGTCCAGCCAGAAAATCTTATGCCACCCAATGAGGAGTTGACATGGAAGAGGCTCCCACCTCAGGCTGCGGGTGACAAGAGAGTCTTGAGCAAGGAGAGCCACCAGCCCTGTTCTGGCGCGGTTGTGGGGCTTGAAGGGTGGCACCACCCAGCCATGTGGTAGCTAGGGGCCCAAAAACAAATGGGTAAACTTTCCATTCAGTAAAGCCCAAAGGGTGCTGGCAGAGCCATGGTGAACTCTGCCCAGAAATGCTGCCACAGTGCCGGGGCAAGTCTAAAATGGAGAAATCACACAGAACACTGAGCGGGATTAAATGAAAATCCAACCCTACCTGGACACATCCTGGCCAGAGCTATCAGAGAAGAAAAGTGGATTTCCTACAAGGAGCAAACTCCTCGTCAGCAGTAACAAATGCCTGAAGACAATGAAATCGAGTCTTCCAAGTGCTCAGCGGATAGACCTGATAGCTTGGGATTCTCTAACGTCGTTCAAGAGCCAGGGAGAGAAAAGAATGACTGGAGGCACAGACGAGCTAAGAGAGACTCACCCACAGGCCAGAATCGAACATACCAAGAGAGGCAGCAAAGAGCACCCAGGAGGGGAGACAGAGGCGACAAACAGTGTTCGCTCGAGAAGCAAAAATTAGATAGGAGCTTCCACAACCTTCCATAACCAACCCCAAGAGCTGCCTTCAGCCACGGGTGAAAGGCTCCCATCCCTGAGTTTCCAGTGTGAGAGCTATCTTCTCCCTGGCCTCCAGGGACAACGCCTGCTTTCTCAGGAACCTGATTCTATCAATAACTTCCTCTTCCCCATATGCCACTCCTTTAAACCTAACTTTCAATTATTTAGCCAAATATTACAGACACGTATTCAGAAATAATTTATAAGGAAAATCAGCAATTCTCAACACCCACCCACACCGCTGACAATCCTAAACCACCTTCAAATCTTTGAGCTGTCATGTCTGGTATTTATCTTCCTATTTTTAAGTAGTAAGCTGTGCCAGGGGGCCTTGGGAAAATCCATCACTTTCTGGGCAAGGCTCTTGGCTACCTGCCATGTGACAGTCCTGCCTTAAAGTGGGGAGGAGGCTGACATGACAAACTGTCCCAATGACCCAGTGCTGTTGTTTCTGGAATATGCAGTCACCAGACTTTGGCCCATGCCATTCCCAAGAGACAAATTATATAAGTTCCAAGGTGAGACGCTCTGCAACACTTTTATTAGGGTTTATTTCATTACCTCCCTTCATTTTTTGGGAGGGGAGGCGGGTGAGGGAGGGAGGGGGGGGGCCGGGCCACTTCTGTTGGTCTTTCATTTATCTATTTTCATCCATTTTGTCCTTTGGCCCGTGTGGGCCTCCCATCGCAGTGGCCTCTGTTGTCGCAGAGCACCGGCTCTGGGTGCATGTGCTCCAGAGCTCCGGCTCAGTAATTGGACACATCGGTCCAGCCACTACATGGCATGTGAGATCTTCTCAGGCCAGGGATTGAACTAGCCCTTGCACCGCAAGGCGGTGTCCTTTCCCACTGCTCAGCGGATAGACCTGATAGCTTGGGATTCTCTAACGCGTTCAAGAGCCAGGGAGAGAAAAGAATGACTGGAGGCACAGACGAGCTAAGAGAGACTCACCCACAGGCCAGAATCGAACATACCAAGAGAGGCAGCAAAGAGCACCCAGGAGGGGAGACAGAGGCGACAAACAGTGTTCGCTCGAGAAGCAAAAATTAGATAGGAGCTTCCACAACCTTCCATAACCAACCCCAAGAGCTGCCTTCAGCCACGGGTGAAAGGCTCCCATCCCTGAGTTTCCAGTGTGAGAGCTATCTTCTCCCTGGCCTCCAGGGACAACGCCTGCTTTCTCAGGAACCTGATTCTATCAATAACTTCCTCTTCCCCATATGCCACTCCTTTAAACCTAACTTTCAATTATTTAGCCAAATATTACAGACACGTATTCAGAAATAATTTATAAGGAAAATCAGCAATTCTCAACACCCACCCACACCGCTGACAATCCTAAACCACCTTCAAATCTTTGAGCTGTCATGTCTGGTATTTATCTTCCTATTTTTAAGTAGTAAGCTGTGCCAGGGGGCCTTGGGAAAATCCATCACTTTCTGGGCAAGGCTCTTGGCTACCTGCCATGTGACAGTCCTGCCTTAAAGTGGGGAGGAGGCTGACATGACAAACTGTCCCAATGACCCAGTGCTGTTGTTTCTGGAATATGCAGTCACCAGACTTTGGCCCATGCCATTCCCAAGAGACAAATTATATAAGTTCCAAGGTGAGACGCTCTGCAACACTTTTATTAGGGTTTATTTCATTACCTCCCTTCATTTTTTGGGAGGGGAGGCAGGTTAGGGAGGGAGGGGGGTGGCCGGGCCACTTCTGTTGGTCTTTCATTTATCTATTTTCATCCATTTTTGTCCTTTGGCCCGTGTGGGCCTCCTATCGCAGTGGCCTCTGTTGTCGCAGAGCACCGGCTCTGGGTGCATGTGCTCCAGAGCTCCGGCTCAGTAACTGGACACATCGGTCCAGCCACTACATGGCATGTGAGATCTTCTCAGGCCAGGGATTGAACTAGCGCCCCTTGCACCGCAAGGCGGTGTCCTTACCCACTGGACCACCAGGGAAGGCCTCTGCAACACTTGCAGATCCTGTTCTGTCTCATGGAATTTACCGAGGCCTGTTACCTATCACACTTCTATTCAAGAACAAAATCAGCTGCCCCTAAGTGCAAGCCCACAATGACCTGAATGACATTCAAAGAGAGAAGTCAGGTTGGCAGGTAAGTGGGCCATCCCACCGGTGGGGAAGTAGGGATTCCTCCACGTGCTTGAGCCTGGTTGTAAAGAGTCTAGAATGTTGAGGAGCCTTTCCCTGTAAGAGTGGGATAAGGGTGGGGCTTACGGGTGGGGAAATGGGTGGGAAGCTCTCACTGTTCAAACTTTGGGGGCAGAAAAAGAGGAAATTTCACCAACAGAAGGCTAGAAATCAGCAAAGGTGATATCTGATTTTTACTTAGTATTATTTTTATATGAAAACTTTGGTGAAAAACTTTTTGCCTCATAGCCTGCCTCTTAGAAGTTCTAAGTCTTCCAGTCATTGCCTTATTTAAAAAAAATAAAAAACTGAAAGAAACAATAGCAGCCAATTTAAAAAACAAAAACCAATCAGTCAACTTAGGGCCCCAAAAAGAGGAAGAGAACCTCCTACTGTGTGGCCCCAAAATATTCCTAAAGTGTATCCTTACGTTACTTTCTTCTTACTTTACTAACTTAGGACATGACTTCCAATTATGGTAGGTAACAATTTACCTTTTTGACTTGTGGACATCCAATTGTATCACAGTTTTTTTTAAATGAGTAGCTGGTGTTTCTATATAAGCAGGTCTGTTAAGCTGCTCAGTACACTCCAATTACATTTCCTTTCTTGAATGTTTTGTTTCTTCCTGCAGTTTTTAGGTTTTTCATTTTATCATTTGTTTAATTTTATTGCCTACTGCTTATTATTCTCTAAGATTCCAGGTTCTCAGACTCACAGACATAGAGAACAGACCTGTAGTTGCCAAGGTGGGGCAGGGTGGAGGAGGAAGAGGCTGGTAACTGGGATTAGCAGATACAAACTACTACATATAGAATGAATGAACAAGGTCTTCCCAGGTGGCGCTAGTGGTAAAGAAGCAGCCTGCCAATGCTGATGTAAGAGAATCAGGTTCCATCTCTGGGTTGGGAAGATCCCCTGGAGGAGGTCATGACAACCCACTCCAGAATTCTTGCCTGGAGAATCCCACAGACAGAGGAGCCTGGTGGGCTACAGTCCATGGGGTTGCAAAGATTCAGACACGACTAAAGTGACTTGGCATGCACACACAACATCCCTTACAGCACGAGGAACTATATTCAATATTGTGTGATAGACCATAATGGGTTTACCAGAATATGACAAAGAGTATGTATGTATGTATGTACGTGTGTGTGTGTGTGTGTGTGTGTGTGTATGTATGTATGTATGTATGTATGTATGTATGTATCGCTGTCGCTCCTCCTCCCGCCCACCCCGCCCCTCTCCGTCGCCCCACAGTGCCAGGCTGGGCTCCCTGTGTTATACAGGAGCTTCCTGCTAGCGATCTATTTTCAATGGTGCTGTGTTCCCTTTTTTCATGATGGCAGGCCTGCCCGGCAGGCTATTTTTATTCCTTACACTGGGTCACTGGCAGGCCCTTCTGATTTGGAGACTCGTGTCCTGCAGTTTTGGGAAATTCATCTGTGTCATTTGTTTGATAATTTTCTCTTGTCTACTTTCTCTCTTCTGGAACTCCTATTAATCAGAGGTCGAACATCCTGGATTGATTTTCTCATTTTCCTATTTTTCCCTCCTATTGTCCAATTCATTGTATGTGAGTAATGCTTTGTGGAAGGTTTTTTTTTTATTATTTTGATTTTATATTCTGACTCTTCTGGATTTTTTTTCCAACCTAATTTCAATTTCTAAGCACTTTTATTGCCTACTGCTTATTATTCTGTTTTAAAGTAAACTCTAATTGTTTGCTTTAGAATTCACCTACTTTATCTTTCTGAGGATATTTATAAGAGCTTTTAATTTTTAAAGTATTTTTACCCTATACATTATCTGTTGCCTCTTCTCTTTCAATTTTCCTTTTATTTTGGACTCTGTCCACTATGTTGGAGAAGTTCTTCAAACATCTGGTGATTCAGGGCTGTCAATTTCTATTCTAAAGTAAGGTACTACAATGCTGATCAGCCCAGGGCTTACTGATGCCTTAATTCTAAGACAATCAATGCGGTGGCCAGGTGTCTTATTATGATTGAGATTCCCCTAAATGTTAAGCTCTGTCAGGTTCCTGTAGATTCCTGCTTAGGGGGTGGGGGTGGGGGGAGACAGAGGAGAGACAGTCATACTGGGAAAGGACCAGGCAGCTGTCAAGGGGCAAGGAGAGGACCTCAGGTCTAAATGCTCGGTATCCAGACTCTGAGTTAATCCCTTTGTCTGCCCCTCCCCCTGGCCTTTAAAATATCTGCTGATCTTACATCCGGACCCTTGCTGAGGTTGCATAGGGCACACCATCTCATTCCTGACTAGTGTCTCTTTCTGCCCCTTTCCTGGGTTATACTTAATTCCCTTCTGGTAAGTCAGGCCCTCCTTCATCTACTTTTTCTCATGTAATCTGGTCTCCTCTCCCATTCTCTCATAGGTTTACAAATTTTGAATTCTTTCACTGTCATTTCAGTAGGGTTTCTTTGGGGTTGGGAGAAAGAGGCAAATTAATACACAGATATTTGTCATATTAATCGAAAGCCTCTTTAATTGCCCCTTTGACATTGGCTTCTTTTCATCAGCATTAAAAAGTGTTTTATTGTATTTTATTACAGTATGAACACTTAACATGAGATCTACCCTCTTAACACATTTTGAAGTGGCTGATACCTTATTGTTGACTATAATTCATCATCATTAAAACCATCTCAAGTTTCTCCAACATTAAGGAAACTGAGAGGTTTTTTATTAAACTTTTTATTTTGTATTGGGGTATAGCCAATTAACAATGCTGTGACAGGGCTTCCCTGGTGGTCCAGTGGGTAAGGACACCGCCTTGCAGTGCAAGGAGCGCCGGTTCGAGCCCTGGCCTGGGAAGATCCCACGTGCCGCGGAGCGGCTGGACTGATGTGTCCAATTACTGAGCCGGAGCTCTGGAGCGCATGTGCCTAGAGCCAGTGCTCTGCGACAACGGAGGCCGCCGCAATGGGAGGCCCACAGGGCCAAAGAAAAAAGATGGATGAAAATGGACAAATGAAAGACCAGTAGAAGTGGCCCGCCTGCTCCCCTCCTTCCCCACCCCCACCCCCATCAAAATAAATAAATAAATAAATCTTTAAAAAAACAACAACAACAAAAAAAAACAATGCTGTGACAGTTTCAGGTGCACAGGGAAGGGATTCAGCCATACATACACATGTGTCTGTTCTCTCTCCCATCCAGGCTGCCACAAAACATTGAGCAGGGGGCTCTGTGCTACAGAGTAGCTCTTTGCTACTTTTCCATGTTAAATATAGCAGTGTGTACCTGTCCATCCCAAAGTCCCTAACTATCCCTTCCCCTATCTTTTTTTAAAAATCAACTCTCTTTTATTTATTTATTTGGCCAACCAGGGATCAAACCTAGGCCCTTGGCAGTGAGAGCTCAGAGTCCTAACCATTGAACTGCTGAGGAATCCCATTCCCTCCTTTTTTTAAAGAATGATATCAGTGATAAATCATGTTTTTTGTTTCCCTTTTCTTTTTTTGGTGCTATGCTGCGCAGCTTGAGGGATCTTAGTTTCCTGACCAGAGATGGCACCTGAGCTCAGCAGTGAAACTGACGAGTCCTAAGCACTGGATCGCCAAACCTCATTCTCTTTTCCTTATGAGCCAAACTTCTTGGAGTAGTTGCCCATACTCTCTCACCTCTTCCTCAACATCTGAGTTCTCAATCTTCTGACACTTTCCTTCCACCCCCATGACCCCACTGAAAACTATTCTTGCAAAGGACACCCCATTAACAGATCCAATGGCCACCGCCTTGTCCTCGGAAGGCTTACTTGAGTCTCAGTAAGTTCAACCCCATGTGTACTCACTCCTTCTCAGAGCTCTCCATCCCTTGGAGCTTCTGACCTCTACCTCTCCACAGCCGGATGCGCTCTGCTTAGTGGGGTTTCCATGGTACAGACTCTGCTTTTCATTTAGCACACCTCTTGCCATGCTACATTCAATCCTAGGCTACAATGTACCAATGAACTGCAGCATGCCAGGTTTCCCTGTCCTTCACCATCTCCCAGAGCTTGCTCAAACTCATGTCCATTGACTCAGTGATGCCATTCAACCATCTCGTCCTCTGTCATCCCCTTCTCCTCCTGCCTTCTATTTTTCCCAACATCAGCGTCTTTTCCAATGAGTCATCTCTTTGCACCAGGTGGTTAAAATACTGGAGCTTCAGCATCATTCCTTGCAATGAATGTTTAGGGTTGATTTCCTCTAGGATTGACTGGTTTGATCTCCTTGCAGTCAAAGGGACTCTCAAGAGCCTTCTCCAGCACCGCAGCTCAAAGGCATCAATTCTTTGGCACTCAGCCTTGTATTCTCACTACCGGCAAGTTCATTGAAAGTTACGCCATTGCCAGCTTATTTGTCAGGCTCGCGAGGACAAGACCCACATCCATCCTCTACCTTCTTCAAAGCTGTGCTACTACAGCTTCTATGACTGCTACAGCATGGTAGGTATCCAATAAATGTCAGCAGAGTAAATGAATAAAGACAATCGTGGGAGGTGAAGAATCAAACACCTCATATTTTCTCATACTTCTCATATTTTCTCTTTAACGGGCCAGCAGACCAAATGAATTTAGACCACAGAAGAAGACCTGACACCATAACCTACATTCTTTCGACTGCCCTTTTTTCCTATCTCATTGATGTATCTGACAAATGGTCACCACTTTTGGTACAAAAATAACCAAATGCAGAGTAAGAATATTAGGGCATCAATACACCAGCTCCACAGGCTTAGAGACAGTCAATTGTCTCAATGTTTCAGTGTACTTAAAACCTCTACATAGGTACATCACTGGTTGTGAAGTGTTGTGGGAGTGACAATGTCTTATTCTCGTAGTCCTGGTGTCATTTGGGTCACATACTAAAAATAGGTCTTTTAAAGACAGAAGCATTTCTGAAAAAGAGGCAGATGGGCTCTGTTGAGAGACTAACCTATCAGGCTGCTCAAACCATAAGTGTGGTAGACTCCAAAGAGGAAAACCAAATCCCAGCTCAAGTGAACTCAATTTCTAGCCTTTGATTGGCTCTCAACACTTTAATGTCCCGACCTTCACCATCTCACTGACAACGCTCATCCCGGCAAGTACCTCCTTTTTAGGGCATGATGAAATGTCTTTCAAGGCATGGTGACATTTAGTTACTTTGAATTGTCTCTAAGACTCATGTCCATTGACTCAGTGATGCCATTCAACCATCTCGTCCTCTGTCATCCCCTTCTCCTCCTGCCTTCTATTTTTCCCAACATCAGCGTCTTTTCCAATGAGTCATCTCTTTGCACCAGGTGGTTAAAATACTGGAGCTTCAGCATCATTCCTTGCAATGAATGTTTAGGGTTGATTTCCTCTAGGATTGACTGGTTTGATCTCCTTGCAGTCAAAGGGACTCTCAAGAGCCTTCTCCAGCACCGCAGCTCAAAGGCATCAATTCTTTGGCACTCAGCCTTGTATTCTCACTACCGGCAAGTTCATTGAAAGTTACGCCATTGCCAGCTTATTTGTCAGGCTCGCGAGGACAAGACCCACATCCATCCTCTACCTTCTTCAAAGCTGTGCTACTACAGCTTCTATGACTGCTACAGCATGGTAGGTATCCAATAAATGTCAGCAGAGTAAATGAATAAAGACAATCGTGGGAGGTGAAGAATCAAACACCTCATATTTTCTCATACTTCTCATATTTTCTCTTTAACGGGCCAGCAGACCAAATGAATTTAGACCACAGAAGAAGACCTGACACCATAACCTACATTCTTTCGACTGCCCTTTTTTCCTATCTCATTGATGTATCTGACAAATGGTCACCACTTTTGGTACAAAAATAACCAAATGCAGAGTAAGAATATTAGGGCATCAATACACCAGCTCCACAGGCTTAGAGACAGTCAATTGTCTCAATGTTTCAGTGTACTTAAAACCTCTACATAGGTACATCACTGGTTGTGAAGTGTTGTGGGAGTGACAATGTCTTATTCTCGTAGTCCTGGTGTCATTTGGGTCACATACTAAAAATAGGTCTTTTAAAGACAGAAGCATTTCTGAAAAAGAGGCAGATGGGCTCTGTTGAGAGACTAACCTATCAGGCTGCTCAAACCATAAGTGTGGTAGACTCCAAAGAGGAAAACCAAATCCCAGCTCAAGTGAACTCAATTTCTAGCCTTTGATTGGCTCTCAACACTTTAATGTCCCGACCGCCTTCACCATCTCACTGACAACGCTCATCCCCGGGCAAGTACCTCCTTTTTTAGGGCATGATGAAATGTCTTTCAAGGCATGGTGACATTTAGTTACTTTGAATTGTCTCTAAGACTTAACCACATTTACCCTGGAGAATCCTATGGACTGAGGAGTCCAGTGGACTACAGTCCAAAGGGTGGCAAACAGTTGGACTTGACTGAAGAGACTCAGCACACATGCACAGCCACAACTAGAGAAAACAGGCTTAGCTGCAGACAAATGTTTTAAATGTGAACTATAATAAACACCTAGTTAGATACTACATTTCCTGGCTGGAGAAACATAGAAAGAACTCATCAGTTAAGCCTAGTCTCAATAATGAATGGCTACATGGGAAAAAAAATATTCTGCTCAGAAGGCAGAAAGGAAAGGTGCTGTGATGAACTGCTTGTCTAAGGAGATATGTATTTCTACTATATTTGAGTCTCTGCCCCCCAAAAGAATTCATACATTTATAAATGAAATATGTAAAATGTAACTCTTCACAAACAAAAACAATCTCTCCAGAAACAGATGCTCTAAGCCAGAGGAAGGGAGGGAGGAAGAGGCACAGACACTCCTGTGCTTGTGTTTTCTCAGAAAGACCCAACAGCAAGTCAAAGATGACCCTAGACAGGGTTTACAGGCACAGAAGTCTTCTGCAACAAAGTGCAAGTAAGGAACAACTCCAAGACAGAGGCACTGCCCCGGTGCAGCCAAAACCCTGGGACAGCAGGTATGCCGGAGGCACCGTCCACGACCTTCTACTCTGGGTGGCGACTCTGGGAAAAGTAAACCTCTGCCCCCGCACGCCTGCCAGTGTTCAAGTCAATCAGATTCCATTTGTATTTCAAGGTTAGAGAGCATGAAATTCACCCAGGACAACCATTGCCCCGTCCCATCACCACCACAGACACTCCCCTGCGAAGCTGGCATGATATCCCACACCCAGTTGATACTGTGTGTCCTTGGCAGACTATGAGTCATGGGTTAGCTCAAACTGTCCCTTTCATACTTATCTCCAAAAATTCAACCAACCTATATGGAAATACATGCTAAAAATCTTGCTGTTGAGTACAGTGCACCCAGACATCCCTTGGGTTTCAGTGAAAAGGATGGACCAATGAAGGATTAACACAGAGCACCACGTGGTTGACTTTTTCTCCACTATTGTCAAAACCACAATCATTATGAACCTTATACTGTAATATCATGTAACATATGCTGCTTTCTTTGACCAAACCCCTCTTCCTCCTCCTCCTCCTCCAGGTACCTGCCTGACTCCAACCTGGCTTCCCAGCTAGCTCAGACACCACCTCTCCCAACAACCCTTCCTTAACTAACCACACCCCTTTCCTTATTTCTCCCAACAGTCCTTCAGGGTTCCAGCACTATACCCTGCACATAGAAAGAACTCATCAGTTAAGCCTAGTCTCAATAATGAAGGCTACATGGGAAAAAAAATATTCTGCTCAGAAGGCAGAAAGGAAAGGTGCTGTGATGAACTGCTTGTCTAAGGAGATATGTATTTCTACTATATTTGAGTCTCTGCCCCCCAAAAGAATTCATACATTTATAAATGAAATATGTAAAATGTAACTCTTCACAAACAAAAACAATCTCTCCAGAAACAGATGCTCTAAGCCAGAGGAAGGGAGGGAGGAAGAGGCACAGACACTCCTGTGCTTGTGTTTTCTCAGAAAGACCCAACAGCAAGTCAAAGATGACCCTAGACAGGGTTTACAGGCACAGAAGTCTTCTGCAACAAAGTGCAAGTAAGGAACAACTCCAAGACAGAGGCACTGCCCCGGTGCAGCCAAAACCCTGGGACAGCAGGTATGCCGGAGGCACCGTCCACGACCTTCTACTCTGGGTGGCGACTCTGGGAAAAGTAAACCTCTGCCCCCGCACGCCTGCCAGTGTTCAAGTCAATCAGATTCCATTTGTATTTCAAGGTTAGAGAGCATGAAATTCACCCAGGACAACCATTGCCCCGTCCCATCACCACCACAGACACTCCCCTGCGAAGCTGGCATGATATCCCACACCCAGTTGATACTGTGTGTCCTTGGCAGACTATGAGTCATGGGTTAGCTCAAACTGTCCCTTTCATACTTATCTCCAAAAATTCAACCAACCTATATGGAAATACATGCTAAAAATCTTGCTGTTGAGTACAGTGCACCCAGACATCCCTTGGGTTTCAGTGAAAAGGAGTGGACCAATGAAGGATTAACACAGAGCACCACGTGGTTGACTTTTTCTCCACTATTGTCAAAACCACAATCATTATGAACCTTATACTGTAATATCATGTAACATATGCTGCTTTCTTTGACCAAACCCCTCTTCCTCCTCCTCCTCCTCCAGGTACCTGCCTGACTCCAACCTGGCTTCCCAGCT
The DNA here is from genome assembly GCA_022376925.1 of Tragulus kanchil. Lineage (NCBI taxonomy): Eukaryota > Metazoa > Chordata > Mammalia > Artiodactyla > Tragulidae > Tragulus > Tragulus kanchil. Next base: position 43,267,866 of record JAIOJX010000025.1, read on the forward strand.
AGCTCAGACACCACCTCTCCCAACAACCCTTCCTTAACTAACCACACCCCTTTCCTTATTTCTCCCAACAGTCCTTCAGGGTTCCAGCACTATACCCTGCACATGACCTTCTCAGGAACAATCACCTGGTACTTTGTGCCTAAGACACATCTCTCCAACAAGTCTCTGAACTCCTCAAAGGCAAAGATCTTCACTCACCTTTCTGTTTCAGTTCCCAGCACAGACCATACACTCAGGTATTCAGCAGACATTCTAAACTGTGTCTGAGAGGACTGCATGAATGTATGCACAAACGGATGACGTTGAGGCTTAGAAACAGAACTGCAGAGAGGAGTCTTTAGAAAATATTCAGTCCATCCCACTTCATCCAAAGTTCCCTAAACAGGTATTTCCTAAGAGTTATGTTCACTGAAACATCAACATTTTGTAATGAAAAGAGCATTAAATAAAAACCTTACCGGCAAAGTTCCAGGTAGAGATGCATCAAAAAATGATACCAAGGAATTGGGAGGTGCTGCAAACTGGACTTGAGATCCAGAAAAGAGTTTGGAGTTGGAGGCAATCTGGGCGTGAATCTCCAAACCTACCACAGCTGCCCATTCGCGCTCACTAAAGAGGAAGACAGTATGGTTAAGAAGTCGTTAGATCTATTACCATGCATGAATTTCTATAAACTTAAACCACAAATGTTGTTAATAATTTCCTATTTGTGTTTTTAACTTATTAAAACTTAGTATATCCTACTTTTAAACACGTGTTGTATTGTTCTGGTGACTAAATCAGAAGCAATGCAAATGGATACCAACAAGACTGGGAAAGCAAGATTCATTTACAAGATGGCATAGGGGAGTTCACGGTGCAAACAAGGCAACAGAGAGGAACGATCTGGCATCTCAAAACAATTTAGAAATGCGTATCAGTGGTGACTGCTTGGCTGACTTTAGTGAAAAGCAGATTTTCTAAATTAACTTTGTCAATTAACCATTTATAAAAACTGAAGAAAGCCAACTGTGTGAACATTTTCAGAATTAACAGCAACATCAGGCTCTTACTATTAGAAAAATGATAGTAAATAAATAGTTGTATGTCTCATTTTAAAAAGGAAGGGAAATTCTCAGTCATGTTTTGAATTCCTTTTCTAACAATGGTTTTCAAGTAATCAGAGTGATTCCAACATAATGGGTCACCAATAAATGATCATCTTCTCGGGAATTTTGTGCCAAGGAAAACAGTAAACCATCATAAGTGGCTTATGGGTTCCACAAATCATTTTAAACTCCAGAGATGTAGTGTCAGTTTCCTTTGCATGTTTTCTATTTAACTGCTTACCAAAGCTAAGCAGCTGCAATAGTGCAGCTTAAATACTACAATAGTATCTTATCTGGTCACTCCTACTCTGCTAGATCTGTAGAACATTCCATACACAGGTCTCTCCAGGTTCATGTAAGTGTGCTTATTCCATGGGTCACTATTAAATCCAAGTATGCTGGGCAGTCTGCAGATGGTCTGGGGTACATACTGTCTCCCTATTCTGTCTGTTCCTATCTTGCTCTTCCCTCAAGCAATTTTCTATATTATCAAAATTTGCATTTATATGCATTTGCTTTTGTTTCAATCATTTCAGCACATGAAGTTCTATATCCATAAGTCCTGAGGAATTCCTTCTTTTTAAAGCTTGGAATCACAAATTTTAATTGGGAGGAATGAAATCAAGAAGTCATCAGAAATCTGTATTCACTAAAACCTTATTCAATGTGTTTTTTGTAGTTTCATTACATAAAGAAAGAAAAAACAAAAAGCATCTTTTCATTCACAGTGAGACAAGGAAACAGACACCGTATTTCTGGACATTTTCCTCTGTTCCTACTTTTAAACACGTGTTGTATTGTTCTGGTGACTAAATCAGAAGCAATGCAAATGGATACCAACAAGACTGGGAAAGCAAGATTCATTTACAAGATGGCATAGGGGAGTTCACGGTGCAAACAAGGCAACAGAGAGGAACGATCTGGCATCTCAAAACAATTTAGAAATGCGTATCAGTGGTGACTGCTTGGCTGACTTTAGTGAAAAGCAGATTTTCTAAATTAACTTTGTCAATTAACCATTTATAAAAACTGAAGAAAGCCAACTGTGTGAACATTTTCAGAATTAACAGCAACATCAGGCTCTTACTATTAGAAAAATGATAGTAAATAAATAGTTGTATGTCTCTTTTTAAAAAGGGAAAGGGGAAATTCTCAGTCATGTTTTGAATTCCTTTTCTAACAATGGTTTTCAAGTAATCAGAGTGATTCCAACATAATGGGTCACCAATAAATGATCATCTTCTCGGGAATTTTGTGCCAAGGAAAACAGTAAACCATCATAAGTGGCTTATGGGTTCCACAAATCATTTTAAACTCCAGAGATGTAGTGTCAGTTTCCTTTGCATGTTTTCTATTTAACTGCTTACCAAAGCTAAGCAGCTGCAATAGTGCAGCTTAAATACTACAATAGTATCTTATCTGGTCACTCCTACTCTGCTAGATCTGTAGAACATTCCATACACAGGTCTCTCCAGGTTCATGTAAGTGTGCTTATTCCATGGGTCACTATTAAATCCAAGTATGCTGGGCAGTCTGCAGATGGTCTGGGGTACATACTGTCTCCCTATTCTGTCTGTTCCTATCTTGCTCTTCCCTCAAGCAATTTTCTATATTATCAAAATTTGCATTTATATGCATTTGCTTTTGTTTCAATCATTTCAGCACATGAAGTTCTATATCCATAAGTCCTGAGGAATTCCTTCTTTTTAAAGCTTGGAATCACAAATTTTAATTGGGAGGAATGAAATCAAGAAGTCATCAGAAATCTGTATTCACTAAAACCTTATTCAATGTGTTTTTTGTAGTTTCATTACATAAAGAAAGAAAAAAAAAAAAGCATCTTTTCATTCACAGTAAGACAAGGAAACAGAAACCGTATTTCTGGACATTTTCCCTCTGTTCCTCCAACAGAAAAGGCAAAAATAACAGTAACCTAACTATCTCAAGGGAAAAAGTGAATATTAGACACATGCCTTATGTTTCTGCACTTAAAAAGAAACTATTTAGGTCTTATACAGTGAAATATAAACAGTTGTTCGGAGGATATTGAGTAAGTTAAGCAAGCAACATTCTCTACACAACCAGAGGGAAGATCTCTTGCATTAGCTGCATCCTCTAAGGTCTAGACCACACGCTCGCCTCCATAGATTAGCGACATTAAGCCGTAGTAGTGCTAAATACATATCAACTGACTAAGATCCCACTTCTATTGTCACTGACCCGGCTACTAGTTAAGGTGACTGAACCACTCTGCTGTCTGTGAAACATTCAAGAAAACACTTGCTATTTTACACTCGCAAATTACCCGAATACGGCCGTCTCTCAGGAGACAGCGGTTTACGTGTGGGGGCGGGGCTGGTGGAGGGCCAGTTTCGCGCTTTCATTTAGGTTCCAGGGCTGCAACATCCAGCCTAACACCCGCCCACCAAAACGTCTAGACTGAAGGCCGGCCGTAGTGGCCTTCACCTCCCAGGTTCCGCAGTTCTACCTCACACTCAAGTGGGCAATACTGGAATGAAATGGTATACCCTTTTTTCGGCTTCTGAGCCGTGATGTGGGGCTGCTGAGCTACTGAGCTCTGTCCCCTTTTCCCGTTGGACGTGAACTCAGTCGGAGCTCCTCTTCTGGGGCCAGAACCACCGCCAATCCGGGCGAAAGGCCAACGCCTCCCAGGGAAGCACCAGCGCAGCATGGGCGCCGCCATTGCCTCGGCAGAGTCCTGGTCAGGTGGCATGGCCTCCTTCTGCCGCAAGCCTCTCTGGGAAACGTAGTTCTGAAAATAAGCGGCGCCAGACTTGCACCGGAAGACTACTATTCCCAGGGGGCACTGCGACTGGAGGACTTCCGGAACCGAGCAGGGAGGAGAGATAGGGGAGAGGGTGGGAGGGTTTCTGGGTCGGAAGGTGAGACTCTTTCTGCAGGGAAAGTTTGTAGCTTGTGAGCACGTGAGAGAGTTGGAAAGAGAAAGAAAAAAGCATCTTTATTCACAGTAAGACAAGGAAACAGAAACCGTATTTCTGGACATTTTCCTCTGTTCCTCCAACAGAAAAGGCAAAATAACAGTAACCTAACTATCTCAAGGGAAAAAGTGAATATTAGACACATGCCTTATGTTTCTGCACTTAAAAGAAACTATTTAGGTCTTATACAGTGAAATATAAACAGTTGTTCGGAGGATATTGAGTAAGTTAAGCAAGCAACATTCTCTACACAACCAGAGGGAAGATCTCTTGCATTAGCTGCATCCTCTAAGGTCTAGACCACACGCTCGCCTCCATAGATTAGCGACATTAAGCCGTAGTAGTGCTAAATACATATCAACTGACTAAGATCCCACTTCTATTGTCACTGACCCGGCTACTAGTTAAGGTGACTGAACCACTCTGCTGTCTGTGAAACATTCAAGAAAACACTTGCTATTTTACACTCGCAAATTACCCGAATACGGCCGTCTCTCAGGAGACAGCGGTTTACGTGTGGGGGCGGGGCTGGTGGAGGGCCAGTTTCGCGCTTTCATTTAGGTTCCAGGGCTGCAACATCCAGCCTAACACCCGCCCACCAAAACGTCTAGACTGAAGGCCGGCCGTAGTGGCCTTCACCTCCCAGGTTCCGCAGTTCTACCTCACACTCAAGTGGGCAATACTGGAATGAAATGGTATACCCTTTTTTCGGCTTCTGAGCCGTGATGTGGGGCTGCTGAGCTACTGAGCTCTGTCCCCTTTTCCCGTTGGACGTGAACTCAGTCGGAGCTCCTCTTCTGGGGCCAGAACCACCGCCAATCCGGGCGAAAGGCCAACGCCTCCCAGGGAAGCACCAGCGCAGCATGGGCGCCGCCATTGCCTCGGCAGAGTCCTGGTCAGGTGGCATGGCCTCCTTCTGCCGCAAGCCTCTCTGGGAAACGTAGTTCTGAAAATAAGCGGCGCCAGACTTGCACCGGAAGACTACTATTCCCAGGGGGCACTGCGACTGGAGGACTTCCGGAACCGAGCAGGGAGGAGAGATAGGGGAGAGGGTGGGAGGGTTTCTGGGTCGGAAGGTGAGACTCTTTCTAGCGGGGAGTTGGAAACGTTTGTAGCTTGTGAGCACGTGAGAGAGTTGGAAAGAGAGCTGGTGGTGCTAAAGATCCAAAGGTGAGAAATCTGGCTGGAATCTTATACCACAGTTAACCTGTTGAGCTGAAGTAAATGTCCTTGACATCTCTATAAAGACTTTCTGAAGCCCCCAAACCAGTTATTTTTTTTTTTTTGCTTCCGTTTCCACATCACACACCATGTATGCATAAATGCAACAAATACTATTTGCATGCCAATATGCAGGGCACGGTTCTTAGGTACTGGCGATTCAATAGTGAAGATGGCAGTTCGGGCCACTATGCTCATGGAGCTTACGTTCTTGTAGACGAGGTGTTCAGAGAAATTAGCAAAAATAGGATGCTTTGACATAAATAATAAGGACTGTATTCCAGCAGAGGTGCTTGGGAGACAGACGGACCTAGATTGAAACCTCAGGAACGTTTTAAAGTATTCTTTTTTATCTTGGCCAGTGTCTGAAACACTTTCCTTACATACAAAGGAAGCCTTGATAACAGAACCGTCATCCCAGTGGACTTCTTTTGTTCTCCTACTTCAAAACTCATCCCCTTCTTGATAATCCCACTGATTTCTTGTATTTGAACACACAATTTAGAATAGCCATTTAACCATTCTCTATTAGATCATCCGATATTAATACCTCACATAGTGCTTATAACTGACTGATGTTTATCGTGTATCTCCAAAAGCTCTTTGAGACTGAGGAATTGGTCCGCTTTATTCAACATAGTATTGCCAAGGTACAAAGTAGGTCTCAAAAATGCGTGTTGAATGAAGGAGTGCTGTGTGAAGAATGCATCTGACAAGGTAGGGAGTGGATGCCCTTTGGAGCAGTAGTTGTGTGAGAAGGAGATGATGAAATAGTGTAGTGGTGGAGGCAGAGAGAAATTGACCTCTGTGAGATGGGTTAAGATGGTAAGATTGGAGGAGCTGGTGATGGATTAGATATGATGAAGACCAGGCAAGGGTCGAGTAACTCCTGAATTTCTGGCTTGTATCACTGGATGGCTGATGAAGTTATTCACTGAGATAAGGACGTTAGAAAAGAAACAGGTTTGTCAGAAAATATGACTTCAGTTGCCTTGGAGACATACAAGAGGAGAAGTCAAGTAAGCGTCATTTGTGCCTGAGTATGGAGCAGAGAAAAAAGCTGAATACTTCGTATATTTCACGTGGATAGAGTTGCAGTTATTGATCAATAACCTGTTAAGTTTGTGTGTGTGTCCTCAGTAGTGTTAAACTCTTTTTTGACCCCATGAACTGTAGCCCACCAGGCTCCTCTGTCCATGGAATTTTCCAGGCAAGAATACTGGAGCGGGTTACTATTTCTTCCTAATCCATGGATTGAACTTGAGTTTCTTGCATTTGGCCGGTGAATTATTTACCACTGCACCACCTGGGAAGCCCAGCCTGTTGATTAGACATCTGTAATCTATGGTCGATTTTCATTTATACACTTGTACAGTTATAATAGTATGCAGTTTAACCCAACCAGGTAGGCAGGTTTCGTTATTTTCATTATAATTGTCATTATTTAATTTTCTGTTCTTTTTACTTTTTTATCCACCATCACTGATCCAAATTGCTATGCCAGAAATATTTTCATATGATGCACAAATGAAAATGAGAGAAATGACAGAGACTTTAAAGTACAAGTGGAGATTTAATCAAAAATTTATTTCCAGTTACTACTCTATTGGGTTCAGATCACTCTTTAGAGCCTTTGTTAGCATGTCTTCCCTGAGTTTCTCACCTTTACTCTGGGTAAGCTTGCTTTCTCTTTCTTACTCAGCTCCTCCGGTTTACCTGGCCCAGCCTCAGGGTCAAGGGAGTTGTCTCTGATCACATCATGGCTCCATCTTTGATAGGACTAGAGGAGAGGGGGCATCCTGTATCTCAGTTGGGAGCATGGGCATCCTTTAGCCAAAAGGTAAAGGAGACCATTTCTACCTGCCGACTGGTAACCATCCTGCTTAGGAGGCAACTTTCTCCCTAACATGAAGGGTCTGCGGGTGTTTGGAAACTCCATAAGAGAGCAACACACTAATGAAAAGCCCGGGTCGAGTAACTCCTGAATTTCTGGCTTGTATCACTGGATGGCTGATGAAGTTATTCACTGAGATAAGGACGTTAGAAAAGAAACAGGTTTGTCAGAAAATATGACTTCAGTTGCCTTGGAGACATACAAGAGGAGAAGTCAAGTAAGCGTCATTTGTGCCTGAGTATGGAGCAGAGAAAAAAGCTGAATACTTCGTATATTTCACGTGGATAGAGTTGCAGTTATTGATCAATAACCTGTTAAGTTTGTGTGTGTGTCCTCAGTAGTGTTAAACTCTTTTTTGACCCCATGAACTGTAGCCCACCAGGCTCCTCTGTCCATGGAATTTTCCAGGCAAGAATACTGGAGCGGGTTACTATTTCTTCCTAATCCATGGATTGAACTTGAGTTTCTTGCATTTGGCCGGTGAATTATTTACCACTGCACCACCTGGGAAGCCCAGCCTGTTGATTAGACATCTGTAATCTATGGTCGATTTTCATTTATACACTTGTACAGTTATAATAGTATGCAGTTTAACCCAACCAGGTAGGCAGGTTTCGTTATTTTCATTATAATTGTCATTATTTAATTTTCTGTTCTTTTTACTTTTTTATCCACCATCACTGATCCAAATTGCTATGCCAGAAATATTTTCATATGATGCACAAATGAAAATGAGAGAAATGACAGAGACTTTAAAGTACAAGTGGAGATTTAATCAAAAATTTATTTCCAGTTACTACTCTATTGGGTTCAGATCACTCTTTAGAGCCTTTGTTAGCATGTCTTCCCTGAGTTTCTCACCTTTACTCTGGGTAAGCTTGCTTTCTCTTTCTTACTCAGCTCCTCCGGTTTACCTGGCCCAGCCTCAGGGTCAAGGGAGTTGTCTCTGATCACATCATGGCTCCATCTTTGATAGGACTAGAGGAGAGGGGGCATCCTGTATCTCAGTTGGGAGCATGGGCATCCTTTAGCCAAAAGGTAAAGGAGACCATTTCTACCTGCCGACTGGTAACCATCCTGCTTAGGAGGCAACTTTCTCCCTAACATGAAGGGTCTGCGGGTGTTTGGAAACTCCATAAGAGAGCAACACATCTAATGAAAAGCCCTATTTCATGGGCAAAATGTGCCCTAATGGAAACTCACCTTTCTTTAGGAGGTAGTGTTATGCAGTAGTAGCATATCCCACCCCACCACTAGAGGGAGAGAAAATCCTATGCATGTGTTTGATCTCTTTCACAAATGGAGATCTTCCAGCTTGATGCCTAGGACGTAACCCTTTCAAAATACCGCAGGAGCTCATGGCTCCCTTCTCCCTCAGATTATCATTTCCAGCAACACCCTTTGGTTCCCCCGTGCTTGGTCTGGTGCCTAGGAGTGCATTGCTTTTCCTCTTGTCTAGTCAGGGACTCCCTCCGAACCTCCTGCCATGGGACCATTTCTCTTGCGTTCTTCCTGCATGCCAACTCTGATATCTGACAGAACACTTACTGACAGCTCTGGAGCTGAGAGAGCTATTTTGGTTTCACCCAAAAGGTGGCTGTCATCTGGAAGACACGGAGCTTTTCATTTTCAAGACACTCAGAAGATTGCAGGACAGGGTTCCTAGCAAAAGCACTTTCTTCAGGAGAGTCTCTCAGCTCTTATTTTACTCACATAATTGACACAATACAAATAAATTTAGAATGGGTTCTTGAAAAGATAAGTAAACCAGGACAGAATTTCAAGTTGTTACTTATAAATGGCAATGGTTAGGAAATATAGCTAAAATAACATGCTTGGTTTTGTTTAGTATTCTTGAGAGAGTCTTTGAACATCAGAATTAGAACAGACTGGCTTACCTCTGTGCTTGACTCAGATTCCCCAGATGTCTGTAAAAACACATTGATTTCTGAACGCAAATAGTTTCTCCCTCAGATCTAAGTGGTATTTAATTGTGATTGCTTTCTCATTCTTTCACTGATTTGAGATGGGGGAAATGATGTATAGATGCACAGCATTCTAGGATTTATAACTTCTTCAGCATCATGGATACAATGTGAGGGAATATCACAAACAGTTCTAAGTTTCCATTTTTAAAGATGAAGCAAGCAATTTTAATGGAAACATTAAAATTTCAAGTAAAAGTAAAACATGAGGTCTGCGGGTGTTTGGAAACTCCATAAGAGAGCAACACATCTAATGAAAAGCCCTATTTCATGGGCAAAATGTGCCCTAATGGAAACTCACCTTTCTTTAGGAGGTAGTGTTATGCAGTAGTAGCATATCCCACCCCACCACTAGAGGGAGAGAAAATCCTATGCATGTGTTTGATCTCTTTCACAAATGGAGATCTTCCAGCTTGATGCCTAGGACGTAACCCTTTCAAAATACCGCAGGAGCTCATGGCTCCCTTCTCCCTCAGATTATCATTTCCAGCAACACCCTTTGGTTCCCCCGTGCTTGGTCTGGTGCCTAGGAGTGCATTGCTTTTCCTCTTGTCTAGTCAGGGACTCCCTCCGAACCTCCTGCCATGGGACCATTTCTCTTGCGTTCTTCCTGCATGCCAACTCTGATATCTGACAGAACACTTACTGACAGCTCTGGAGCTGAGAGAGCTATTTTGGTTTCACCCAAAAGGTGGCTGTCATCTGGAAGACACGGAGCTTTTCATTTTCAAGACACTCAGAAGATTGCAGGACAGGGTTCCTAGCAAAAGCACTTTCTTCAGGAGAGTCTCTCAGCTCTTATTTTACTCACATAATTGACACAATACAAATAAATTTAGAATGGGTTCTTGAAAAGATAAGTAAACCAGGACAGAATTTCAAGTTGTTACTTATAAATGGCAATGGTTAGGAAATATAGCTAAAATAACATGCTTGGTTTTGTTTAGTATTCTTGAGAGAGTCTTTGAACATCAGAATTAGAACAGACTGGCTTACCTCTGTGCTTGACTCAGATTCCCCAGATGTCTGTAAAAACACATTGATTTCTGAACGCAAATAGTTTCTCCCTCAGATCTAAGTGGTATTTAATTGTGATTGCTTTCTCATTCTTTCACTGATTTGAGATGGGGGAAATGATGTATAGATGCACAGCATTCTAGGATTTATAACTTCTTCAGCATCATGGATACAATGTGAGGGAATATCACAAACAGTTCTAAGTTTCCATTTTTAAAGATGAAGCAAGCAATTTTAATGGAAACATTAAAATTTCAAGTAAAAGTAAAAGGATTCATTTTAATAATCCTGGCAGTAGATCTCAAAATCAATTTGTATATAATTCTGAATCTGAAAATTGTGTTAACTAATCTATTATTTGATAAATGATTTTTGTGGAAACAAAGGTAGTCCTTTAAAGACATCTAGCAGACTAAAAAACAAAAGGCCCCTTGCAGTCTAACAGACTGGGCATGGATGGCTATCCGAGTATTTTTAAGCATGGTTGTGAATTTAGTTCCTCTGTGAAAACTGTTAGTTTCTGTCTGTTCTACAGTTATAGCACCCAGCCTGCTGTCTTGAATGTTGCATCTTGTGAGGAGGGAGGAAGGTCAGGAGAAATTCTCTAAGGAAACAAGGGTCCACTTCAGATGATGTACAGACGACAAAAACTGACAGCATCGTTTTTAGGTAGGAACAACATGGGCACTAGAGGAAATCCTATTTAAAAAAAAAAAAAACCACACACATTCTGAGAACATGGCATTTCTTTTTAGAAAGACCACCTTGTAGGATCCAGTTGAGTGTCATTAGAGAAAAAGGCTGGGAACACGTGCATGCTGGGTAATCGAGAGAACAGGATTCATTTTCTTTTATTTTTACCGTTAAGTCTTGATTCTGGTAAAATACTGATGTGGCGGGAACAATTGCTTTTTCTGGAAGATTGCTTTGAGGCAAAGAAATCTATAACTTTTTCTTCCTTCCAAAGGGAAATAGAACATCCTGTCCAATGTCTTTGTAGAGATGAAGTGTGGTCTGGGGAAGACACGGCACATCGCTGCCGTGAGACTCGCCTGCTCCATAAGCTGTCATCTCTCCCTGCTGTCCTTCTAGGTGGTCTCAAGGGATGGCGTGCTGCTTTCTCAGGCTTTTGCTTTTCTAGGAATCTGTCTAATCCTGGAAGCAGCCAGGAGTTATGTGTAAGAAAGAAGCTCCCCTTTTCTACATCCCCCTGACTCAGCTTACTTGAAAGAAGATGCGAGTTGCTAGTAATGGGCAGTACAACACAGGAAACTCTGCATGCCTGGAAGCTGTGTGGTCAGACCCCTGCTATGTGCTAAGAAGCTCTGTCTTTTGTGTTTTGGAAGTGGGTGTTTGGCCTTTAAAATTGTGGAGTTTGTGCACATAAACATACACACACACAGACCTACACTCGCTTCTAAGCGGTATCTTATTTCATTATTTCACGACATGATCTTGCATGCACAAATAATGATTCAAAGCTCTTAGGCTTCAAAACAGATGATGTTTTTGGATGTCAGATGGTTCTCTTAATTTTAAGGCCAAAGATTACGAGGAGTACAATTATGACGGGACAGAGCTATGCTACCATGATGCACAAGCTTTAATGACTCTTTTCCCTCAGTGAGTGAACCCCTACTTGATCAGCAGGGAAGGTGTAACACAGTCCATCAGGGTGGTACTGAAGAGAACAGGCTTATCTTGAACATCCTGCCAGGTAATTGGTGTCATTAACCTGTGAGTGTCTGAACTGGAATCTCTGTATCCAGGCTGCCCTTGAACCCAGAATGGATGGGCTGTGCAAAGCAATAAAGGTTGAAATCTTGGTGGCAGAGCCTTCAGGGCTCCCCACAGTTCAACGTATGGCTGTTGAGGGGAAATTTAGTACTCCATGAAGAGGGAACAGACAATTAAAATCACGCGGCTCAGTTCAAACCCATTAGCAATCAAATGATAACAACGACTGAGATAAATGCAAAGACAGAGACAGCAAAAAATTCCCAGCAATTCATGACTACTAATTAGGGAGGGAAGGACCGGCACAGACATTATTCATGTCTCCCGTGGATTCTGAGTCTAGATTCTAATTCACGAGTAAGATTTGATAACTCAACTCAGCAACAATTTCAAGTTGATGTTGATTCAACACTTAGACCAGCTCTCTAGCCAAAAGGCATTTTCAGCCCCTTCTGCATGCAGTAATAATGAAAAGAAATGATATTGCGCATAGGACTGGATGCCGTAGTTTTCAAAAGACAAGGAAAGTAAAATACTATAAAATGCCATGCTTGCAAATAACAAGGGCCCATCTAGCCTAAAATTTTGGCTGCCATAGTACATTGAAAGATTTGGAAATATTTTGCCATGCTTTTTGACATGCCTGGGCAGTACAACACAGGAAACTCTGCATGCCTGGAAGCGGGGCAGACCCCTGCTATGTGCTAAGAAGCTCTGTCTTTTGTGTTTTGGAAGTGGGTGTTTGGCCTTTAAAATTGTGGAGTTTGTGCACATAAACATACACACACACAGACCTACACTCGCTTCTAAGCGGTATCTTATTTCATTATTTCACGACATGATCTTGCATGCACAAATAATGATTCAAAGCTCTTAGGCTTCAAAACAGATGATGTTTTTGGATGTCAGATGGTTCTCTTAATTTTAAGGCCAAAGATTACGAGGAGTACAATTATGACGGGACAGAGCTATGCTACCATGATGCACAAGCTTTAATGACTCTTTTCCCTCAGTGAGTGAACCCCTACTTGATCAGCAGGGAAGGTGTAACACAGTCCATCAGGGTGGTACTGAAGAGAACAGGCTTATCTTGAACATCCTGCCAGGTAATTGGTGTCATTAACCTGTGAGTGTCTGAACTGGAATCTCTGTATCCAGGCTGCCCTTGAACCCAGAATGGATGGGCTGTGCAAAGCAATAAAGGTTGAAATCTTGGTGGCAGAGCCTTCAGGGCCCCCCACAGTTCAACGTATGGCTGTTGAGGGGAAATTTAGTACTCCATGAAGAGGGAACAGACAATTAAAATCACGCGGCTCAGTTCAAACCCATTAGCAATCAAATGATAACAACGACTGAGATAAATGCAAAGACAGAGACAGCAAAAAATTCCCAGCAATTCATGACTACTAATTAGGGAGGGAAGGACCGGCACAGACATTATTCATGTCTCCCGTGGATTCTGAGTCTAGATTCTAATTCACGAGTAAGATTTGATAACTCAACTCAGCAACAATTTCAAGTTGATGTTGATTCAACACTTAGACCAGCTCTCTAGCCAAAAGGCATTTTCAGCCCCTTCTGCATGCAGTAATAATGAAAAGAAATGATATTGCGCATAGGACTGGATGCCGTAGTTTTCAAAAGACAAGGGAAAGTAAAATACTATAAAATGCCATGCTTGCAAATAACAAGGGCCCATCTAGCCTAATATTTTTGAAAACTTTTGTCTTTATTTAGGCTGCCATAGTACATTGGTAAAGCATCTCTGGGAAATATTTTGCCATGATTCAGAGCCTATGACTTTTGAAATGTTATATGGATTTATTAACTAAATGCATTACCTTCTACTTGCCACACTAAAACTCACACAATCTATGAAGTGTTCTCACAATTTATGAGGGGCTGTTTGACATTGCACAATCTCTCCAAGTTTAGAGTGCAGAGCAGATATCAAAATGAAGAAGCGTGAGTTTAGGAAAGAAAATAATGTGTCTGGCTTAGTTCTGGAGACAATTTTAGGTGCCCGGGGCCTTTCTCTTGGGATCTCTGGCAGAAGGACACGAGCGCTCTATAACCACCTCTCTCATAGTAACTTTTTTTACTGGAATAGTTGTTCACTTCCCAAGGAAGACCAAGAGTATTTTGCTGTTGGCCTACATCATTTAGTATCTCTTCTAGAAATTCCATCTAGCCTTAACCTTACACCATTCTGTTCCCTTTGCCCAAGACAGATCTAAGGTGTCATTTATTTCAAAGTGATAATATCCCTTTGCATTGGTCCTATTGTGTAATAGATCACATGAACTGTGCTTCTCACTGTGTGAGTTAATCATTGTTGTCCATGGAGTTCAAAAATAATATCGAGTATGTATTTTTGGTTGGATTTCTATGGCACCATTGAATCAAATGTGTTTACTCTCTCTTCTTTCAAAAAATGCTGCTATTTATTTTTCATTGTCAAGAAATAACAAGCTTGGGAGTTGTAATCTTCACTCTGTCTGAAATGTAATGTGGCAAGACAGGCCAAATTACGGAAAATTGATTCATTTCTGTTACAGAAGTCACGTATCCAAGGGCCTGTTCTGTCCCCCGTGACTTTGGCTGATGTCTGTTCCTCGTCAAAGGGATTCTTAGGAAAAAAAAAAAAAAAAAGGGGGATTCTTAGGAGAAAACCATCCAAGGATTGTTTCCCTAGAGCAAAACCCAGATAAGAGCATTAGGCATTTAATCTGTGTTAATCAAGACAGAGACAAAAATAATCACCTTTCTTCCTGTATTTTTAAATTCCATATTCTTGAAAGAACAATTAGCATTTACTTTCTGAGGCCTTAAATTTCCAAATTATGCAACTTCTATATTATAGTATCAAAGTCTTTAAAAAAAAAAGACGTATTTATTTATTTTTGGCTGAGCTGGGCTTTCATTGCTATGTGTGGGCTTTCTCTAGTTGTGGTGAGCAGAGGCTACTCTCTAGTTGTGGTCCATGGGCTTCTCATTGCAGTGGCTTCTCTTGTTGTGGAGCACGGGCCCTAGGGTGCAGGCTTCAGTAGTGGTGGCACATGGGCTTACTGTTCCTCAGCATGTGGAGTCTTCGTGGACCAGGGATTGAATCCGTGTCCCCTGTATTGGCTGGCAGATTCTTAACCACAGGACCACCAGGGAAGCTCTATCTGTGCCTTTTGGTGTAAGCTAATGTTTCCTAGGCATTTGGTTTCACCAAAGTAACCTCCATGTCAAGAACTCTTCACTGTTATCCTCTGATATGGAATAACAAGTTCAATTGGAGGAATATATTCAGGCCAAAAGTTTTCATTATTTCATAATGCTATGTTGTTTCAAAGGTTTACAGTTCAGGATTCCTTTTTGCAACAATGAACATTGCTTCAAATTTTCCCTTGCTTTTCTCTTGTTTCCTTTTAAGGGAACAGCTTTTGTTTCAAAGATTCATTTTGGTATCAGACAGCTCCTTATTTTACACCTAGAGAAACCAAAGAGATCTGAAAAAAGAAGCACTATATATATATATATATATATATATATATAAAGGCAAACAGCATTACTTGCTAATTTAAGAATATTAGTGATCCCAATTTTCCTACTTTAGAAGAGGACAGCTATAATCAATGAAATCTTCCAGTAATATTGATGTGCACTTAAAATAAAGCACAGATACAGGAGAATTGTTTTAAAGGCTTGTTAAGCAACATAAAACTTGTAGTAAGCCAAGTTCTAACTCCTGTATTATCTTGGGCCTATAGTTAATTTTTAAAAATCAAAACACTTTTAAAAATAGCCTTGTATATTGAATTCCAGCATGCTGCTGCTTTTTTGTAAAGGCATTCCTGTAAAATACAAGTTTATTTATAGATTTTAAGTGACTCAAAGATGTTACGGTATAAAAGAAAATGACACTCTGGAGTCTTTGTTCAGGGCTGTTTGGGGCTCTCTTGGAATGCTCAGCTCACTCAGAGGATTGTTTTTAATTTTCAAAAGCAAAAGGAATTTCATAAATTAAAATCGTTGGCCAGATGGAATTTTCTGATTAACTTTTTAGTGTTTGGTGTTAAACAGAATAATGAAAGGAAGTGTTCTGAGTAAATGCAATTAACATTTCACACAATTTATTGCTCTAGGTATGGCTTACCCTTTACTTTTATGATTTCCCCCATCAGTTTCCTGTCTACCTTGAAAAACAGAGTATGGTCAAATTGCCTCCCTCTTCCCTTCATTCCTTCCTTTTATTCTTCATTCAACCTCCTTCTCCTGTTTATACCCCACCTAGGCATCTTTGGTGGCTCAGATGGTGAGTCTGCCTGCAATGCAGGAGACCAGGTTCAATCCCTGGGTCAGGAATACCCCCTGGAGAAGGAAATGGCAACCCACTCCAGTATTCTTGCCTGGGAAATCTCATGGACAGAGGACTCTGCCGGGCTACATTCCATGGGGTCACAAAGAGTTGGACACAACTGAGTGACTAACACACGTGCATCTGTAGTCTTACTAGGCTACAGGCACCATTCCAGCGCTTACTTTATCCTATTCTTCATAGATCTTGGTATAAAGAATTTTATTCAGTTTGTTTCCCACAATAGTTTATTACAAAATATTGAATATAAATTCCTGGACTATATACTAGGTCCTTGTTGTTTATCTGTACAGTAGTGTAAATGTGCTAATACCAAACTCCTAATTTATTTCTTTCCATTTCCCTCCCCTTTGGTAACTGTAAATTTGTTATCTAAGTCTGTGGGACTCTTTTATAAATAAGTTTGTTTTTATTTGATTTGTATCTTTTCATTGATTCCATGTATGAGTGATACCACTTGTTAAGCCAAACATAAAACTTTTTTAAAGGCTTGTTAAGCAACATAAAACTTAGTAAGCCAAGTTCTAACTCCTGTATTATCTTGGGCCTATAGTTAATTTTTAAAAATCAAAACACTTTTAAAAATAGCCTTGTATATTGAATTCCAGCATGCTGCTGCTTTTTTGTAAAGGCATTCCTGTAAAATACAAGTTTATTTATAGATTTTAAGTGACTCAAAGATGTTACGGTATAAAAGAAAATGACACTCTGGAGTCTTTGTTCAGGGCTGTTTGGGGCTCTCTTGGAATGCTCAGCTCACTCAGAGGATTGTTTTTAATTTTCAAAAGCAAAAGGAATTTCATAAATTAAAATCGTTGGCCAGATGGAATTTTCTGATTAACTTTTTAGTGTTTGGTGTTAAACAGAATAATGAAAGGAAGTGTTCTGAGTAAATGCAATTAACATTTCACACAATTTATTGCTCTAGGTATGGCTTACCCTTTACTTTTATGATTTCCCCCATCAGTTTCCTGTCTACCTTGAAAAACAGAGTATGGTCAAATTGCCTCCCTCTTCCCTTCATTCCTTCCTTTTATTCTTCATTCAACCTCCTTCTCCTGTTTATACCCCACCTAGGCATCTTTGGTGGCTCAGATGGTGAGTCTGCCTGCAATGCAGGAGACCAGGTTCAATCCCTGGGTCAGGAATACCCCCTGGAGAAGGAAATGGCAACCCACTCCAGTATTCTTGCCTGGGAAATCTCATGGACAGAGGACTCTGCCGGGCTACATTCCATGGGGTCACAAAGAGTTGGACACAACTGAGTGACTAACACACGTGCATCTGTAGTCTTACTAGGCTACAGGCACCATTCCAGCGCTTACTTTATCCTATTCTTCATAGATCTTGGTATAAAGAATTTTATTCAGTTTGTTTCCCACAATAGTTTATTACAAAATATTGAATATAAATTCCTGGACTATATACTAGGTCCTTGTTGTTTATCTGTACAGTAGTGTAAATGTGCTAATACCAAACTCCTAATTTATTTCTTTCCATTTCCCTCCCCTTTGGTAACTGTAAATTTGTTATCTAAGTCTGTGGGACTCTTTTATAAATAAGTTTGTTTTTATTTGATTTGTATCTTTTTTTTGATTCCATGTATGAGTGATACCATATATTTGTCTTTCTCTGTCTGACTTACTTCACTTAGCATGATAATTTCTAAGTCCATGTCTAGCTGCAAATGACATTATTTCATTCTTTTTTATGGCTAAGTAGCATTCCACTGTGTAAAGTAAACTTACCACATTTTTTTCCATTAATCTGTCAATGGACATGTAGGTTGCTTCCATGTCTCAGCTACTGTAAATATAATAGTACTGCTATGAACACTAGGGTGTGTATATATTTGGTAGAGAAAATATTTCTAACAGTACAATAGTGACTGTTGCTAGTATGCTGTCACTCTTGTGTGAGAGACTATTACTTCTATCTGTAACCATAGACTAGTTTACAGTTTTATAAAAACTAGTCTTTGTGATGTTAAAAGCTAAGATGGACATTCTCCACAGGTTTTATTTCCTTATATTTTTCAGCTTTATTATGGTATAATTGACAAAGCAATTATAAGATACTTAAAGGGTACAACATGATGACTTGGTGGTAAAGAACCCACCTGCCAATGCAAGAGACACAGATTTGATCCCTTGGTTGGGAATATCCCTTGGAGTAGGAAATGACAGTCCAATCCAGTATTCTTGTCTGGAGAATCCCATGGACAGAGGAGTCTGGTGGGCTCCTCCATGGAGTTGCAAAGAGTCAGACATGACTGAGCAGATGAGTGTGTACACACACTTGTGCACACAGGCACACACACAATGATTTTGGATAGAGATACATCATGAAAGAATTCTCACAATTGAGTTAATCAGCATATATATCATCTCCCATATTTATCTTTTCTTTTTTTAAAAGAATGAGAACATTTAAGTTCTGTACTCTTAGCAGATTTTAATTACAGAATACAGTGTTATCAACTTTAGTTTCCAGACTATACATTACATTCTCAGACTTTATTTATCTTATAACTAAAAGCTTGTACACTTTTCCCAACTTCTTCTATTTTCTCCACTCCCAAGGCCCTTGCCAACCACCTCTGTACTCTTTGTTTATATGAGTTCAACCCGTTTTTTTTTAATTCCACATATAAGTGATACCATGTGGTATTTGTCTTTGTCTGACTTATTTCACTTATTATAGTGCCCTTCAGTTTCATCCATATTGTCAAAAGTGACAGTATTTTCTTTATATAAGCTGAATAATATTCCATTTAATATTTTTCATATATTAAATGTCTATATGTATATAAGTATATATATATTATATTTATATATACACATATACTTACACACTTAGGTTGTTTCTATACCTTGGTTACTGTATGCTGCAATAAACACAGTACAGGTATCTTTTCAAGACAGTGATTTTGTTTCCTTTGGACATGTACCCAGAAGTTAAATTACTGGATCATATGGTGGTTCTATTTTAATTTCTTTAGAAACTTCCACTTTCCTACGGCAGTTAGATGTTCCCATTAGCATCCAAGATAAATGTGTTCATTTGCATATGTGGATATTGCAGAAATAAATTTTCAAAAAGAGAATCTATCCTACTAGACAGATTTTTGAGGACAAGGACCAGTCTTTCTTGTTTCATGCCCTTTCACTTCTCAGAACTATGCTACCTGTTCTGACCACATTTCCACTGATCCTAGGAATTATTTCCCCTTCCCCACATATACCATCCTTGTGACCATGTTCAGGATTGTCAAGTTGAGCTAGGACTCCATGCTATCGTCGGCTGCATAATTGATGGGGTCCAGTGCAAAATTAAAATGAAAAATCCATTGTCTAAACATTATAAAGGATTTTAATTTTATTTTTTATTAAAAAAAATTTTTTTTGGCCACTTCTATTGGTCTTTCATTTATCTATTTTCATCCATCTTTGTTCTTTGGCCTGTGTGGGCCTTCCATCACAATGGCCTCGGTCGCTGAAGAGCACCAGCTCTGGACGCATACGCTCCAGAGCTCTGGCTAGGTAGTTGGACACATTGGTCCAGCCACTCTGCAGCACATGGGATCTTCCCAGGCCAGGGACTGAACTGGCACCCCTTGTACTGCAAGGTGGTATCCTTACCCACTGGACTACCAGGGAAGCCCTTTATTTTTTAAAAAAAATATATTATTTATTTATTTTTGGTTATTTTTGGCTATTCTTAGTTTTCACTGCTGCTGCAGGCTTTTCCCTAGTTGCAGGGAGTGGGGCTACTCTCTAGTTGAGGTGAGCAGACTTCTTGTTGCAGTGACTTCTCTTGTGGAACTCGGGCTCTAGGGCACACAGCACTCAATAGTTGTGGCTCCGAGGCTCTAGAGCACAGGATCAGTAGTATCAGTAGTTGCGGCTCCAAGGCACTGGAGCACAGGCTCAATAATTGTGGCTCATGGGCTTAGTTGCTCCGCAGCATGTGGGATCTTCCCAGATCAAGGAACAAACCCGTGACTCCTGCATTGGCAGGCGTATTCTTCACCACTGAGTTACCAGGGAAGCCTACAAAGGGTATTTAGATGGCAATAGCAAAACAGTAAGCCAAGCATGAGATCCTTCTAAGCAGAATCCCTAGACCATTGTACAACTTACATGCCTGTGAAGCCAGGCCTGTTGTGTACACACACATGCGTGTGAACATGCACACACACACACTCAGACAGTTGTAGTTTCTTGGGTCCTGAAGGAAGGAAATATCTGACTCAAGTTACACAGTTAAAGCCCTTTGCTGGTTTTATTTATTTAGACCAGAACTAAGAAGACAAGTTGGGTAAAACCAAGGACTCATCAGTCACCTTGTTTCCAGTCACAAAAAGAAAGCCATCTACATGTTGAACATGTATCCCTCCATTCTTTTTCCCATGTGGGCAGGGGAATTTTGTGTGTAGACACCTAAGCATTATCTAAGATCCTGATAGCCAGCTAGTGTCCCAGCCTCCCTGCAACTTACTGTCGACTAACCTTCAGGAGGCTGGACCCGGGTGACCTCTTGAGATTTCTCAGGATCTGTAATCCTTTGGATCTATCATCAGATTCTGTAAGATTGACTTCATTATAACCATGATGAGCAGGAATGCAGGAGAGTTTGTGGTCCCACATTTTTCTCAGCCAAGGTTCAGATTTCTGTTAAGATTAGACTTCTTTAAGGTTGGCCATCAGCCAAGAAAACAAGGGATGAACCGGCACCCCTTGCACTGCAAGGCGGTGTCCTTACCCACTGGACTACCAGGGAAGCCCTTTATTTTTAAAAAATATATTATTTATTTATTTTTGGTTATTTTGGCTATTCTTAGTTTTCACTGCTGCTGCAGGCTTTTCCCTAGTTGCAGGGAGTGGGGCTACTCTCTAGTTGAGGTGAGCAGACTTCTTGTTGCAGTGACTTCTCTTGTGGAACTCGGGCTCTAGGGCACACAGCACTCAATAGTTGTGGCTCCGAGGCTCTAGAGCACAGGATCAGTAGTATCAGTAGTTGCGGCTCCAAGGCACTGGAGCACAGGCTCAATAATTGTGGCTCATGGGCTTAGTTGCTCCGCAGCATGTGGGATCTTCCCAGATCAAGGAACAAACCCGTGACTCCTGCATTGGCAGGCGTATTCTTCACCACTGAGTTACCAGGGAAGCCTACAAAGGGTATTTAGATGGCAATAGCAAAACAGTAAGCCAAGCATGAGATCCTTCTAAGCAGAATCCCTAGACCATTGTACAACTTACATGCCTGTGAAGCCAGGCCTGTTGTGTACACACACATGCGTGTGAACATGCACACACACACACACTCAGACAGTTGTAGTTTCTTGGGTCCTGAAGGAAGGAAATATCTGACTCAAGTTACACAGTTAAAGCCCTTTGCTGGTTTTATTTATTTAGACCAGAACTAAGAAGACAAGTTGGGTAAAACCAAGGACTCATCAGTCACCTTGTTTCCAGTCACAAAAAGAAAGCCATCTACATGTTGAACATGTATCCCTCCATTCTTTTTCCCATGTGGGCAGGGGAATTTTGTGTGTAGACACCTAAGCATTATCTAAGATCCTGATAGCCAGCTAGTGTCCCAGCCTCCCTGCAACTTACTGTCGACTAACCTTGAGGAGGCTGGACCGGATGACCTCTTGAGATTTCTCAGGATCTGTAATCCTTTGGATCTATCATCAGATTCTGTAAGATTGACTTCATTATAACCATGATGAGCAGGAATGCAGGAGAGTTTGTGGTCCCACATTTTTCTCAGCCAAGGTTCATAGACCAGTCCTTTGCTTAGATCTTGATAGTGTAGTGAGCCCTGAGACAAAAACCTGTCCCTTTAAGGTTGGCCATCAGCCAAGACAATTTCTTTTCTTTTTTTTAGCAAGGTGACTCTGAGTGTTTCCTTGAGGGAAAACCATGAAGCAAAGAAGACCTCATACCCCAGGGAATGTCTGTCTCTACAGTTTGTCTCTTTTTCCTTTTCCCAGTAGTACAACTCGAAAGAATTTTCTCCAAGGGGATTCACGAAACACTAGTAAATGAATAAAAATTGGCTTCTGGCAGACCTCTTACCTGGCATTCCTCTGGGAGCTAGTTTCAAGGGGTGACTTTTGGGGCAGGCATGGTCATTTTCCATAGGGGTGAGCTTTGGTATTTTCTGAGTTTTTCTATCACCACATTAGATTCGTCAAGGAAAGAAGGAATAGCATAAAATGAAGGCCGTAAATGAAGTTTAAATCAAATTAGTGGCTACTTCCTAAACACATACAGAAACTTAGGGCCAACTTAGCTGGATTTATTTTGCTATCTCATCTATTTAAAACTAAAAATGTATATAGATTGAGATCTGTTCCAGTAAGAAATAAATATATTAATATAACATAATATGTAAATAAACATAATTAAATATACCTGATACGTAGGCTTCTGAATTCAGGATAGCTTGTTACAGAATAACATTTAAGCAAGTTTTCATTCCTAGGAAGACTTTTTTGTTTGTCACCTCTCTGCAAGTTTATAGCTGAAGATGCTGGCTCCCAGCATGGTGAAAAAAACTCATATTTTCACAGGGTGTACTAATATCCACCAGACTTCTTTTTCCCTAATCGTGACTGGGTTATTATCTAGGGCCCTGCTTCTGTGCACTGCCTCAAAGGTGAGAAATTGATATGTGTCATAATGATGACTTGCTCTTACATTAATATTTTTAGTTCTTTCAATAGAATATGATTTAACTTCTTGTCTCCTAAGTAGAAGTAGACTCAAGCTAAAGTGAGTGCCATAGGTCTTGATGTGAGCTCAGGCCTGCAAAGACAGTCCCCAAGGGAAGGCTCTTCTACAAATGTCCAGAAGATTGTGTCCATATGTCTTTCTGGAACTGTTGCCAAGATCGTCGCAGGATCAAAATTACTTCTTCATGGCCATTATTCCAGAGTGAAAGGAAGAAATTCCAGACATGCAGAACACACATCCCTTTAGCCTCTCTCCGGCAGGCTGTCAACTCCACAGCATTACTGCACAAATCAAAAAGGGCAGCCAGAGCCTTAAGACTTTTCCTGCTGACTTCTTTCTTACTGTCTGCCTTCGTAATGCAGTGGAGTGAAAAATTTACAGCCAGACCTTTGTCCTCCATGTGGCCTTCTCCCATGCAAGGCTCCAGGCTAGAAAAATAGGATAAGACATGGAATGGGGATAGAGGGAAGAGATTATGTCAGGCAGAGAAGGAAAAAGAAGTCCTATCGTGAAGAACTCCTAGTAAAAGAGCTACCACAAAAACTGTGACTAGTGCTGCCTGGCCTTCAGCTGACCAGAGAAGCATACACCAAATGCCACGCCCCCTCCTTCCCAAAGCTCTTTCCCTTCCTCCCTGTGGTTTGTCCTCCACAGGCGAATGCTTCTGAGTGTTTTCACTCTTAGAAACAGTGTGATTCCTGTCAAACTGCAGCTTAAACTTTTGAGAAAAGCTCTTGAGTTTTCATTTCTGTAACTAATATCAGCAATCTGTCTTGTACAGTGGCATTTCCAACTGACTGCTAGAAATCTCCACCCAGATGCCCTGCCAGCACCTTGAAATCAACATGTCCACACTCTCAGCATCTTCCCACCTGAATATGACATTCTATCCATGAAGTTTTTGTTTCCTATTAATAAGAAATCACTCTCTCAGTCATTTTAGCTACAAGCGTTGAAATGATAAGTGAATTTTGCCTGTCTTGTATCATCATGGGCATTGGTTGATCAACAGGTTTTTGGCGTGGGTGAGACGCCACTTGGTAAAGATAATGTCTCCATAGAAAAGTGAGCAGATGCGTGGGAGAGTTTTGTAACTGTGCGTGTTCCTCACATCACATTCTCCCAATTCAGGACAGTGTGATCGCCAGAGGTCACCCTGCATGTGCAAAAGGGTTTTTGCATCGTAGAAGAGCGACTCCAAAATTAAGAATCTGGAAACCAGTCATGGTTCTATTTGTTTTTTTTCCTTTCTTTTTCTATTCCTTCTTCATGGCCATTATTCCAGAGTGAAAGGAAGAAATTCCAGACATGCAGAACACACATCCCTTTAGCCTCTCTCCGGCAGGCTGTCAACTCCACAGCATTACTGCACAAATCAAAAAGGGCAGCCAGAGCCTTAAGACTTTTCCTGCTGACTTCTTTCTTACTGTCTGCCTTCGTAATGCAGTGGAGTGAAAAATTTACAGCCAGACCTTTGTCCTCCATGTGGCCTTCTCCCATGCAAGGCTCCAGGCTAGAAAAATAGGATAAGACATGGAATGGGGATAGAGGGAAGAGATTATGTCAGGCAGAGAAGGAAAAAGAAGTCCTATCGTGAAGAACTCCTAGTAAAAGAGCTACCACAAAAACTGTGACTAGTGCTGCCTGGCCTTCAGCTGACCAGAGAAGCATACACCAAATGCCACGCCCCCTCCTTCCCAAAGCTCTTTCCCTTCCTCCCTGTGGTTTGTCCTCCACAGGCGAATGCTTCTGAGTGTTTTCACTCTTAGAAACAGTGTGATTCCTGTCAAACTGCAGCTTAAACTTTTGAGAAAAGCTCTTGAGTTTTCATTTCTGTAACTAATATCAGCAATCTGTCTTGTACAGTGGCATTTCCAACTGACTGCTAGAAATCTCCACCCAGATGCCCTGCCAGCACCTTGAAATCAACATGTCCACACTCTCAGCATCTTCCCACCTGAATATGACATTCTATCCATGAAGTTTTTGTTTCCTATTAATAAGAAATCACTCTCTCAGTCATTTTAGCTACAAGCGTTGAAATGATAAGTGAATTTTGCCTGTCTTGTATCATCATGGGCATTGGTTGATCAACAGGTTTTTGGCGTGGGTGAGACGCCACTTGGTAAAGATAATGTCTCCATAGAAAAGTGAGCAGATGCGTGGGAGAGTTTTGTAACTGTGCGTGTTCCTCACATCACATTCTCCCAATTCAGGACAGTGTGATCGCCAGAGGTCACCCTGCATGTGCAAAAGGGTTTTTGCATCGTAGAAGAGCGACTCCAAAATTAAGAATCTGGAAACCAGTCATGGTTCTATTTGTCCTTCTTTTTCTATCTCCTTTAGACATTAGGTTAGGTTGTTTGAGAATTTTCTTATTTCCTTAGGTAAACTTGTTTTGCTATAAACTTCCCTCTTAGAACTGCTTTTGCTGCATCCCATAGAATCTTGTTCTTTCATTTCATTTGTCTCAAGGTAGAAGTCTTGGTTGACAATTGTTGGTTTTTTTTCCCCTTTACTTTATAGATATTATTCCAATGTGTTCTCATCTCTGTGGTGTCTGATAAGAAATCTACTGTAATCTTGACTGTTTTTCTGCACCTAGCAGGTTCCCCACTCCAACTATTTTTAATATTTTCCTTTTATCACTGGATTTAAGTGATTTAATAAAAGTTTTATTTTATTATAAAATAAAGGATATACATGTTTTACCTGATATGGAAAAATTTTAGTGATTGTTTCTTTGAATATTTTTTCATCCATCTCTTTCTTTCTTACTCTTGTTTTTCAGGGACTTCAGTTTCATAGACATTAGGCTTCTTAAAGATATTCCACAGATTACTGAGGGTCTTTTCATTTTTTAAATTTAATTTTTCCTTGTGTATTTTTTATTAGGATAGTTTCTATTACTGTATCTTCAAATCAGGGATCTTTTTTTTTCCTGTAATGTCTCATCTACCGTAAGTTTCATCCAGTATATTTTTATCTCAGATAAGCCATTCACTGGGTGGATATTCAAGGTCCTAAAGAACTTTTCCAAAATGGGTAACTCTTTTCTTTATGCATTTCTGACCATCCCTTCTTTCAATTTTAATTTTTAGGTACACATACAGAGTTTAATAAGTCAGACACATACTTAAAGTATATAGATTGCTTAGAATCAGATTCAACTGCATTTAACAGAAACCTCCAAATGACAGTGTCTTAAATACATAAGGCGTATTATTTATAGTACAAGCTGTTTAGCACTAGATAGTCCAGGCCTTATTTGGCAGCTGCTGATGTTGTCAGGAACATAAGCTCCCCTCTGGATTTCTACCGCCTTGCTGAATGTTTCTTATAGAAAAGTGAGCAATGCGTGGGAGAGTTTTCTGCTTCCACATCACATTCCCCAAGGACAGTGTGATCGCCAGAGGTCACCCTGCATGTGCAAAGGGTTTTGCATCGTGAAGAGCGACTCAAAATTAAGAATCTGGAAACCAGTCATGGTTCTATTTGTCCTTCTTTTCTATCTCCTTTAGACATTAGGTTAGGTTGTTTGAGAATTTTCTTATTTCCTTAGGTAAACTTGTTTTGCTATAAACTTCCCTCTTAGAACTGCTTTTGCTGCATCCCATAGAATCTTGTTCTTTCATTTCATTTGTCTCAAGGTAGAAGTCTTGGTTGACAATTGTTGGTTTTTTTTCCCCTTTACTTTATAGATATTATTCCAATGTGTTCTCATCTCTGTGGTGTCTGATAAGAAATCTACTGTAATCTTGACTGTTTTTCTGCACCTAGCAGGTTCCCCACTCCAACTATTTTTAATATTTTCCTTTTATCACTGGATTTAAGTGATTTAATAAAAGTTTTATTTTATTATAAAATAAAGGATATACATGTTTTACCTGATATGGAAAAATTTTAGTGATTGTTTCTTTGAATATTTTTTCATCCATCTCTTTCTTTCTTACTCTTGTTTTTCAGGGACTTCAGTTTCATAGACATTAGGCTTCTTAAAGATATTCCACAGATTACTGAGGGTCTTTTCATTTTTTAAATTTAATTTTTCCTTGTGTATTTTTTATTAGGATAGTTTCT
Source organism: Tragulus kanchil (assembly GCA_022376925.1). Lineage (NCBI taxonomy): Eukaryota > Metazoa > Chordata > Mammalia > Artiodactyla > Tragulidae > Tragulus > Tragulus kanchil. The sequence goes on from JAIOJX010000025.1 coordinate 43,294,960, forward strand.
ATTACTGTATCTTCAAATCAGGGATCTTTTTTTTTCCTGTAATGTCTCATCTACCGTAAGTTTCATCCAGTATATTTTTATCTCAGATAAGCCATTCACTGGGTGGATATTCAAGGTCCTAAAGAACTTTTCCAAAATGGGTAACTCTTTTCTTTATGCATTTCTGACCATCCCTTCTTTCAATTTTAATTTTTAGGTACACATACAGAGTTTAATAAGTCAGACACATACTTAAAGTATATAGATTGCTTAGAATCAGATTCAACTGCATTTAACAGAAACCTCCAAATGACAGTGTCTTAAATACATAAGGCGTATTATTTATAGTACAAGCTGTTTAGCACTAGATAGTCCAGGCCTTATTTGGCAGCTGCTGATGTTGTCAGGAACATAAGCTCCCCTCTGGATTTCTACCTCTCTGTCCTCAGTGATGATAAGCTCCAGCCATTTTCACATCTGCATTCCAGGAAGTAGAAAGGAGAAAAGGGAAAGACAAAAGGTATGTCATACCTAGCAACTTCTATTTCCATCTCAGTGGCCAACATGATGCCCATATTGCTATATTTAGTTGCAGGGATATGGAGGCACCTGGTATTTAATCTTTGCATACTGTTCTCCTGAGTAAAATTGGGATTCTATTACCAAGGAGAAAGAGAAGAATGATAGGCAGGAACGCTTCTGTAATAATTTCTAAGAACTGTATCCTTTTGCCACCTTCCTTCTCATCCTGATTCCCATTTCCTGGGGGCAACGATTTTCAACTCTTTCTGTTTCTCTAACATTTGCCTTTGTTTTCAGACAAAAACAACATTGTAAATGCTAATTATTTTCTTGTTTTACATTTATTGTTGTTGTTTAGTCACTTAGTCATGTCCGAACTGTAGCCCACTAGGCTCCTCTCTCCATGGGATTTCCCAGGCATGAATACTGCAGTGGGTTGCTGTTTCCTTCTCCAGAGGATCTTATTGACCCAGAGATTGAACCTGTGTCTCCTGTATTAGCAGGCAGATTCTTTACCCCTCAGCCACCAAGGAAGCCGTGTTGTTGTACATAGTATCTATTTACCATGGAAAGTGGAAGTTTACCTCTCTTACACTCTTAAGCCTATACCATTCCCTGGTCTTTTTTACCTATTCTTCCAATACAATTATGTCATAATTTTATTCACTCAGTTTAAAGGCTTATATTATGTTAACTCATTATTGACTGGGGGATTTTTGTAAAACTAATGCTTATGGGCTGGTGATTCATTATGTAAGTGAAAATGATATGTCTCTAAATAATGTTCAGGTAAGAACAGACAAATACATCTCTGGTCAATCATGTATCAATATGATTCAAAACTGGATTATATTTCATATATATATATATATATATATATATATATAAGTTTTTACTGAATTATATTTTCTTTACTTAGTTTTGCATGTCCCTGATTTATTCTCAAGCTTTAAATTTAAGTGTAAATTGCATCTCAGAACAGTCAAACATCTTTTTGTTTATCAGTTTCACCTTTATTTATATTAGAGACATGCTCCTAGTACCCTCTGTTTCCTCTTGTTCCAATTTTGGCTGGTTGCTCCTTGGTCTGATGCACAGCTGTCTTCCTGAATAATCCTATCATCCTCCTCCTCATCATCAACCTCATCATCATCATCCTGAGGATTCCATTCACTTTGTGAATATGTTGGACTTTCTCCTTCCTCATTCTCCTTTCTTGCTTTATTTCCTTGTTTTTCTAAGGCACACTGTCTAGCTTCTTGATAAAGGACACATTGGCAGTAAATATTTTTGAGATATATATCTGATAGCATCTTTGTTCTAACCTCATACTTGATTGATGATTGGGATGAAAGTAAAATTTAAATATAATTTTGGGGGGCCTTTTATTTATCTATTTATTTTGGGGGGCGGGTTGGGGAGGGAGGGGGGTAGGTGGGCCACTTCTATTGGTCTTTTATTTATCTATTTTCATCCATCTTTGTTATTTGGCCCATGTGGGCCTCCCATCACAGTGGCCTCTGTTGTCGCAGAGCGTCAGCTCTGGGCGCATGCACTCCAGAGCTCCGACTCAGTAATTGGACACATCGGTCCAGCTGCTCCGCAGCACGTGGGGTCTTCCCAGGCTAGGGATCGAACCGGCACCCCTTGTACTGCATGGCGGTGTCCTTACCCACTGGACCACCAGGAAAGCCCCTAAATATAATTTTTAATAAATAATTTTTCCTGAAAATTCTCTCTTCTGCCCCTAGACTTCTTAAAGGCATTATTCTATACAGTTTTCAGTGCTACTGTTCAGAATCACCATGCCATTTGCTCATCGGTCCTTTTATTTCTCTTGTTTCTTTTTCCCCTCTGGATGCTTTTTGGATCGTCTTTTTATCCCTAGCATTCTGAAATTTCATTACATTGTCTCTTTCTGTGGGTCTTTTTTGTCTGTTGAGCTGGGCATTCCACCGACTATCTCAATCTGAAATTTTATGTCTCTTGGTTGTGAATAAACATTTTGAATTATTTTTCTGTTAACCTCCCTCTGTCTATTATCTCTCCCCAGGCCTACTCCTCTTCAAATATTGGACCTCCTAGACTGATCATCTTCTCTCTCAATATCTTTGTTTTTGTGGGTTTATATTCTGTTCATATACTTTCTGTCATTTTTGCATGATTTTAAGAAGTAGTGATAAGTACAAGTGACCAGTCCCTGTATTTAGCTAAAACGCTCTGATGCGTTGTCAGATATTTTTATTGCAGATAAGGAAGCTATGGTAGAAATCCATATAGGGCCCTGGAGATGGGAGGCAGATTCCCTTTTTTTTAATATTTATTTATTTTTAGTCACTTCTATTGATCTTTCATTCATTTATCTTTGTTCGTTTAGCCTGTGTGGGCCTCCCATTGCAGCGGCCTCTCTCCTTGCAGAGCACCAGCTCTAGGCACATGTGCTCCAGAGCTCTGGCTCAGTAGTTGGACACATTGGTCCAGCTGCTTCGTGGCATGTGGCATCTTCCCAGGCCAGGGATCCATCCACCACCCCTTGCACTGCAAGGCGGTATTCTTACCCACTGGACCACCAGGGAAGCCCTAGATTCCCTTTTGTAAGCCTGATTTTTCCTTCTGTCAGATTTTGCTTTAGGATGTTTACGCAAAGTAGAAACAAAGGCAAGTAAACAAAATAGAGCAGGACCAGGTGCAAGCCCCTTGGGCATGTTATTCTCTCCCTCCCTCCTTCTCTACCCCATCTCTCTCATGAGGTTTATTCATTCCAGAAATGAGGATCAATAATGCCTACCTTTTATAAGCTAAGGGTTTCACAATGACCCAATGCAGGCATGTAAGTGAATATTATTGGAAATATATACAGTGGTATATTAGTGTGAAAGATTATGGCTCTCAGAAAGGAACACAAGACCTCCTAATGAACACTTAATTAAAATTTGTTGTTGCTACTTTTGACCCGGGAAAACAAAATAAAGCAGGCACAGGCAAAACAAGACTCGGGTAAGATAATATTCAAGGTCAACGGAAAGGAATTCTGTCTGGTTGTGAAGTTAAACATTACATTGTCTCTTTCTGTGGGTCTTTTTTGTCTGTTGAGCTGGGCATTCCACCGACTATCTCAATCTGAAATTTTATGTCTCTTGGTTGTGAATAAACATTTTGAATTATTTTTCTGTTAACCTCCCTCTGTCTATTATCTCTCCCCAGGCCTACTCCTCTTCAAATATTGGACCTCCTAGACTGATCATCTTCTCTCTCAATATCTTTGTTTTTGTGGGTTTATATTCTGTTCATATACTTTCTGTCATTTTTGCATGATTTTAAGAAGTAGTGATAAGTACAAGTGACCAGTCCCTGTATTTAGCTAAAACGCTCTGATGCGTTGTCAGATATTTTTATTGCAGATAAGGAAGCTATGGTAGAAATCCATATAGGGCCCTGGAGATGGGAGGCAGATTCCCTTTTTTTTAATATTTATTTATTTTTAGTCACTTCTATTGATCTTTCATTCATTTATCTTTGTTCGTTTAGCCTGTGTGGGCCTCCCATTGCAGCGGCCTCTCTCCTTGCAGAGCACCAGCTCTAGGCACATGTGCTCCAGAGCTCTGGCTCAGTAGTTGGACACATTGGTCCAGCTGCTTCGTGGCATGTGGCATCTTCCCAGGCTAGGGATCCATCCACCACCCCTTGCACTGCAAGGCGGTATTCTTACCCACTGGACCACCAGGGAAGCCCTAGATTCCCTTTTGTAAGCCTGATTTTTCCTTCTGTCAGATTTTGCTTTAGGATGTTTACGCAAAGTAGAAACAAAGGCAAGTAAACAAAATAGAGCAGGACCAGGTGCAAGCCCCTTGGGCATGTTATTCTCTCCCTCCCTCCTTCTCTACCCCATCTCTCTCATGAGGTTTATTCATTCCAGAAATGAGGATCAATAATGCCTACCTTTTATAAGCTAAGGGTTTCACAATGACCCAATGCAGGCATGTAAGTGAATATTATTGGAAATATATACAGTGGTATATTAGTGTGAAAGATTATGGCTCTCAGAAAGGAACACAAGACCTCCTAATGAACACTTAATTAAAATTTGTTGTTGCTACTTTTGACCCGGGAAAACAAAATAAAGCAGGCACAGGCAAAACAAGACTCGGGTAAGATAATATTCAAGGTCAACGGAAAGGAAGGTCTCAGAGAAAACTCTGAACAGTGAATGAATCAAGGGGCCTTTCAGACAGACAGACAATGTCTATACCATGATTTCAGAACTTTTGGGACCCTCCATAGTATTTTTGTCTGAAAAATGAGGAAAGGAATGCCTACCTTGTGGTGTTGCTGTGTGGAACAGACTTAAAGAGGTGAAAACAAATGTAAAGCCCCTGGCACTTAGTTGGTACTCAAAACATGGTAGCAATTTTCACTGGTTAGGGGTTCATTGGTTCTGGAGCCAGGTGAGTGTTTGGCCATATCCTCCTACTTATGAGTTGTGTGATTTGGGGCAAATTATTTAACCTCTCTGGGTCTGGGTCTGTTTGCCCAGGGTGGTTTTGAATATTAAACAGGTCAGTCAGTGGAAAGCCTAGAAGGGAGTCCTGGCACATAATCACCATTCAATGACTATCAGCTACTATTATTGTTATTAACTGCTAAACAACAAAGCAACTGTGTCAACCATGCACTGAGTCATCATTTGGAGTCCAACTGAAGTCACAGAGGTAATTTAATTAAATCTGTACATAATAAATGAAAGAGATGACTTGTCCTGGCACCCGGTGGCTCATTATCTAAAGGGCCTCCAGTCCTGTGTCCCTGGTCCCTCAGGTCCTTAAACCAGGGGTGGATGGACTGAAAACATTTGAAGACACATGTCACCTGGGCCAAGTCCCAAGTTCTGCTGGGAAACAGCAAGCGGTAAACAAAATAGAGCAGGACCAGGTGCAAGCCCCTTGGGCATGTTATTCTCTCCTCCTCCTTCTCTACCCCATCTCTCTCATGAGGTTTATTCATTCCAGAAATGAGGATCAATAATGCCTACCTTTTATAAGCTAAGGGTTTCACAATGACCCAATGCAGGCATGTAAGTGAATATTATTGGAAATATATACAGTGGTATATTAGTGTGAAAGATTATGGCTCTCAGAAAGGAACACAAGACCTCCTAATGAACACTTAATTAAAATTTGTTGTTGCTACTTTTGACCCGGGAAAACAAAATAAAGCAGGCACAGGCAAAACAAGACTCGGGTAAGATAATATTCAAGGTCAACGGAAAGGAAGGTCTCAGAGAAAACTCTGAACAGTGAATGAATCAAGGGGCCTTTCAGACAGACAGACAATGTCTATACCATGATTTCAGAACTTTTGGGACCCTCCATAGTATTTTTGTCTGAAAAATGAGGAAAGGAATGCCTACCTTGTGGTGTTGCTGTGTGGAACAGACTTAAAGAGGTGAAAACAAATGTAAAGCCCCTGGCACTTAGTTGGTACTCAAAACATGGTAGCAATTTTCACTGGTTAGGGGTTCATTGGTTCTGGAGCCAGGTGAGTGTTTGGCCATATCCTCCTACTTATGAGTTGTGTGATTTGGGGCAAATTATTTAACCTCTCTGGGTCTGGGTCTGTTTGCCCAGGGTGGTTTTGAATATTAAACAGGTCAGTCAGTGGAAAGCCTAGAAGGGAGTCCTGGCACATAATCACCATTCAATGACTATCAGCTACTATTATTGTTATTAACTGCTAAACAACAAAGCAACTGTGTCAACCATGCACTGAGTCATCATTTGGAGTCCAACTGAAGTCACAGAGGTAATTTAATTAAATCTGTACATAATAAATGAAAGAGATGACTTGTCCTGGCACCCGGTGGCTCATTATCTAAAGGGCCTCCAGTCCTGTGTCCCTGGTCCCTCAGGTCCTTAAACCAGGGGTGGATGGACTGAAAACATTTGAAGACATTCTGATGTCAGGGCTCTGGGCCAAGTCCCAATTCTGTCCTGAAAAGTAGAAGCCTGAAACTGGGAAACAGCCAGGGAAGATGGATGAATTATTTCCTAGTCAGTCTTCCTGACTTCATAGGCATCCTGAATAGCTTCAGACATCATGGCCTTTCCATTTGATTCAAAAACTGAGAATGTAAAGAAAGTACTGATTTTTGCCCTCTTCTGAGTTTCACATGTTCCAATACTATTTGCCTGCCTCCACCAATGACCAGGTTGGCTGAGCCACTCATCAGCCCCAGCTTTATCCCGGCTTGCCTTTGACTCTAAACTCCTTCCCTGGGACTGCCAGCTTCATGCTCTGACTTGCCTCTAAATGATAAAGAGGGCAGCATTCCTCAAGTACTCAGTGACTGTTTATTGAAGAAATGCTCAGTGGTGCGTAATACAGTGAATATGTCCATGTTCATATAATAGCACAGGTACAGTATGTGAAGGTAATATGTAGGTTATACTTTTAAAGGTAATACGTAGTGTTTGCTGCCCTCCCCTAGGCTCAAGTGCTTGTGCTTGTAGTTGTTTGGTGTTTGTGGCTCCACTGAAAGACTGAATCTCTCAAAGGCAGAGGACGTATTTTTTTTCATCTGTAATATCTGAGGAATGCATGAGTGAATGAATCTGTCCATTCAACAAATATTTGTTAAACTCCACACAGTGATCTGAAGATACAGCAGAACTCAAGCAGATGAGATTCTGTGATCTCACGGAGCTGACATTGTTATAGGAGAAGACAACTCATGAATGAGTAGATGAACAAGGTAATTTCAGATAGTGAATGCAATGAGCCCCTCATAAATTCCATCAGCACACATTTCTTTGGCATTTTCTTATAAGGAAAATGTAGTGTGTAATTTCGGTGCCTTCTCTACGGAGCTCAGCAGTGGGAAGAAGTATAGGCTGCAAGGATTTATTTAAATGGCTAAACTGTAATGATCTCGTTCTCCAAATTGAGACAAGCAGCAGCATTGCTTAAGTGTCTTAGCTTGGCCTGCAATTTACTAATCAGAGGCTAGAGGTGACATGCCATCAAACTACATGAGCGTTTAACTGATAGGTTTACAGAAGGTTCAGCTGCAAAACTGTGCTCTTTAATTGGAAGTTTAAAGGCACGAATCTCAGATCATTTAAATGAAAACTCCGTATTCCTTCCACCTTCTCCTTCATCTAAACACTGAAAGAAAGCATCTCTACCATAAATAATTTGAAATAGGTCTGTAACTCCCAAGGAAGAAAAAGATGATAGTTATTGACAATTAAGTCCTTTCCTGTAGCACTTTCAACACATAAGTGTATGTTAAAAAAAGTCTTTCTTAAAGATACAACAAATGCATTTTGGGAATACCACTCTACATATGTAAATAATAAAAAGAAAATAAACTTAATTAGCTTAGACCAAATTTCACCATTTTATACAGACAGACAACTCCCAGTGGGATAATTATACAAAAGCCAAGGCTGTATTTGGATCTCAGAGTAATATGTGTATTTCTGAGAGTGAAAGCTGATCTCTATCATGTGTCAACTTTAAAAAAGAAAGTACAACGTAAGAATTACAAGTTAAGGTAAATTGAGGACTATAGCCTGGAGACAGCATCTCAAATAGTTCTAAGAAGCTGCTCCAAAGAATTAGAGGGGAAGAACAGTATGAACGTGATTCTGGTGAAGGAGAGCACACGTAATGAAACATATTCTTTGCAGAAGGTTACTGTTAGTCACAAGGAGCAGATGTTGCCATGAAGGATTTTAGTGCTTTTCTAGGTATGAGGAGATACAAGAATTAGGTTTATAAAATCATCTCCTGAAAATGTCTTAACTCTTGAAGACCTGCCTTGCCAGTTTTTCCCAGAGCACAGAGTGCTTCATTTCTGCTCTGTACCTTGAACTCCTTTCAGGCGGTATTGAAAGTCAGCAGTAGCTGCAGTAGCTCATGGCTTGATCCTTGTAGAGGTAGATGGCAAGTTACACTTTGTAGCTGACACTCGTATGTATGTGCCCTGTGTTCATATGTATGTTTGTGTGTGCCCTGTGTTCACATATGTTTAGAGGGGAAGAAGTTGGCTGCAAGGATTTATTTAAATGGCTAAACTGTAATGATCTCGTTCTCCAAATTGAGACAAGCAGCAGCATTGCTTAAGTGTCTTAGCTTGGCCTGCAATTTACTAATCAGAGGCTAGAGGTGACATGCCATCAAACTACATGAGCGTTTAACTGATAGGTTTACAGAAGGTTCAGCTGCAAAACTGTGCTCTTTAATTGGAAGTTTAAAGGCACGAATCTCAGATCATTTAAATGAAAACTCCGTATTCCTTCCACCTTCTCCTTCATCTAAACACTGAAAGAAAGCATCTCTACCATAAATAATTTGAAATAGGTCTGTAACTCCCAAGGAAGAAAAAGATGATAGTTATTGACAATTAAGTCCTTTCCTGTAGCACTTTCAACACATAAGTGTATGTTAAAAAAAGTCTTTCTTAAAGATACAACAAATGCATTTTGGGAATACCACTCTACATATGTAAATAATAAAAAGAAAATAAACTTAATTAGCTTAGACCAAATTTCACCATTTTATACAGACAGACAACTCCCAGTGGGATAATTATACAAAAGCCAAGGCTGTATTTGGATCTCAGAGTAATATGTGTATTTCTGAGAGTGAAAGCTGATCTCTATCATGTGTCAACTTTAAAAAAGAAAGTACAACGTAAGAATTACAAGTTAAGGTAAATTGAGGACTATAGCCTGGAGACAGCATCTCAAATAGTTCTAAGAAGCTGCTCCAAAGAATTAGAGGGGAAGAACAGTATGAACGTGATTCTGGTGAAGGGAGAGCACACGTAATGAAACATATTCTTTGCAGAAGGTTACTGTTAGTCACAAGGAGCAGATGTTGCCATGAAGGATTTTAGTGCTTTTCTAGGTATGAGGAGATACAAGAATTAGGTTTATAAAATCATCTCCTGAAAATGTCTTAACTCTTGAAGACCTGCCTTGCCAGTTTTTCCCAGAGCACAGAGTGCTTCATTTCTGCTCTGTACCTTGAACTCCTTTCAGGCGGTATTGAAAGTCAGCAGTAGCTGCAGTAGCTCATGGCTTGATCCTTGTAGAGGTAGATGGCAAGTTACACTTTGTAGCTGACACTCGTATGTATGTGCCCTGTGTTCATATGTATGTTTGTGTGTGTGCACAGCGCTTCTGTGTCTCGAGCCACTGCCTATGAGGAGAAAGGTTTTGAAAACTGGTGACCAGGTTAAGAGGGCTAACAGGGAGAGTACTCATCTTCCTCTTTTTTTTTTTTTTTTAATTTTGGCCTCTTTTACTGGTCTTTCATTTATTTATTTTCATCTATCTTTGTTCTTTGGCCCATGTGAGCCTCCCACTGCAGTGGCCTCTCTCATTGCAGAACACCCAGCTCTGGACACATGTGCTCTAGAGCACTGGCTCATAATTAGATACTCCGGTCCAGCCGCTCCGCAACATGTGGGATCTTCCCAGGCAAGGGATCAAACCGGCGCCCCTTGCACTGCAATGCAGACTCTTTACCCACTGGACCAGTAGGGAAGCCCCCATCTTCCTCTTGTTAAACGATCTCTAGTTGTGGTTTTCAGAAAACTTACATTTTAGGAGTTTGTGTGTGTGCATACACACATACACATACATGTGGAAATACTTTCTGATCCTCTGTGATTAGTTGATAGTCTCTAGGTGGAAAAAAATAGGATAAATAGGAAATGGGGCCATGAAACAGAAAGGTCACCAACCAGGGGAAAAGTTCCCCAGTGTTCCACTCTGCCAAGTGTCACGTGATCTTCTTTCCAACCCTGTTGTACCTGAACCAAGAAGGGGGCAGGGGACAGCAAGGATGGCTACAACTTTCCTTTCATAGCCGTCTTCCTCATGTTTAACAGAAAGCTTCAGGAGCTTGGGTGAAAAGCATTGACCTTGTAGGAAGGGATGCACCTTTAAGTTTGTATTATGTCAAATTCTGTGATAAAATAAGTTACCTGGGACTTCCCTGGTGATACAGTGGATAACAAGCCACCTGCCAGTACAGTAGAGTGCTTGGACTGTGAAGACTCCACATTCACAAGGAGCAGATGTTGCCATGAAGGATTTTAGTGCTTTTCTAGGTATGAGGAGATACAAGAATTAGGTTTATAAAATCATCTCCTGAAAATGTCTTAACTCTTGAAGACCTGCCTTGCCAGTTTTTCCCAGAGCACAGAGTGCTTCATTTCTGCTCTGTACCTTGAACTCCTTTCAGGCGGTATTGAAAGTCAGCAGTAGCTGCAGTAGCTCATGGCTTGATCCTTGTAGAGGTAGATGGCAAGTTACACTTTGTAGCTGACACTCGTATGTATGTGCCCTGTGTTCATATGTATGTTTGTGTGTGTGCACAGCGCTTCTGTGTCTCGAGCCACTGCCTATGAGGAGAAAGGTTTTGAAAACTGGTGACCAGGTTAAGAGGGCTAACAGGGAGAGTACTCATCTTCCTCTTTTTTTTTTTTTTTTTAATTTTGGCCTCTTTTACTGGTCTTTCATTTATTTATTTTCATCTATCTTTGTTCTTTGGCCCATGTGAGCCTCCCACTGCAGTGGCCTCTCTCATTGCAGAACACCCAGCTCTGGACACATGTGCTCTAGAGCACTGGCTCATAATTAGATACTCCGGTCCAGCCGCTCCGCAACATGTGGGATCTTCCCAGGCAAGGGATCAAACCGGCGCCCCTTGCACTGCAATGCAGACTCTTTACCCACTGGACCAGTAGGGAAGCCCCCATCTTCCTCTTGTTAAACGATCTCTAGTTGTGGTTTTCAGAAAACTTACATTTTAGGAGTTTGTGTGTGTGCATACACACATACACATACATGTGGAAATACTTTCTGATCCTCTGTGATTAGTTGATAGTCTCTAGGTGGAAAAAAATAGGATAAATAGGAAATGGGGCCATGAAACAGAAAGGTCACCAACCAGGGAACAGTTCCCCCAGTGTTCCACTCTGCCAAGTGTCACGTGATCTTCTTTCCAACCCTGTTGTACCTGAACCAAGAAGGGGGCAGGGGACAGCAAGGATGGCTACAACTTTCCTTTCATAGCCGTCTTCCTCATGTTTAACAGAAAGCTTCAGGAGCTTGGAGTGAAAAGCATTGACCTTGTAGGAAGGGATGCACCTTTAAGTTTGTATTATGTCAAATTCTGTGATAAAAATAAGTTACCTGGGACTTCCCTGGTGGTACAGTGGATAACAAGCCACCTGCCAGTACAGTAGAGTGCTTGGACTGTGAAGACTCCACATTGTCATGGAGCAACTTGGCCTTGTGTGCCACCAGTATTGAACCCACACTCTAGAGCCTAAAAGCAACAATTAAGACCTGGCACTGCCATAAATAAATAAATTTTAAAAGCTATCTATTTCATTCTAAGAATCCACAAAAATGGTGAGATAAATTATTCCAAAGAGATTATTCCTTAGAAAAGAGCTATTATATAATTTCTATTCTTGCCCTTAATGTTTCACTTAGATTTATATTCAGAATGTTATCAGAATACATTAATCCAAGCAAGATACTTCCCAAGACAGTTACTGAGTCTGTTCTATACATACACATGCATTTATGAAGCTGAAGGAAGGCACATGCATGTGGCTAGACAGGCAGATGAATACATCCTGCTTCTCTCATACAGTGCAGTCAGCTTTGACAGGCTCATTTCTAGTAGGTGCCCACTCCCTTGGCTTCACAGCTTAGCTATTCATCGTCAGACAGGGTGTCTGTGTTTCCCCCGTATATTTCCAGTTTGCAGAATAGTGCCAGACTGGCATCTTGTCTTGTGACTTGATAACAGATTCCACTAATAGCACATCCAGGGGGACTAACATCCAGTCCCTTTCAGCTTGGGGGAATCTGGCAATTAGTGCCAGTCTGAGGGGTTGCACGGGATGGGGTACGTGCCAGGTCATGCAAAAGAGGGCAACTGTGAATTCACACCCTCTGTGTGCCCAAGGAATTACAAAAAGGGAGCTTTGAAATTAAAAAGATGAGGGAGGATCATGGGTAAAGACTGTCTTGCTGTCTGTCATCCTTACTTTGGGAAATCTGGGGTGAAACAAAATCACCATTGTTTCACTGTTTGGGGCCATGCCTGGCTTTGCACTCTATTTATTCCCCAACACATTGCTATTTCTTAATGATTATCATTATCATTATTAATGATGGTAATAATTGACAACAGGGTAAATAACTTGAAAAGAGCTGGTTTCCTGGAGGAAAAAAAATTCACTGTAATAATGGCTCTTTTACACAGTAATAAATAGCCCATTTGTGTCTCAGTATTTTAAATTATGTCTTTGTTTGCTGAGGCTGGAGGGCGTAGGGTGCAATTTTGAAATCCAATAAGTGAACCAATGCATTAGCATGATGTTAATCAAAATCAGCCATTTGGATTTGGGGTCCTTAATTGCATCAAAATTTTCAGTTTGCTTCTTTCTGTCTAATGTCACTTACGTCAGTACTTGCCAAGCGGGCCTTATCCAGAAGAGGAGGAGAATGTTGCTTACTGGATGCTGAAATTTTAGGCTATGCCACATAAAGTAGATGCCACCCTTTCATGTAGGTAATGCCTAAAATGCAAATATATCAAGGACTAAGAAGGGCCTGGGAAGCTCCTGATTCTTTCAGTCTCTTTTCCTTGACCTTAATTAGTCATTAGTAGGAGGGAGTAGACAAACATGGGTAATCAGCCTCTGAAACACAGAAGGTGAATACATTTTTTTGGTAAAAGAGTGGCCAAATCATATTTGAAGAAAATAGCTATAGTCATTGCTCTGTGAGAAAAGGGGATCTTGCAGGGGTGCTGTGTGATGGTCTGGAGGGAGGGGATGGGGGGGATATACATATGACTAATCTGGGATCGTACATATCTGTACACAACGAAACTCTGTAAAAGTTAAAAGTCAAATAAAAGTTTTTTTTAAAAAAAAGACTGGCCAAAAATCCTGCTCAGTTGTCTGAGAAAAATATACGTTTTTTCTTTCTACCTATACTTTGAAACATTTCCCTGCAAGGTAAATAATTTCAATTATGCTGGAATTAAGAAAAAATAACACTTCCTGCAATGTGAAACAATAGCCTGAGCTTTTTTACCTCAACTCCTTCTGTGATTTACAATGACATCTAATATGGGAATAAAAACGTAGAAATGATCTTTGGGATCTGAAGTGTCCTTTGAGAAATGGTTTGGCCTGAATGTATTTGTACAACTGATCTCATATGTTTTAAAAGATGACAGAGTAGATTTTACCTAGAATACCCCCTTGGAATTCCAAATATGCATTCTCTGGGACATGCATTTATTCTCAGAATCTGGTAGAAAAGATAGGAATTCATTTCAACTCAGAAATCCTTTCCAGAAATATCAGCTTGGTAGATAAAGTGTCAACTCGGTGGAAGTAATAATAATAAAGATGATAATATCTCATTGAGAAAGAGACTGAGCATCATTTCATCCTGTTTTTTCCACAGAGCATCAGTGGCCGGCTCTCTGCATCTGCAGATTATAAATCTCCATTGCTCCCTCGATGCCTCATTTCCTAGGGCTCCTCCTCCACTTAAGGCATTAGAGCAACTCAGACAGATTTGCAGAATCATTGTTCCATCTCGCGTGTTCAAGCTTTGTCGTAAATTCCTCATTTCCTTTGCTCTATGATTCTCTAATCACAAAGAATATCTTTGCCATACATGCTGAGACTGACTTCCATCTTGGTCCACCATAGACTTGGTTTCCTCTGGGAACCACCACAGAGTTTCTATGTATGGAGAAGTCTCTTTTAGGTTTCCTGCATCTTTCTGGCCTAGCTGGCCACTTTCCATGCCTGCAGCCACCTCTCTACCACGCCCATGGGTTTTAGACAAGCCCCTTGCTAGCTTTTCCATGCTCAGAAAGGGGATCTTGCAGGGGTGCTGTGTGATGGTCTGGAGGGAGGGGATGGGGGGGATATACATATGACTAATCTGGGATCGTACATATCTGTACACAACGAAACTCTGTAAAAGTTAAAAGTCAAATAAAAGTTTTTTTTAAAAAAAAGACTGGCCAAAAATCCTGCTCAGTTGTCTGAGAAAAATATACGTTTTTTCTTTCTACCTATACTTTGAAACATTTCCCTGCAAGGTAAATAATTTCAATTATGCTGGAATTAAGAAAAAATAACACTTCCTGCAATGTGAAACAATAGCCTGAGCTTTTTTACCTCAACTCCTTCTGTGATTTACAATGACATCTAATATGGGAATAAAAACGTAGAAATGATCTTTGGGATCTGAAGTGTCCTTTGAGAAATGGTTTGGCCTGAATGTATTTGTACAACTGATCTCATATGTTTTAAAAGATGACAGAGTAGATTTTACCTAGAATACCCCCTTGGAATTCCAAATATGCATTCTCTGGGACATGCATTTATTCTCAGAATCTGGTAGAAAAAGATAGGAATTCATTTCAACTCAGAAATCCTTTCCAGAAATATCAGCTTGGTAGATAAAGTGTCAACTCGGTGGAAGTAATAATAATAAAGATGATAATATCTCATTGAGAAAGAGACTGAGCATCATTTCATCCTGTTTTTTCCACAGAGCATCAGTGGCCGGCTCTCTGCATCTGCAGATTATAAATCTCCATTGCTCCCTCGATGCCTCATTTCCTAGGGCTCCTCCTCCACTTAAGGCATTAGAGCAACTCAGACAGATTTGCAGAATCATTGTTCCATCTCGCGTGTTCAAGCTTTGTCGTAAATTCCTCATTTCCTTTGCTCTATGATTCTCTAATCACAAAGAATATCTTTGCCATACATGCTGAGACTGACTTCCATCTTGGTCCACCATAGACTTGGTTTCCTCTGGGAACCACCACAGAGTTTCTATGTATGGAGAAGTCTCTTTTTTAGGTTTCCTGCATCTTTCTGGCCTAGCTGGCCACTTTGTGCCATTGATGCCTGCAGCCACCTCTCTACCACGCCCATGAGACAGAGCATCCCACTTTCCATAGACAGAGATGCTCCTTTCATTGTGCTTCCCAGTCCTGTGCAAATGGCCTGTTGAAGCACCCCTCACATGGTACTTGTGTTGGTTTCCTAAAGATGCTGTTAAAAAAAAATCACCACTAACGGAATGACTTATCACAACAGAAATGTATCCTTGTATAGCTCTGGAGGCTGGGAGTCCCAGATCAAAGTGTCTGTAGGGTTGGTTCCCATTGGAGATTCTGAGAGAGAATCATTTCCATGTCTCTCTCCCAGGTCCTGATTGGTGACCTGTAATCCTTGGTCTTCCTTGGCATGTGGCATCCTGACTGTCAGGATTCCTGGTTCTCAACTCATAATTCCTGTTCAATGGGAACAAGAGTAGTTAAGAGGCTTCTCTACCCAGTGACATTGCAGGGCTGATTTGCAGGAGCCAAGCTTGAAATTAGGTAGTCTCTTCCAGAACCCTAAAGGAAGGTTGGAGCAAGGGCCCATCCCTGCCATTGGTGTTACCCTCACATCCTCATCTGTCTGTAACCACCCTTGTCCTTCTCTCTTCTTGCTCTCCACTCCCCAGTCTTCTCCAGGCTTTTCTTGTTAGTGTTTGTTATTTAACTTCTCTTTTGTTACATCCTCCTCCAGTTGAGCAACAAAGCTTACCAGCTTTCCTGTCTTAAGAGGAAAGGGACAGCTTCTCATCCTAACAGAAGCATCCCTCCCCCAATTACCCTTCATGAAAGCTATTAGAGAACTACGGAAAATCCTCTCAATACAAATGACTGGCTAGTAAGGCTATTGTTTTGTGCCTAATCCTATTTTGCATGTTACAAGTGCATATCACCCTTCTCCTTCTTCTTTGTTACTTTCACAGCAAATTCTAATCTCCTCCATGGCAGATGGACACCCTGGGTCTGCTAGTATAAAAGTAAACAGGAAAAGCTAATTAAATAATTTTTCAAAACATTCCTTCTAATATACTAAGAAATTACAAGTTATTCAGTGACAAGTGTCAAAGAAGAAATCAACCAAGTGATGACAGAGAGCAAGTGACTGGGTGGGGAGTTCAGAGTATGCTGTTCCAAAATATGCCCTTCTGGCATAAGGATTATTTTGCACTGAAGGCAACTGAAAATAAAAAGTAGAAAAGAAATGTACTTTCTTGTGGATCCAGTGGTTAAGACTCTGTGTTTCCACTGCAGGGAGCATAGGCTTGATCCCTGGTTGGGGAGCTGAGATCCCACATGCCATGTGGCACAGCAACCCCCGCCCCCCACCCTTGCCCCAGGCAATAACTCTAAACCCTTATCAGTCCAGAGATGGCAGCCCCAGAGGACCCTACCCAACCAAGCTGGTGGAAACCACCTCATCTTCCACTAGTTTCCCCAATATATTTACCTTTGTAGAGTGTGCTACCCCTAAATGCCTAAAGCCCTTTTCCTTCATCTTGTCATTTCTCTACAAAATTTATTGTTTTGTTAAGAAGCTGTATCAGTCCAAAAAAAAGGAGTCCACTCCTGTGAGTTATTTACTGTTGAATACTCCTATGTCTGTGCAATGTACATGGGAATAAACTTCCATTTGGTTTTCTCTTGTTGATCTGTTTGGGTGTTTTTGTCAAGTCTAATTTGCAGGGCTGTAGCCAATGAAAGTAAAATGGAAAAAGGAAAAGGTTTTCACCTCTCCTACAGGGAAAACAGCTTAGGGGAAGGGCCCCAAGATCACATTGGCCTCTCCCTTGAGTCATGGACCATGTTTCACCACTGCCTTGACCAGTCAATTACTCAATTTTTCGCTACAATTTTCCCCATTTATTTTAGGTCAACAAGAATGTTCATGAGGATTTTGTCTTGGGCAAGGCTTATGACACTCTCAAATAGCTGTAGCTAGCGACTTTTTAAGAATCTGTCACATTCATGAAGAAGCCTGAAGGAAGGAAGAGGAAGAACCAGATGTTTTTGTGGTTATGCTGCTGTGGTTGTGGTTCTCAACCTTGGCTGCTCACTGGGACCACCTGTCTAGATACAAAAGTTTATTATTATTATTTTTTAAATTTTGCCTTCTTTTATTGGTTTATTTATTTATTTATTTTCATCCATCTTTATTCTTGGCCTGTGTGGGCCTGCCATTGCAGTGGCCTCTCTCATTGCAGAGCATTGGCTCTGGGGCGCATGCACTCCAGAGCACTGGCTCCTAATTGGATTCACCGGTCTAGCCACTCCACAGCATGTGAGGTCTTCCTAGGCCAGGGATTCAACCAGTGCCCCTTGCACTGCAAGGTGTACTCTTTGCCCACTGGACCACCAGGAAAGCCCAAGGGTTTATTATTATTTAAGCTCTGGTTCCTGGGACAGTACTGATCAGGCACTGATCTGGAAGAATCCCTTTTGTGTTTCTATAGCTAAGTTGGGTCCATGAAACTTCTGGGCGTTGGCATTTGTGTGTACTTCTCTTCTCAACCCTTGGCATCACATATGTGGCTTTAATGTGAGCCTGTGCTGCACCATTAGACTGCTAGGGACAGCTGTGTCAAGACCTGCGATGTCATCCCACCCAGTGTTATGGACACCTGGAATCACATTGTGCACAGTGCATGTCATATTATAGCAGAAAAGTGTGGGGCTGAGCATGAGAGCTCAAGTTAGGGACATTTCTCTCTATGAGACACTAGAGTTATCTAATGAAGACATCAGCTCTCTCTAATATTTGGTAACATAACGCCTATATTTCCATTCTGTCCATGAGTGATGGAATTACCGATAAGATCATTATTCTTATTTCTTAGAATAAATACAACTGGCCTTTATTCTGATTCCTCGAAATTAATAGACCAGATTCACTTGGGCTCACCTGGTTGGTATGGCCCATGGGTGTTTGAGGTCATAGCGCCTGGAATTTAAGAGTCCTTTTTAATGAGTAGGTGAGAAAGAGTCCAACAGGAGCCAGGGATAAGCAAGTACCTAGTAGGTGGCTGCAGGTGCTGAAGAAGATGTGGATTTTCTGGAGTGCTGGCTTGATCATTCACTATTTCTTCTTGTTTGTTGGTTAAAAAGAAAAACAAAAGCTTACTGCACACTGTTGAGGTGGATAGGCCCTGTGGCTTGCCGGGCTCGTACCAGGCATACCTCCAATGTTTGTGCAATGAGTGGGTAAGAAAACAGTTTGTAAACAACTTATGGTTACCAAGCTTATGGTTATCGATGGGGATAGCAGGGGTGAGGAGAGAGATAAATTTGGAACTTGGGATTAACAGATACATCTTACTATATAGAAAACATTGGGAACTATATTCAATGCCTTGTAATAATAACCTATAATGGGAAAGAGTCTGAAAAAGAATGTTTATATATATATATAGAAAAGACTGTTTATATATATTTGCCTGAATCACTTTGCTGTAGACCTGAAACTAACACAACATGTCAACAAATTATATTTCAGTTTTTAAAAAATGGTTAAAAAAAGAAAGAACCTGTAGAAGGAGCTCCGCCTGATTGGCCCTGACCTGTGCCTTGTGTCCTAGACTTCCTGATCAGGCATGTTAAAAATGAACGAGTCTGGGGCTTCCCCTGGTGGTCCAGTGGGTAAGGACACCGCCTTGCAGTGCAAGGGGCGCCGGTTCGATCCCTGGCCTGGGAAGATCCCACGTGCCACGGCGCGGCTGGACTGATGTGTCCAATTACCGAGTGGAGCTCTGGAGCGCATGCGCCCAGAGCCCGCTCTCTGCGACGACAGAGGCCACCGCGATGGGAGGCCCACAGGAGCCAAAGAACAAAGACAGATGAAAATAGAGAAATGAAACACCAATAGAAGTGGCCCGCCCATCCCCCTCCCTCCCCACCACCCCCCAAAAGATAAATTCAAAAAAAAAAAAAAAAAAATGAACGAGTCTGGGCTTCCCTGGTGGTCCAGTGGGTAGGGACACCACCTTGCAGTGCAAGGGTCGCCGATTTGATCCCTGGCCTGGGAAAATCTCACATGCCGTGGAGCGGCTGGATCGATGTGTCCGACTACCGAGCTGGAGCTCTGGGGCGTATGCACCCAGAACCGGTGCTCTGTTATGAGGTAGGCTGCTGCGATGGGAGACCCATACAGGTCAAAGAGCAAAGATGGATGAATATGGATAAATGAAAGACCAATAGAAGTGCCCCCCTCACACCCCCCCCAAAAGAATGTGTCTGATGCTCCTGCTCACTGATTTTCCAGCTACCTTTTTCCTGGCTATTTGTGGGGATGGATATCATTTCTGTTGCACTCCTACATCCTCTCCACATATGCCTTTGGCTTGTCAGTCACACCATTCCCATTTATATATCTGTTTTTATAGCCCTTCATCTGCTAGGAAAAATTGAGGTTAACTTCAGTATTGTTCGTAAGTGAATTATAGTCTGCTTTTCTGTCTGTATCTTAATTTGCTATATACGTTGCTTTTGCTTTCTACCTAGTTTCTGTTTTTTCTCCATTTTTCCCTAGCTGTTATTTTCTTGTTAATACAGAGATTGGGATTAAAACTGAGAGCTAGTGAAAAGTTCTATTTTTGAGAAGAATTGTGATAAGGATATACATACATAAAAAGAGTTTAAAAATGGTTAAAAAAAGAAAGAACCTGTAGAAGGAGCTCCGCCTGATTGGCCCTGACCTGTGCCTTGTGTCCTAGACTTCCTGATCAGGCATGTTAAAAATGAACGAGTCTGGGGCTTCCCCTGGTGGTCCAGTGGGTAAGGACACCGCCTTGCAGTGCAAGGGGCGCCGGTTCGATCCCTGGCCTGGGAAGATCCCACGTGCCACGGCGCGGCTGGACTGATGTGTCCAATTACCGAGTGGAGCTCTGGAGCGCATGCGCCCAGAGCCCGCTCTCTGCGACGACAGAGGCCACCGCGATGGGAGGCCCACAGGAGCCAAAGAACAAAGACAGATGAAAATAGAGAAATGAAACACCAATAGAAGTGGCCCGCCCATCCCCCTCCCTCCCCACCACCCCCAAAAGATAAATTCAAAAAAAAAAAAAAAAAAATGAACGAGTCTGGGCTTCCCTGGTGGTCCAGTGGGTAGGGACACCACCTTGCAGTGCAAGGGTCGCCGATTTGATCCCTGGCCTGGGAAAATCTCACATGCCGTGGAGCGGCTGGATCGATGTGTCCGACTACCGAGCTGGAGCTCTGGGGCGTATGCACCCAGAACCGGTGCTCTGTTATGAGGTAGGCTGCTGCGATGGGAGACCCATACAGGTCAAAGAGCAAAGATGGATGAATATGGATAAATGAAAGACCAATAGAAGTGCCCCCCTCACACCCCCCCCAAAAGAATGTGTCTGATGCTCCTGCTCACTGATTTTCCAGCTACCTTTTTCCTGGCTATTTGTGGGGATGGATATCATTTCTGTTGCACTCCTACATCCTCTCCACATATGCCTTTGGCTTGTCAGTCACACCATTCCCATTTATATATCTGTTTTTATAGCCCTTCATCTGCTAGGAAAAATTGAGGTTAACTTCAGTATTGTTCGTAAGTGAATTATAGTCTGCTTTTCTGTCTGTATCTTAATTTGCTATATACGTTGCTTTTGCTTTCTACCTAGTTTCTGTTTTTTCTCCATTTTTCCCTAGCTGTTATTTTCTTGTTAATACAGAGATTGGGATTAAAACTGAGAGCTAGTGAAAAGTTCTATTTTTGAGAAGAATTGTGATAAGGATATACATACATACTAAGGGCATTTTTTACTTTTTATTCTAATTTATGCTCTGCATTTTGCTGGAGTGATAAAAAGAAATGACTGAAACCAACTCTGCTATTATTAGGATCCTGGTCAGTCCCTCTGCCCTGTTCTGTTTCTTTTGGATGCTCCCATGAGAGCCTGGCATATAGGAAGCCCTTCTTAAATGTTTATTTAATGACAGTAAGGAAACCAAGAGGTTTTTAAAACTCAGATTTGTTCAATAAAAAGATTGAAATGGAAATGGGGGGAAAGATTGAACTGAAATGAGATTTCAGAATTCTCTCTGGATCATTTCTCATTTCTGCCTTTTCTCCATTAGCATTGATCATTGAACATTATATTTAATTTCAGATTTATTCATTGATACACAATTTATTTTTCCTGAAAAACAGTGTTGTTTGACTTCTTATCACATTGATGTATTCAATTAAGTTTCAAACTTTTTACTCATTTTTAATTTCACAAGCCTTTCTATCCTTTCAAATAGTTCAAATAAATTACCCCTGTAAAACCACTGGAAAGTTAATAGTAAAGCTTAATGTAACAAAAATCTCAATTCATGGAACCCAATTTTCCAGAGATGCGGGTTTTATGAAATGAAAATGACTGTTCCAATCTGTGGTGTAAAATCTTGCCTTCCTCTCAAGGTGGTGTCAGAGGCATCCGTATTAGCATCTTGGGCAATTCTCTTTGATGAACTGTCCTTTTCCCAAAAGAATGTGTCTGATGCTCCTGCTCACTGATTTTCCAGCTACCTTTTTCCTGGCTATTTGTGGGGATGGATATCATTTCTGTTGCACTCCTACATCCTCTCCACATATGCCTTTGGCTTGTCAGTCACACCATTCCCATTTATATATCTGTTTTTATAGCCCTTCATCTGCTAGGAAAAATTGAGGTTAACTTCAGTATTGTTCGTAAGTGAATTATAGTCTGCTTTTCTGTCTGTATCTTAATTTGCTATATACGTTGCTTTTGCTTTCTACCTAGTTTCTGTTTTTTCTCCATTTTTCCCTAGCTGTTATTTTCTTGTTAATACAGAGATTGGGATTAAAACTGAGAGCTAGTGAAAAGTTCTATTTTTGAGAAGAATTGTGATAAGGATATACATACATACTAAGGGCATTTTTTACTTTTTATTCTAATTTATGCTCTGCATTTTGCTGGAGTGATAAAAAGAAATGACTGAAACCAACTCTGCTATTATTAGGATCCTGGTCAGTCCCTCTGCCCTGTTCTGTTTCTTTTGGATGCTCCCATGAGAGCCTGGCATATAGGAAGCCCTTCTTAAATGTTTATTTAATGACAGTAAGGAAACCAAGAGGTTTTTAAAACTCAGATTTGTTCAATAAAAAGATTGAAATGGAAATGGGGGGAAAGATTGAACTGAAATGAGATTTCAGAATTCTCTCTGGATCATTTCTCATTTCTGCCTTTTCTCCATTAGCATTGATCATTGAACATTATATTTAATTTCAGATTTATTCATTGATACACAATTTATTTTTCCTGAAAAAACAGTGTTGTTTGACTTCTTATCACATTGATGTATTCAATTAAGTTTCAAACTTTTTACTCATTTTTAATTTCACAAGCCTTTCTATCCTTTCAAATAGTTCAAATAAATTACCCCTGTAAAACCACTGGAAAGTTAATAGTAAAGCTTAATGTAACAAAAATCTCAATTCATGGAACCCAATTTTCCAGAGATGCGGGTTTTATGAAATGAAAATGACTGTTCCAATCTGTGGTGTAAAATCTTGCCTTCCTCTCAAGGTGGTGTCAGAGGCATCCGTATTAGCATCTTGGGCAATTCTCTTTGATGAACTGTCCTTTTAAACACCCTTCATTATGTACATTACTTGGGATTTGTTTGGAAAGTCTGTCCCTGTCCATTCCATGTGATTTTCCTGTTCTCTTTGGTTGACTTCTTTCCTCCTCATACCATCAGATCTGAGATTTCTTTCTCCACTCAGGTTTCCTAGTTACCTGCACCCTCCTCAGTTTACAAGAACTGCTCAGGTTTTCTCTGGAGGTGTTCTTTTCTCCTATAGCTCCTTTTTCTTATTTTCTAGGTTAGGCATTTGTTGATGGATTTCCTTGGTGGTCAGCATTTGTTACCCATGGAAAATGCCTACACCTGCAAGTTTCTTCCCAAGTGTCACAGCATTTCCTAAGAACAATGGGTTGATTTCCATATTTATAGAATATTATTTTTAATGGAAGTGCTCTTGACCCTGACCTGTTCTATAAAAATGAAATTTTGTTTTATGTTCTCTCATTTTTGTGTTGGGTCTTGAACCCAATATTTCTTATAGTGGAAACCTATGTTTTCTAGCTTTTTCCCCTCTGATTCACATTGGCAGTTTTTACTTGGATCACTGGTTAATTGGGGCATGAAAGGTGGCATAACAGAGTGTAATCAATCGGCTAAGAGAATTCCTCAAGTGCTTGTGGATTTTTAACTGTTCAGTCAATGAGTTTACTTCAGGTTGTGTGTCCTAATGTAAAAGATAAAACGCTCATTGCTTAGAAGTCTGGGATTCACCTATTGATGGTTAGTTGCTTATAAATACATGAAATAGTTACTTAAAGTGATGAAATGAATAGGAGGAACTCATCAAGTGCAGAGATGGAAAAACCATTGCAGGATTGTGATTGCCCTTAAGTATTGATAATAAGACTGTTACAGAACTCATATACAGCTTCTTCTATCAGCAATCACTGTCCTATGTCTTAGCTAGATTTTTTTCCTAAATGTTCCAGTGAAGCTTGAGCGTCTTTCTGTTTTCCTCATCTTCCACAGCCCAGGAAAGGGGAATTTAATAACATTTAATACAACAGATTTTCTTTGTCCCCTGCTGACAGAGATGAGATTTCAGGTCTGTTTCATAGTCCACTGCCATTTCTAGCTCTCAAGAAACAATGATTGTGTCTTCATTTTCTCTAAGTCCATCTCTCAGAATGCTAAAAATGTTGTATGCAGTCGAAAATGGATGTCTACATTGACTGTGATAAAAAGGAAAAGAAGCAAATAGCTCGCTGCCTGAGCTGTCAGTGTGAACATTGGTCGCCGGCCCCTGCAGTGACATGGCAGCCCCCGGCTAGTCCTAACCGCTCTGCGTCCCAGATGGAAATCTTGGCCCCAATTTGATGCAAGGTCAGTTCAGAGGACAAAAGACAAGTGACTGCCTTCCATACTATTCTCTTGTTGCAGAAGTGAAATTTTTTAAAGGGAAAATACACGGCCCCTCTTCAAATCACTACAGTGTCCCTGAGGGTCCTTAATGAGAGAATACCATGGTCACAAGACAGTGTCACATATTGGGGCTGACCCAATGGCTGTCAGCCAATGCTAGATCCCAGTGACTTTTTACTGTTCCTTTTCTCAGAGTTAAATTGTGTATCTTTCTCCTGCTTAGCACCATGAGCTATTAATGGGTTTTTCAATATCAACTCAATAACCTAGTCTCTCCAGTGAGAATGTACAAGTATATTTATCTGAAAGTTGCATTCTTGTAGAGAACTAATCCCTTTTTTAAGGTTTTGCAGAAAGCCAGAGGCATCCTTGGGGAGAAGGGAAGTAAGTGGGACATCCTAGGGAAAAGAGAAAACGCTCATTGCTTAGAAGTCTGGGATTCACCTATTGATGGTTAGTTGCTTATAAATACATGAAATAGTTACTTAAAGTGATGAAATGAATAGGAGGAACTCATCAAGTGCAGAGATGGAAAAACCATTGCAGGATTGTGATTGCCCTTAAGTATTGATAATAAGACTGTTACAGAACTCATATACAGCTTCTTCTATCAGCAATCACTGTCCTATGTCTTAGCTAGATTTTTTTCCTAAATGTTCCAGTGAAGCTTGAGCGTCTTTCTGTTTTCCTCATCTTCCACAGCCCAGGAAAGGGGAATTTAATAACATTTAATACAACAGATTTTCTTTGTCCCCTGCTGACAGAGATGAGATTTCAGGTCTGTTTCATAGTCCACTGCCATTTCTAGCTCTCAAGAAACAATGATTGTGTCTTCATTTTCTCTAAGTCCATCTCTCAGAATGCTAAAAATGTTGTATGCAGTCGAAAATGGATGTCTACATTGACTGTGATAAAAAGGAAAAGAAGCAAATAGCTCGCTGCCTGAGCTGTCAGTGTGAACATTGGTCGCCGGCCCCTGCAGTGACATGGCAGCCCCCGGCTAGTCCTAACCGCTCTGCGTCCCAGATGGAAATCTTGGCCCCAATTTGATGCAAGGTCAGTTCAGAGGACAAAAGACAAGTGACTGCCTTCCATACTATTCTCTTGTTGCAGAAGTGAAATTTTTTAAAGGAAACTACACTGCCCCTCTTCAAATCACTACAGTGTCCCTGAGGGTCCTTAATGAGAGAATACCATGGTCACAAGACAGTGTCACATATTGGGGCTGACCCAATGGCTGTCAGCCAATGCTAGATCCCAGTGACTTTTTACTGTTCCTTTTCTCAGAGTTAAATTGTGTATCTTTCTCCTGCTTAGCACCATGAGCTATTAATGGGTTTTTCAATATCAACTCAATAACCTAGTCTCTCCAGTGAGAATGTACAAGTATATTTATCTGAAAGTTGCATTCTTGTAGAGAACTAATCCCTTTTAGGTTTAGTTGTATGAGTGGTTTATTCTGCAGAAAGCCAGAGGCATCCTTGGGGGAGAAGGGGAAGTAAGTGGGACATCCTAGGGGAACACTTTGCCGGCTGGGATGGCCCCAGCATACCAGGCAAATTAGAGATCCTGAGCTTAAGTAAACATGAGTCCAGTGCTTGCTGGAGCTAAGTCAGAATGGCCAGTGAACTTGAGTGTTTCAGATAGGATTCTGTGTTTGTAACATGGCATCTCTCTAGAGAGAGACATTCCACAGGGTTTCTTTTGATTGACTTCTGAAGTGATTTAGGACAAATCAGAGAGATACTTGTCTGAAGTTCCTTGCAGAATAATGCTAATGGCAAAAAATAGCATGCCCACATCTGGTGAGAATTAAAGGTTGTTGGAATAAGGCTTGTTTAGTGCATTCACAAAATTGTTCACTTGGACCCCTGCTTTTTGAACAAACACAAGCCCCCTGCCCCCCCACCACACACGTGCATAGAAAGAAAATCAGGAGGAAATGTGTTAAAATATTCCAAGTGCTAACTGAAGATTGTAGCTCCCTATTTTCTTTTTTACACAAATAATGTATACTCTAAAATTTCTATGAAGTACCTACAGCAAAATTATTAAAAATTAAACATCATTTTTGTCTTTTAACACTGCACGTGGTTGTGAGGGCGCTAAAAAGTAAACAAATAAACCTTTTCAGAATCCCAGGAAATTAAATGCAATCAGAAGTACAGAGTCAGATGAGAAGCCAGAATGGGTCAGCCACATGCCTCGCCCCCTCCCCAGAGCCCCTTGTGTAGAGAGTGGCCATGACAGCTCGAGTAGCTCAGATAACAAGCCAAAGAGAGGGAGAAGCTTTTATTCGGATTGTCAGCCTTAGCCTTGAGATAGAGCACAAGTGGTTTTAACAGCCAAATCACATCTTTGCGAACAATGTCACAAAGATAGAAAAGGAGCATTATATTTTTTTATCTCACAGATGTCCTGAATAAAGTACACTTGGTTCCAATTTCATCTTGATAGCGGATCACAGATCACAGTGACAGCCTTACTGGAAAATTGCTGATACTGGCTTCAGCTTGGTTTTTTCCACTGAGTGGAGAAGCTCTACATTTTCATTAGCACAGGCCTATTGCTGTTACCAACCATTTTACAATGTCTTGATTTTGATGAATTTCTTAGCACAGGTATGCGAATGTCCGAGGTGAGATGAGTGGATGTTAGCAAGGAGCCCAGATAACTGAATACACCATGGTATCACCTGCCATCTGCCATGAAAAGACATGGTCTACAAACTGAGTGCACAGTAAAGCTTTGGTGTCCTAGGCTCATGGGATGCCCCGTATAAAGCCTTTGCTGTATTTTCAAAGGCATCAGGAGCCCAAACAGTAATGACCTTCTGTTGGTCTCCATCACTGGGAGGGCTCATATAATGAAAGGTCCAAGTAACCTGGAAGATGGACCATAGCTGTTCAGAAAGGAATGCTCTACTCTCCCTTCTTCCTGGCAGGAGCAGGTCTGTGAGCATCTTAGTTTAAGGTTCATGAAAGGTGACATTGTTGTTAATCCTAGGATGATCTTGGAGTCTATGCATATGATTTGCTTTGGGGCTTTACCTTATTATCTAGGAGCCAAAGGAAAATAAAAAAATGTTTTTCTGGTAGCTCAGATGGTAAAGAATCTTCTTGCAATGCAGGAGACCCAGATTTGATCCTTGGGTTGGGAAGATCCCTGGAGAAGGTGATGGCTACCACTCCAGTAGTCTTGCCTAGGGAATTCCATGGACAGAGGAGCCTGGCAGGCTACAGTCCATGGGATCACAAAGAGTTGGACATGACAGCACTACAAAGATAAATAGAGAAAGAAGTCAGAGAGAGGGCCATCCTTCTCCTGAGCTGTATGTAAGTGGACACTTGGACACTGGGCAGTAGACAAGAACACAGTAGCAAAAAGAAGCCATCTCCAGGGAGTCTACACTTACCAGGTCAGCAGTTTTTTGGCCCTTGGTGCGTCAAAAGCCCTAGGGAGCCTTGTTGGAGTCAAAGAGGGAAAGAGAAGAAATGAGAAGAACAGAGAAGGAAAGATAGAGGTAGATTCTGCCTCCCCACCCAGATTGGGACTTGAACACAGATTTAGTACCCCATGGCTCTGCTGGTCACAGCTCCTGGCACAGGGATGGGTCAACCTGACCATTCAGCCTACCAACATGTTGAATTGAGATGTGACACCTTGGGATGACTCAGGAATTCAAATTCTAATGCGGTTCTTAATCTTCCAAAACAATCCACATTTCTGAACTATCCTTTAGACTTGTCATGAGAGTTTTTGACGGGTGAGTGCCCTGGACCTGATTGGAAGAGGATCATATACACTTAGAGGGGTCATATGAGTCGTGGGAGTTGCCCATGTTGTTCTCATCTTATTTTTTTGTACTTTCAAAATACGTTCAGAATCTGACCATGCTGTATCATCCACATGGCTACTTACTGCCTTGATCCCAGCGTGGTAGCCATCTTCTTCTGCCTGCATCAGGGTCATAGTTTTCTAACTGATCTCCCTGCTTCTACTTTGCCCTCATCTTCCACCAGTCCCCTACCCCACAACATCTTTTCTCAACAAGGTAGCCAGAGTGATGCTTTGAAAACACTGTTCACAGGTGCTACCCTGCTCCGTGGTTTCCTCATTGGGGGAGAAGTCAGAGTCATTATCAGATATGGCACCCACTACTTCCTTGACCTCTTCCACTGCTCGCCTCTTGCTCACTCTGCCCCATGTGCCAGACAGGTTTCCACAGCAGGACCTTAGTGCTCACACTTTTCTCTTCTTGGAAGGTTCTTCTTCTAGACATTGGCCTCCATCAAGTCTTTGCTTAAACGTCTTCTTCCCAGGAACGCGTGCATGCTAAGTCACTTCCGGCATGTCTGACTCTTTGCAAGCCTATGGACCATAGCTCACCAGGCTCCTCTGCCTACCCCAATCCTATTTGGAAGGGAGCTTAGTGGTTATCACCTTCAAAATATATAATTGATTTATTTTGTTTACTGCCAATGCACCTTTTCCTTACCCTCAACAGACACATAGAATAAAAGCTTCATTAAGGTGGGGATTTAAAATCCATCTTGTTTGTATCTTCAGCACATACCTAGAGTGGTGTTTCATGCATAGTAGGTGCTCCAAAGTATTTGTGAATTGAAGTTGCTGAATTTTTCTAGAAGTCTTGTGGGCAGTTCTCTGGTGTACACTTTTATACATTTGAAAGGTCATGTCTGATTGGAACAAGAAAAACATTTGTAAAGTCTTATGCACACCATCTGGAGGCTGCTTGGCAGCCTATATATGAAATGAGTCATAAGTGGCAGACAAATGCCCTGTGGATAGAAATCAACACCACGAGAACCTGCTAGGTCGTCCATGTTCCTCCTCCAGTGAGGTTGGAGCTCACAGGTTGGAGCTCACTGGTTGGAGAAACTGTATCTGTCTTATCTTTATCTAGGCTGTATCTGGTGCATGGAAAATGCTGTTTTTTCCCCAATATTTCTTTCTTTATCAAACCACATTCTCACACCTATATTTTGTTTCAAGTCACAAATATTTCTACAGTCAGTATCCTAAATTTCCTAATTGGCTCATAATTATTATTATTTTTGCAATTGGTTTACAGAAGATCTCAATAAAGTATGTATATTCCAATTGGTGGATATGACATTTAAATCTCCTTTAATTTACAAATTTCACTTTTTTTCCACAGAAATTTATTTGTTGACAAAATAAATTTGCTTTTTCGGGCAAGATATTGAGGACTGACTTCCTGTACCTTGTTCTCAGGAATTTCTCCAAACTCTGGTGCCTACTGTTTGACACAGAGCACAGCAAACCAGTTTTGATTGCCCTAAGTGGTTTAGTTTTGAAATGGGTAAATGGTTTGCTACTGAAGGTCCCTTCTATCTGGACCTGGGCTTCCTAGCTGGTGCTAGTGGTAAAGAATGCACTTGCTGGGCTTCCCTGGTGGTCCAGTGGGTAAAGAGTCCACCTTATACTGCAAGGAACACCAGTTCCATCCCTGGCCTGGAGCAATCCCACGTGTTACAGGGCAGCTGGACCGGTGTGTCCAATTATGAGCCAGTGCTCTGGAGGGCATGCACCCAGAGCTGGTGCTCTGCAACAAGAAAGGCCACTGCAATGGGAGGGCCACACAGTCCAAAGAATAAAAATGGATGAAAATCAATAAATAACAAAAACCAATAAACGAGGCCAAAATTAAAAAAAAAAAAAAACTAAACTGAAGGGAAAATAAGAGGCATATTTGATTCCAGATATTTCCAAACCTATCTGTATAAGTGGCTTATTTTTGATGAGGTTTGTTTCATTAGAGACTGGAACATAAATGACGAAGGCTTATTAGACTGAGTTTGGTTGTATAGTTGAACAGTAATTTTAGAGACCTTTCAAGAATTTCACCTAGTACTTTTGCTGATCTTGTTCACATCCATGAGCCCTATTGGCTAAAAAAACATCATTAGTCTCTTGACTTTTCTTTGTGAATTGATATTGCTATTGAGAATAACATCCCTGAAGACAGAGTGAGGTAATATTCATTCTTTAAAAAAGCTATTGTATTATGTTTACCTTGCTGTGAAGCATATTTCTACAGTCAGTATCCTAAATTTCCTAATTGGCTCATAATTATTATTATTTTTGCAATTGGTTTACAGAAGATCTCAATAAAGTATGTATATTCCAATTGGTGGATATGACATTTAAATCTCCTTTAATTTACAAATTTCACTTTTTTTCCACAGAAATTTATTTGTTGACAAAATAAATTTGCTTTTTCGGGCAAGATATTGAGGACTGACTTCCTGTACCTTGTTCTCAGGAATTTCTCCAAACTCTGGTGCCTACTGTTTGACACAGAGCACAGCAAACCAGTTTTGATTGCCCTAAGTGGTTTAGTTTTGAAATGGGTAAATGGTTTGCTACTGAAGGTCCCTTCTATCTGGACCTGGGCTTCCTAGCTGGTGCTAGTGGTAAAGAATGCACTTGCTGGGCTTCCCTGGTGGTCCAGTGGGTAAAGAGTCCACCTTATACTGCAAGGAACACCAGTTCCATCCCTGGCCTGGAGCAATCCCACGTGTTACAGGGCAGCTGGACCGGTGTGTCCAATTATGAGCCAGTGCTCTGGAGGGCATGCACCCAGAGCTGGTGCTCTGCAACAAGAAAGGCCACTGCAATGGGAGGGCCACACAGTCCAAAGAATAAAAATGGATGAAAATCAATAAATAACAAAAACCAATAAACGAGGCCAAAATTAAAAAAAAAAAAAAAACTAAACTGAAGGGAAAATAAGAGGCATATTTGATTCCAGATATTTCCAAACCTATCTGTATAAGTGGCTTATTTTTGATGAGGTTTGTTTCATTAGAGACTGGAACATAAATGACGAAGGCTTATTAGACTGAGTTTGGTTGTATAGTTGAACAGTAATTTTAGAGACCTTTCAAGAATTTCACCTAGTACTTTTGCTGATCTTGTTCACATCCATGAGCCCTATTGGCTAAAAAAACATCATTAGTCTCTTGACTTTTCTTTGTGAATTGATATTGCTATTGAGAATAACATCCCTGAAGACAGAGTGAGGTAATATTCATTCTTTAAAAAAGCTATTGTATTATGTTTACCTTGCTGTGAAGCATATTTCATATTTAGTCTAGAAGTGCTGTAGGGTGGCAAAATATTGTATCTTACATAATGATTGTAATTTAAACATGAAAACCACTAGGTTTTCTTCTTTACTTTGGTTTTGCTGGCTGTGTGATTTTGGGTGGCTCTATCTGTAAACATACATAAAATGAATAACAGTAAATGAATTACAGAAGTAACGTTCCATTGAGGGTCTCTAGAAACAGCTTTTAGCCTCGAGAGCCAAGCGCTTAAACTCTGTGTCAGATCAGAATTGCAAGACAGAATTATAGCTCCGTTCCTCAAGGTTTGCTTGTTGTTAATTTTATGGAGGACATAAAAGCTAATGTAAAGCATCTGTTCTATCCTTGACCCCTTTAAGAAAGCTGTATCCATGGCAGCTGACACAGGTAGGAGGAGATGGAGGCTCCAAATCCTCACGAGGTGTTTCAACAGAAAGAAATGGCTGTCTCTTAACTGTAGCATTGACATTAAATTTGTGTGGGGGTAAAATAGGGGTAAATTTCAGTCTATTTAATTAACATAGTTACGGAGCTCATCTTGTGTGACAGGGCATATTCTAGGTGCTGAGCTTCCAACAGTAAACAAATCAGGCAAAAAACTCTCCTGCCCTCTTGGTGCTTACTTACACTGGAGTTAAGCAAGTAGAATATAAAATATGTTACATGTGACGCGTCATTAAGAAAAGATTGCTGAGGGGTGATAGCGCTTTGGGGGATGGGAAGAGGGTTGGTGTTTTAAACAGGAGTAAAATGATTCCCCCCACTGATATGAGGTTTGTTTCATTAGAGACTGGAACATAAATGACGAAGGCTTATTAGACTGAGTTTGGTTGTATAGTTGAACAGTAATTTTAGAGACCTTTCAAGAATTTCACCTAGTACTTTTGCTGATCTTGTTCACATCCATGAGCCCTATTGGCTAAAAAAACATCATTAGTCTCTTGACTTTTCTTTGTGAATTGATATTGCTATTGAGAATAACATCCCTGAAGACAGAGTGAGGTAATATTCATTCTTTAAAAAAGCTATTGTATTATGTTTACCTTGCTGTGAAGCATATTTCATATTTAGTCTAGAAGTGCTGTAGGGTGGCAAAATATTGTATCTTACATAATGATTGTAATTTAAACATGAAAACCACTAGGTTTTCTTCTTTACTTTGGTTTTGCTGGCTGTGTGATTTTGGGTGGCTCTATCTGTAAACATACATAAAATGAATAACAGTAAATGAATTACAGAAGTAACGTTCCATTGAGGGTCTCTAGAAACAGCTTTTAGCCTCGAGAGCCAAGCGCTTAAACTCTGTGTCAGATCAGAATTGCAAGACAGAATTATAGCTCCGTTCCTCAAGGTTTGCTTGTTGTTAATTTTATGGAGGACATAAAAGCTAATGTAAAGCATCTGTTCTATCCTTGACCCCTTTAAGAAAGCTGTATCCATGGCAGCTGACACAGGTAGGAGGAGATGGAGGCTCCAAATCCTCACGAGGTGTTTCAACAGAAAGAAATGGCTGTCTCTTAACTGTAGCATTGACATTAAATTTGTGTGGGGGTAAAATAGGGGTAAATTTCAGTCTATTTAATTAACATAGTTACGGAGCTCATCTTGTGTGACAGGGCATATTCTAGGTGCTGAGCTTCCAACAGTAAACAAATCAGGCAAAAAACTCTCCTGCCCTCTTGGTGCTTACTTACACTGGAGTTAAGCAAGTAGAATATAAAATATGTTACATGTGACGCGTCATTAAGAAAAGATTGCTGAGGGGTGATAGCGCTTTGGGGGATGGGAAGAGGGTTGGTGTTTTAAACAGGAGTAAAAATGATCTCACTGATATAGTGGTATTTGAGCAAAGACCCCCAAAGAGGCCTGGGAGCCAGGCATGAAGCAGAATGCTGAGGGCCTTCCAGACAGAGTGGAGAGTCTGTGAGAAGGGCTTGAAGTGAAAGGTTTGTCAGAGAAGCAGCAATGCTGGTGTAACTAAAGCTGAGAGGTTGAGGAAGGGGTGACAGGGGATGAGGTCCCATAAGACCCAGAGCACCGTATTCTATAGGGCTTTCTAGGGCAGGGGAAGGCCTCGAGGTTCTCTGAGTGGACTGGGAAGACACTGAATTTTCATTGAGCAGAGAAATGATTATTCAAGAGGATTATTCTGGTTACTTCATAGAAAATAGACACCTAGGAGGCAAGAGTTTAAATAGAAAACTGATTAGGAAACTACTACTACAAACACAGATAGGAGAGTTGAGTGGCTTGGTAGAAAGCAGCAGGTGTAGGTGGTAAGAAATATTCTACTTTTGGTTGTGTGTTGAAGGAAGCGCCCACAGAATCGGTTCCCAGGTGGGACGTGGTGTCTCCCCACAGGTCTGCTTCTCTGGAACTACTGCCTGGGTGTACAGACACCTTTGTCATTCCCGCCCCCTCCACTCTGATGATTAGTTCTCAACACCACACCATAGGTTGTACTTGGGTGCTTCTGCCTTGGCTGGCTTTGTCCTGGACATGTAGATAACATTTGCTGGGGCCCAAGAACATTATTTTGCTGCCATTCTATTTACTGAGACTCAACTTCTTGCTGCCCTTGCCTGGTGTTCCTGCTGGTGCCCAGCTGCTCTCATGGACCTGGGAACAACAAGGGTCCTCATTTCCCACACCATCAGCTCATTGTGTCCATGATTCCTCCACCAGAGCCTCAAATTCTGAGATCACATAGCTCTTTCTTTCCATCTCTACTCCAGGGGCTTCATGTCAGACTGAGGTTATGATTTTCATACTGGCATTTTTGTTTTCTTGCTTCCAGAAGACAAGCAGCCAGCAGTAAAGGTCATCCTTGTCCAGGTGCATTTTCATCATGACACCATCCCTTTCAGGTTGCTGAGGGGTGATAGCGCTTTGGGGGATGGGAAGAGGGTTGGTGTTTTAAACAGGAGTAAAAATGATCTCACTGATATAGTGGTATTTGAGCAAAGACCCCCAAAGAGGCCTGGGAGCCAGGCATGAAGCAGAATGCTGAGGGCCTTCCAGACAGAGTGGAGAGTCTGTGAGAAGGGCTTGAAGTGAAAGGTTTGTCAGAGAAGCAGCAATGCTGGTGTAACTAAAGCTGAGAGGTTGGGGAAAGGGGGTGACAGGGGATGAGGTCCCATAAGACCCAGAGCACCGTATTCTATAGGGCTTTCTAGGGCAGGGGAAGGCCTCGAGGTTCTCTGAGTGGACTGGGAAGACACTGAATTTTCATTGAGCAGAGAAATGATTATTCAAGAGGATTATTCTGGTTACTTCATAGAAAATAGACACCTAGGAGGCAAGAGTTTAAATAGAAAACTGATTAGGAAACTACTACTACAAACACAGATAGGAGAGTTGAGTGGCTTGGTAGAAAGCAGCAGGTGTAGGTGGTAAGAAATATTCTACTTTTGGTTGTGTGTTGAAGGAAGCGCCCACAGAATCGGTTCCCAGGTGGGACGTGGTGTCTCCCCACAGGTCTGCTTCTCTGGAACTACTGCCTGGGTGTACAGACACCTTTGTCATTCCCGCCCCCTCCACTCTGATGATTAGTTCTCAACACCACACCATAGGTTGTACTTGGGTGCTTCTGCCTTGGCTGGCTTTGTCCTGGACATGTAGATAACATTTGCTGGGGCCCAAGAACATTATTTTGCTGCCATTCTATTTACTGAGACTCAACTTCTTGCTGCCCTTGCCTGGTGTTCCTGCTGGTGCCCAGCTGCTCTCATGGACCTGGGAACAACAAGGGTCCTCATTTCCCACACCATCAGCTCATTGTGTCCATGATTCCTCCACCAGAGCCTCAAATTCTGAGATCACATAGCTCTTTCTTTCCATCTCTACTCCAGGGGCTTCATGTCAGACTGAGGTTATGATTTTCATACTGGCATTTTTGTTTTCTTGCTTCCAGAAGACAAGCAGCCAGCAGTAAAGGTCATCCTTGTCCAGGTGCATTTTCATCATGACACCATCCCTTTCAGGTTCCTGCTTGGTTTCCAAGTCTTCCTTCTCTGATCCCCTCAAATTACATTGTATAGCTTTTTTTTTTGATAAACATTCTCACCATATTCTTTTTCATCATCAGCATGGGTTTATATAATTTTCATTTCACTCTGACAAACCACTTTGAGAACACACACACCCTAATATTAGGTGTCTTGTGCCTGGTCCTGAATGGTCAATAAAGGACTTCCACACACATGCTGACAAGAAGGCAAATAAAGCAAATATAAAGTCTGAATTGAGAGGTTTTCCTTGTTTCCATGATATGATTTCCCCTACCCAGCACTGGAGAT
Organism: Tragulus kanchil; assembly: GCA_022376925.1. NCBI lineage: Eukaryota > Metazoa > Chordata > Mammalia > Artiodactyla > Tragulidae > Tragulus > Tragulus kanchil. Next base: position 43,330,811 of record JAIOJX010000025.1, read on the forward strand.
TTGACCATCATCAGTATCATTGTACTAGTGAGCAGCAGTGGGAGAGATAACGCTTTATGAATCTTCATTATCTTTCTTAAGTGATTGTTCATGAGTTGGTGTGTTAGTCATTCATGCAACACACCAAATATTTCAATACTTCAGATACACAGAAAAGGATTGTACTTCCTGCCTTCTTTTTGGTTGACTGGGGCAATATGGTTAAGTTCAGTCAATGAGTTGAGAGTAGAAGTAAGATTTATAATTTCTGAGCCAGTGCACTTAATTGCCAGGAAAAGCCTCCTTTCCTTTGATGATGATTTCAACTTTTGAGATGGTGGCCTGGGTCACTGAGTGGCTCTGTGAAGCAGAGTCTTTTAGCAACCTGTGACGAATGCAATTTGGGGATTGTTTATTACTGCAGCATCACCTCTATCCTGCCTGATTCTTCAGGGGAACTCTCCATGATAGTAACTTGAGAACAGGACCTCAGGCAAATGAGGGTTTGGATCAATGTAAAGGACAAAACTAAGTTAGATCCTGGTCATCCCAGAATGATTGTCCTAGAAAGAACAGGATTGCACATGGAGGGAGAAGGACCCAGCAATGTCTAGGGTTTGTCTACAATAGGTGATAGAATAAAGGTGTAGTGATCTCTGTCTAACACATGGTCTAATGCTAGATGCCTTGCAGCCAGCATTGCATTTGGTCATGAGGGGACTTCCACACACATGATGACAAGAAGGCAAGCCCACGGGTCCAGCTGCCTCCATCTCATCACCTCCAGAGAAGATGACAATCCCTTCACTCTGGTCCACAGTGGCCATTCACATGAGTGATTGTGGACAACATCTGAGAGGAGGCCCTGCAAAGCCAGAAGAACTCAACAGAGCCTGATGCCGTGTAAGTGCCTCAGCATGTCAAAGGAATGATTTCTAGCTTCCTGTAGATACCATTAACAAAATTGCACTGTCTGCTTCTAGGACTGCCCTTGCCAGGATCATTGTTTCCTGGTTTGAACTTTGTAGGGAGGAGGAGGCGGGGGCAATAGTTGCCTTCCCTGCCTTTTGTGTAGAGCCTGGAAAAGAAGCCTGATGTTTAGAAAGGTGCTTTGGTTTTAATTGGCAGGAGGAGGCTTGTGGAGAGCTCCAGCTTTCTCCTGGTGTTATGATTCTGTGACAGTGCGAAGTCAGTCTTACAGCAGTTACAGCTCTTCTGAGCTGTCAGTAACTCAGAGGCTTCAACTCTGATTAAAACATGTGACTAAAAAAATTAGCATAATCCAGAGAGAGGCGTGAAGAAAGAGCCATAATAACCCTGTTAACAATGTGCTGGTTAAGAGGCTGTTTAGTGCCTTTGACACAGGAGACTGTCCTCACCGTTGCCACTGATAGAACCAGGACCTTGTTATTAGATGTGATAGGGCGGGTGTACATGGAGGAGGAAGAGGTAAGGTGAGGACCCACCTGGATAATTTGTTTGCTAGAAGTTCTGTAGGTGGCAGTGAGAAGAAGTCATAGGTGTGATCTCTGCCCTTTGAACCAGTGTGGTTAAGAGACCAGCAGGGAATGGGACTCTAGGTCTTAATTCAATGATGTAACATGTTCCATGGCTTGCCTAGCTCCAAAGACAACTGCTCTTTGAAGCCTCTCACCTCCTCAAAATCACCCTAAATTGTCCCGTTTGTCATCAGAGTCATCCAGATCATCCAGGACACTTCTTTGTATCTACTTTAGGTAGGCAGGTACCTACTCTACCCTGATACTGGCTTCTGTATAACATTTCCTACCCTGGTCTCATTTTCTTGAGGCCTCTCTAGGTGACTCCAGCTACTAGATAAGCTAAACTGTTAATACTTCTCATGGTTTAAGATGTTCGCCCTTCCAGTTCTTATCTATTTGCATCTTAACAGGGACATTTCAGCTTGAAGCTAAAGGTCTACTGCTTAGAATTTAGGGCACACAGCAAAAGGCTGGTGGTGATGGCCTTTGGAAGCAGGAATCTGTTTAGGGGACACTTTAATCACAGTAGCTAAGTGCCTGGTTTTTTTAGATACCATTAACAAAATTGCACTGTCTGCTTCTAGGACTGCCCTTGCCAGGATCATTGTTTCCTGGTTTGAACTTTGTAGGGAGGAGGCGGCGTGGGGATTTGTTGCCTTCCTTGCCTTTTGTGAAGAGCCTGGAAAAGAAGCCTGATGTTTAGAAAGGTGCTTTGGTTTTAATTGGCAGGAGGAGGCTTGTGGAGAGCTCCAGCTTTCTCCTGGTGTTATGATTCTGTGACAGTGCGAAGTCAGTCTTACAGCAGTTACAGCTCTTCTGAGCTGTCAGTAACTCAGAGGCTTCAACTCTGATTAAAACATGTGACTAAAAAAATTAGCATAATCCAGAGAGAGGCGTGAAGAAAGAGCCATAATAACCCTGTTAACAATGTGCTGGTTAAGAGGCTGTTTAGTGCCTTTGACACAGGAGACTGTCCTCACCGTTGCCACTGATAGAACCAGGACCTTGTTATTAGATGTGATAGGGCGGGTGTACATGGAGGAGGAAGAGGTAAGGTGAGGACCCACCTGGATAATTTGTTTGCTAGAAGTTCTGTAGGTGGCAGTGAGAAGAAGTCATAGGTGTGATCTCTGCCCTTTGAACCAGTGTGGTTAAGAGACCAGCAGGGAATGGGACTCTAGGTCTTAATTCAATGATGTAACATGTTCCATGGCTTGCCTAGCTCCAAAGACAACTGCTCTTTGAAGCCTCTCACCTCCTCAAAATCACCCTAAATTGTCCCGTTTGTCATCAGAGTCATCCAGATCATCCAGGACACTTCTTTGTATCTACTTTAGGTAGGCAGGTACCTACTCTACCCTGATACTGGCTTCTGTATAACATTTCCTACCCTGGTCTCATTTTCTTGAGGCCTCTCTAGGTGACTCCAGCTACTAGATAAGCTAAACTGTTAATACTTCTCATGGTTTAAGATGTTCGCCCTTCCAGTTCTTATCTATTTGCATCTTAACAGGGACATTTCAGCTTGAAGCTAAAGGTCTACTGCTTAGAATTTAGGGCACACAGCAAAAGGCTGGTGGTGATGGCCTTTGGAAGCAGGAATCTGTTTAGGGGACACTTTAATCACAGTAGGTAAGTAGTGCATTCCTTTGCTCAGGCATGCAGAGTAGCAATTGAGCTTTCTATTTGAATTTTGGGACTCTTCACTGCTTCAGTTCTTTAGAATCAGATACCTCTTCAGCCACTCTTCCTTTATTAAAGCCTATCGACTGCACTGCTTGTTGCTTTCTCTCTCAAGACTTACTGTACACAGTATGTTTGAATATGTTTGAGGGACACACACAAAAACCTGTCATTTGAACAATATAGATGGTCATGTAAAAAATTCCCTAACATGGGAAAGGAAATAGTCCTTTTCCTGAAGTCCAGGAAACACAGAGTCCCGTACAGGATTAACTCAAGGAGAAGCACAGCAAGGTACATAGGAATCAAAATAACAAAAATTAATGGACAGGAGAAAATATTAAAAACAACAAGGGAAAAGCAACAAATAACATACAAGGGAATTCCCATAAGACTGTCAGCTGGTTTTTCAGCAGGAACTCTGCAGGTCAGAATGAAGTGGCACAATATATTTAAAGTGATAAAAGGGAATACAACCAAGAATATCGAGCAAAGCTCACATTTAAGATTTGATAGAGAAATCAAAAGCTTTACAGAAAAGCAAAACCTAAAAGAATTCAGGACCACCAAACCAGCTTTACACCAAATACTAAAGGAACCTCTTTAAGCAGAAAAGGCCACAACTAGAAAGAAGAAAATTACAAAATGGGAAAGTTCGCTGGTGAAAACAAATGTACAGTAAACATATGTACAGTTTTGATCCCTGGATGGAGAATTAAGATCCAACACATGGTGTGGCCAAAAGAAAGAAAAAAAATGAACCCAAATGCAACACCAAAGATAGTCGTCAAATCACAAGAGAAGAGAACAAAAGAGAAAAAGGAAATTAAAAAAAAAACCCTACAAAACAAATCCAAAACAGTAACCTGGCATTAAGAAGGTACATATTGACAATTACCTTAAATATAAAGAGATTAAATGTTCCAATTTAAAAGACATAGACTGGATAAATGGATACAAACACAAGACCCATATCTATGCTATCTACAAGAGACTTGCTTCATATCTAGAGACACATATAGACTGAAAATAAAGGGACAGCAAAAGGTAATTCATGCAAATGAAAACCAAAAGAAAGCTGGAGTAGCAGTACTTAATTAGACAAAATAGACTTTAAAATAATGATTGTTGCAAGAGACAAAGAAAGACACCACAAAATAATCAAGGGATACATCCAGGAAGAAGTAAAAATTGTATATTTTTATGCACCCAACATAGGAGCACCTCAATATATAAGGCAAATGTTACTGGACATAAAAGGAGAAACGGACAGTAACACAGTAACAGTGGGTGACTTTGACACCCTATTTACATCAATGGATAGATCATCCAGACAGAAATTCAATAAAGAAACAGAGACCTTAAATGACACATTAGACCAATGGACTTAATTGATATTTATAAAGCGGCCTGCCCAAAAACAGCAGAATATACATTCTTCCCAAATGCCTATGGAACATTCTCTAGGATAGATAACGTGCTGGCCCAAAAACGAAGCCTTGGGAAATTTAAGAAAACTGAAATCATATCAAGCATCTTTTCTGATCATAACACCATCAGATGAAACAGCTATGGAACAACTAAGAATATCGAGCAAAGCTCACATTTAAGATTTGATAGAGAAATCAAAAGCTTTACAGAAAAGCAAAACCTAAAAGAATTCAGGACCACCAAACCAGCTTTACACCAAATACTAAAGGAACCTCTTTAAGCAGAAAAGGCCACAACTAGAAAGAAGAAAATTACAAAATGGGAAAGTTCGCTGGTGAAAACAAATGTACAGTAAACATATGTACAGTTTTGATCCCTGGATGGAGAATTAAGATCCAACACATGGTGTGGCCAAAAGAAAGAAAAAAAATGAACCCAAATGCAACACCAAAGATAGTCGTCAAATCACAAGAGAAGAGAACAAAAGAGAAAAAGGAAATTAAAAAAAAAACCCTACAAAACAAATCCAAAACAGTAACCTGGCATTAAGAAGGTACATATTGACAATTACCTTAAATATAAAGAGATTAAATGTTCCAATTTAAAAGACATAGACTGGATAAATGGATACAAACACAAGACCCATATCTATGCTGTCTACAAGAGACTTGCTTCATATCTAGAGACACATATAGACTGAAAATAAAGGGACAGCAAAAGGTAATTCATGCAAATGAAAACCAAAAGAAAGCTGGAGTAGCAGTACTTAATTAGACAAAATAGACTTTAAAATAATGATTGTTGCAAGAGACAAAGAAAGACACCACAAAATAATCAAGGGATACATCCAGGAAGAAGTAAAAATTGTATATTTTTATGCACCCAACATAGGAGCACCTCAATATATAAGGCAAATGTTACTGGACATAAAAGGAGAAACGGACAGTAACACAGTAACAGTGGGTGACTTTGACACCCTATTTACATCAATGGATAGATCATCCAGACAGAAATTCAATAAAGAAACAGAGACCTTAAATGACACATTAGACCAATGGACTTAATTGATATTTATAAAGCGGCCTGCCCAAAAACAGCAGAATATACATTCTTCCCAAATGCCTATGGAACATTCTCTAGGATAGATAACGTGCTGGCCCAAAAACGAAGCCTTGGGAAATTTAAGAAAACTGAAATCATATCAAGCATCTTTTCTGATCATAACACCATCAGATTAGAAATCAGCTATAAAAGCAGCAAAAAACACAAACATGTGTAGGGTAAACTATATGCTACTAAGCAACCAATGGATCACTGAAGAAATTAAAGAGAAAATTTAAAAAATCTAGAGACAAATGAAAATGAAAACATGATTATCCAAAATCTGTGGGGTACAGTAAAAGCAATTCTAAGAGGAAAGTTTACAGTAATACAGCTTACCTCAGGAAACCAGAACAACCAACCTATACCTAAAGCCACTAGAGATAGAAGAACAAACCAAACCCAAAGTTAGTAGAGGGAAAGAAATGATAAAGATTAGAGCAGAAAGAAATGAAACAGAGATGAAGAAAACAGAAAAGATCCATGAAACTAAAAGCTGCTTCTTTGAAAAGATAAACAAAATTGATAAAACTTTAGCTAAACTCATCAAGAAAAAATGAGGAGGACCCAAAATAATAAAATTAGAAAGGATAAAGAAGTTAAATTTACCCCACAGAAATATAAAGGACTATAGGAGACTATTACAAGCAATTCTATGCCAATAAAAGGAAAAACCTAGATGAAATGGACGAATTCTTTATTTTTTTTAAATTTTTTAAAAAAGATTTATTTAGGGCTTCCCCTGGTGGTCCAGTGGGTAAGGACACCGCCTTGCAGTGCAAGGGGCGCCGGTTCGAGCCCTGGCCTGGGAAGATCCCACGTGCCGCGGAGCGGCTGGACTGATGTGTCCAATCACTGAGCCGGAGCTCTGGAGCGCATGCGCCCAGAGCCGGTGCTCTACAACGACAGATGCCACCGCGATGGGAGGCCCACAGGAGCCAAAGAACAAAGACAGATGAACATAGAGAAACGAAAGGCCAATAGAAGTAGCCCACCTGCTCCCCTCCCTCCCCAACCCGACCCCCGCCCAAAAATAAATTAATTAATTAAAAAAAAAAATTTTAAAAAAAAAGATTTATTTATTTATTTTGGTGGGGGGGTTGGGGAGAGAGGGGAGCAGGTGGGCCACTTCTATTGGCCTTTCATTTGTCCATGTTTCATCCATCTTTGTTCTTTGGCCCGTGTGGGCCTCCCATCGCGGTGGCCTCTTGTCGCAGAGCACTGGCTCTGGGCGCATGCGCTCCAGAGTTCCGGCTCAATCATTGGGCACATGAGTCCAGCCGCTCCGCGGCACGTGGGATCTTCCCAGGCCAGGGATCGAACCGGCGCCCCTTGCACTGCAAGGCAGTGTCCTTAACCACTGCACCACCAGGGAAGCCCTGGACAAATTCTTTAAGGTACAATCTCCCAAGACTGAGCCAGGAAGGAGTAGAGAATACGTGCAGACCAGTTTCAAGTATTTTCAGTACTTTTATTGAATCTATGATCTTATTTATTTATTTTTACAGTTTTGTTGTTTATTGCCCCACAACCTGAATCAGCTGTAGGTATACATATATCTCCTCCCTTTTGCACTTCCCTTCCATCTCCCTCCTCATCTCACCCCTCTAGGTTGTTACAGAGCCTCTGTCTGAGTTCCCTTAGTCTTACAGCATATTTCCATTAGATACCTATTTTACATCTGGTAATGTAAGTTTCCATGTTACTCTTTCCATACATTTCACCCATTCTTCCCTTCCTGCAGTGTCTGTAAGTCTGTTCTCTGTGTCTGTTTCTCCATTGCTGTTCTGCATATACATTTATCAGTGCCATCTTTCTAGATTCCATATTTATGTGTTCGTATACAATATTTACCTGTCTCTTTCTGACTTACTTCAATCTGTATAATAGGTTCTAGGTTCATCCACCACATTAGAACTGACTCAAATGCATTTCTTTTTTAAATCTGTGATTTTAAAACTCCCAAGAAACAAAAGTTCAATAGCAGATGACTTCACAGGCAAATTCTACCAAATATTAAGAGTTAACCCCTCTTCTTCTGAAGCTATTCCAAAAAGTTGCAGAGGGAGAAACACTTCCAAACTCATTCTATGAGACCACCATCACCCTGATAGCAAAACCAGACAAAGATACTACAAAAAAGAAAACTATAGGACAATATCAGTGATGAACATAGATGCAAAAACTCTCAACAAATACCAGCAAACCAAATTCAACAGAAATACATTAAAAGGATGCTAACACCGTGATCAAGTGGATTTATTGTAGGAATGAAAAGATTTTTCAGTACCCACAAAATCGATCAGTCACACCAACAAACTGAGGTATGAAAAAACATATGATTCTCTCAATAGATGCAGAAAAAGTGTTTGATAAAATTCAGCACCCATTTATGATAAAAAAAAAAAGAACTCCATAAAATGGACATAGAAGCAACATTCCTCAACATGACAAAGACCACGTATGAAAATCCCACAGCTAAAATTTTACTCAGTGGTGAAAAAGTGAAAACATTCCCTCTAAGATCAGAAACAAGACAAAGTCACCCACTCTCTCCAGTTTTATTCAATATCATCTTGGAAATCCCAAACAGAGCAACCAGAGAAGAAAAAAAATAAAAGAGATCCAAATTTTAAAGAAGTGAAACTGTCACTGTTTGCAAATGACATAGTACTATGTATAGAAAATCCTAAAGACACCCCCATAAAACCACTAAAGCTCATCAATGAATTCACTAAAGTTGTAGTATACAAAATTAATACACAGAAATCGGTTGTATTTCTGTACACTAACAGCAAAAAATCAGAAAGAGAAATTAATAATCCCATTTATTATCACATTGAAAAAAATACCTAGGAATAAATCTACCTAAGGAGGAAAAAACCTGTACTCTGAAAACTAAAAAGGTGATGAAAGAAATGAAAGACAGCACAAACTGATGGAAAGGTTTACCATGTTCTTGGATTGAAAGAATCAATATTGTTAAAATGACTATACTATCCAAGACAATCAACAGATCTATGCAATCCCTATGAAATTGCATTTTTTTTTAAACAGGACTAGAACAAAAATTTTTAAAACTTGTGCTGAAATACAAAGACCCTGAAGAGCCAAAGCTATCTTGAGAGAGAATAATGGAGCTGGAGGAATCACGCTCCTTGGTTTCAAACTATGCTACAAAGACACAGTAATCAAGACAGTATGGTACTGTCACAATAACAGACAAATAGATCAATGGAACAGGAGAGAAAGTCCAGAAATAAACCCACACATCTGTGGTCCATTAATCTACAAAAAGAGGCCAGAATATACAATGGAGAAAAGATAGTCTATTCAACAAGTGGCACTGGGAAAGCTGTGGATAGCTACATGCAGAAGAATGAGATTAGAACATTCTCTAACACCATATACAAAAATAAATTCAAATTGCATTAATGATCTAAATGTAAAGCCAGATGCTATAAAACTCCTAGAGGAAAATAGGCAGAACACTCTTTGACATAAATTGCATCAGTATCTTTTTGGATCTATTGCCTAGAGTAATGGAAATAAAAACAAAAATAAACAAATGGGGCCTAATTAAACTCAAAAGCCTTTACTCAGCAAGTGAAACTATAAATAAAACAAGAAGACAACCTAAAGAATGAGAGAAAATATTTGCAAAGGATAAGACTGACAAGGGATTAATTTTTGAAATACACAAACAACTCATACAGTTCAATATGAAAAAAACAACAACAATCAATAAATGAGCAGAAAATCTAAATAGACATTTCCTCAAATAAGACATGGCCAATAGCATGTGAAAAAATGCTCATTCAACATAGCTAATTATTAGAGAAATGTTAAAAAAAAATAAGCCACTTCACTCAGGTCAAAATGTCCACCATCAAAAGAAATTAATAATCCCATTTATTATCACATTGAAAAAAATACCTAGGAATAAATCTACCTAAGGAGGAAAAAACCTGTACTCTGAAAACTAAAAAGGTGATGAAAGAAATGAAAGACAGCACAAACTGATGGAAAGGTTTACCATGTTCTTGGATTGAAAGAATCAATATTGTTAAAATGACTATACTATCCAAGACAATCAACAGATCTATGCAATCCCTATGAAATTGCATTTTTTTTTAAACAGGACTAGAACAAAAATTTTTAAAACTTGTGCTGAAATACAAAGACCCTGAAGAGCCAAAGCTATCTTGAGAGAGAATAATGGAGCTGGAGGAATCACGCTCCTTGGTTTCAAACTATGCTACAAAGACACAGTAATCAAGACAGTATGGTACTGTCACAATAACAGACAAATAGATCAATGGAACAGGAGAGAAAGTCCAGAAATAAACCCACACATCTGTGGTCCATTAATCTACAAAAAGAGGCCAGAATATACAATGGAGAAAAGATAGTCTATTCAACAAGTGGCACTGGGAAAGCTGTGGATAGCTACATGCAGAAGAATGAGATTAGAACATTCTCTAACACCATATACAAAAATAAATTCAAATTGCATTAATGATCTAAATGTAAAGCCAGATGCTATAAAACTCCTAGAGGAAAATAGGCAGAACACTCTTTGACATAAATTGCATCAGTATCTTTTTGGATCTATTGCCTAGAGTAATGGAAATAAAAACAAAAATAAACAAATGGGGCCTAATTAAACTCAAAAGCCTTTACTCAGCAAGTGAAACTATAAATAAAACAAGAAGACAACCTAAAGAATGAGAGAAAATATTTGCAAAGGATAAGACTGACAAGGGATTAATTTTTGAAATACACAAACAACTCATACAGTTCAATATGAAAAAAACAACAACAATCAATAAATGAGCAGAAAATCTAAATAGACATTTCCTCAAATAAGACATCCATGTGGCCAATAGCATGTGAAAAAAATGCTCATTCAACATAGCTAATTATTAGAGAAATGTAATAATAAGATATAATAAGGCATCACTTCACTCAGGTCAAAATGTCCACCATCAAAATGTCTGCACCTGATGAGGGTGTAGAGAAAAAGGAATTATCTTATGCTCTTGATTGGGAGTGTAAATTGGTACAGCCACTATGGAGGAAAATATGGAGGTTCCTTAAAAAACAAAAGTAGAATTACCAAATGATCTGCAATCCCATTTCTGAGCATATATTGAGGACTTCCTTGGTGGTTCAGATGGTAAAGAATCTTCTTGCAATGCAGGGGACTCTAGTTTGATCCCTGAGTCAGGAAGGTACCTTAGAGAAGAGAATGGCTACCCACTCCAGTAAGAATGTATATCTGGAGAAAACTATAATTCAAAGTGACCAATGGAGTATTATTTACAGTAGCCAAGACATGGAAGCAACCTAAGGTTCTATCAACAGACAAATGGATAAAGAAGATGAGATACACACACACACACACACACACACACACATATACATATATATATATATATAATAGAATACTATTCAGACATAACAAAGAATGAAATAATGCCATTTGTAGCAACATAGCAACATAGCTAGACTTGAGATTACCATATTAAGTGAAGTAAGCCAGACAGAAAGAACAGATATCATATGACATGGCTTATATGTGGAATCTATGAAAAAGATACAAATAAACTTGTTTACAAAACAGAAGTAGATAACAAACAAACAGACATAGAAAACAAATTTATGGTTACCAAAGGGGAAAGGGTTGGGGGGATAAATTAGGAGATTTGAACTAGCATGCAGTATATATAAAGTGGATAATGAACAGTATATATTCTATAGCACAGGGAAATAAGCTCAATACTTTGTAATAACCTATAAGGAAAATGCATCTGAAAAAAATATATATATGTATACTCATTACTGATTTTTTTTTTGGCCTCTTCTATTGGTCTTTCATTTATTTCCATCTTTGTTCTTTTGGCCTGTGTGGGCCTCCCATTGCAATGGCCTCTCTTGTTGAAGAGCATCAGCTCTGGGAGCATGTTCTCCAGAGCTCTGGCTCGGTAGTTGGACACATCAGTCAAGCAGCTCTGCGGCACGTGGGATCTTCCCAGGCCCGGGATAGAATCAGCGCCCCTTACACTGCAAGGTGGTGTCTTTACCCGCTGGACCACCAGGGAAGCCCCTCATTACTAATCTTATTGATGTGGGCCCTCTCCATTTTTTTCTTGATGAGTCTGGCTAAATGTTAAAAAAAATCACAAGCATACACACAGACAAAAACCCACAAGGGCTCTGTGGTAAGTGGGAATTGGTATGACATTTCTGAAGAGAAATTTGACAAATGAGTATCAAAATTTACAGATGTAACAAAACTAGGGATTACCAGTGGAGAGAGGGGTAGATGGAGGGGTAAAGATAGGAGTATGAGATAAAGAGGTACAAATCATTATGTATAAAATAAATTCACTATGAGGATGTACAACACAGGAATACAGCCAATATTTTGTAGCACCTATTAATGGAATATAACCTTTAAAGATTATGAATCACTACATTATATACCTATAATTTATGTGATATTGTGATCAACTATACTTCAATAAAATTTTTTAAGTAGCAAGTCTTAAAAATATGCATATTCTCTGACTCAGATATGTACACCGAGCAGTTTACCCTAAGACATCAGAGGTGTTCCTTAAAAAATTATGCATAAGGACATGTGAGGATATTAATCAGAGCATTTTAATAGCAAAATACTAGAAATAATTCACAGGGACTTCCCTGTTGGTTCAGTGGCTAATACTCCTTGTTCCTAGCACCGTGGGCCTGAATTTGATCCTTGGCCAAGGAACTAGATCCCACATGCCTCAACTAAGAGTTTGCATGCCATAACTAAAGACCTGGTACAGCCAAATAAACAATAAATACAAAAAAGAAAAGAAAGAAATAATTAACATAATAATGGAGGAGTAATAAATGGATATATTATTTATAAACTCGAAAAATAGAAATTAGCCATTAAAATTCCTACCATAGAATAATTAATGGCATGGTAAAATGCTCACCATATTTGGTTAAAAAGAAAGTAGGTTATAAGAACTAGTAAATTTAATGTAATTTTTATAAAGTATACGCAATATAGGCATGGAAAAAAGATCAGAAGGACATACGCCAAGATGTTCACAGTGGTTATCTCTGAGTGCTTGTATGAGTGATTTAAAATTTCTTCCATGGGTTTCAAATTGTTGTGACGTTATTATTTTGTAATCAGAAAAAAGGGAATTTAAAAAGGTAAAACTCATTTGTTCAAAAATTCAGTCCAATAAACCTACTAAGGTATTGTATGACATGTCAGAAGACTTGGCAAACTATGATGACCCTCAACAAAGAGTGCTGGGACAGCATAGGAGAATTTTGTTTAGTCCCTAATTTGTGACCAACTCTCTTGCGACCCCATGGACCATAGCCCTCCAGGATCCTCTGTACAGTGGATTTCTGAGGCAAGAATACCAGAGTGGGTTGCCATTTCCTTCTCCAGGAGATCATCCCGATGAAACCCGCAGCTTCTGAGCATCTTCTGCATTACAGGTGGATTCTTTACTGCCGAGCCATGGGAGGAGCCATAGGAGAATAATTCTGGTCTTCAAATCCAGCAAGACTGGGTTAGACTCCTAGTTTTGCCACTTAACTTGTAGCTTATTATTTAAGCTTTGATTTTCACTTCTCTATAATGGAAACAGTAAAACCCACCTTCTAGACTTGTCTGGAAGATTAAGGAGGAGAATTAAAAAAAGTAGTTATTAATCAGAGCATTTTAATAGCAAAATACTAGAAATAATTCACAGGGACTTCCCTGTTGGTTCAGTGGCTAATACTCCTTGTTCCTAGCACCGTGGGCCTGAATTTGATCCTTGGCCAAGGAACTAGATCCCACATGCCTCAACTAAGAGTTTGCATGCCATAACTAAAGACCTGGTACAGCCAAATAAACAATAAATACAAAAAAGAAAAGAAAGAAATAATTAACATAATAATGGAGGAGTAATAAATGGATATATTATTTATAAACTCGAAAAATAGAAATTAGCCATTAAAATTCCTACCATAGAATAATTAATGGCATGGTAAAATGCTCACCATATTTGGTTAAAAAGAAAGTAGGTTATAAGAACTAGTAAATTTAATGTAATTTTTATAAAGTATACGCAATATAGGCATGGAAAAAAGATCAGAAGGACATACGCCAAGATGTTCACAGTGGTTATCTCTGAGTGCTTGTATGAGTGATTTAAAATTTCTTCCATGGGTTTCAAATTGTTATTAAGTTATTATTTTGTAATCAGAAAAAGGTAATTTAAAAAGGTAAAACTCATTTGTTCAAAAATTCAGTCCAATAAACCTACTAAGGTATTGTATGACATGTCAGAAGACTTGGCAAACTATGATGACCCTCAACAAAGAGTGCTGGGACAGCATAGGAGAATTTTGTTTAGTCCCTAATTTGTGACCAACTCTCTTGCGACCCCATGGACCATAGCCCTCCAGGATCCTCTGTACAGTGGATTTCTGAGGCAAGAATACCAGAGTGGGTTGCCATTTCCTTCTCCAGGAGATCATCCCGATGAAACCCGCAGCTTCTGAGCATCTTCTGCATTACAGGTGGATTCTTTACTGCTGAGCCATGGGAGGAGCCATAGGAGAATAATTCTGGTCTTCAAATCCAGCAAGACTGGGTTAGACTCCTAGTTTTGCCACTTAACTTGTAGCTTATTATTTAAGCTTTGATTTTCACTTCTCTATAATGGAAACAGTAAAACCCACCTTCTAGACTTGTCTGGAAGATTAAGGAGGAGCATTAAAAAAAGTAGTTATTAATTTTTTGAGCCTGTGTTACATGGTGGTCCCTCCCAAATCACCTCTGCCTCATCTGTCTTAGTCTCCTGTGAGAGCCACACTTGGCCATATTTTCCCTCTTGTCTATACTCACAAGCTACTCTCTTATTATATAAGTTTTATTATTTAGCTGTAGCAAGGTTAACAGATTAGGTTATGATTGCCATTGGAAAACAGTTCATTATACTCACATATCCCAAGAAGAGGGGGCATGCCAGCCTATAGGGACCACACAGGAAGGCACTAGTGTCAGTCAGGAGGCAAAGGAGAAGGGGAGAACTTGAACAAGAGGCTTTTTCATGGTTTCTGAGTGAAGGAATTGGAGAGGTAAGGTAAATTGGCTTAGAATCGACTAGTTTGAATGATTTCAGTGGGCTTTGGGGCATAGAGGCTGTCCCTAGCTTTCTAGTTCTTGGCCCTGGGGTGATAGAGGGTAAGTGTATAGTGGCCTAGTATGTGAGCACCCTTAAAGGAGGTCGTTGGGAGTGTAGGCTCTCGATTGGTTGATTTCCATATGAAATGGGTGGAGCCCTTTATTTTCCCTAAGAATTGGCTATTTCAGGTAGGCACAGTCTTCCTGTGGTTAGCAGCAAAAACGCAGAATAAAAAGACATGGTTAATACAGTAATATGTTGGGCAAACTAGCAATTCTACCTTTTATCACCTCTGTGAGGAAAGGGGTCAGGTTCTTGGTATATCACATGATCCTTGCCAACCTCTGCTTAATAGAATCATAGTTGTATTTGTTTTTTGGTTATCAATCCCTGTACAACAAACTGCGCCTCCCTCAACTTAGTGATCAGGAACAACGATCACTTTATTTGCTTGTGATTCTGCCATTAGGCTGTGTTCAACTGGGTACTTCTTTTGCTGGCCTCATGTGACTTCATTTAGCTACCTAGGCACCTCTGGGCTGGCTCAACTGGGATGCTGGAATGGCATCGCTCTCTCTTTTTCTTTCTTTCTCTCTTCAAGTGCTCAGGACCTCGCTTTTTCCAAGTGAACTCTCCAGCAGAGAAGCCAGACATCTTACATAATACCTCTAGGCTCCCGAGACTGCAGAAGTGGGAGTTGCCAAGCCTTTGTAAGGTCTGGTACTGAAACAGAGCAACACCTCCTCTGGCACGTTCTCTTGATGAAAGCAAGTCACAGGCTTACCCCAGATTCGGTGGAAGGGGAATAGACAGGGTATGAATTCCAGGACATGGACATACCAGGAGGGGTGTTCTGTGGGTCCATCAACCTAATGACCTGTCAGGAGAGGTGAGGCAGAGCATCCATTCTAGCAGTCCTTTTAGAGATCCTGAGCCTGGGAGAAATAGAATCTTACAGTCACGAAGCCCCAACCAGTGAGGACGCTGTGATCCTGAGGATCACATCCACAAGGGCTGTCTGAATGTTCTGGGCTTTCTCCTAAAGAAATGGCAAGATGAGGAACCACACTTGTTTTGTAGTGAAATGAAGCTTTGAAAAGGTAGGCACTGATTTTCAATGAGAAGGCCCCAGACAATGAGATTTTGCTGTATTTTTAGACAAAGTATACCAGGTCACGACTGATCAATCTCGATTGGTTGATTTCCATATGAAATGGGTGGAGCCCTTTATTTTCCCTAAGAATTGGCTATTTCAGGTAGGCACAGTCTTCCTGTGGTTAGCAGCAAAAACGCAGAATAAAAAGACATGGTTAATACAGTAATATGTTGGGCAAACTAGCAATTCTACCTTTTATCACCTCTGTGAGGAAAGGGGTCAGGTTCTTGGTATATCACATGATCCTTGCCAACCTCTGCTTAATAGAATCATAGTTGTATTTGTTTTTTGGTTATCAATCCCTGTACAACAAACTGCGCCTCCCTCAACTTAGTGATCAGGAACAACGATCACTTTATTTGCTTGTGATTCTGCCATTAGGCTGTGTTCAACTGGGTACTTCTTTTGCTGGCCTCATGTGACTTCATTTAGCTACCTAGGCACCTCTGGGCTGGCTCAACTGGGATGCTGGAATGGCATCGCTCTCTCTTTTTCTTTCTTTCTCTCTTCAAGTGCTCAGGACCTCGCTTTTTCCAAGTGAACTCTCCAGCAGAGAAGCCAGACATCTTACATAATACCTCTAGGCTCCCGAGACTGCAGAAGTGGGAGTTGCCAAGCCTTTGTAAGGTCTGGTACTGAAACAGAGCAACACCTCCTCTGGCACGTTCTCTTGATGAAAGCAAGTCACAGGCTTACCCCAGATTCGGTGGAAGGGGAATAGACAGGGTATGAATTCCAGGACATGGACATACCAGGAGGGGTGTTCTGTGGGTCCATCAACCTAATGACCTGTCAGGAGAGGTGAGGCAGAGCATCCATTCTAGCAGTCCTTTTAGAGATCCTGAGCCTGGGAGAAATAGAATCTTACAGTCACGAAGCCCCAACCAGTGAGGACGCTGTGATCCTGAGGATCACATCCACAAGGGCTGTCTGAATGTTCTGGGCTTTCTCCTAAAGAAATGGCAAGATGAGGAACCACACTTGTTTTGTAGTGAAATGAAGCTTTGAAAAGGTAGGCACTGATTTTCAATGAGAAGGCCCCAGACAATGAGATTTTGCTGTATTTTTAGACAAAGTATACCAGGTCACGACTGATCAAACAGTCAATGGAAAGCCTTGATGGAAAGACCAGACAACCACTTATTTGAATTCACCTCAGCCAATGGAGAGGCGTTTCTTTTGCTTTATAGGCTTTTAATAGAAGAAAGCATTTTGTGAAACTGAATAATTTCTCTCTAAAGAAATGAAAGAAATCCTGGGAAGCAGTACGATTCAAGAGACTTGCTAAATGCCAAATTTCCTCCTAGATTTAACTTTTTCTCAAAAAAAAAAAAAAAAAAAAAGCCACTGGACTATCATAATTTCTCTTAATCCCTAGGTTGGAATTTAAACTCAAGGGGTAATTTGCTCAGCTGAGGTTTCTGAGCACTTTCTCTGAAATGGGTCTGCTTTTTTCAAGAGGAACCAGCTCAGACTCTCTCAACACAGCGCCTCTAATGGCAGAGGAAAGGAATGCAAGACTCAAGTTCTTTGTAGTTCTATACTTGCAAACACATCTCTTGGAATTCTCCTTTTAATCTTTTTTTTTTTTTTTTTTGGCCACTTCTATTGATCTTTCATTTATTTATCTTTGTTTTTTGGCGTGTGTGGACCTCCCAT
The DNA here is from genome assembly GCA_022376925.1 of Tragulus kanchil. NCBI lineage: Eukaryota > Metazoa > Chordata > Mammalia > Artiodactyla > Tragulidae > Tragulus > Tragulus kanchil. The sequence continues at coordinate 43,348,516 of JAIOJX010000025.1, forward strand.
CCCAGTGGCCTCTCTCGTTGCAGAGCACCGGCTCTGGGCGCATGCACTCCAGAGCTCTGGCTCAGTAGTTAGACACATCGGTCCAGCTGCTTCGTGGCAGGTGCGATCTTCTCAAGTCAGGGATCGAACCCGGTGCCCCTTGCACTGCAAGGCGAACTCTCTACCCACTGGATCACCAGAGAATCCCCAGTTTATCCCTTCTTGCACACTCAGGGGTGTTCTGTGGGTCCATCAACATGCCTTCAGGAGAGGTGAGGCAGAGCATCCATTCTAGCAGTCCTTTTAGAGATCCTGAGCCTGGGAGAAATAGAATCTTACAGTCACGAAGCCCCAACCAGTGAGGACGCTGTGATCCTGAGGATCACATCCACAAGGGCTGTCTGAATGTTCTGGGCTTTCTCCTAAAGAAATGGCAAGATGAGGAACCACACTTGTTTTGTAGTGAAATGAAGCTTTGAAAAGGTAGGCACTGATTTTCAATGAGAAGGCCCCAGACAATGAGATTTTGCTGTATTTTTAGACAAAGTATACCAGGTCACGACTGATCAAACAGTCAATGGAAAGCCTTGATGGAAAGACCAGACAACCACTTATTTGAATTCACCTCAGCCAATGGAGAGGTTTCTTTTGCTTTATAGGCTTTTAATAGAAGAAAGCATTTTGTGAAACTGAATAATTTCTCTCTAAAGAAATGAAAGAAATCCTGGGAAGCAGTACGATTCAAGAGACTTGCTAAATGCCAAATTTCCTCCTAGATTTAACTTTTTCTCAAAAAAAAAAAAAAAAAAAAAAAGCCACTGGACTATCATAATTTCTCTTAATCCCTAGGTTGGAATTTAAACTCAAGGGGTAATTTGCTCAGCTGAGGTTTCTGAGCACTTTCTCTGAAATGGGTCTGCTTTTTTCAAGAGGAACCAGCTCAGACTCTCTCAACACAGCGCCTCTAATGGCAGAGGAAAGGAATGCAAGACTCAAGTTCTTTGTAGTTCTATACTTGCAAACACATCTCTTGGAATTCTCCTTTTAATCTTTTTTTTTTTTTTTTTTGGCCACTTCTATTGATCTTTCATTTATTTATCTTTGTTTTTTGGCGTGTGTGGACCTCCCATCCCAGTGGCCTCTCTCGTTGCAGAGCACCGGCTCTGGGCGCATGCACTCCAGAGCTCTGGCTCAGTAGTTAGACACATCGGTCCAGCTGCTTCGTGGCAGGTGCGATCTTCTCAAGTCAGGGATCGAACCCGGTGCCCCTTGCACTGCAAGGCGAACTCTCTACCCACTGGATCACCAGAGAATCCCCAGTTTATCCCTTCTTGCACACTCTCTCTCAGTTTTAGGGTAAACCCTAGAGTTCTCCATCTGTACCATCCTGTTGACTAGTTCTAAAACGTGTCAGAAAACCCACCTGTTTTTCTCTAGCCTGGGATCATGCCATCTCTTGCTTGGGATTTTTCTTAGTTTGAGCTGCTATTAAAAATACCAGCGGGGGGCTTCCCCTGGTGGTCCAGTGGATAAGGACACCGCCTTGCAGTGCAAAGGGCACTGGTTCGATCCCTGGCTTGGGAAGATCCCACGTGCTGCGGAGCGGCTGGACTGATGTGTCCAGTCACTGAGCCGGAGCTCTGGCGCGCATGTGCCCAGACTGGCGCTCTGCAACAGCAGACGCTACCGCGATGGGAGGCCCGCAGGAGCCAAAGAACAAAGACTGATGAAAATAGAGAAATGAAAGGCCAATTGAAGTGGCCCGACCGCTCCCCTCCCTCCTCAACCCGACCCCCGCCCAAAATAAATAAATAAATAAATCTTAAAAAAAAAAAAAAAAACACACACACAGCGGGAAGCCGCCGCGAGAAGCCACCGGGACCCACCGCGAGAAGCTGTGGTGCCACGAGAAGCGCCGCGTCAGGGATGCTAGTATGTGAACTAATATCATGGAACACCATAGCAAACCAGACATAGACCCTACACCTCCTGACCAATCATCAAACCAAAGAGCCTCGGAGCGGAAGCCCTGATTCCAAGACCCCACACTATCAAAGAACATACAACACTAGAGAATATTCATCTGTAAACAAGACCTAACACCATCCAAGTCACAAATCACTGAACCCTTCTGGAAGGACAGAAACCCAAAGGAAGGGAGAATTCAACCAAGAAGCCTGGTGGGGGAAAAAGAGCTCCACACACACAGACACACACAAAGAAACAAATATCAACCTAACAATGAAACGACAGAGAAACAATGCACAAATGAAGGACCAAGCTAGAGAAACACCGCTTCAAATGACAGAGGAGGAGATAGACAAATTATCTGAAAGAGAATTCAGAAAAGCTATACTAATGAGGATGTAAAACACTGAAAACAGAATATTAGAGGAAATTAGTGCATTGAGAAGAGACATGCAAGAAATGAAAACTAAGCAAATGGAGACCACCAACTCAATTGCTGAACTCAAAAATACTATAGAAGGTCTCAACAGTAGAGTATCAGAGGCTGAAGAATGGATAAGTGAGCTGGAAGACAGAATGGTGGAAATAAGTGCTAAAGAACACAACAAAACTGAAAGAATTAAAAGAACTGAGGATAGCCTCAGAGACCTCTGGGACAATATCAAACGCACCAACATTAGAATTATAGGAGTTCCAGAAGAAGAAGAAGGGAAGAAAGGCTATGAAAAAATTCTTAAAGAGGTTATAGTTGAAAACTTCCCCAACATGGGAAAGGAAATAGTCAACCAAGTCCAAGAAGCACAAAGAGTTCCATACAGGAGAAACCCCAGAAGAAACACACCAAGGCACATTCGAATCAAACTAACGCAGACTAAATATAAAGGCAGATTACTAAAAGCAGCTAGGAACAAACAACAAATAACATATAAAGGAAACCCCATACGTTTAACTGCAGATCTTTCAACAGAAACCCTACAGGCCAGAAGAGAATGGCAAGAAACATTTAAACGGCTAAAAGACAATAACCTCCAACCAAGATTTCTCTACCCAGCAAGAATCTCATTCAGAATCAATGGAGAAGTCAAAAGCTTCACAGACAAGTAAAAATTAAAAGAATTCTGTACTACAAAACCAGCCCTGCAACAAGTGTTAAAGGGCCTGATAACAAAACTAGAATATTCATCTGTAAACAAGACCTAACACCATCCAAGTCACAAATCACTGAACCCTTCTGGAAGGACAGAAACCCAAAGGAAGGGAGAATTCAACCAAGAAGCCTGGTGGGGGAAAAAGAGCTCCACACACACAGACACACACAAAGAAACAAATATCAACCTAACAATGAAACGACAGAGAAACAATGCACAAATGAAGGACCAAGCTAGAGAAACACCGCTTCAAATGACAGAGGAGGAGATAGACAAATTATCTGAAAGAGAATTCAGAAAAGCTATACTAATGAGGATGTAAAACACTGAAAACAGAATATTAGAGGAAATTAGTGCATTGAGAAGAGACATGCAAGAAATGAAAACTAAGCAAATGGAGACCACCAACTCAATTGCTGAACTCAAAAATACTATAGAAGGTCTCAACAGTAGAGTATCAGAGGCTGAAGAATGGATAAGTGAGCTGGAAGACAGAATGGTGGAAGTAAGTGCTAAAGAACACAACAAAACTGAAAGAATTAAAAGAACTGAGGATAGCCTCAGAGACCTCTGGGACAATATCAAACGCACCAACATTAGAATTATAGGAGTTCCAGAAGAAGAAGAAGGGAAGAAAGGCTATGAAAAAATTCTTAAAGAGGTTATAGTTGAAAACTTCCCCAACATGGGAAAGGAAATAGTCAACCAAGTCCAAGAAGCACAAAGAGTTCCATACAGGAGAAACCCCAGAAGAAACACACCAAGGCACATTCGAATCAAACTAACGCAGACTAAATATAAAGGCAGATTACTAAAAGCAGCTAGGAACAAACAACAAATAACATATAAAGGAAACCCCATACGTTTAACTGCAGATCTTTCAACAGAAACCCTACAGGCCAGAAGAGAATGGCAAGAAACATTTAAACGGCTAAAAGACAATAACCTCCAACCAAGATTTCTCTACCCAGCAAGAATCTCATTCAGAATCAATGGAGAAGTCAAAAGCTTCACAGACAAGTAAAAATTAAAAGAATTCTGTACTACAAAACCAGCCCTGCAACAAGTGTTAAAGGGCCTGATACAGCCAATAAATACAAGAGTAGTAGAAGCCTTATGAATCAAACCCCAAATTTCTAAGTAGATGACAATAGGAACATTCGTGTCAATAATTACTTTGAACGTAAATGGACTAAATGCTCCAACCAAATGACACAGGCTGGCTTAATGGATCCAGAAGCAAGACCCATATATATGCTCTTTACAAGAGACCCACTTCAGACCTAGAGACACTCAGACTGAAAGTGAAAGGCTGGAAAAAGATATTCCATGCAAATGGAAATCAGAAGAAAGCTGGAGTAGCAATCCTCGTAACAGACAAAATAGACTTTAAAGTAAAGAAGATTCTAAGAGACAAGGCAGGTCACTACATCATGATTAAGGGATCTATCCAAGAGGAAGACATAACAGTCATGAATATCTACGCACCCAACACAGGGGCACCTCAATACATAAGACAGGTACTTTCAGACATAAAAGAAGAAATCAACAAGAACACAGTAATAGTAGGAGACTTTAACACTCCTCTCACACCAATGGACAGATCATCCAAACAGAAAATTAATAAAGAGACACAAGCCTTAAATGCCACACTAGAAAAGATGAACCTCGTCGATATCTTTAGGACGTTCCATCCAAAAGCAGAAGAATACACTTTCTTCTCAAGTGCTCATGGAACATTCTCCAGGATAGACCACATCTTGGGCCACAAATCAAACCTCAGTCAGTTCAAGAAAACCGAAATTATATCAACCATCTTTTAGGACCACAATGCAATGAGACTAGAGATCAACTACCGGAAAAAAAGCCCTAAAAACACAAACACATGGAGATTAAACAATACATACCTAAAAAAACCAACTGATCATTGAGGAAATCAAAGGAGAAATTAAACAATTCCTAGAAGAAAATGACAATGAACACACGACAGTGCAAAACCTATGGGATACCGCAAAAGGAAACCCCATACGTTTAACTGCAGATCTTTCAACAGAAACCCTACAGGCCAGAAGAGAATGGCAAGAAACATTTAAACGGCTAAAAGACAATAACCTCCAACCAAGATTTCTCTACCCAGCAAGAATCTCATTCAGAATCAATGGAGAAGTCAAAAGCTTCACAGACAAGTAAAAATTAAAAGAATTCTGTACTACAAAACCAGCCCTGCAACAAGTGTTAAAGGGCCTGATACAGCCAATAAATACAAGAGTAGTAGAAGCCTTATGAATCAAACCCCAAATTTCTAAGTAGATGACAATAGGAACATTCGTGTCAATAATTACTTTGAACGTAAATGGACTAAATGCTCCAACCAAATGACACAGGCTGGCTTAATGGATCCAGAAGCAAGACCCATATATATGCTCTTTACAAGAGACCCACTTCAGACCTAGAGACACTCAGACTGAAAGTGAAAGGCTGGAAAAAGATATTCCATGCAAATGGAAATCAGAAGAAAGCTGGAGTAGCAATCCTCGTAACAGACAAAATAGACTTTAAAGTAAAGAAGATTCTAAGAGACAAGGCAGGTCACTACATCATGATTAAGGGATCTATCCAAGAGGAAGACATAACAGTCATGAATATCTACGCACCCAACACAGGGGCACCTCAATACATAAGACAGGTACTTTCAGACATAAAAGAAGAAATCAACAAGAACACAGTAATAGTAGGAGACTTTAACACTCCTCTCACACCAATGGACAGATCATCCAAACAGAAAATTAATAAAGAGACACAAGCCTTAAATGCCACACTAGAAAAGATGAACCTCGTCGATATCTTTAGGACGTTCCATCCAAAAGCAGAAGAATACACTTTCTTCTCAAGTGCTCATGGAACATTCTCCAGGATAGACCACATCTTGGGCCACAAATCAAACCTCAGTCAGTTCAAGAAAACCGAAATTATATCAACCATCTTTTAGGACCACAATGCAATGAGACTAGAGATCAACTACCGGAAAAAAAGCCCTAAAAACACAAACACATGGAGATTAAACAATACATACCTAAAAAAACCAACTGATCATTGAGGAAATCAAAGGAGAAATTAAACAATACCTAGAAGAAAATGACAATGAACACACGACAGTGCAAAACCTACGGGATACCGCAAAAGCAGTTCTAAGAGGGAAACAAGAAACTAGGAAAATACGTAGCAGATGACCTAACCCTCCACTTAAAACAATTGGAGAAAGAAGAACAAAACACCCCAAAGCCAGCAGAAGAAGAGAAATCATAAGGATCAGAGCAGAAATAAATGAGAAAGAAACGAAAGAAACAAGTGTAAAGATAAACAAAACAAAAAGCTGGTTTTTGAAAAGATAAATAAAATTGACAAGCCACTGGCCAGACTCGTTAAGAAAAAGAGAGAGAAGAACCAGATCAACAAAATCAAAAACAAAAAAGGAGAGATTACAACAGATCATGCAGAAATCCAAAGGATTCTAAGAGACTGTCATGAACAGCTATATGGCAACAAACTGGACAACCTGGAAGAAATGGACAGTTTCTTGGAGAACATTAATCTCCCAAGACTGAGCCAGGAAGAAACAGAAACTTTGAACAACCCAATCACAAGCTCAGAAATCGAATTTGTGATTAAAAATCTACCCAAAAATAAAAGCCCAGGGCCAGATGGCTTCACAGCCGAATTCTACCAGACATTTAAAGAAGAGCTAATGCCTGTCCTTCTATAACTCTTTCGAAAAATTGCACAGGAAGGAACACTTCCAAACACATTCTACGAGGCCACCATCACCCTGATACCCCAGGCAAAATGGACAAAAGAATCATCCAAACAGAAAATTAATAAAGAGACACAAGCCTTAAATGCCACACTAGAAAAGATGAACCTCGTCGATATCTTTAGGACGTTCCATCCAAAAGCAGAAGAATACACTTTCTTCTCAAGTGCTCATGGAACATTCTCCAGGATAGACCACATCTTGGGCCACAAATCAAACCTCAGTCAGTTCAAGAAAACCGAAATTATATCAACCATCTTTTAGGACCACAATGCAATGAGACTAGAGATCAACTACCGGAAAAAAAGCCCTAAAAACACAAACACATGGAGATTAAACAATACATACCTAAAAAAACCAACTGATCATTGAGGAAATCAAAGGAGAAATTAAACAATACCTAGAAGAAAATGACAATGAACACACGACAGTGCAAAACCTACGGGATACCGCAAAAGCAGTTCTAAGAGGGAAACAAGAAACTAGGAAAATACGTAGCAGATGACCTAACCCTCCACTTAAAACAATTGGAGAAAGAAGAACAAAACACCCCAAAGCCAGCAGAAGAAGAGAAATCATAAGGATCAGAGCAGAAATAAATGAGAAAGAAACGAAAGAAACAAGTGTAAAGATAAACAAAACAAAAAGCTGGTTTTTGAAAAGATAAATAAAATTGACAAGCCACTGGCCAGACTCGTTAAGAAAAAGAGAGAGAAGAACCAGATCAACAAAATCAAAAACAAAAAAGGAGAGATTACAACAGATCATGCAGAAATCCAAAGGATTCTAAGAGACTGTCATGAACAGCTATATGGCAACAAACTGGACAACCTGGAAGAAATGGACAGTTTCTTGGAGAACATTAATCTCCCAAGACTGAGCCAGGAAGAAACAGAAACTTTGAACAACCCAATCACAAGCTCAGAAATCGAATTTGTGATTAAAAATCTACCCAAAAATAAAAGCCCAGGGCCAGATGGCTTCACAGCCGAATTCTACCAGACATTTAAAGAAGAGCTAATGCCTGTCCTTCTATAACTCTTTCGAAAAATTGCACAGGAAGGAACACTTCCAAACACATTCTACGAGGCCACCATCACCCTGATACCCAAACCAGGCAAAGGCAACACAAAAAAGGAAAACTATAGGCCAATTTCACTGATGAACTTAGATGCCAAGATCCTCAACAAAATTCTAGCAAATAATTCAACGACACATCAAAAGACTCATACATCACGATCAAGTAGGGTTCATCCCAGGCATGCCAGGATTCTTCAACATCCGCAAATCAATCAATGTGATACACCATATCAACAAATTGAAAGACAAAAACCACATGATCATCTCAATAGATGCAGAAAAAGCCTTCGACAAAGTACAACATCCATTTATGATAAAAACTCTTCAGAAAATGGGCATAGAAGGAACCTATCTCAACATAATAAAAGCCATCTATGAAAAACCTACAGCGAACATTATCCTTAACAGTGAAAAACTGAAAGCATTCCCTCTAAGATCAGGAACAAGACAGGGGTGCCCACTTTCACCACTAGTATTCAACATAGTCCTGGAAGTCATAGCAATAGCAATAAGAGAAGAGAAAGAAATCACAGGAATCCAGATTGGAAAGGAAGAAGTCAAGCTCTGTCTTTTTGCAGACGACATGATATTATACATAGAAAATCCCAAAGACACTATTACAAAGCTACTAGAGCTAATCAATGAATTCATCAAAGTCACAGGATACAAAGTCAACACACAGAAATCACTGGCATTCCTAGACACAAACAATGAAAAATCAGAAAACAAAATCAAAGAGGCAATCCCTTCACCATTGCAACCAAAAGAATCAAATGTCTAGGAATAAACCTACCCAAAGAAACAAAAGAACTGTACACAGAAAATTACAAGGCACTCATGAGAGACATTAAAGAAGACTTAAACAGATGGAGAGATATTCCATGTTCCTGGGTCGGAAGAATCAATATTGTGAAAACGACCATACTACCAAATGTCATCTACAGATTCAGTGCAATACCTATCCAACTACCATTGACATTTTTCACAGAACTAGACCAAAAAATAACACAGTTCATATGGAAACACAAAAGACCTTGAATAGCCAAAGCAATCCTGAGAAAGAAAACGGAGTTGGAGGGATCAGCCTCCCTAACTTCAGACTCTACTACAAAGCAACAGTCATCAAGACAGTATGGTACTGGCACAAAATCAGAACTATAGACCAATGGAACAAGATTGAGAACCCAGAGATAAACCCACGCACCTATGGGTACCTTATTTTTGACAAAGGATGCAATACTATAAAGTGGGACAAAAACAGCCTCTTCAACAAATGGTGCTGGGAAAATTGGACAGCTACATGCAAACAAATGAAGTTGGACCATTCCCTCACACTATACACAAAGATCAACTCAAAATGGATTAAAGACCTAAATGTAAGACCAGAAACCATCAAACTCTTAGAGGAGAATATAGGCAAAACCCTTAAGGACATCAATCAAAGCAAGATCTTCTCTGACCCACCTACTAGAATAGTGGAACTGAAAAGAAAAGTGAACACGTGGGACCTCATGAAACTTAAAAGCTTTTGTACAGCAAAAGAAATTACAAAAAAGCTGAACAGACACCCCACAGAGTGGGAGAAAATCATAGCAAATGAAACAACAGACAAGGAATTCATCTCCAAAACCTACAAGCAACTCAGACAACTCAGCACAGGAAAAACGAACAACCCAATCAAAAAATGGGAAAAAGATCTAAAGAGACGCCTCTCCAAAGAGGACATACAGATGGCCCAAAAGCACATGAAACGATGCTCAACCTCGCTTATCATTAGAGAAGTGCAAATTAAAACCACAATGAGATACCACCTCACACCCGTCAGAATGGCCATCTTCAAAGAATCGACAGACAACAAATGCTGGAGAGGGTGTGGAGAAAAGGGAACCCTCTTGCATTGCTGGTGGGAATGTAAACTGATACAACCTCTATGGAAGACAATATGGAGATTCCTTAAAAAACTAAAACTAGAAGCACCCTATGACCCTACAATTCCACTATTAGGCCTATATCCTGATGAAATCAAAACTGAAAGAAGCACCTGTACCCCAATGTTCATTGCAGCTCTGTATACAATAGCCAGAACATGGAAGCAACCTAGATGTCCATCGACAAATGAATGGATACAGAAGTCCTGGTACATATATACAATGGAATACTACTCAGCTGTTAAAAGAAATGCAGAGGACTCAGCCCTAATGAGGTGGCTAGCTCTAGAACCTATCATAAAAAGTGAAATAAGTCAAAAAAAGAAAGACAAGTACAGTATACTGACTCATATATATGGGATCTAGTAAGATGGTCATGATAACACATGCAGTGAACTCATAGAAAAACAGAGAATATATATAAGGACATTGTGGAGACAGAACAGTGGGAGGGAGGCATGGAGGGACTAACATGGAAACCTATACTGTCATGTGTGGAAAAGATAGCTATTGTCATTGTGCTAAGGGAATAGGAGTACCTACAATCACTTGGGGTGATGGTCTGGAGGGGTAGGAGTGGGGGAACTGGGTGGGGGGAGGATCCAGGGATATGCGTATGAATGATCTGGGAACATACATGTTGGTGAACAACAAAACTCTGTAAAATCTTTAAAATAAAGAATAAAAAAAAAATAAATAAATAAAAATAAAAATACCAATGATTGGGTGGTGGGAACAGCAGACATTTGTTTCTCAGGAAGTCCAAGATGAAGGTTTGGTTCTTCCAGCAGGTTTGGTTCTTGGGGAAAGCCCCCTTCTTGGCTTACAGATGGCTACCCTCTTGCTGTATCCTTGCATGGTAGAGAGAGAGCCCTCTGGTGTCTCTTCCTCTACCTACAAGGGCACTAATTCAAACAGAGGGCCTCCACCCTCATTGTAAATAGCTCTTTGCAGGAAACCACCCTCAGCAGGGAACCCTTTTGTCTTGTCACTTTAGCAGAGCTATATTGTAACTAACCTTAAACCAGGCACTTCCATGCACACCTTCCAAATCTGCTGATCACACAATACCTTGCCTAACTTGTTGGATCTTTCCATAGATCAAATAAGTAGAAATGAAGATGGCCAAATCTCTTCCTCACTCTGCCTTCAGTAATCTCACAAACAAACTATGTAAACAAACTCTGTGAACACAATAATACCTACAGAAAGATCACAAGAAGTCGATGAGCCTGCACTCATGGGAGATGGCAACCAGTCTGACCCCCTATCTAAATGATTAACTGAGATTAGTTCCCTTTAAATTTTCGTGGTTGAGTAGAATCTTGGGAGTTGGTTTTGGCGGGACATGAGTCCACCTTCTCCCCAGATTGTTGGCATTCTAATTAAAAGCAACTATTTTTTTTTTTACCAACAACTGCATCTCAGGTATTGATTTTTGAGTATTGAGGAGTCACACAGAGTTCAGTAACATCATGACAGCGTGGAAACCTAATCATATCCCAAAGGTGTCACCTCCTATCACCATTTAGGCAGTAGGTTTTCAACATATGAATTTGGAGGAAACACAAACATTCAGTCCACAACAGGCTTTTACATTGATGCCCTAATCGGACCTCCTCACTTTTGGCCTCATCTACATAGTTTTCAGATCTGTCTTTCTAAAATGCAGAAATGGCACATTATCCCCTAATGTAATAGTTTTCAATATACTCTATATTACTGAGTCATACTATTGATATTTGTGGTAGGTCAGAATCAGGTCCCAACTCTTCCATTTTAGCTTCATCTCCGATTACTCCTCTTCCTTCCCACTCTTCTTTGCTTATCTTGCTAAAACTTTTTTTTCTGCCTGCATCTGCTTGGCAAGGCAAATATTGCCCATTCTTTCTGGCCTAGATCAAATGTAATGGCTTTCGTGAAGTCTCCTCCCCAAACAGAATCAGTTATTCCCTTGTCCTGTTATTTATAGGTAAGTGGCTTTTAATGCTGATTGCATATTAAGATCACCTGGTTCTCCAAAAGGATCTATGTGTATATATACAGAGAGAGAAAACAAGAAATTCACTCACACAGTTACAAGGGCTGACGAGTTCCAAGCTCTGTGGTCAGCAAGCTGGAGATCCAGGAGAGCCAAATCTCTTCACTCATTTTCTGCCTTCCAGTAATCTGCTGATCACAATACCTTGCCTAACTTGTTGGATCTTTCCATAGATCAAATAAGTAGAAATGAAGATGGCCAAATCTCTTCCTCACTCTGCCTTCAGTAATCTCACAAACAAACTATGTAAACAAACTCTGTGAACACAATAATACCTACAGAAAGATCACAAGAAGTCGATGAGCCTGCACTCATGGGAGATGGCAACCAGTCTGACCCCCTATCTAAATGATTAACTGAGATTAGTTCCCTTTAAATTTTCGTGGTTGAGTAGAATCTTGGGAGTTGGTTTTGGCGGGACATGAGTCCACCTTCTCCCCAGATTGTTGGCATTCTAATTAAAAGCAACTATTTTTTTTTTTACCAACAACTGCATCTCAGGTATTGATTTTTGAGTATTGAGGAGTCACACAGAGTTCAGTAACATCATGACAGCGTGGAAACCTAATCATATCCCAAAGGTGTCACCTCCTATCACCATTTAGGCAGTAGGTTTTCAACATATGAATTTGGAGGAAACACAAACATTCAGTCCACAACAGGCTTTTACATTGATGCCCTAATCGGACCTCCTCACTTTTGGCCTCATCTACATAGTTTTCAGATCTGTCTTTCTAAAATGCAGAAATGGCACATTATCCCCTAATGTAATAGTTTTCAATATACTCTATATTACTGAGTCATACTATTGATATTTGTGGTAGGTCAGAATCAGGTCCCAACTCTTCCATTTTAGCTTCATCTCCGATTACTCCTCTTCCTTCCCACTCTTCTTTGCTTATCTTGCTAAAACTTTTTTTTCTGCCTGCATCTGCTTGGCAAGGCAAATATTGCCCATTCTTTCTGGCCTAGATCAAATGTAATGGCTTTCGTGAAGTCTCCTCCCCAAACAGAATCAGTTATTCCCTTGTCCTGTTATTTATAGGTAAGTGGCTTTTAATGCTGATTGCATATTAAGATCACCTGGTTCTCCAAAAGGATCTATGTGTATATATACAGAGAGAGAAAACAAGAAATTCACTCACACAGTTACAAGGGCTGACGAGTTCCAAGCTCTGTGGTCAGCAAGCTGGAGATCCAGGAGAGCCAATGATGTAGTTCAGGTTCACAGGCCAACAGATTCAAGATTCGGAAAGAGCCGATGCTTCAGTTCAAGTTTAAAGGCAGGAAAAACAAAACAAAACAAAAATGCCCTAGCATGAGGTCAACCAGACTGAAGGAATTTGCTCTTATTCAGGAGAAGGTCAGTTTTTTTTTGTTTTATTGAGACCTTCAACCCTCACAGTAACACCAGAATAATGTTTGACCAAATATCCAGGTACCCTTTGGCCCAGTCATGTCAATACATAAAACTGGCCATCATACCTGGGGAACTGTTAGAATATACTAACACTGCTAGCCCCATCCCAGAGCCTCTAGTTTCATCGGACAGGGGTAGAAGCTAAGCATCAACATGTTCATTATTCTAAACTTTCTCTTGCAGCAGGGTTAAGGGGAAACCAAGTAAATTACTCATATATACACCTCTAAGAGACAGTGGAATCTTTGAGGGTGAGGAATGTCCTTACCCTGATTACCTCAAACCTGCCTTCAAGGTAGCTAATACCAGATGCTGAACTGATTGCTTGTTCAGTAGCTAAGTCATGTCCAACTCTTTGGCACCCCATGGACTGCAGCATACCAAGCTTCTCTGTCCTCCAATAACTCCTGGAGTTTGCTCAAATTCATGTCCATTGAGTCAGTGATGCCATCCAACCATCTTGTCCTCTGCCTCCCCCTTCTCTTCCTGCACCCAATCTTTCCCAGGTGAATTGATGCTTCATGTTTAATTGAACCACATTGCAGAATCACTGTTACTGGTTGAATTGCTTGGTTACTTGAGTTGTGTCTGACTCTTTGTGACCCCATGGACTGTAGTCTGCCAGGATCCTATGCCCATGGGATTTTCCAGGCAAGAATACTGGAGTGGGTTGCCATTTCCTACTCCAGGGGACACTAGAGACTTGGGTTTGATCCCTGTGTCTCCTGCATTGGCAGGCAGACTCTTTACTACTGGTACCACCTGTGAAGCCTACAGGTTGAATTATATCCCCCTCCCGGAAAGACTTGAGACCTTCGAAATCCAAGCACTCTTGTGATACATATTGCAAGTCTCTTGAACTGAGCAATTTTCTAGAATGGATCATCTGAACTGGTCTCACGTCACAAACTACCTGTAGATCCACTAGAAATTAATAAGCAGGCACCTGGATTATCAATTCATCCTTTCTTCCCCAGAGCTTGATCAACTCAAGATCTGATGGATGAAATTCAGGATGAGTCTGTGGGCTTGGGTGTCCTGTGAAGGTCACCAAGAGGCGCAGCTGGCTCAGCCATCTGTCCCTCACTCTTTGACGTCTCTTCAAATTAAACACCCCACAGCCCGTGGTAAAATTGTTCCTGCTCTATACATAGCCAACTTGGCTTGAGTTGCACTGAAAATGCTACAGAGGAAGGGTGTCAGAGAGAAGAAAAAGGGAAGGCCACAGATGTAAGGGCAAATTTCATGGTTAGAGGACTGCTGTCTCTGAGGAATCTAAGAGCTCTCTCTGTAAAGGAGGTTTCCCCGGTAGGCTCTCCCCTCCACGGCTCTTGTGACTTTTTTCTTTTTAGGTTTTCCTTGATGTGGACCATTTTAAAAGTCTTTATTGAATTTGTTACAATATTGTTTCTATTTTATGTTTTGGTGTTTTGGCCCTGAGGTATGTGGGATCTTAGATCCCCAACCAGGGATTGAACCTGGTGCACACCCCCTGCATTGGAAGGTGAAATCTTAAACCATGGGGCCACCAGGGAAGTCCTTGTGATTTCTTTTTTTCCTAAGATCTCATGCAGCCAAGCAAATGTTCCGCCTCTCTCTCCCAGACTTTTTGCACAGCTTGACTTTATTTTGAGTCAGGAAATTGCTACAAGGTTACTTGAAGAAATACACACACAGGCCCCTTTCTGTGGCCTAGCCACACACTTCTAATTTCAATCACATCGCTGCAGAATTAAAATGGAAACTGGCCATAGGCAGCACATTGTTACTGATGTTTCCTGAAGCCATATCATTATAATATCATAATATAGTTTATGACTGGCCTACGATTTTATAGGACTGCTACAAACCTCACTTTGGCTCCCAAAGACAGGTGCTAAGTCTTCTAACTTCCCTTGTGTTCTCTGCCTTTTCTGCCTTTTCTCTACTATTTTCTCTGCCTTTTCTGTCCCTTCTTGACAGGCACTCCCTGCCACTGGCTGCCTTTAAATCCAGGTCCTCTCTGTGCACCGTGGTGTCAAGTCAGAGACGGAGGCTGTGCCCAGGAACAAGGGTCCTTGGTGCCACTGAGAGGTTCACCTGGTTCTCCATCCTTCCATCTCTGGAAAAGCCACATGTCACACTGGTGGTCTGGGGCATCCCTGGCGGCTCAGTCTACTAGGCAGGCAAAAAATACAGAGAACTCAAGGGTGGAGACACTGCTACGCTCATCTTTCTCAGAGGCTGGTTTTGTCTCTGCTTCTCTCTTAGAAGATGAGGCTTCCAACAGCTGGGATGACTCCGAGGGTCACTTCAGTGTCTGCATGATAGACTACTTGCTTATTTCTCCTCGTCTGTAGTTCCCTGGCGGTAAAGCAGGGCGGAAAGTCCAGAGCATTAGGAGTGTGCTGGATGGCTTGACTTGCTTGCCCTGCCCCTAACCTGGGCCATTCCCTCTCTAGACTGAAGAGGGCTTCTATAGCATGACGTCCCTTCTTCGAGTCAGGCCTGGCCTGGCTCAGCTCTGGCACCACCAGGGTGCTTGTCCCACATGCAGACTCTTAAGCTCCATCCTGGACGTCCTGAGTCTAACTCTGGTTTTCACAGGTGGTTCAGCTTGAGGAGTGGTGAGCCCTGGGGCTGGGTTCTGGCTGAGTGGTGTTTCTCTCAGGTGTGAGCAGTCCTGCGGTGGGAAGGGCCTGCCCAGCGCCCTTGGTGCCATGGGAGGCAAACTTTCGAGAACGTCTGCAGGCTCAGTGCCTTTACAGGTTATCATTGTGTCAGCAGAGCCACCTCTTTATGGAGATCATTTAATTAATGCTAATTGCTCTTGGCCTGTTGTGTGACTGGAGCAGGATTTACAGAACATCACCATAATCTAAAACCCTATAAAAGAGTCACTGCCTTTAGAGGCATTGCAACTCATGGCTGGAGACACCTTCAGATCTTTGATACATCATCCAGTGTATGAGTGCTGCCTGCATTTGCTTAATCCTCAGAGGTGCCCAGGCACTTCCTTTATGGGGGTGGGGGCAGCTGCATGTAAGTGAAGAGCCATGCTCCATTATCAGTGTGGCAGTTGGTAAGAATTTACTTTATAAAGAGAGATGGCTTCTGCAGTTTTACTATCTAATTCTGTCCTTTCATGGATTGCATAAATGCTGTTGCTGTTGCTGTTGCCTTCAGGCCAGTGGACGTATAAGTTGTTTCCACATTGCTTTGGCCCCCCATTGTTCCTCGTCTTAATGCCTGCAGGTCGAAAGAGCAAGGGGCAGGCTTGAGATCACTGACAGCGATGGTCCATGGAGACCCCCAACCCCCTCAGAGGAGGCTCACAGGGTACTTTCTGACGGCAGGTACCTCTGGAGCCACAGTGACAGGTCAGCAAGGACAGACAACTATTGAGCCAGGGGTCTGACTGCCGGTGCCAAACTCACGTCTAAGATCACAACCATTTGAGAAAAGAACCCGTCTGTCTTGTCGAGATTGACCTTTGGCCTCCTTGCCCCCTTTCTTGTCCCCCACCCTGGACCTTTTGTCTTAATCTCTCCATTCCCTTTTGTTCAAAAGGAACGTACATGTGTTTTCAGCGTGTTCACATTCTGCTTTAGTTAACTTCAACAGCAATTTAGTTCCCACAGTGATTACCCTCCTAGAGGAGTTGGCCCTCTGAAATGTTCACACCTTAAACTTGTGAAAATCATACCTCACGGTTTCTTTTCCACAGTGAATGTTGTCTTTACTTTCAGCTTGGGGAAGAATCTCTTGCAGGGTTCATGCATTCCATCCCCTCCCCAATCATAAGCAGTACTGCCTTGCTCAAGACCAAATCCTACCCATCTTCCCTGCGTCGGGTTTATTTTTACACTTGCTGTCTCCTGCAATCTCACTAAAATCCTGTGATGTTAAGCAGGGTAGGTATCGTAACAACTGTGTCACAGATAAAGGAACTGTGTTCAAGGAGGCTTTTTTCAGGAAGCAGAGCTGAGCTGAGACAAGGACCTCTGGCTCCCCGTTCCCAGCCTTCGTGGGCACCAAGGGCTGGCTCTGGCCTTCAGGCATGGTGGTGGCAGCAGCGCCGTGCCCCCTGGTCAGCCTCGCTTTCAGTCTACCTAGGGAAGGTCAAGGTCAAGAGCCTCACTGAGCACAGCATCCCCTCTGGGGTTTGGTTTGTATCCTGCTGTGAGCACAGGCCCTCATCTATCAGGGGAGTTCCCACAAACCCAGCCACTCTCTTCTGAGGCCAGCCCATGACTAAAAAGGCCTGGCTTCTCTCTGGACTCTGAGTCTGCATAGTGATTGGTCCGGGAGGCATGACCCATTTTTCTGCTCTGAGCAGGCATCTGCCATCTGTGGGCTCTCTCACCCAGATGATTCAGATTCTCTTAAATCCAGCTCCACTGTCACTTGTCATTTGTTCTGCGTCCCAGCTTTGCCTCATCTGCTCATCTAGAGATCTGAATTTCTGTCATTTCACTCGTTGCAATCTGTGGATGAATTGATACAGATTCAGTGATTCTCAGAAAAGAGAGAGAGAGAACGTGCTTCCCTTCCTCCCTCATTTATTAAGTGAGCATTTGCCTTGCCTCAACCGCAGGGCTGGGTGCTGGGTGCTGGGGCACACAAAGCTGGCCAAGCAGAGATGATTCCTGGCCTCTGGGAGCCAACATGCCAGTGGGCTCATCCCTTAGAGGAGCAACACAAAACAGACAAGAAAGAGGGAGCATTGAAAGTTAAATCCCTTCCATATCTGACTCGAATTAAGCTCCTGCATGGGGCTGACAGCCGGTCTTGTTTGCTGATAGATGCCCGGCACAGAAAAGTGCCTGGCATATGTTGGTGCTCAATTCACAGAGAATTGAGTCTGCATTACTGGCACCAGTTCTCCCTCTTCCCTTATTCACATCCTTCCCATGAGACTATCTCCCTGCTGCCTGGCTGGGACTGATGTGGGGCTAGGGAGGTACGTGATGAGCTCCCAGTGGAGGCCCCTCAGAGCTACTTACACCTTTCCACTCACTGTGGGGTTCTGTCACTGCCACGAGGAGAGCATGTCTGGCTAGTCCCCCAGTCTAAGGAAGGGGAGAGACCTTAGACCTGCAGTGTGGAGCGACTGCTCTGGCCTAGCCTGGGCTGTGTTAGCTCTGTCCATCCCCCACCCCACAGATGCAGGAGTGAGAGTCCAGCCAACATTAGCAGAGTGGATGCGGCTGAGCCTGGCCACCCATAGTGGGAAAACCACACTATTGCTATTTCAGCCATGGCAATTTGGGATGGTTTGTTATGCAGCATTATTATGAAAATAGCTCACTGACACCCTCTCTGTCTGTTACCTGATTTCTTTCAGGGCTGGACCTCTAAGGTGTTATCTACCCTTTTGGTTGTTCTAAAACCAGGAGCTGGCAAACGTTCTATAAACGTTCAGATAGTAACTGTTCCCATCTTTGAAGGCCCACACCTGGTCTCTGTGGCATACTCTCTTCCTCCCTCCCTCCCTCCATCCCTTTTTCTCTCCCTTCCTTTCTAGGCGCATTTTACATGAGAGCTTCCTAGTTAATGAAAGGAACTCTGGGAATCACTTGATCTCTGTCAGTTCATCTACAGATTGCAATGAGTAGAATGACAGAAATTCAGATCTCCAGATCAGCAGAAGATACAAAGCTGGGATGCAGAGCAAAGGACAAGTGACAGTGAGGAAGAATTTAAAAATTCAGATTTGAATCATTTGAGCCAGCCTCTGGGAGCCAACATGCCAGTGGGCTCATCCCTTAGAGGAGCAACACAAAACAGACAAGAAAGAGGGAGCATTGAAAGTTAAATCCCTTCCATATCTGACTCGAATTAAGCTCCTGCATGGGGCTGACAGCCGGTCTTGTTTGCTGATAGATGCCCGGCACAGAAAAGTGCCTGGCATATGTTGGTGCTCAATTCACAGAGAATTGAGTCTGCATTACTGGCACCAGTTCTCCCTCTTCCCTTATTCACATCCTTCCCATGAGACTATCTCCCTGCTGCCTGGCTGGGACTGATGTGGGGCTAGGGAGGTACGTGATGAGCTCCCAGTGGAGGCCCCTCAGAGCTACTTACACCTTTCCACTCACTGTGGGGTTCTGTCACTGCCACGAGGAGAGCATGTCTGGCTAGTCCCCCAGTCTAAGGAAGGGGAGAGACCTTAGACCTGCAGTGTGGAGCGACTGCTCTGGCCTAGCCTGGGCTGTGTTAGCTCTGTCCATCCCCCACCCCACAGATGCAGGAGTGAGAGTCCAGCCAACATTAGCAGAGTGGATGCGGCTGAGCCTGGCCACCCATAGTGGGAAAACCACACTATTGCTATTTCAGCCATGGCAATTTGGGATGGTTTGTTATGCAGCATTATTATGAAAATAGCTCACTGACACCCTCTCTGTCTGTTACCTGATTTCTTTCAGGGCTGGACCTCTAAGGTGTTATCTACCCTTTTGGTTGTTCTAAAACCAGGAGCTGGCAAACGTTCTATAAACGTTCAGATAGTAACTGTTCCCATCTTTGAAGGCCCACACCTGGTCTCTGTGGCATACTCTCTTCCTCCCTCCCTCCCTCCATCCCTTTTTCTCTCCCTTCCTTTCTAGGCGCATTTTACATGAGAGCTTCCTAGTTAATGAAAGGAACTCTGGGAATCACTTGATCTCTGTCAGTTCATCTACAGATTGCAATGAGTAGAATGACAGAAATTCAGATCTCCAGATCAGCAGAAGATACAAAGCTGGGATGCAGAGCAAAGGACAAGTGACAGTGAGGAAGAATTTAAGAGAATTCAGATTTGAATCATTTGAGCCAGGATCTTCATCTGGACTCTTGCTCTAGGTCTCTTTTAATTTGAAGGATATTAAGGACCAGCTTCAGAATCCCTTTAGTCATTCCTTTCAGCATTTAAAATGACAAAAAAAAATAATAATATGTAAAACATAGGTTCATTTGAATACTTATCAGCCACACACAAAAAATGTTGCCATTTGCAGCAACATGGATGGACTTGGAGAGCATTATACTAAGTGAAATAAGTCAGAGAAAGACAAATAACTGTATGATATCATTTATATATAGAATCTAGAAAATACAGCAAACTAACGAATACAACAAAAAAGAAGCAGATTCACAGATATAGAGAACAGACTAGTGGTGACCACTGCAGGGGTGGGGGAGTGGGGTACAAACTAATTGGGTGTAAGATAGGCCCAAGGATGTACTGTATAACACAGGGAATAGAGCCAATATTTTGTAATAACTATAAATGGAAAATAGCCTTTAAAATTGTATGAACATTTTTTTTAATAAAAAGGTTCAATTAAATTTTGCAAAAAGTACAAAATGGTATACAGTGAAGATTGTCACCTGCTCACTCTTGTCCCTTGTTACCTGATTTCCCTCGATGAAGGCACTGCTGTTGCGAATTCCTGGTGTGTCCTACATGAGGTCTTCTTTGCATATAGAGGCATACACAGGTATATACCTTTCCTTTTTAAACATGAATGAGAACCTAGTTCACATGTTGCTTGGAAGGACATTTAATGTCAGAACACATACGACCACAGCCTTCTTCTATTATTATTATTATTATTATGAAATATTTATCTGCTTGGCTGTGCTAGGTCTTAGTTGTGGCATGCAGGATCTTCAATCTTCATTGCAGTATTCAGGATCTAGTTCCCTGACCATTGATCAACACAGATCTGAACTGAGAGCAGGAAGTCTGGACCACCAGGGAAGTCCTACACATCATTCTTTTAAATGAATGTATAGGGTGTATGTCTGTATACACACTGCTACTGTATATAATATAGGTAATTATAAAGACCTACTGTGTAGCACAGGGAACTCTACTCAGTACTCTGTAATGGCCTGTATAGGAAAAGAATCCAAGAAAGAGTCTAAAATCTATATGGGATATATGTACAACTGATTCACTGTGGTATACAGCAGAAACAGACACAACATTTTAAATCAATTATACTCAAATTAAAGATTAAAAAAAGAATGTATAGCATAAGGTAAACGAATTTGGGCTTGAATTACGTAAGATATGGCAAAGCTTGGGTTTCAATAAATGTGAAAATATCTCCAGAATTTCATCCCCAAGGATGAAATGGTAGGGGGAAGGGATAGTTAAGGCATTTGGGATGAATGTGTACACACTGCTGTATGTAAAACGGATAACCAACAAAGACCTACTGTGTAACACGGGGAACTCTGCTCAATGTTATGTGACAACCTAAATGGGAAAAGAATTTGAAAAAGAACAGATACATGTATATTATAACTGAATTACTTTGCTATATACCTGAAACTATCACAATATTTTTAATCAACTATCCTTCAATAAAAGTAAAAGTTAAAAGGGAAGGAAAACTATAAAATGCACTCATTTAAAGTATATACTTTAAAAAATATGTATATGTCACTAGAACTGTTAATACTACTCACATCAAATGTTCAAATAAGTATTGAATTTCTATTTGACATGTGAATGCCATGATATTTACCACATAAAGTCTCTTATATGTTAAAACCTGTTCTGATTTAAAAAATTTTTTGAAACATAATTGATTTACAATGTTATGACAGTTTCAGCATGTATGTTTTATTAATATAGTTTGATCTTATTTAATAAAAAGGTTGGTCCCTATCTCTTTAAAAAAAAGAAATTTCACCCCCAGTTTGCCTTAAGTGGGGTCAACAACTATGGCCTGCTGACTCACCATCTGGTTTATTAATACCCATGAGTTAAAAAGGATGTTTACTTCCTGAAAAAAAATCAAAAGAAGAATCATACTTCAGGTCAGATGAAAACTATATGACACTCAAATTTCAGTGTTTATAAATAAAGTTTTATTGAGACACAGCTCCACTCAACATTGATATATGTTTATTGCTGCTTTTGAACTACAATGACAGAGCTGAGAGATCCTGACAGAGACCATATGACCACAAAGCTTAAAAGATCTACTATCCGGATACTTATAGGAAAAGTAGGCTGGCCTCTGACATAATAACAATTATAGTTCAGCATTTTAACCATTTAAATTTTGGTGATGGGTGTATACTGTTAGCACATATTCTTTTCTGGTGAGAGTTAAGGAATTCTTTGGGAGAAACTCAGGAATCTGAGTTTACTGACTCAGGGGCTGAATCTACTGTAATTTTACATCAAAAAGAAAACAGGTTCATTTGTCTTATCTGAAATCCAAAAGCCAAGATGCAATAGTTATCAAAAGTTATTTAAAAATTCAATCAAAACCAGACTTACTAATGGATTGAAAAGAATAACTCCCTGACTTTTCCTGTAAGCATGTTCTTAATTTAGAAATTAGCCTTACATTAGCAAATAAAATACAAAATAGAGTTTGTACTAAAGCGAACTGAATTTTGGTTCTTTTCATTCTCAGAGATGAATCAAACAGGGCAGCAAATGACCTTTTCCAGGTCTGGAGCTGAAAAATTTTCAAAGATGGTAAATCCTTATTTGTGTGTTATTTAGGGATGTGTCATGGCTAACAGGGCTTCCCTGGTGGCTCTAGTGGCGATGAAACTGCCTGCAGGGCAGGAGACCCGGCTTCCACCCCTGGGTTGAGAAGATCCCCTGGAGAAGGGAATGGTAACCCATTCCAGTATTCTTGCTTGGAGAATTCTATGGACAGAGGAGCCTGATGGGCTATTGTCCATTGGATTGCAAAGAGTTGGACATGACTAAACAACTAACACTTTCACTTTTTTCATGTCAAAAGAAATTTCACCCCAGTTTGCCTTAAGTGGGGTCAACAACTATGGCCTGCTGACTCACCATCTGGTTTATTAATACCCATGAGTTAAAAGGATGTTTACTTCCTGAAAAAAAATCAAAAGAAGAATCATACTTCAGGTCAGATGAAAACTATATGACACTCAAATTTCAGTGTTTATAAATAAAGTTTTATTGAGACACAGCTCCACTCAACATTGATATATGTTTATTGCTGCTTTTGAACTACAATGACAGAGCTGAGAGATCCTGACAGAGACCATATGACCACAAAGCTTAAAAGATCTACTATCCGGATACTTATAGGAAAAGTAGGCTGGCCTCTGACATAATAACAATTATAGTTCAGCATTTTAACCATTTAAATTTTGGTGATGGGTGTATACTGTTAGCACATATTCTTTTCTGGTGAGAGTTAAGGAATTCTTTGGGAGAAACTCAGGAATCTGAGTTTACTGACTCAGGGGCTGAATCTACTGTAATTTTACATCAAAAAGAAAACAGGTTCATTTGTCTTATCTGAAATCCAAAAGCCAAGATGCAATAGTTATCAAAAGTTATTTAAAAATTCAATCAAAACCAGACTTACTAATGGATTGAAAAGAATAACTCCCTGACTTTTCCTGTAAGCATGTTCTTAATTTAGAAATTAGCCTTACATTAGCAAATAAAATACAAAATAGAGTTTGTACTAAAGCGAACTGAATTTTGGTTCTTTTCATTCTCAGAGATGAATCAAACAGGGCAGCAAATGACCTTTTCCAGGTCTGGAGCTGAAAAATTTTCAAAGATGGTAAATCCTTATTTGTGTGTTATTTAGGGATGTGTCATGGCTAACAGGGCTTCCCTGGTGGCTCTAGTGGCGATGAAACTGCCTGCAGGGCAGGAGACCCGGCTTCCACCCCTGGGTTGAGAAGATCCCCTGGAGAAGGGAATGGTAACCCATTCCAGTATTCTTGCTTGGAGAATTCTATGGACAGAGGAGCCTGATGGGCTATTGTCCATTGGATTGCAAAGAGTTGGACATGACTAAACAACTAACACTTTCACTTTTTTCATGTCTAACAGTGCTTTTGCTCAAAAGATTTAAAAATGAAAGTATAATATGTGTAAGGAATGGAGTTTCCCCCATGTTTGCAATAGTAGCATTAGTAATATAAGTATTTCAGATATTTGCATCTAAAGGTCTTGCACTACCACTAGCACTAGCTGGTCCAGCACTACCAGGTGGTGCTAGTGGTAAAGAACCTGCCTGCCAATGCAGGAGCTGTAAGAGACATGGGTTTGATCGTTGGGTCAGGGAAATCCCCTGAAGAAGGGAATGGCAACCCACTTCGGTATTCTCGCCTGGAGAATCCCATGGACTGAGGAGTCTGGCAGGCTATGGTCCATAAGGTTGCAAAGAATCAGACATGACTGAAGTGAATTAGCACACAAAAAGGTCTTAAAGTGATCTCAACTTGAATAAATAACATCAGAAGCTTTTAGAAAGTCAAAGGAAAAGCAAAAATCACTTCAATCATAAGGAAAGTATTTCAGATTCTGTATCTAGTTTAACAATAAAGATAAGAAGTAAATTAAAAAGAAAAAGGTAATCAACAAGAAATACATCTAGAAAAGAAATATTTCTGACCAGCCTTACTCATTTTTTTGACTGGTCTTTCAGACCTGCAGTGGAAGATGGAAATCCATGGTACGGATTATAGTTAAGAGAGTGAAAAAGAGGGGTAAGCCTTCTGGAAAGCTGTCCATCTGTGAACTTAAGAGTTGTCATCCATGACGTGTTTGTTGAGCCTGAAATAATTAGTATTTAATGTTTTGTGAAGTTAGGGGGCAGCAGGCAATATAAGTGTATTCACTCTTCTAATTGAGGAACAGAGAGGTTATCTAAGTTAGAACTCAGAGCTGAAACCATTACCAGACATTTCAAAACAGTTAACCAGCAATTCAGGTGTCTTCCTCAATCATGAGGCATCATCATAGCCTGTTAGGTTCAAAGCACTGATCCAGGCATAGTGGGACCCAAAGACATGTAAAACAAGGCTCTTGCCTGTCTGGAAGAAAGAATGGTATAAGTTAGGCATATAGTAAGTTATTATAGCATTTTCTTTTTAGTAAATAAAGGAGGAGGGTTTCCAATTGGGGTTTGATGCAAAATTAAGAGTGGGGCATATACGTTTGGTTCTAAGAAGTAAGAGGTATGCCTCCTCTCCTTATTTTCATTGGAAAACTCACTTGCCTACATGAACCTCCTTTTAGGGCTGGTTGAGCCTGCACTACCAGGTGGTGCTAGTGGTAAAGAACCTGCCTGCCAATGCAGGAGCTGTAAGAGACATGGGTTTGATCGTTGGGTCAGGGAAATCCCCTGAAGAAGGGAATGGCAACCCACTTCGGTATTCTCGCCTGGAGAATCCCATGGACTGAGGAGTCTGGCAGGCTATGGTCCATAAGGTTGCAAAGAATCAGACATGACTGAAGTGAATTAGCACACAAAAAGGTCTTAAAGTGATCTCAACTTGAATAAATAACATCAGAAGCTTTTAGAAAGTCAAAGGAAAAGCAAAAATCACTTCAATCATAAGGAAAGTATTTCAGATTCTGTATCTAGTTTAACAATAAAGATAAGAAGTAAATTAAAAAGAAAAAGGTAATCAACAAGAAATACATCTAGAAAAGAAATATTTCTGACCAGCCTTACTCATTTTTTTGACTGGTCTTTCAGACCTGCAGTGGAAGATGGAAATCCATGGTACGGATTATAGTTAAGAGAGTGAAAAAGAGGGGTAAGCCTTCTGGAAAGCTGTCCATCTGTGAACTTAAGAGTTGTCATCCATGACGTGTTTGTTGAGCCTGAAATAATTAGTATTTAATGTTTTGTGAAGTTAGGGGGCAGCAGGCAATATAAGTGTATTCACTCTTCTAATTGAGGAACAGAGAGGTTATCTAAGTTAGAACTCAGAGCTGAAACCATTACCAGACATTTCAAAACAGTTAACCAGCAATTCAGGTGTCTTCCTCAATCATGAGGCATCATCATAGCCTGTTAGGTTCAAAGCACTGATCCAGGCATAGTGGGACCCAAAGACATGTAAAACAAGGCTCTTGCCTGTCTGGAAGAAAGAATGGTATAAGTTAGGCATATAGTAAGTTATTATAGCATTTTCTTTTTAGTAAATAAAGGAGGAGGGTTTCCAATTGGGGTTTGATGCAAAATTAAGAGTGGGGCATATACGTTTGGTTCTAAGAAGTAAAGAGGTATGCCTCCCTCTCCCTTATTTTCATTGGAAAACTCACTTCGCCTACATGAACCTCCTTTTAGGGCTGGTTGAGCCTGCACTGATGGATGCAGTAGGATCATAACTTTTTTTGGGCGGGTGGGGAGTGGGGAGGGGAGGGAGGAGGGTGGGTGGGCCACTTCTATTGGTCTTTCATTTGTCTATTTTCATCTGTCTTTGTTCTTTGGCCCGTGTGGGCCTCCCATCACGGTGGCCTCTGTTGTCACAGAGCATTGGCTCTGGGTGCGTGTGCTCCAGAGCTCCAGCTCAGTAATTGGACACATCAGTCCAGCTGCTCCGTGGCACGTGGGATCTTCCCAGGCCAGGGATCGAACCGGCACCCCCTGCACTGCAAGGCGATGTCCTTACCCACTGGACTACCAGGGAAGCCCAGATCATAACTTTTTGTAGACTGAGTTCTCTTTTTAATCTTTGATCCAATTGGAATTTTTTTTTAATTAATTAATTAATTTATTTTTGGGCGGGAGTCGGGTTGGGGAGGGAGGGGAGCAGGCAGGCCACCTCTATTGGTCCTTCATTTGTCTGTTTTCATCCGTCTTTGTTCTCTGGCCCGTGTGGGCCTCCCATCGCGGTGGCGTCTGTTGTTGCTGAGCACCGGCTCTGGGTGCGTGTGCTCCAGAGCTCCAGCTCAGTAATTGGACACATCAGTCCAGCTGCTCCGTGGCACGTGGGATCTTCCCAGGCCAGGGATCGAACCGGCACCCCCTGCACTGCAAGGCGATGTCCTTACCCACTGGACTACCAGGGAAGCCCAGATCATAACTTTTTGTAGACTGAGTTCTCTTTTTAATCTTTGATCCAATTGGAATTTTTTTTTAATTAATTAATTAATTTATTTTTGGGCGGGAGTCGGGTTGGGGAGGGAGGGGAGCAGGCAGGCCACCTCTATTGGTCCTTCATTTGTCTGTTTTCATCCGTCTTTGTTCTCTGGCCCGTGTGGGCCTCCCATCGCGGTGGCGTCTGTTGTTGCTGAGCACCGGCTCTGGGCACATGCGCTCCAGAGCTCCAGCTCAGTAACTGGACACGTAGGTCCAGCCGCTCCGTGGCACGTGGGATCTTCCCAGGCCAGGGATTGAACCGGCGCCCCTTGCACTGCAAAGCGGTGTCCTTACCCACTGGACCACCAGGGGAAGCCCCCAATTGGAATTTATTTTGGTTAACTGTATATATATTTTTTTCTCCCAAACAACTAATAGTCTTTGCAGCATTTATTTAGTAATGGGCTGTTCCCTTTTCCCACGGACTCAGGAAATATTCATAGTCACCATTTACTGAATGCCTCTTATGTGTCAGGAGCCTTGGTATCTTTTGTGATGAACCTGTGCATCTTCTTGGTGACTCAGGCTCTGAAGTTCCTTCCTTTGTTTGGTAAATTCTCCATCTTGTGACTCTTGCTGGGAAAGAGAGTTTGTCTTGATTAGAAAGCTTGAAAGTGCCAAGAGCTTATTCCCCATGTTCCTCTGCCGTTAGACAAAGAACACGTGATTTAGGCTCAAACAACCAATGGACCCATTCAGTCTTCACAACTGAAATTATTGATCTTGGGAAGGTGGACTGAGCAAAGGCCGTTCTGCTGTGGTATGTCGACAGTTCCTACTTCCCAGGAGCACATGGGACCGGGCGAACAGTGAGTGCTCAGTGGTGGGACAGTGAGTCTCCGTGTGCTCTTTGGTGCCATGAATTTCTGCTATCCTGACTCCCACACAGTCTTCCTGCATCCTTCCTTTCCCTATGTCTGATTCTCCAACCTCCCAAAAAATTTCATAAGCAACATGATAGTCTTGAATGGATTACTCTTCTACCTCAGTTAGCCAGAGTATGTCTCTGTTACTCAAACTGAAAACCTTGACTGATACATGCAGAGTATCATTTGATTCTCAAGTCTTCACACCTTTCAAGACACACATCATCACACTCATTAGGTTTAGGTAATTTGTATTCAGTAAGAGAACTGACTTGCTTAAAAGCACACAGCTACATAGTGATAGAACTGGAATTTAAATCCAGGTTCCAAGACAAGTGTTCTTTCTCATACATGTGTGTGTGCTCAGTTGCTTCAGTCGTGTCTGTCTCTTTGAGACCCTATAGACTGTAGCCCATCAGGCTCCTCTGTCCATGGGATTCTCCAGGCAAGAATACTGGAGTGGGTTGCCATGCCTTCCTCCAGGGAATCTTCTGACCCAGGAACTGAAGCCAAGTCTTTTATGTTTCCTGCATTGGCAGGTGGGTTCTTTACCACTATGTGTGTATATATGTATATATGTATATGTATGTATACACACACACACACATATCATTTTATTTTTTGCCTCTTCTTGAATGTTTCTTTTTATAGATAAGCAATTGGATACTTTTGTTATGTTTTTCAAAATCATGGAGGGACAAGTTATCAGCTATAATTTAAGACGTTTCATCCCTTAAAGATAAAAAGGAGCTCTTGGTCACTGTTGCTGGGTAAGTAAATTGGTGCAGTCACTATATAAAACTGTATAAAGTTTCCTTAGAAAACTAAAACTAGAAGTACCATATGATTCAACACTTCTACTCCTGGGCATATATCTGGAGGAAATGAAAACCCTAATTTGAAAAGACACACATGCATTGCAATGTTCACAGCAGCACTATTTACAATCACCAAGACACAGAAGAACCCGATTGTCCATCAAGAGACGAATGGCTTAAGAAGATGTATTGTGAAACCTTTAAAATAAAGAATTAAAAAAAGAAGATATATTGTGGATATATAGTGGAACATTACTTAACCATAAAAAAGAACGAAGTTCTGCTCTTTGAAATAATGTGAATGGACTTAGAGAGCATCATACTTGGAGAAGTAAGTCAGACAGAGAAAGATAGATACTGTATGATATTAATACGTGGAATCAAAAAATAATTCAAATGGATCTACATACAAAACAGAGATAGACTCATAGACACAGAAAACAAATTTATACCTACTGGGGTGGGAGGGAGGCGGATTAAGTGTATGTGATTAACAGAAACTATTAAAATACAAACTAGATAAGCAGCAAAAATTTACTGTATGGCATAGGGAATTTCTCCAACATTTACATAGTGATAGAACTGGAATTTAAATCCAGGTTCCAAGACAAGTGTTCTTTCTCATACATGTGTGTGTGCTCAGTTGCTTCAGTCGTGTCTGTCTCTTTGAGACCCTATAGACTGTAGCCCATCAGGCTCCTCTGTCCATGGGATTCTCCAGGCAAGAATACTGGAGTGGGTTGCCATGCCTTCCTCCAGGGAATCTTCTGACCCAGGAACTGAAGCCAAGTCTTTTATGTTTCCTGCATTGGCAGGTGGGTTCTTTACCACTATGTGTGTATATATGTATATATGTATATGTATGTATACACACACACACACATATCATTTTATTTTTTGCCTCTTCTTGAATGTTTCTTTTTATAGATAAGCAATTGGATACTTTTGTTATGTTTTTCAAAATCATGGAGGGACAAGTTATCAGCTATAATTTAAGACGTTTCATCCCTTAAAGATAAAAAGGAGCTCTTGGTCACTGTTGCTGGGTAAGTAAATTGGTGCAGTCACTATATAAAACTGTATAAAGTTTCCTTAGAAAACTAAAACTAGAAGTACCATATGATTCAACACTTCTACTCCTGGGCATATATCTGGAGGAAATGAAAACCCTAATTTGAAAAGACACACATGCATTGCAATGTTCACAGCAGCACTATTTACAATCACCAAGACACAGAAGAACCCGATTGTCCATCAAGAGACGAATGGCTTAAGAAGATGTATTGTGAAACCTTTAAAATAAAGAATTAAAAAAAAAAAGAAGATATATTGTGGATATATAGTGGAACATTACTTAACCATAAAAAAGAACGAAGTTCTGCTCTTTGAAATAATGTGAATGGACTTAGAGAGCATCATACTTGGAGAAGTAAGTCAGACAGAGAAAGATAGATACTGTATGATATTAATACGTGGAATCAAAAAATAATTCAAATGGATCTACATACAAAACAGAGATAGACTCATAGACACAGAAAACAAATTTATACCTACTGGGGTGGGAGGGAGGGGCGGATTAAGTGTATGTGATTAACAGAAACTATTAAAATACAAACTAGATAAGCAGCAAAAATTTACTGTATGGCATAGGGAATTTCTCCAACATTTTATAACAACCTATCATGGAATCTAAACTGCAAAGTCACCATGCTGTACATTTGAACCTAGCTAGCACTATGATTTTTTACGAGATGCTTCATGCTTAATATTATTTTCACGTAGTGGGGTTACGTGAGGTGTTTCTAGCTCCTGCATGTGCATGTGTGCACCCACCCACACATGGACCCGCAAATCTGCACTTATGTGAAGATTTTTGATTTTTATCTAAAGATTTTTTGTTTGTTCACTTCAGCATATTTTAAAACTCCCCGGACACAGGAATTGTAGCAGGGTTTACCTGAAAACCTCTTTCACGTTCAGGCTGGCCCATATGCCTCTGAGAAGAGTACAGACTTGAGGGTGAAGAAAGTCTCAGGCTTTATTTATTTATTTTAGTCTTGCTTTGTTACTGCAGAAAGCATCATGGTTCACTTTCAGGCTTCCAGTTTTTTCCTCCAAGTAAAATTCTGATGCTGCAGGAATTCTCACTGAGCAAAGATTCAGCAAATAAGTCCCAGGAGACTATCTGATTTGTGTTTGCACATAATTTTCCTAGTGTGGATCCTAGGTAACTGAAAGGCTAAATAACATCCATGGTCCTGGAAGAATTTCTTCAATTATGGAGCTGTTGAAGCTCTGTTAAGAACCGTGGAACTCATAGTCCCCGCCTGGTCCAATAAGCCAAAAAGGGTAATTTCCACCTCTTAAGAGGATGTGGATTTGATACATGTATATTCATCTCAAGTGAAGAGAAGCTGTCTTTTGATTCAGGAAGATAGCAGGCTTTTCCTTCTCTCTTGCAGTGAAACATTCAAGTAAAAACATCCTTGTGAGAATTCCTCATAGGAAATTCCGGGCATCTGCTTAGATAAAAAAGGCACCGAGTTATTTATTTTCTCTGACAGAGAAAACCTTTTCTGCACACTGAGTTCTCTCTTGGAAGGCCTGTGGCTTGGCTCTGGGAATTGAGAGATGCTAGAAGATGGAGTGAGGCTCTTGTTGTGGATTCTGGGTGTGGACAGATGCTGACAGCCACACGTCAACTGGGCTGCAGCATCCAGCTGCCTCTGTTGCAGGCACAGACTCTGTGGTGCTAGGACATTTCTGAGACTCAACACATTTATTCCAGATTCAGGTAATTCTTTGGTACCACCATTTACACAGGTATTGCTAGCCTGCCTCGGTTAGCAGTGAGGATAACATCAGAAACGGAGCTTGGCTTGTAGCAAGCAGGAAAGCTGACTTCTGAAATTAAAATTGGATTAGCCATAGTACCTCCTATCTCTGAAAGCTGTGTTGAATAATAAGCTGAAATGGAATGCTATGCCCAGGAAATTTATGCCACATTTGCAGCAACATTTCCAATAAAAATTGAATTGATGAGCAGAGAGTTAATCATGTTGTAACAGTACATAATCTCATGAACCACTCTCCACTGGAGTCCTAATGAACTGGTGGTGGGCCCCGAGCTAGCCAGTGATGTTTCCTGCCCTGGCTTTCTGTGAACAAGAAGCAGGCGAGCAGGCACAATGGCTTCTGTGGAGAGCCAGTGAAGAAACGGGATTTTCCTATAAAAAGCCTACACTTTTAGTTTGTCCTGATTTGGAACAGATTAAGCTGTTTTGCTAGCTAAAGGTGTGGTGTCAATGACTCAAAATGAATTTCTCATCTAGGCACATTCTGAAAGGTCCATAGAGAAAATACTCCTAGATGAACTGAAAGGGACAAAATGATAGTTTCTATTTTGCTGTTTTTAAGCAGTGACCTGTAAGCCAGGGTGATTAGGTATTAATGGTCCTTTCTCTACTGCAGTGAAACATTCAAGTAAAAACATCCTTGTGAGAATTCCTCATAGGAAATTCCGGGCATCTGCTTAGATAAAAAAGGCACCGAGTTATTTATTTTCTCTGACAGAGAAAACCTTTTCTGCACACTGAGTTCTCTCTTGGAAGGCCTGTGGCTTGGCTCTGGGAATTGAGAGATGCTAGAAGATGGAGTGAGGCTCTTGTTGTGGATTCTGGGTGTGGACAGATGCTGACAGCCACACGTCAACTGGGCTGCAGCATCCAGCTGCCTCTGTTGCAGGCACAGACTCTGTGGTGCTAGGACATTTCTGAGACTCAACACATTTATTCCAGATTCAGGTAATTCTTTGGTACCACCATTTACACAGGTATTGCTAGCCTGCCTCGGTTAGCAGTGAGGATAACATCAGAAACGGAGCTTGGCTTGTAGCAAGCAGGAAAGCTGACTTCTGAAATTAAAATTGGATTAGCCATAGTACCTCCTATCTCTGAAAGCTGTGTTGAATAATAAGCTGAAATGGAATGCTATGCCCAGGAAATTTATGCCACATTTGCAGCAACATTTCCAATAAAAATTGAATTGATGAGCAGAGAGTTAATCATGTTGTAACAGTACATAATCTCATGAACCACTCTCCACTGGAGTCCTAATGAACTGGTGGTGGGCCCCGAGCTAGCCAGTGATGTTTCCTGCCCTGGCTTTCTGTGAACAAGAAGCAGGCGAGCAGGCACAATGGCTTCTGTGGAGAGCCAGTGAAGAAACGGGATTTTCCTATAAAAAGCCTACACTTTTAGTTTGTCCTGATTTGGAACAGATTAAGCTGTTTTGCTAGCTAAAGGTGTGGTGTCAATGACTCAAAATGAATTTCTCATCTAGGCACATTCTGAAAGGTCCATAGAGAAAATACTCCTAGATGAACTGAAAGGGACAAAATGATAGTTTCTATTTTGCTGTTTTTAAGCAGTGACCTGTAAGCCAGGGTGATTAGGTATTAATGGTCCTTTCTCTACTGCAGTGAAAAAGAACTTGCTTTAGCATTCTTCCAAACAAATGAAAAATACATTTGTGATCTCCTTTCAACTCTTTGAAATTCCAATACTGAGTATTTTGTAAGCAGTATACATTCGATCCCTCTAGTGATCATGGACTCTGCTGTTAATATGTATACACAAAGCCTGAAAAATCAGCTCTTGGTGCAATCTGCTGTTGTGTTTTGAGTGAGGACTCATGACTGCAGATTTAAATGGTACCTACAGAGAAAGCTTATCTGATTTTTTAAAAAATGATGTTTCCTTTCCAGGTAAAGTGTCGAAAGAATTCTTTCAGTTAATTTTTCTGGAATCCAATGAAAACGTATGACTCCATTTTCCTCCTCCCTCAAGGAACAATTAACCATTGCTCAAAGACTAATGCCACAGTCTGAAATTTTTATTGAAAAGAACTATCCTCCTTGCCAAATTTAGATTTAAATTCTGAATGTAAAAGATTGACATTTAAATGGCTTTTGAAGTGGCTCACCAAAGTTAGAAAACACCCAGGTGACTACACGTTGTCTAGTTCATAAATAAATCACATTTGTGGCATTGCAGCTTTGATGGGAGTCAAGTAGTGTTGTAAAATTATGGTGAGCATTGTGCTGGGATCAGTCTCTTGTGGGTGGAAAGAACTCATTGTCTATCAGATGTGTATTATCATTCTGAGCACTGTCTTGGTTCGAAAAAGTATCCAAATGTTGACGATTTACTAAGGCAATGCAAATTGATCAGCCCAGAATATGGGACTTACAGAAAGAAAAGAAATGGGCCTTTTTCATATCTGAGCAGGCGAGCAGGCACAATGGCTTCTGTGGAGAGCCAGTGAAGAAACGGGATTTTCCTATAAAAAGCCTACACTTTTAGTTTGTCCTGATTTGGAACAGATTAAGCTGTTTTGCTAGCTAAAGGTGTGGTGTCAATGACTCAAAATGAATTTCTCATCTAGGCACATTCTGAAAGGTCCATAGAGAAAATACTCCTAGATGAACTGAAAGGGACAAAATGATAGTTTCTATTTTGCTGTTTTTAAGCAGTGACCTGTAAGCCAGGGTGATTAGGTATTAATGGTCCTTTCTCTACTGCAGTGAAAAAGAACTTGCTTTAGCATTCTTCCAAACAAATGAAAAATACATTTGTGATCTCCTTTCAACTCTTTGAAATTCCAATACTGAGTATTTTGTAAGCAGTATACATTCGATCCCTCTAGTGATCATGGACTCTGCTGTTAATATGTATACACAAAGCCTGAAAATCAGCTCTTGGTGCAATCTGCTGTTGTGTTTTGAGTGAGGACTCATGACTGCAGATTTAAATGGTACCTACAGAGAAAGCTTATCTGATTTTTTAAAAAATGATGTTTCCTTTCCAGGTAAAGTGTCGAAAGAATTCTTTCAGTTAATTTTTCTGGAATCCAATGAAAACGTATGACTCCATTTTCCTCCTCCCTCAAGGAACAATTAACCATTGCTCAAAGACTAATGCCACAGTCTGAAATTTTTATTGAAAAGAACTATCCTCCTTGCCAAATTTAGATTTAAATTCTGAATGTAAAAGATTGACATTTAAATGGCTTTTGAAGTGGCTCACCAAAGTTAGAAAAACACCCAGGTGACTACACGTTGTCTAGTTCATAAATAAATCACATTTGTGGCATTGCAGCTTTGATGGGAGTCAAGTAGTGTTGTAAAATTATGGTGAGCATTGTGCTGGGATCAGTCTCTTGTGGGTGGAAAGAACTCATTGTCTATCAGATGTGTATTATCATTCTGAGCACTGTCTTGGTTCGAAAAAGTATCCAAATGTTGACGATTTACTAAGGCAATGCAAATTGATCAGCCCAGAATATGGGACTTACAGAAAGAAAAGAAATGGGCTCATTAATTCTAGATGTGGAAGACTCCAGAACAGTTATTGGGAACTCTCTTAAAAATTTTTATTTTTTCACCTCCTCATTTGGCTCCTCTAAAACCTATGAAACCCCTTTGATCTGTTCTGTCCAATAGAGTAGCCACTAGCCCCAGGTGGTTATTTTAAAATGAGTTAATTAAAAACTAAAATTAAAAAGTCAGTTCCTCAGTGGCCTTAGTCCCATCTCCAATGCTCAGTAGCCGTGTGTGGCACTGCATTGACTGGTGCAGACTGCACATCTTCATCTTTGCAAAAGGTTGTATTGGAAGGCAGGAAGTGCTGCCTTCAATGAAGAAGGAAAAGAGAAATAAGTATTGAGAAGTTTCCATCAAAAGGCATTATGTTTGCTCTAGAGTCTACCCATTTCACAATGAAGAAGTTTGGCCCCAGGGTACTTACTCAAGTCACATAATAATAAACAGCATTTAGGACTCTAACCAGTTGCACTTGACTCCAAAGCCCAGAGTCATTTCCAATATATGGCGATGTGCTGGCTCATCCATTTATCTCTCTAACATAGACTTAATGAGGCAGAGACTGTATGTTTTAATAATTATTACAAGACAACAGGTGAAAACCGATACTGAATGCACTGGTCCCTCTACTTACTGAGGACATGTGCTAGCAACCAGGGCTATCAGTTTAAGAGGATGAGTACATTTCCTGGCTTCACAGCAGTAGTGGGGGAGTCAAACCCTCAATCTATAATCAAAAACTAATTATCAGCTACAATTGTGATAAGTATCAACAAGGAGAGCCCATCTGTTTTGAGGGAGGCTTCCAAATTCCATTAAATAACAGCCACAATAATAATTAGCAGGAGTTTCAGCAATTCGGGCCTGTAGGTTTCCTGATGGATGAGTCCACTGTAATCTTTAATGGTGAGCGATAGTAGTGTTGTAAAATTATGGTGAGCATTGTGCTGGGATCAGTCTCTTGTGGGTGGAAAGAACTCATTGTCTATCAGATGTGTATTATCATTCTGAGCACTGTCTTGGTTCGAAAAAGTATCCAAATGTTGACGATTTACTAAGGCAATGCAAATTGATCAGCCCAGAATATGGGACTTACAGAAAGAAAAGAAATGGGCTCATTAATTCTAGATGTGGAAGACTCCAGAACAGTTATTGGGAACTCTCTTAAAAATTTTTATTTTTTCACCTCCTCATTTGGCTCCTCTAAAACCTATGAAACCCCTTTGATCTGTTCTGTCCAATAGAGTAGCCACTAGCCCCAGGTGGTTATTTTAAAATGAGTTAATTAAAAACTAAAATTAAAAAGTCAGTTCCTCAGTGGCCTTAGTCCCATCTCCAATGCTCAGTAGCCGTGTGTGGCACTGCATTGACTGGTGCAGACTGCACATCTTCATCTTTGCAAAAGGTTGTATTGGAAGGCAGGAAGTGCTGCCTTCAATGAAGAAGGAAAAGAGAAATAAGTATTGAGAAGTTTCCATCAAAAGGCATTATGTTTGCTCTAGAGTCTACCCATTTCACAATGAAGAAGTTTGGCCCCAGGGTACTTACTCAAGTCACATAATAATAAACAGCATTTAGGACTCTAACCAGTTGCACTTGACTCCAAAGCCCAGAGTCATTTCCAATATATGGCGATGTGCTGGCTCATCCATTTATCTCTCTAACATAGACTTAATGAGGCAGAGACTGTATGTTTTAATAATTATTACAAGACAACAGGTGAAAACCGATACTGAATGCACTGGTCCCTCTACTTACTGAGGACATGTGCTAGCAACCAGGGCTATCAGTTTAAGAGGATGAGTACATTTCCTGGCTTCACAGCAGTAGTGGGGGAGTCAAACCCTCAATCTATAATCAAAAACTAATTATCAGCTACAATTGTGATAAGTATCAACAAGGAGAGCCCATCTGTTTTGAGGGAGGCTTCCAAATTCCATTAAATAACAGCCACAATAATAATTAGCAATGAAGCTTTAGTTTCCAAGGCCTGTGAAGTTCAGATTGGTAAGATAAATCTATGATACTGTAGGTTTCCTGATGGATGAGTCCACTGTAATCTTTATGCCTGGTAAACAGAGAGATATATTTCATTCAAGGTCATCCTGGGTTAGTGTGAGCAGCTTCAATTTCATCCGATTCTCCTTGGGTAGTGATACTTGTGAAACGAAGAGCTGAGATCGGCTAATTTGTCAACATTACAGAGCAGGAGCCCTATTGTCGTAACTCTTCTGGCTCATGAAGCTTCCAGCAGCAGCAGCTGACATATGATCCTTGCAGATGAAGATGCCAGCGCGTGGCTGTTTCTCGACCACACTGCTGAGGGTCAGATCGTGGGGAAATGTTTCTTCTTGGCCATTTCTTGGTCATTTTTAACAGGTTTAAACTCACATGCTCATAAAAGGAGATTGAGAACCAATACACAATAGCATGAAATTCAAAGCGGTAGAAAAAACCCAAGCCATAAACTGCTATCATTTTGAGTGTTTTATTCCTTTTAATGCTACTCTATTAGTTTCAATAAAAGGACAACGGAATGTCCATTACACCATAACTTGACATGCTTATTATGCCAATACGATTAGTTTTTGCAAAGCACTCATGTACTGCTTATAGTTTATAGAAAAATTGATTTCACAGAATCAGAGAAATTAGAATTGGGAACATTCTATTAGGTCACTAGATACATCCCCTGAGACTAGTACAGAATTGATCCCTAGTTTGCAGTGTATTATCTGAGGCATTTTTCTATCTGGTTTTGATAGGCTTGTATATTTATTATAGGCTGGCAATATGTACCACTAAAAATTGCACCAATTCATCTGAGAAATAAAACTCTAGAAAATAAGCATTTGTTGAGCACTAATTTTGCTTTGGTGGATACATTTTAATATACTAGTGTTTATAGCCTCTCATTTTGTAAGAGACAAGGTAGTAGCAGTGGATCGTGGGTTAGCATTACAATCAAATAATGAATTTGCATATCTTAAGTTGCAAAAATTTCCCCAGACATCATTTCCCATCAGACTCCTACAAAATGTGGTATGAATGTTTGCTCCTCAAGAAAGGATTTATTTTTTTGTACAGGAAATTGAGCCCTGTACCCCATGCAAGTGCCTGCAATTAAACACTTGGCTGGACTGACATTTTCTTCTCTGGGGGCAGTGCGTACAAAGCTGTGACTCTTGGAGAGATGTCTGCAAGGAGGAGCCAATGAAGCTGAAGGACTGGGGAGGGTTGCAATAAGGGAATGAGCTGGTGTTATACAAACTGTCCGTGTTCTTTCTTGCTTCTTTCTTCTTAGCGGTGACTCAGAGAGGAAAAAAAAAGAACAGAAGGAGATGACTTCACCAGCAAAATTTACATAAAATACAATCAGCCTATAAATTCCTGGGATCTCCGAGGTCAAATGAGTGGGATTGCTTCTCTTGGCTCCAGCACAAACAATTCAGGAACTTATCTCTGTAAAACCCTTGAAGTTTTTTTCAAATGAAAATGGGAATTGCTTCTCTGGCTCCAGCAGAACTAAAAAACCAATACACAATAGCATGAAATTCAAAGCGGTAGAAAAAACCCAAGCCATAAACTGCTATCATTTTGAGTGTTTTATTCCTTTTAATGCTACTCTATTAGTTTCAATAAAAGGACAACGGAATGTCCATTACACCATAACTTGACATGCTTATTATGCCAATACGATTAGTTTTTGCAAAGCACTCATGTACTGCTTATAGTTTATAGAAAAATTGATTTCACAGAATCAGAGAAATTAGAATTGGGAACATTCTATTAGGTCACTAGATACATCCCCTGAGACTAGTACAGAATTGATCCCTAGTTTGCAGTGTATTATCTGAGGCATTTTTCTATCTGGTTTTGATAGGCTTGTATATTTATTATAGGCTGGCAATATGTACCACTAAAAATTGCACCAATTCATCTGAGAAATAAAACTCTAGAAAATAAGCATTTGTTGAGCACTAATTTTGCTTTGGTGGATACATTTTTAATATACTAGTGTTTATAGCCTCTCATTTTGTAAGAGACAAGGTAGTAGCAGTGGATCGTGGGTTAGCATTACAATCAAATAATGAATTTGCATATCTTAAGTTGCAAAAATTTCCCCAGACATCATTTCCCATCAGACTCCTACAAAATGTGGTATGAATGTTTGCTCCTCAAGAAAGGATTTATTTTTTTGTACAGGAAATTGAGCCCTGTACCCCATGCAAGTGCCTGCAATTAAACACTTGGCTGGACTGACATTTTCTTCTCTGGGGGCAGTGCGTACAAAGCTGTGACTCTTGGAGAGATGTCTGCAAGGAGGAGCCAATGAAGCTGAAGGACTGGGGAGGGTTGCAATAAGGGAATGAGCTGGTGTTATACAAACTGTCCGTGTTCTTTCTTGCTTCTTTCTTCTTAGCGGTGACTCAGAGAGGAAAAAAAAAGAACAGAAGGAGATGACTTCACCAGCAAAATTTACATAAAATACAATCAGCCTATAAATTCCTGGGATCTCCGAGGTCAAATGAGTGGGATTGCTTCTCTTGGCTCCAGCACAAACAATTCAGGAACTTATCTCTGTAAAACCAGGCTTGAAGTTCATTTGTATTCATTGAACTGAATTCATTGATTAAAGATGGAGGAACTTACCTGGTAGTCCAGTAGTTAAGAATCTATCTTGCAATGCAGGGGACACTGGTTTGATCCCCAGTCAGAGAACTAAGATCCCACATACCGTGGAGCCACTCTGAGCCTAAGTGCCACAACTACTGAACCCAATGCAGCCAAATAAGTAAAAATGAATATTAAAATAAAGAGGAAGGGAAATTCACAGTATGTTTTTCAGTCTTGCCAGGTTTTCTCTTTACGCTTTGTTCTTTCATGGAGAAGCAGAGTGTTGGACATAGGATAGGTTGGTGGGATGAGGCAGGTGATCAGGGCTATGTGTGCAAAAAGGCAGACAGGAAGGCACCAAAACGTTGCATTCTACAAAATAATGCCTAATTTCCCCGTGTGGTTTGCATTCTTGTGTACCCGTTCAAAAGCCCAGATGAAATTCCTATTTGTTCAGGATGCAGCTGATGGGTATTATGTCTGGAGAGCATCCCAGAGAAAGTCTTATGTGTCTTTTGTACACCTGCACACTAAATGAACAAGAATGCCCAGGTGCTAACACTTCACGGTAAATTATGCAAACAAGTAATTTTGCTTGTCCAGAAAGTAGTGCTATCACTGGTACAGCTTTCCTATACTCTCCATCACTTAGGGGAATGTGAGCCGAAAGGCAGTCAAGCAGCAACGAGACCTACTTGCTCAGCACAGCGTATCTGCTTCGACAGATACCAGTCACGGACAAGGAGGCTTGTCCACCAGGCATTCTCTCACACCCAAGGCATAAGCTGGTGGAACTGTGTCAGAAGATTCACAAAAGCAGGGACCTTGGCTGCGTTAACCCTTGAATGGCAGCAAAGACAGCTTTTTGTCCAATGGCAGGGGCAAGCTGTGCCAGAAGATACCGAAATGAGTGGGATTGCTTATTTTACAAACTGTCCGTGTTCTTTCTTGCTTCTTTCTTCTTAGCGGTGACTCAGAGAGGAAAAAAAGAACAAAAGGTTCAGAAATTTACATAAAATACAATCAGCCTATAAATTCCTGGGATCTCCGAGGTCAAATGAGTGGGATTGCTTCTCTTGGCTCCAGCACAAACAATTCAGGAACTTATCTCTGTA
Organism: Tragulus kanchil; assembly: GCA_022376925.1. NCBI lineage: Eukaryota > Metazoa > Chordata > Mammalia > Artiodactyla > Tragulidae > Tragulus > Tragulus kanchil. The sequence continues at coordinate 43,389,557 of JAIOJX010000025.1, forward strand.
AAACCAGGCTTGAAGTTCATTTGTATTCATTGAACTGAATTCATTGATTAAAGATGGAGGAACTTACCTGGTAGTCCAGTAGTTAAGAATCTATCTTGCAATGCAGGGGACACTGGTTTGATCCCCAGTCAGAGAACTAAGATCCCACATACCGTGGAGCCACTCTGAGCCTAAGTGCCACAACTACTGAACCCAATGCAGCCAAATAAGTAAAAATGAATATTAAAATAAAGAGGAAGGGAAATTCACAGTATGTTTTTCAGTCTTGCCAGGTTTTCTCTTTACGCTTTGTTCTTTCATGGAGAAGCAGAGTGTTGGACATAGGATAGGTTGGTGGGATGAGGCAGGTGATCAGGGCTATGTGTGCAAAAAGGCAGACAGGAAGGCACCAAAACGTTGCATTCTACAAAATAATGCCTAATTTCCCTGTGTGGTTTGTATTCTTGTGTACCCGTTCAAAAGCCCAGATGAAATTCCTATTTGTTCAGGATGCAGCTGATGGGTATTATGTCTGGAGAGCATCCCAGAGAAAGTCTTATGTGTCTTTTGTACACCTGCACACTAAATGAACAAGAATGCCCAGGTGCTAACACTTCACGGTAAATTATGCAAACAAGTAATTTTGCTTGTCCAGAAAGTAGTGCTATCACTGGTACAGCTTTCCTATACTCTCCATCACTTAGGGGAATGTGAGCCGAAAGGCAGTCAAGCAGCAACGAGACCTACTTGCTCAGCACAGCGTATCTGCTTCGACAGATACCAGTCACGGACAAGGAGGCTTGTCCACCAGGCATTCTCTCACACCCAAGGCATAAGCTGGTGGAACTGTGTCAGAAGATTCACAAAAGCAGGGACCTTGGCTGCGTTAACCCTTGAATGGCAGCAAAGACAGCTTTGTCCATGGGGCCCGAAGCTGTGCCAAAGTCAATACCGTGAAACATCTCTGAAGAGAGACAGGGATCTTGGGGTCAAACGGACTTTCTGTAGTGAGGGAACATCTACCCTTGCTGCTCGAAGTGTGGTTCAGGGACCAGCAGGGTCAGCATGACCTAGGAATCTCTTGTACCTGCTGAGTCCTGGACCCCGCCCCTGAACTACTAAGTCAGAATCTATATTTTAACAAAACGCCAGGTGACGTGTATACATGTTAAAGGTTAAGAAGTCCAGGCCACCAGTTGCTACTAGGAATTTTCCATCGTAGCTGTGTGGACTTGCTAAGAAAGGGCACAGTTTGTCCAGCCTGGTGGTAAGTCAATTTTCATCTTCATCTCAGCAAAAGCGAAGAAGTAGCCGTCCTCTTCATGAGTAAGCATATGCCTTTTTTTTTGTCTGCTCCCATTGTTTTCTTTGGGAGTTAGTTCTTCCTAACTTCATGCAATTCTGGCAAGAGTGTCATTTGAACTTGGAGCTCAGTTGTTCAAAAAGTCAGGTAACCCCTGGGACTTCTGAGTTGTATGAGCCAATAAATTCACAATTTCACTTAAAGCAGGTTTATGTTAGTTTCCTGTCTTTTGTAATTAAGAGGGGTCCTGATCAATACATTCCTGAAACTGGATTATTGGTTTTTCCAAAATGGAAACTTTTGCCTCTGGCCATGGGAAAAAGTTCACTGCAAATTTCACAGCCTCTAATTTGACAACAATATGAGTTTGTGTGAGCATATGCATTAAGTATAATCTGAATATAATTAAACATAGAAGGTTTAAAACTTTTAGGCACTGTGTGCCCTAAATACTGGTTATCTGTGTAATTGCAGCAGGCTGTATCTGTTTTCTAGATTTAGAGGCAATGCCTATTGAAATTAATATTCTAATTTATACCAACTAATATGTAAATCAGCACAGCTTTAGTGCTGTAGAAAACAACAGGATAGGTTTCCAGCCAGGGTGTTTCAATGGTGCCGATGCTTTGAGGAAATAAGACAAAAAGGCATAGTATGCAGATGAAACATGTTGATTGGAATATCCAATGCAAATGGAAATTTATGGCTCTGTAAACTGTTTTAAAACAGAAAACAATCTCTCAATTTAATATAGCCATTTAACTATTCATTAATTTACTAGATACAAACACTGCAACTTTTTAGAAATGACACCACCCATAAATATAATCTATAACCACAAAAGAAAATATGTACTCTACTCTTGCCAGATGTCCCAAATTTAAATCTATAGCTATTTGTTCCAATTGAAATTAAGTCTGCCTCTCTTCCATGACCAATGAATACTCACTACTGGACATAAATTTCATTATTATTTATTTATATCAATGATATATAGGTTGTATCTGTATGTATTTTAAAATTATTAGCTAGGATTAGGTTATGAATAACAGAAACTTGGAACATAGTAGCTAGAGGAGAACTGTCTTTCTTTTTAGGCATAATAATTCTGGAGGACGATAGTCCAGAACTGGTAGGGGACCTCCATAGTTACTGAGATCTAATGCTTTCTTCCAGCTTTCTAAACAGTGCCTAAGATGTGAATTTAATTGTCTAGGTTCAAAATGGCTGTGGATCCCTAGCCATCACATCTAACTTCCCAGCAGTAGGATGGAGAAAAGGAGAAAGAAGGATTCGCCCTCTCTTTTCTAAGGAAACTTCCTGAAAGTCCCACAAAATATATCTGCTTCCATATCCTTCATCAGAACTTAGTGCTATGTCACATCTAACTAAATAGGCTGGGAAATATGGTCAATTATTTGGGAGATCATGTGTCCAGATAAAAGTTGTTGTTCTGTTAATTTTAGAGAGAAGCTAAAAGTAGGAACTTAGAAGGCGACAGTGAAACTCTGCTTCAAATGATAAATATGCATTTATTTATTGATTAGTGTGTTTCCCTCTCAAGAAGCTAGTTCCATGAGGACATGAAGCTAGATCATGCTTGTACACTTAATGCCATTAGTCTTTCCTGATTTTTTTCTGTCAATTTTAAAATCCCTGATCAAACTGGAAGACTGTGTTGAGAAGAATGCAAAACTGCATCCATGTTTGGGAGGGTGAGTGCTGTAATCAGCTAGTCATGTCTGCATTGCTGATCAGCTAATGATGTCTGCAGTGGCCAGTCATGTACCAGGCTTGAAAGCATTCCCACCAACCCCTGGCTTTCAACTAAAATGTTTGAAATGTATGGCTGCTGTGACTAAATTAATTCTATGTGCCAAAAGGCTTTATTTAAGTTTGTTATTTAAAATGATTTATTCTGAGTAGCGACATGAGTATTCTCTGCACCTTTTCCCAGCTTTATATGTAGCTCTCTTGTGCAGTTGTAAATTTTGCAGGTTTCCAGAGAGATGCTAAAGGAATTATATGCAAATTCTAAGTTACACTGAGTTGGCAAATTCTAACTAGAAAGTTTCTGGGAAAGGGGATTTTTGCTGTTCTTTAAAGAATAAAATGGAAAAATGGGTCAGGAGTTTTGTACTGTTGGAGGAGCAATTCTGTGACATGTTCATCTCCTGGGTCACCAAGAAAGCAAAAGGGGCCTGGAGGAGTGATGAGAACTTTCCAAGTTCACCATAAATGCTAGAAAGAAAAGCTCAGTCTTCCTCTTTATTTAGATCTAACAGTCTCAGCACAGGGACAAGAAGACAAGAGTTAAATTAAATTGCAATTAAAAATAGCTAAGACTATTGAGTAATGTGCCGAATTGCATCTGAACAATTTTGTCTTTAAAAAGCTCTAAGTGCCGCAAACTTCTTTTCCTGCCCCTCACAACACATTTTCTCATCAGCAACGGTGACAAGACGGTGACTGGATGTGGCTGTGATTCTGAGGGAGAGAATTATGCAATGCTCCATAAAGATAGGCCAGCATTTCAAGAATGTCTCTTGAAAAGCCCCATTGATGGCTTTTATCCATTTCTTCTGGGGCACATACATGTCCCTCTTTCTACCCAATTGCCTACTGGTAGTTAAGAATTACTGCCTTATTATCATGACCTTTGTTATTTATTGGTACATTTAGCTATTTCCATGGAGAATGATGTATTTGGAAATAATATCTGAAAATTCCACATCTTAGTTTGGTTTCTTTCTAAAGCAGAATTAGAGTGCCTTCAGACCAGGTATTTTATTAGAGAGATGGTCCTAGGAAGCAGGAGTGAGCAAACAGGGAGAGAGACAGGGAAGAAGAAAAAGCCAATAGATAAGTGCAGTATTGAGATTATACTACAGATAATAAGAGCTTGTTTCTATTGGAATCATCAGAAAAGTGTACCTTTTGTATCCCAGGACGGGCTGCTGAAGGATGGAAGATTGTAGCATAGCACTTACCTGCTGACTCCCATTCTCCTGGTTGCAGGTTGCCCCCAGGGCATCCACAAACTCCACCCTTCACCACTCTCAGGATGCACCTGTGTGGACTGAGTACCTCCTGGCATCAGAGGACCTGCCCACCACTGCCCAGCAGAAAGGCCCATGAAATGAACACTGGCAGGTAGGTGCAGTAGCTGGCAAATTCTAACTAGAAAGTTTCTGGGAAAGGGATTTTGCTGTTCTTTAAAGAAAAGGAAAAGGGCAGGAGTTTTGTACTGTTGGAGGAGCAATTCTGTGACATGTTCATCTCCTGGGTCACCAAGAAAGCAAAAGGGGCCTGAGGAGTGATGAGAACTTTCCAAGTTCACCATAAATGCTAGAAAGAAAAGCTCAGTCTTCCTCTTTATTTAGATCTAACAGTCTCAGCACAGGGACAAGAAGACAAGAGTTAAATTAAATTGCAATTAAAAATAGCTAAGACTATTGAGTAATGTGCCGAATTGCATCTGAACAATTTTGTCTTTAAAAAGCTCTAAGTGCCGCAAACTTCTTTTCCTGCCCCTCACAACACATTTTCTCATCAGCAACGGTGACAAGACGGTGACTGGATGTGGCTGTGATTCTGAGGGAGAGAATTATGCAATGCTCCATAAAGATAGGCCAGCATTTCAAGAATGTCTCTTGAAAAGCCCCATTGATGGCTTTTATCCATTTCTTCTGGGGCACATACATGTCCCTCTTTCTACCCAATTGCCTACTGGTAGTTAAGAATTACTGCCTTATTATCATGACCTTTGTTATTTATTGGTACATTTAGCTATTTCCATGGAGAATGATGTATTTGGAAATAATATCTGAAAATTCCACATCTTAGTTTGGTTTCTTTCTAAAGCAGAATTAGAGTGCCTTCAGACCAGGTATTTTATTAGAGAGATGGTCCTAGGAAGCAGGAGTGAGCAAACAGGGAGAGAGACAGGGAAGAAGAAAAAGCCAATAGATAAGTGCAGTATTGAGATTATACTACAGATAATAAGAGCTTGTTTCTATTGGAATCATCAGAAAAGTGTACCTTTTGTATCCCAGGACGGGCTGCTGAAGGATGGAAGATTGTAGCATAGCACTTACCTGCTGACTCCCATTCTCCTGGTTGCAGGTTGCCCCCAGGGCATCCACAAACTCCACCCTTCACCACTCTCAGGATGCACCTGTGTGGACTGAGTACCTCCTGGCATCAGAGGACCTGCCCACCACTGCCCAGCAGAAAGGCCCATGAAATGAACACTGAGTAAGGGCAGTCTGAGATTACTGGGTGCTGTCCACTGCAGTGGCAGCTGAAGTCAGAGGTGGACTGAAGGGAATGATGTTGGCAGTGGGGGTGGTGGGGTGGTGCCCAGATATCTATTATGGTCTCTGACTGTGATCTGAAAATCAGCAGTGTGAGATACAGACTCCATGGTCACAATCAATGCATTCTAATTGAAGATGCACCTTAAGGTTGGGGATAACTCAAAGTGACAAAGTGAAGACTAACGTTGTCATACCATCTTACACACTTACATCCTACACACAGATGTCATTCTGACTCCTGATTCTCCTCTCTTCTTGCTATTGAGCTTATAGATTTCTCTTGTGTAAGCTCCTGTCTCTACTTGGATAAAGTTGAAAGGCAAGGTGGTGAAAATAGAATCTGTCAGATATTCTTGTTAGGAACTCTTCTAAAAGTCCTTATGAAATGTCAGGTAAAATGAGACTTGAGAATTGCCTGTGATTTTAATTTCTCCATGTTACCCAATTTCTATCTAATTGGAACATGACTTGTAATCCTTACTAATGGACACAAAGCACAGAAAAGAAAGACGTATCAACTATTTATTACTGTTGAGTCTGCATTTCCTGGTGCCATGGGCACAGCGGGTAAAGGGTACAGAGGCAGTGTGATGTGCAACAATTGCAAAGAGAGCTAAGCCATGGAAACACACCGAACCTCAGTTTTCTCAACTGTCATAGGAGAGCTATCATAGCTTCCTTGCAGGGCCATCACAAGGACTATGCATTATTATGCAAAGGGTTTGGCCTATTCAATCTGCATTTGTTAGAAGTTAATACATGAAAAATCTGTGTTTCATTTTGTATCCCACTTTGACTTTGTTTCTGGGTAGAGCTTACTTTTACTGAAATGAATGGCTCCGACTCATGTAGACTAAGTCTCTGAAAATAAAGTTAGAAAAACCCTTGGGTTCATGTTTAGCTGACGTGCCAAAAGGCAAGCATACACCTCACTTCAGCCATCCCAAGAAGGGGCAATTTCCCAGGGACCAGAATAGCTGCTCCCATACCAGCAGCATGCAAAGATAATTGATCCTTTAAATGCTCCTACTCCTGTGGCCACTGCTCATATTCTGGACATGACAAGCTAACACACAGGAGCAAGATGGACCCTTGATGGTCTTTCGTCTTCCCCAGCTGTTTGGATCCATCGTAGAGAAGACCTTGGTTCAGTCTGCAGCCCAAGGTAGACCTCTCCCAAGAAAAGCAGGGCCGGTTCAAATCTGGGGACATAAAAAGACTTTATGAGAGATACACTGGCATGCCTAGATTTAAGAGAAGTCATTTCCAGATCCTCAACTTTCATTTATACTTCTTTTACAATTGAGTGGAGGAGCTCTGAAAACAAGACTGTTTCTCTCTTCCACTGTCCGTTTCATAGTCTTCCTTCTCCTTCTTTAGAGAAACATTTATTTCTCATCCAAGTCATACTACGATGCATTGCATGCATGCTCATTTATGATCCTATGCACTGTAGCCCACCAGGATACTCTGTCCATGGGATTTTCCAGGCAAGAATACTGGAGAGGATGACCATTGCCTGCTCTAGGAGATCTTCCCAACTTGGGGATTGAACCCATGGCTCCTGCATCTCCTTCACTGGCAGGCAGATTCGGTACTGCAGAGCCACCTGGGAAGACCGCACAGGATGTAAAAATCTCTGTGGTGTCCAACAAAGGGAGAATTAGAGGAGGGGGTCCAGGATAGAGGGGACACATGTTTGCTTATGGCCGATTCACATTGATGTGTGGCAGAAGTCATCAAAATATTGTAAAGTACTTACCCTCCAAGTAAAACAAATATATTTTTTTGAAAAAAACATTTTTAAAGGACCTTGTCTTTTCCATTCTCCAGATATTGCCAAAGAAACATTTTCTGTGGTGGGAAATCCCTGTGACTTTTGATAAAGCAAAGAGAAGACAGAGTCTTATTCCATGAGAAGGCTTGGAGTATAACCTATTGGTAGTGGATGATGTTCAAAGAGACAAGTCTTCACTCTTTTATTTGGTTTAATAATGAAGTCAGATATATTCTGACAATAAGTCTGATTTGTTTGATTTGTTTGACAACAAGGATTCTTTATAAGGCAGACATTTTCCATTAAATGAATGAATTCAATGTATAGCTCCAAAGTTGTATTAAGATATATTTTAAAGCATAGGATAATATTAAAGCATTTAACAAAAAATATCATACTGGAAAAGGCCTAACAAAATAAGCAATAATTGATATTCCCAACCCTTTATGTGTGTATCTGGTTAAATAAGGTGCCCCTAAGTGAAAGAGTAAATGTGCAAGGGCTAGCCGTTTGATAAGTCTCAGCAGAGACACTATGATACCCTTCTCAGACTTTGAGGAGGGTGACTGACTGAGTAACAAATTGTTTTGCAAATTGGGTGGGTTTCACCTCTTTGCTTTCAATAAAATTGAAGGAAGACCTAATTGGGTCGAGCTCTGAAAACAAGACTGTTTCTCTCTTCCACTGTCCGTTTCATAGTCTTCCTTCTCCTTCTTTAGAGAAACATTTATTTCTCATCCAAGTCATACTACGATGCATTGCATGCATGCTCATTTATGATCCTATGCACTGTAGCCCACCAGGATACTCTGTCCATGGGATTTTCCAGGCAAGAATACTGGAGAGGATGACCATTGCCTGCTCTAGGAGATCTTCCCAACTTGGGGATTGAACCCATGGCTCCTGCATCTCCTTCACTGGCAGGCAGATTCGGTACTGCAGAGCCACCTGGGAAGACCGCATAGGATGTAAAAATCTCTGTGGTGTCCAACAAAGGGAGAATTAGAGGAGGGGGTCCAGGATAGAGGGGACACATGTTTGCTTATGGCCGATTCACATTGATGTGTGGCAGAAGTCATCAAAATATTGTAAAGTACTTACCCTCCAAGTAAAACAAATATATTTTTTTGAAAAAAACATTTTTAAAGGACCTTGTCTTTTCCATTCTCCAGATATTGCCAAAGAAACATTTTCTGTGGTGGGAAATCCCTGTGACTTTTGATAAAGCAAAGAGAAGACAGAGTCTTATTCCATGAGAAGGCTTGGAGTATAACCTATTGGTAGTGGATGATGTTCAAAGAGACAAGTCTTCACTCTTTTATTTGGTTTAATAATGAAGTCAGATATATTCTGACAATAAGTCTGATTTGTTTGATTTGTTTGACAACAAGGATTCTTTATAAGGCAGACATTTTCCATTAAATGAATGAATTCAATGTATAGCTCCAAAGTTGTATTAAGATATATTTTAAAGCATAGGATAATATTAAAGCATTTAACAAAAAATATCATACTGGAAAAGGCCTAACAAAATAAGCAATAATTGATATTCCCAACCCTTTATGTGTGTATCTGGTTAAATAAGGTGCCCCTAAGTGAAAGAGTAAATGTGCAAGGGCTAGCCGTTTGATAAGTCTCAGCAGAGACACTATGATACCCTTCTCAGACTTTGAGGGAGGGTGACTGACTGAGTAACAAATTGTTTTGCAAATTGGGTGGGTTTCACCTCTTTGCTTTCAATAAAATTGAAGGAAGACCTAATTGAGTTGTCAGCTCTCAGACATTAAAAATAATTTGTGGTGATAGATCACCTTATTATTTTTGATGAAATAATTCAAAGATATGAGTAGTGCCTCTACAACAGATCTATTGGCTTGCCATGCAAACCTGTCTATGTGCTTATGTGAGCATGGTATCTCAGCAATTGCATTTTAAAAGGAGAGTAAGTAGAATTGTTGCTGTAGTTGTCTTATTCTAGCAAAAATTAAGGTTTATTCATGGAACGTCAACAAATTGAAAACAGAAGGTTCATCTCTCCCATTGAATGATGCATTTTTAATAAAATTTGAATTTGTGTTTATTATTTATCAAGATTTATAATATATTTATATTTTATTGCCAAGAAGTTTGTATCATATGAAATTCCACAAGCAATATAATATTAATAGGATGAAAATAAGAGTTCAAAGGGAAAAGGGGAATGACCTAAAATTTGCAACTGAAAATATGATAATTTAAATGTTAACTTAAAGATGTGTTGAGAGGGTACATTAGTTTCCAAAAAATTTTTTATAGAGTTTTTAAAATTTTTATTTGTTTATTTATTTTTGGCTCTTCTGGGTTTTCACTGCTGCCATAGGCTCCTTTCTAGTTGCAGGGAGTGGGGGCTACTTTCTAGTTGAAGTGAGCAAGCTTCTTGTTGCAGTGACTTCTCTTGTTGTGAAACTTGGGCTCTAGGGCATATGGGCTTCCGTAGTTGCAGCACATGGGCTCAATAGTTGTGACTCTGAGGCTCTAGAGCACAGTCTCAATAGTTGTGGCTCATGGGCTTAGTTGTTCTGCAGCATGTGGGGTCTTCCTGGATCAGGAATTGAACTCGTGTCTCCTGCATTGGCGGACAAAATAAGCAATAATTGATATTCCCAACCCTTTATGTGTGTATCTGGTTAAATAAGGTGCCCCTAAGTGAAAGAGTAAATGTGCAAGGGCTAGCCGTTTGATAAGTCTCAGCAGAGACACTATGATACCCTTCTCAGACTTTGAGGAGGGTGACTGACTGAGTAACAAATTGTTTTGCAAATTGGGTGGGTTTCACCTCTTTGCTTTCAATAAAATTGAAGGAAGACCTAATTGAGTTGTCAGCTCTCAGACATTAAAAATAATTTGTGGTGATAGATCACCTTATTATTTTTGATGAAATAATTCAAAGATATGAGTAGTGCCTCTACAACAGATCTATTGGCTTGCCATGCAAACCTGTCTATGTGCTTATGTGAGCATGGTATCTCAGCAATTGCATTTTAAAAGGAGAGTAAGTAGAATTGTTGCTGTAGTTGTCTTATTCTAGCAAAAATTAAGGTTTATTCATGGAACGTCAACAAATTGAAAACAGAAGGTTCATCTCTCCCATTGAATGATGCATTTTTAATAAAATTTGAATTTGTGTTTATTATTTATCAAGATTTATAATATATTTATATTTTATTGCCAAGAAGTTTGTATCATATGAAATTCCACAAGCAATATAATATTAATAGGATGAAAATAAGAGTTCAAAGGGAAAAGGGAATGACCTAAAATTTGCAACTGAAAATATGATAATTTAAATGTTAACTTAAAGATGTGTTGAGAGGGTACATTAGTTTCCAAAAAATTTTTTATAGAGTTTTTAAAATTTTTATTTGTTTATTTATTTTTGGCTCTTCTGGGTTTTCACTGCTGCCATAGGCTCCTTTCTAGTTGCAGGGAGTGGGGGCTACTTTCTAGTTGAAGTGAGCAAGCTTCTTGTTGCAGTGACTTCTCTTGTTGTGAAACTTGGGCTCTAGGGCATATGGGCTTCCGTAGTTGCAGCACATGGGCTCAATAGTTGTGACTCTGAGGCTCTAGAGCACAGTCTCAATAGTTGTGGCTCATGGGCTTAGTTGTTCTGCAGCATGTGGGGTCTTCCTGGATCAGGAATTGAACTCGTGTCTCCTGCATTGGCGGACAAACTCTACCACTGAGAAATCACGGAAGCTCCTAGTTTTCATTAGAGGAGAGGCAAGCGAAAAAGCCCTTTGTTGAAACAGGGAGCTGCCTATAGTGCTTTGGAATAATAAATGTGCTCTTTGCTGGCATGGGGAAGGGAGAGAGGGTAGAGGTGCCAAGTGCCTCTTGGGGATTCTGTCTAGTAAATAGTTTCATGAGATTTTGATTTGTAGTCTAGTCTCCCTTTGAAGGTGACTTGAAACTCTGGATTCACATTGGAACCAGCCTTAGGTCTTAATTTGAACTAGGTTAACCTTCTGTTATTTCAGACCCGCTCCAGTTCAGGTCTCTGCCATCCTATGTGTATCTTCCTCTGTGAAGTCATCCTTGACATGTATTTCTCTTGGGTGGATTCTCACAGCTGCTGCTTTAATCCAGCCTCTGAAACAGTTATTTCACTTACTCATTCACTTATTCACTCATTCATTCAGTAAATATCTATGTGCCAGGCACTGTGTAAGGTGCTGCATATGCCACTGTGAACATAACAAGCTTGGGCCCCAACTTCGTGAACTGATATCTCAGTGGAAGTAGATGAACAATGTAAAAGGAAGTAATAATACAAATAGATGACTAAAGATCGTAAGTTCTATGAATGAAAAGAATATGGTATTAATAACAAGAATAACAATGGGTATTTAATTGAAAAAATATGGCAAACTTTTTTGAGGAGTTGACAGTTAAGCTGAAATCAGAAGTATGAGAAGCACCCTGCCAAAATAAAAATGATGAAACAGAGTTTCAGTTAATGGGAGAAACATATGGAAAGGCCCAGAATCAAGAAGCCTGGCCTGTTAGGAGCATCAGAAGATTAGTGCAGCTCCACACCTGTGCAGAAGGGCAAGTCGGTGTTGGTGGGAGAAAAGCTGAACATAGAAGAAGGACAGCAAAAAGACGAGGACCAAAGCATGATAGGGAGCTCAGATTTTATTCTAAGTGCCATGGAAACCCAGGAGAAGTCTTCTAACAAGCTTGATTTATTTTTAAAAGATAATTTGGGCTTCTGTTTGAAGATTGGATTGGAATGGGGCAAGATAGAAACAGGGAAACAGTAGAGGAGGTGTATCAGCTAGAAGAGGTTAGGTTATGCAGTAACGACTCCTAAGTCTCTGTGGTTTATGTCAGCAAAGATCTTGCACTCAGGCTACCAAAACCATTGCAGGTCCTCTGTGGGCTGTCTCCATGTCCACTCATGCCAGGATCTGGGCATCTACCATCTTGAACACTGATGGCCACCACGGCAGGAAAGGGAACACAGAAAGCCGTGACTCTTAAAAGAGTCACCTTCATTGGACTTGTGGCCCGTATTGAGGCAAGCCATGGTATTCATCTCTAGATCTCCTGGACCAAACGTGAAATGGCTTACTGAATGAATGAGTGAGGTCCCACAAATCAAAAATTTGCTTTCTGGATGGAAACATAGTTTGGAAGTTTCCACAAATAGACTGTGCTTGTTGGGCAAAGAGCGGAAGGAGGAGAGTTAAACAATCATTTAGCCATAAGAGGTTTTCCACAGGTTTTCTGCAGGCCTGCTAAGGAAACGGATGTAGGAAATCCTTATCTGTGCCACAGTGCTGCTCGTGTCATAGGAAGATCTGACTTAGAACTCAAATGTCCTGCACTGTCCTGCTCCATTCCCTCTTGGCTTTAAATTTCTTCTATTTCCTGTCAGTTTCAAATCTCTTTGCATTACAGGATAAGAAAAGAATATGGTATTAATAACAAGAATAACAATGGGTATTTAATTGAAAAATATGGCAAACTTTTTTGAGGAGTTGACAGTTAAGCTGAAATCAGAAGTATGAGAAGCACCCTGCCAAAATAAAAATGATGAAACAGAGTTTCAGTTAATGGGAGAAACATATGGAAAGGCCCAGAATCAAGAAGCCTGGCCTGTTAGGAGCATCAGAAGATTAGTGCAGCTCCACACCTGTGCAGAAGGGCAAGTCGGTGTTGGTGGGAGAAAAGCTGAACATAGAAGAAGGACAGCAAAAAGACGAGGACCAAAGCATGATAGGGAGCTCAGATTTTATTCTAAGTGCCATGGAAACCCAGGAGAAGTCTTCTAACAAGCTTGATTTATTTTTAAAAGATAATTTGGGCTTCTGTTTGAAGATTGGATTGGAATGGGGCAAGATAGAAACAGGGAAACAGTAGAGGAGGTGTATCAGCTAGAAGAGGTTAGGTTATGCAGTAACGACTCCTAAGTCTCTGTGGTTTATGTCAGCAAAGATCTTGCACTCAGGCTACCAAAACCATTGCAGGTCCTCTGTGGGCTGTCTCCATGTCCACTCATGCCAGGATCTGGGCATCTACCATCTTGAACACTGATGGCCACCACGGCAGGAAAGGGAACACAGAAAGCCGTGACTCTTAAAAGAGTCACCTTCATTGGACTTGTGGCCCGTATTGAGGCAAGCCATGGTATTCATCTCTAGATCTCCTGGACCAAACGTGAAATGGCTTACTGAATGAATGAGTGAGGTCCCACAAATCAAAAATTTGCTTTCTGGATGGAAACATAGTTTGGAAGTTTCCACAAATAGACTGTGCTTGTTGGGCAAAGAGCGGAAGGAGGAGAGTTAAACAATCATTTAGCCATAAGAGGTTTTCCACAGGTTTTCTGCAGGCCTGCTAAGGAAACGGATGTAGGAAATCCTTATCTGTGCCACAGTGCTGCTCGTGTCATAGGAAGATCTGACTTAGAACTCAAATGTCCTGCACTGTCCTGCTCCATTCCCTCTTGGCTTTAAATTTCTTCTATTTCCTGTCAGTTTCAAATCTCTTTGCATTACAGGATAGAATGAAAGAGTAGACATCTGCGGCAATGTCTTTGGAGACAACAGGTTTTAGATATAGCCAATAAATCTGACACAGGGTCACTCCCAGGAACAAAGAAAAAAAGGCCTGCAGAAGATTATAAAAAATACGGCAGAGAAGTTGGCTTGCCATGCTCCTGACAGCCCACAGGAGGGCGTTGCTCGCCCCCTTGCCCTAGGGTCCTCCTGTTGCAACAAGGGGACCCTTTCTAGGGCCTGAGAGTGAGCTCTTGTACAACATATGGAAATGAATCATCGGAGGAGACACACATGCTGACAAAACAAGAGACTATTGGGAAGGGGCATCCGGGTGAAGAGCAGCAGAGTAAGGCATCCCAGGAGCAATGACTCTGTCACATGGCTTGCAGTCTCAGGTTCTACGGTGACAGGGTTGGTTTCTGGGTCGTCTGTGGCCTGTCATCCTGGAAGGGTCCTTCCTGATGGCGTGCATATCACTCAGCCAAGATGGATGCTACCAGGGAAGATTCCAGGGGGTTGATAGGACAAGTGGCATCTGCTTTTGACATTTCCTGTATTCTTCTGGTTGGTGGTGACTTGTTAATCTCGCATTCCTTACTAGGGCCTCCTGTCATAAAATAATCCATGGCTATGGTTCCTATGGTGCCTGGCCAGGGTGGGTCATTTCAGTACCTGATTCCCTGACACTTGTGGAGCTCCAGCCGGGTGGGGTGCTGATTAAGAAAAATAACCAGGGGGCTTCCCTGGTGGTCCACTGGGTAAGGACACTGCCTTTCAGTGCAGGGGGCACCGGTTCGATCCCTGGCCTGGGAAGATCCCACGTGCCACGGAGCGGCTGGACCGATGTGTCCAACTATGGAGCTGGAGCTCCGGAGTGCATGCGCCCAGAGCTGGTGTTCTGCGACAACAGAGGCCACCGCGATGGGAGGCCCACACAAGCCAAAGAGCAAAGACGGATGAAAATAAATAAATGAATGACCGATAGAAGTGACCAAAAAAAGAAAAAAAAGAAAAATGACCAGAATGTGGAGGGTATTGGAAGGGGGTGTGGGCTGACCTGACTGAGGCCCTGAGGTTCAGCCTGGGCCACCCGTGCCTCCACATAGGGTGGATTTCATTGGCTCCCATCAGTGTAAATCGCCAACAAAAGGAGTACCAGCTACTGAACAGAGCGTATGTCCCCCTTCTCAGTGCAGCATACATGGTTACACCAGGGGACCCGATTCTTCTTTAAAAGCTGCCTAGTAAACCCCTCTTTTGGATTCATCTCTGGTTTTAGCACATCCTGATCCATTGTAACTCAGCATCAGGGTGGTGAGTGAGGGTACTGAAGGGAAGTTAGTTACAGATCATTGGCAGAAATGGCCTCCTTTCTTTGCTCGGCCATGCAATGCACTCCCAATCCTGGTTGGAGGTGAACTGCAACCTCCACCATCAACCTTCTCTGCAGCCTCTTTCACGCCCTCCCCACTGCCCCCCAGCATAATGAGCTAGGCTTGGCATAACCACTGAGCAGGGAAAAGGTCTCGACCGTGAGGGCATCTGTGGCGCAGACTGTCGGGAGGAGTCATCAGGCACATGTGGCCTATACCACATGGTCTGTCTGAGTCCTTCACTGGCCACTGAAACTCAGGGTCACAGGCATGGTCAAGGGTTGGCGTCAGAGCCAGAACAGCCTTGGGTGCAGCCCCAGGTTTTCTAGGCTCCTGTCGCGTGTAAACTGGTAGCAATTGTATGTGCCACAGATCGAGGCGCTATCTCTCTGGTTTGACTTTAGCTATTTCCACTCTAAAAATAATTTTCCTTGGCCCATCTCTGGAGGCTGAAATTCCATGGTCTGTGGTTTGTTTCTTAGGGGTAAGCAGGGCCTTCCTCCTTAGGTTTCTTAAAAAAAAAAAGTGAATTTTCTTCAGAGGAAGGATTCTTCAAGCCTGACACAGCTCCAGTAAATGAATGAGTTCATCATCAAATGCCGCAGCCTTGAGGTGGGAACAGAATAGAACAAGGGAGAATAGGGCCTATGAAGGATGAGGGGGGGCTGAAGCAAGGCAGAAAAGAAGAGGAGGGAGGTGGTGGCTCAGGTGACTGGAGTAGGTGGAGGGTTACCTGACCTGCAGTGAGACCTCTGCCGGTGCAGACCTGGAACGCTGCCTGGGCCTGGCCGCCATAGAGCAGAGAGGCACCTGGGCCCCAGCGGAGAGGATTAGCACTTGGGTGTGCACCGTGCCAATTTCTCAAACCACTGCAACCTTCACCTGCCTAGACCATTCTAGCACAGGTCCTAGCACTGATTTTTAGCAGAAAGGGCTGGTACTAGGACTCAGCAATGCTGTCCACCTCTTGGAAAGAAGCAGCACAGGAAAGACTCAGTGGCAGAGCAGAAGGAAGGGCTCCAGCCTTTGGGTCCTGTCCAGGGACTCTTCTGCTGAGCAGGCCTTCAAACCTAATGCAGAGCCAGGTCCCTGTTTGCCAGCAATTGTGAGATTCAGAGCCGCGGGAGCCAGGTGCCTCCATAAGGCAGCCTGCCTCACCCCTCCATCTGCTCCTCTGAATGGGCAGCCCTCACAGGGAGGCCTCTCGTGTCCGATTCTCCCCTGGTGACTGTGCAGTGGATGAAGAGGGCGCTGGTGTCGGCCTGAATCATGTTCTGAGGCAGCTGATGTTGTGGGCTCGTTCTGGTCAGGGCACCGATTCTGCCAAGGAGGCCAGAGTTCACCTGCCCCCTGGCTCTCTGAGAGGCCCTGAGCGCTTTGTCAGGTGTGCAGCCAGTTGGGTCTGACGGCAGGCGCTGAGTGATGTCCTCTGCTTTCTATCGAGGCAATCAAAATGCGATGCTTTTCTGCACACGTGATAAGATCAAAGTCAGTATTCTGTTGGAGAAAAAGCAAACAAACAAAGCACCTTTCCAGAATAACCTCCTGCCCACTGCAATCATTATTATGCTTTAACTATTTATAATACATCAAAAGGGAGCAGGGACCACTGACATTCCGATCAACAACCTTCTCCATCATCATCAGACCTGGGGGGACCACAGATCTTCTTATGCTGTGATAGGCAGATAGCTATGGCAGGTAGGTATCAAGAGCCCAGTACTGAGGTGGAAGCATGTGTCTTCCCCTGGCTCTCAGACAGATTTTCTCTTCTTAAGCTCTAAACTCACTATAGATAGTGATGGCAGCAATGAAATTAGAAGACAACTGCTTCTTGAAAGGAAAGCTATGACAAACCTAGACAGTGTATTAGAAAGCAAAGACATCACTTTGCTGACAAAAGTCCTGATAGTCAAAGCTATGGTTTCCCCAGCAGTCATGTTTGGATGTGAGAGTTGGACCATAAAGAAGGCTGAGCACTGAAGAATTGGTGCTTTCAATCTGTGGTGCTGGAGAAGACTCTTGAGAGTTCCTTGGACAGCAAGGAGATCAAACCAGTCAGTCCTAAAGGAAATCAATCCTGAATATTCATTAGAAGGGTTGAAGCTCCAATACTTTGGCCACCTGATGCGAAGAGCTGACTCATTGAAAAAGACCCTGATGCTGGGAAAGACTGAAGGCAGAAAACAAAGAGGGTGACTGAGGATGAGATGGTTGGATGGCATCACTGAATCAATGGACATGAACTTGGTCAAACCGTGGGAGATAATGAGGGACAGGCATGCCTGGCATGCTGCAGTCTATGGGGTTGAAAAGAGTCAGACATGACTTAGCAACTGAATAACAACATTATGAGCCCATAAATGTAAAACTTACAGACCCCTCTGCTCTCTCTTCCTTCCCTAGGATGGGCCCCAATGCAGAGCAGAACTGAATTAACGAATTCATCATCAGGGTCAACTCTGAATGGGGCTGACTTTTCAACAACCAGTTCCAGAAAAATCAGGAGGTAATAGTCCCCTTACTGACCTCTGATGAACATTTGATAAACTGTTGATTCCTTTGGTTATTTATGACTTATGACATGCATATAAAGGAGCATATATTTATGAGCTAATAGTCAGTACATACATTCATTACCTTTTTTTTTTTTAAAGATTTATTTATTTATTTATTATTGGTGGGGGATGGGGTGGGGAGGGAAGGGGGCAGGTGGGCCACTTCTATTGGGTTTTCATTTATCTATTTTCATCCATCTTTGTTCTTTGGCCCCTGTGAGCCTCCCATCGCAGTGGCCTCTGTTGTCACAGAGCACCGGCTCCAGGCGCATGAGCTCCAGAGCTCTGGCTCAGTAATTGGACACATCGGTCCAGCTGCTCCGTGGCACGTGGGATCTTCCCAGGCCAGGGATCGAACCGGTGCCCCTTGCACTAGTGATGGCAGCAATGAAATTAGAAGACAACTGCTTCTTGAAAGGAAAGCTATGACAAACCTAGACAGTGTATTAGAAAGCAAAGACATCACTTTGCTGACAAAAGTCCTGATAGTCAAAGCTATGGTTTCCCCAGCAGTCATGTTTGGATGTGAGAGTTGGACCATAAAGAAGGCTGAGCACTGAAGAATTGGTGCTTTCAATCTGTGGTGCTGGAGAAGACTCTTGAGAGTTCCTTGGACAGCAAGGAGATCAAACCAGTCAGTCCTAAAGGAAATCAATCCTGAATATTCATTAGAAGGGTTGAAGCTCCAATACTTTGGCCACCTGATGCGAAGAGCTGACTCATTGAAAAAGACCCTGATGCTGGGAAAGACTGAAGGCAGAAAACAAAGAGGGTGACTGAGGATGAGATGGTTGGATGGCATCACTGAATCAATGGACATGAACTTGGTCAAACCGTGGGAGATAATGAGGGACAGGCATGCCTGGCATGCTGCAGTCTATGGGGTTGAAAAGAGTCAGACATGACTTAGCAACTGAATAACAACATTATGAGCCCATAAATGTAAAACTTACAGACCCCTCTGCTCTCTTTCCTTCCCTAGGATGGGCCCCAATGCAGAGCAGAACTGAATTAACGAATTCATCATCAGGGTCAACTCTGAATGGGGCTGACTTTTCAACAACCAGTTCCAGAAAAATCAGGAGGTAATAGTCCCCTTACTGACCTCTGATGAACATTTGATAAACTGTTGATTCCTTTGGTTATTTATGACTTATGACATGCATATAAAGGAGCATATATTTATGAGCTAATAGTCAGTACATACATTCATTACCTTTTTTTTTAAAGATTTATTTATTTATTTATTATTGGTGGGGGTGGGGGGGGAGGGAAGGGGGCAGGTGGGCCACTTCTATTGGGTTTTCATTTATCTATTTTCATCCATCTTTGTTCTTTGGCCTGTGTGGGCCTCCCATCGCGGTGGCCTCTGTTGTCACAGAGCACTGGCTCTGGGCGTATGCACTCCAGAGCTCTGGCTTGGCAATTGGACACATCGGTCCAGCCGCTCCGTGGCACATGGGATCTTTCCAGGCCAGGGATCGAACCGGTGCCCCTTGCACTGCAAGGCGGTGTCCTTACCCACTGGACCACCAGGGAAGCCCTCAATACCTTTATTTATAGAAAACATGTGTTTTATTTGACAGGCAGCTAACCTGGGTTAAAAATGAAGTTCTGAAATGCTATTCGAACTTGTGTTCTTAAAGGGCTATTTTTCTGACGGTGGGGCTCTAGCTTTGCTGAATTCATCAAGCTATGTCCTTTCATAGATGCAGAGACAGAGGCCCAGGCCAGCAGGCATCCTGTGCCTTCACATCCAGCATGAGCTAGGTGGGGCACAAGTGTCTAGACTTCATGGGCTTCCAGTCAGCTCTTTCTCTGCCACGTTTCACAGCATCAGCCTTTCTAAGGGTCCCTCAAGCCAGGGAAGGACCTTTTGTCACTCTCTTTAAAGCTCGCCATAATCAACAACCTGTTTTTCCTCTTCTCTCTAAACCACATGGGGATTATAAGACATCCTGTGTTATTCGGGAGCTGGATCATGCCGACTTCTTACTATGTTGAAATGTTTCTGTTAAGTATATTGGACTCACACAGTATTTATTTTAAACATGCCTTTAGGAGCTGAATTCATTCTTAGTTTAGGGGTTCAGACATTTTAAACGAGGACAAAGACCCTGGGCATACCTGCAAAGCAGCCAGCAAGCTTTGTGTGCAGGTGAGGGAACTTATTACAAGGTGTCAATAGATTCATATGTACTGATTATAGGCTAAATGAACAATATTTCTGGCACATAGATCTCCCGGTTCACAAGCGTCTTTTTCAAACCTTCAGGGGCAATGTGTCTTGGAAGTCAGATATTTCAGGTTTTAGAAGCCAGGTAATAGGATGTAACTACCATGTGTTAATAACATCCCCAGCAGAATCTGGGGCAACACCCTATAATCAAGCACTTTAGTCATTCTGCAATTACATATAGGAATGTTCACTGCTGATGCGATAAAGAAAGGCTATGAATAGTCCTATGTCAGTTCAGGTTAGGTTTTGCCCCCAAATTAGTTTGTCACAAACTTACCAAAACACACACACATGCACACATACAACCTAAAGCCTATCTTTAGCGCTTTATGAAGTTCAGGGATAAGGGACTGTAGAACTATCATAATTTAAATATATGAATAGACCACCAGGGAAGCCCTCAAGACCTTTATTTATAGAAAACATGTGTTTTATTTGACAGGCAGCTAACCTGGGTTAAAAATGAAGTTCTGAAATGCTATTCGAACTTGTGTTCTTAAAGGGCTATTTTTCTGACGGTGGGGCTCTAGCTTTGCTGAATTCATCAAGCTATGTCCTTTCATAGATGCAGAGACAGAGGCCCAGGCCAGCAGGCATCCTGTGCCTTCACATCCAGCATGAGCTAGGTGGGGCACAAGTGTCTAGACTTCATGGGCTTCCAGTCAGCTCTTTCTCTGCCACGTTTCACAGCATCAGCCTTTCTAAGGGTCCCTCAAGCCAGGGAAGGACCTTTTGTCACTCTCTTTAAAGCTCGCCATAATCAACAACCTGTTTTTCCTCTTCTCTCTAAACCACATGGGGATTATAAGACATCCTGTGTTATTCGGGAGCTGGATCATGCCGACTTCTTACTATGTTGAAATGTTTCTGTTAAGTATATTGGACTCACACAGTATTTATTTTAAACATGCCTTTAGGAGCTGAATTCATTCTTAGTTTAGGGGTTCAGACATTTTAAACGAGGACAAAGACCCTGGGCATACCTGCAAAGCAGCCAGCAAGCTTTGTGTGCAGGTGAGGGAACTTATTACAAGGTGTCAATAGATTCATATGTACTGATTATAGGCTAAATGAACAATATTTCTGGCACATAGATCTCCCGGTTCACAAGCGTCTTTTTCAAACCTTCAGGGGCAATGTGTCTTGGAAGTCAGATATTTCAGGTTTTAGAAGCCAGGTAATAGGATGTAACTACCATGTGTTAATAACATCCCCAGCAGAATCTGGGGCAACACCCTATAATCAAGCACTTTAGTCATTCTGCAATTACATATAGGAATGTTCACTGCTGATGCGATAAAGAAAGGCTATGAATAGTCCTATGTCAGTTCAGGTTAGGTTTTGCCCCCAAATTAGTTTGTCACAAACTTACCAAAACACACACACACATGCACACATACAACCTAAAGCCTATCTTTAGCGCTTTATGAAGTTCAGGGATAAGGGACTGTAGAACTATCATAATTTAAATATATGAATAGATTGATCAATAAGAGGTAAATATGTTAAACAAGTTCCATTATTTAATGTACCCTGCTGCTGTTATATGTTTTCTTTTTTTTTCATGCAGTGAAAAGTTTATTAAAGTAAGAAAGGATAGGGAAAGGTTTCCAGGACAGGCACTGGAAGGGGGATAGAAGAGTACCCTAGAAGCCATTTTAGGTGTGGCATTTTATACTTTTTCAGTTGGTTATTAACAGTAGTTTAAAAGAATATATTGAGGCGATAAAGGTCTTATCAGGCCCACACCCACAACATACATCTTTAGATAACATAGGTACAAGTTAAGAAGGAGGATCATGTCCTCCAGCAAGATACATTGTTATAACCATTAGCTCTGGGCTTAAAGAACAGTCTTAGGCAAGATGGATTACTGTCATAGGTGTGGCAATCAAGGTGAAGGCACCTTGGCTTTGTTTGTTTGTTGTGGGGCTCTGGGTTCCCAATGCCTGGTCTCTGTCAGAGTACATTTAAGGAGGAGAGTGTGGCTTCACAGAATGATATGGCAGCTTGTTCCAGTACTGTCTGGGTGTTGGCCAGGTGATATTTTTGTTGTACTATCACTTGTAGATTAGTCACATTCGTTAGAAGATCCTCAGGAATGTGGAGGCAGTTCTTATGACAATTTGAAGTCTGCGAGGTCCTTTGAGGGTGATCCGGGCCAAGGAAGAGGAAGCGAGAGTAAGCAGAAAGAAAACTGAGGATTCCGCCTAAGACATTTGACCTAGTCCTCAGTTAGAAAGAAGTCAAAAGGAGAGATCCTCACCCAGTTGGGTGGCAGCTACTGGGACACAGTGAGCAGTGGGGCCTTTGGAACACACCAGAGGGTAACCCTGGCTGGAGTTCCTCAGCTATTTCCACAGCCACTGGCCTGTTTGCAGAGGGTCCCTGTGAGAAAAGAAAAGCAAAGAGGTGGGGGAAGAAACCCCAAGCTTCCTTGTATGGGCCACCAAAAGGTTGAGGGCTGTGCTCAGGTTGGAAAAGAATTTGCAGACGTGAGGCAGAGTGAGAGGAAAATAAAGTTTATTAGAGTGGGGAAAGGAAGAGTCGCTGCCAGTATGGCAGGCCAGCTTAAGGGAGAAAGTGGGAGACACTGTGAGAACAGTGGGCCTCATAGCGGGATGGCTCAAGGGAGAACTGACCTGTTATATGTTTTCTTAACCAGTCCCTAGAGACAAAGACAACTCCAAATATCATGCCAGAAGTCACAACATTGAATGGGCTCTTGAATATGCTTGGTGGGGCCCCAATCCCTACTTGGCCCCAGAGCCCCACCCCATGGACCACCTCCAACCCCACTGTGCAACCTGAGTGGGAGCACCAGCTAGGACCTAAGGCAAGACTCGATTAGAAAAGGCTTATCCTTGAGGGGAGGGGTTCTGATCTTTGTAAGTAGGTGAGCCCTTTTTTAATGGTGCAGGCTCTGGAACTAGATCGCAGGGTTAAAATCTTTGCTCTGCTATTTACCTTTAAAAAAATTTTATGTATTTATTTATTTTTGGCCACACCAGGTCTTCGCTGTTGTGCACAGGCTTTCTCTAGTTGTGGTGATCTCTCTTGTTGCTCTAGGGCACATAGACTTCAGTAGTTGTGGCCTGTGGGCTTAGTTGCCCTACAGCATGTGGAATCTTCTCAGATCCAGGATTAAATGTGTGTTCTCCATGTTGGCAGGCAGGTTCTTAGCCACTGGACCACTAGGGAAGTCCTTTTTAAGACCTCACACAAGTCATTTGGCCTCTTCTTCCTATAACATCTTCCTCATTCACAAATGAGAGTAATAGTGGTCTTATCTCATAGGAATATTGTAGAGACTAACTAAATTAATTCAAATAAAACTCTTAGAGGGGTACCAGGCACATGGTAATCCCTCAGAAAATGTTGGCCATTATGATTAATATCACTTAGCTTACATGTCTTTTGTAGACAGAATAATGCCTCCAAAGTTGTCCACACCCTAGTCAGTTCCCATAACCTGGATTTATTGGAACATACCCCAGAATATGAGTTCATAGATGTGATTAAGCTTAAGACCTTTGGATGAGGAGTTATCTTGGATGATCCAAGTGTTCCCAATCTAATCACATGACTTCTTAAAGGGAGAAAACATTTTCTGACTGTGGTAAGAGAAAGAGATATGAACTGAAACAGAGGCAGAGAGAAGTTACCCTGCTGACTTTGAAGATGAAAGAAGGGGCCAGCAACAAACTGTGGTGTGCCCACAGACTCAGAGGTTATTGGACCACGCTCAGTATGATGTTCTGACACCTGCTACCATAAGGATAAACCTTGAAAGTGTTATGCTAAGTGAAAGAAGCCAGACCTCAAAGGATACATATTGCAAGAAGGACCATGTGTGAAATGTCTAGAATAGGCAAATCCATGGGGACAGAAAGCAGACTGGTGGTTGCAAGGGGCTGATTTGAGGTGGAAGTGGGACTGACTGTTCAAAGGTCATGGGAGACTTGATGGAGTGAGTGCTCCTTACTAGCATTAAACAAGGAAAGAGGAACAACTTGGTGCCACAAACATTGACAAGTGAGATCTACACAAATAAAAGGAATTTTCTGTTGGAGCTATGGTTATAAATAAATGATAAATAAAACAGAGGAGAACTGGCTAAACAATGAAATCCTATGGATTCTCATTAATACACTTCAGTTTCAAGAGAAAAGGATTGAGGGGACTGAGTAAGCAATTCCAGCAAAAGTCCTTGAGAGAAGAGGACCCAATGCTTGATTCTGGGGCTTTGACTGAGACAGGAAGAGCTTACAGGTCAGCGCATGGAGCCACAGGAACAAGCTGAAGCCCAGGGAGTTCATGACATCATTGGTTGGGTGGACCTGGCTTTGGTTCAAAGATCGTTGACTTCATCTCAGAAAGGAGAGAAACTTTGGGCCCCAAGTAAGGACTCCACTCTGGCCCAGCTAACTGTCCCTCTTCCTCATCCCTATACCTTTAAGCTACAAAAAAGGAAAGTGAAAGTGTTAGCTGCTCAGCTGTGTCTGACTCTTTTCAACATCGTGGACTGTAGCCTGCCAGGCTCCTCTGTGCATGGAATTCTCCAGGCAAGAATACTGGAGTGGGTAGCCATTCCTGGTAGATGGCAGCTGACAGGTTACCGTGAACAGTGTCAAAGTCTTGAACTCCAATGGAGAAGAATTCACATTGGGCTCAAAAAGATTTGGCTTTGGTCACTCAGAGCTTCATGAAGTAAAAGTTTTTTAAAGGAAAAAGGGATAGAGAAAGCTTCCAGCACAGGCATTGGAAGAGGGGATAGAAGAGAACCCCCATGAAGCCAGTTCAGGCAAGACAATCTGTATTTTCCAGTCGGTTATTAAAGCAATAGATCAAAAGAATACCTTAAGGCTGTAAAGGCTTTGCTAGGCCCACACCCACAACATTAACATTAACATAAGATTAGCTAGAGGATAGTCTCCAGGCCAGGTGACACATTCCAATGTAAAGGCCTTGCTAGGCCCATAGCATTAACATAAGACAATAAACTTAGTTTCCGGGTTGATCTTGATCATAACAAACATTTCAGGCTAGACAAATATTTGTCTTTCTTCCTTTTCCTCCCTCCTCCTCTTTGGGACCTGCTGGCCTCCTTATCAAATCTGCCTATTCACCCCTTTCATTCCTTTCTCCAGGGGATTTCCCTAACCCAGGATCAAACCCAGGTGTCCTGCACTGTATGCAGATTCACTACCATCTGAGCTAAAAAAAAGCAAAATTGAGGAGAACTGGCTAAACAATGAAATCCTATGGATTCTCATTAATACACTTCAGTTTCAAGAGAAAAGGATTGAGGGGACTGAGTAAGCAATTCCAGCAAAAGTCCTTGAGAGAAGAGGACCCAATGCTTGATTCTGGGGCTTTGACTGAGACAGGAAGAGCTTACAGGTCAGCGCATGGAGCCACAGGAACAAGCTGAAGCCCAGGGAGTTCATGACATCATTGGTTGGGTGGACCTGGCTTTGGTTCAAAGATCGTTGACTTCATCTCAGAAAGGAGAGAAACTTTGGGCCCCAAGTAAGGACTCCACTCTGGCCCAGCTAACTGTCCCTCTTCCTCATCCCTATACCTTTAAGCTACAAAAAAGGAAAGTGAAAGTGTTAGCTGCTCAGCTGTGTCTGACTCTTTTCAACATCGTGGACTGTAGCCTGCCAGGCTCCTCTGTGCATGGAATTCTCCAGGCAAGAATACTGGAGTGGGTAGCCATTCCTGGTAGATGGCAGCTGACAGGTTACCGTGAACAGTGTCAAAGTCTTGAACTCCAATGGAGAAGAATTCACATTGGGCTCAAAAAGATTTGGCTTTGGTCACTCAGAGCTTCATGAAGTAAAAGTTTTTTAAAGGAAAAAGGGATAGAGAAAGCTTCCAGCACAGGCATTGGAAGAGGGGATAGAAGAGAACCCCCATGAAGCCAGTTCAGGCAAGACAATCTGTATTTTCCAGTCGGTTATTAAAGCAATAGATCAAAAGAATACCTTAAGGCTGTAAAGGCTTTGCTAGGCCCACACCCACAACATTAACATTAACATAAGATTAGCTAGAGGATAGTCTCCAGGCCAGGTGACACATTCCAATGTAAAGGCCTTGCTAGGCCCATAGCATTAACATAAGACAATAAACTTAGTTTCCGGGTTGATCTTGATCATAACAAACATTTCAGGCTAGACAAATATTTGTCTTTCTTCCTTTTCCTCCCTCCTCCTCTTTGGGACCTGCTGGCCTCCTTATCAAATCTGCCTATTCACCCCTTTCATTCCTTTCTCCAGGGGATTTTCCTAACCCAGGGATCAAACCCAGGTGTCCTGCACTGTATGCAGATTCACTACCATCTGAGCTACCAGGAAAGCCCAAGCCACAAAGAAGGGAGCTTGTCCAGTTCTCAAATTGTGGTTCTGAGTTGAGAAGATAGAAGGTCCTATCTGAGGCAGGGAAGAGGTCCAGAAATACTCATCCTAGGCATAAACAAAATGCAAAGAAAGAGCATAGTCGAACTAAAGGAAAAGAATAAACTAAAGAGAACATAAAAACTACAGAAAAAACAAAAAACAAAACAAAAAAAACGTGTGAAAGACAGATGAATAATCCTGTTTGGAAGAACCCCAAACCCAAAAAGGCAGGCAGATTCCTTGCAAGCCATCGTACTACATATTATAATAACTTAATAAGTACATAGGTGAAATAAAATAAGAAATCAAAATAACATGACAAAACAACAAAATGATATGGAATGGGATATTGAAGAACTAAAAGTGATGAAATAAAATTTCAAGTGACTGTTTGAAAGAGGTAGTGTGTTAGTCACTCACTTGTGTTTAACTTTTTGTGCCCCTGTGGACTGTAGCCCACCAGGTTCCTCTGTCCATGGGATTCTTGGCAAGAATACTAGAGTGATTTGCCATTTCCTCCTCCAGAGGATCTTCCCAAACCAGGAATGCAACCTGGTTTAAAGTCATATTAATGACAAGCGAAGACTTTAAATAATCACAGCAAAGATAGAAGAAAAAATTAGGTAATAGTTAAGGAGTTCAAAGACAATTCATATAAAAGACTTTGATTTTCTTGGTAAGAACCCAGCAAGTGAAACAAACAAACAAACAATGCTGGAAAATATAATACAGGATAATTTTCCTAAAGTGAAGGAGGAGATGAATCAGCCATTTGAAAGATCATACTAGGCAAAATTGATATAGAAAGAATAGAATCATATAATGAAAAATCAATTCAGCATCAAAGATCAAGTATTCTTCAACATCAAGCAGAAGAAGCAAAAGAGAGGAAATCCAGGGATCCTGAGACTTCTCCCCATCAGTTTCCAGTGTCAGGGAACAGTAGGGAAACATTTACAGAGGAAAAGAACAGTGAGCTATAATTTTTATTCAGTCAAATCATCATTCATGGATAAAAGCAAAAGAAGAGACTTTTAAAACATGACAGAGCTCAGGGACTAAAACACCCATAAATCTTAAGAAAGCCTTCCAGGACACAGACTCTGAAGCCAGACTACCTGGGTTTGAATCCTGGCTTTGCCACTTATTGGTTGTGTAATTCAGGCAAGTTACTTCTTGTGCCTTAGCCTCTTCAACTGTAATGTGGGGATACCAATAGTCAATATGTTTATGTAGATTTAAGAACTTTATATGTAATATACAATGGAATATTACTCAGCCATTAAAAAATGAAATGATGCCATTTAGTGTTATATTGAGAGAAGTAGTCAGAAGAGGAGAAATGGTGTATGGCATCCCTTCTATGTGGAATCTAAAAAGAAATGATACAAATGAACTAACAAAACAGAAAGAGACTCACAGGCTTAAGAAATGAAGAACTAAAAGTGATGAAATAAAATTTCAAGTGACTGTTTGAAAGAGGTAGTGTGTTAGTCACTCACTTGTGTTTAACTTTTTGTGCCCCTGTGGACTGTAGCCCACCAGGTTCCTCTGTCCATGGGATTCTTGGCAAGAATACTAGAGTGATTTGCCATTTCCTCCTCCAGAGGATCTTCCCAAACCAGGAATGCAACCTGGTTTAAAGTCATATTAATGACAAGCGAAGACTTTAAATAATCACAGCAAAGATAGAAGAAAAAATTAGGTAATAGTTAAGGAGTTCAAAGACAATTCATATAAAAGACTTTGATTTTCTTGGTAAGAACCCAGCAAGTGAAACAAACAAACAAACAATGCTGGAAAATATAATACAGGATAATTTTCCTAAAGTGAAGGAGGAGATGAATCAGCCATTTGAAAGATCATACTAGGCAAAATTGATATAGAAAGAATAGAATCATATAATGAAAAATCAATTCAGCATCAAAGATCAAGTATTCTTCAACATCAAGCAGAAGAAGCAAGAGAGAGGAAATCCAGGGATCCTGAGACTTCTCCCCATCAGTTTCCAGTGTCAGGGAACAGTAGGGAAACATTTACAGAGGAAAAGAACAGTGAGCTATAATTTTTATTCAGTCAAATCATCATTCATGGATAAAAGCAAAAGAAGAGACTTTTAAAACATGACAGAGCTCAGGGACTAAAACACCCATAAATCTTAAGAAAGCCTTCCAGGACACAGACTCTGAAGCCAGACTACCTGGGTTTGAATCCTGGCTTTGCCACTTATTGGTTGTGTAATTCAGGCAAGTTACTTCTTGTGCCTTAGCCTCTTCAACTGTAATGTGGGGATACCAATAGTCAATATGTTTATGTAGATTTAAGAACTTTATATGTAATATACAATGGAATATTACTCAGCCATTAAAAAATGAAATGATGCCATTTAGTGTTATATTGAGAGAAGTAGTCAGAAGAGGAGAAATGGTGTATGGCATCCCTTCTATGTGGAATCTAAAAAGAAATGATACAAATGAACTAACAAAACAGAAAGAGACTCACAGGCTTAAGAAATGAATTTGAGGTTGCCAAGGGGAGGGGATAGTTAAGGAATTTGGGAAGGTCAGGTACACACTGCTATATTCAAAATGAGTAAGCAAGAAGGACCTACTGTATAGCACATGGAACTCTATTCTATATTATATGCCAGCCTGGATGGGAGGGGGTTTAAGGGAGAATGGATACATGTACATGCATAGCTGAGTCCCTTTGATGTTCACCTGAAACTACCACAACATTGCTATTTGGCCGACAGAAAATAAAACCTTTAAAGTTGGGCTTCTGTAGTGATCCAGTGGGTAAAGAATCTGCCTTGCAGTGCAAGGGGCACCAGTTTGATCCGTGGCCCAGGAAGATCCCATGTGCCGCAGAGCAGCTGGACCAGTGTTTCTAATTAGGAATCAGTGCTCTGGAGTGCATGTGCCCAGAGCCAGTCCTCTGCAGTGAGAAAGTCTACTGCAATGGGAGGCCCATACAGGCCAAAAGAACAAAGATGGATGAAAATCAAAATAAATAAATAAAAAAAGAGGCCAAAATTTAATAATAAAAAAAAGTTTAAAGTTTGAAAAAATTAATATGTATACAATACTTGGAATGGTGCCTGGCCCATAGGAAAAGCTATATATACACATGTTTTCTGTAATCAATGTTATGTATCATTGTGATAAAGAAATCCACTCCACCAAAAGATAAACAATTGGTAAGATTTCAATTAGTTTAAAAATAGAGCCAAGATGAAAAAAAAAAACAAAACAGTAAGAATGGCTGTGGAACAGAATGTATGTATATAAATCTTGACTAAACAAACAAAATAAGAGCACCCAAAAAATTGGGAGGTGGGATGAAGAAAAATGGGAGTCTATAGCAAAGCCTCTCAAAACTGTATAAAATTGAAACAAATAATTAGAAAGCAGCCTGTTAATATTCATAGTCTTTTTTCTTATCCTTAGATCAATCTCTTATGAATGAGGAAAGGTCTATGAATTTCACTATTTATTTTGTTTTCGCTTCAGTTTCTTTTGCCTTCTCTTCAATCCATGGAAAATAAATTTATTTTTATTTTAAAAGGAACTATAGCATGATTATCTTGTTATGAGGTTGTTCTTGTCCATTCATCCATTTCTTCATCCAATTATAGTTTGTAAATAGAGATGTTTGAATTGAAGTTCATTATGTATTAACTCTAGTTATTGTTGGCTAATAGAATTCAAGTAATGCATTGTTTTCTGGTGCGTTTCCTGAATTTTTGTAAAACACATGTACAAAGCCATTAAAGGTATTATTTTAAAACATATTGACCTTGGATTTCAGCACCATAAAGCAAAAATCAATTAAAAAAACAGCTACATAAATAAATCAATCATTTCACAATCCTGTAAGGAATGACTCATGCCTGTTCAAATACATTTTGTTCTTAAGAGAAGAGATTCTATGTATAATCAAAATCAACCTTTTCATTTTTTGTCAACTATTTTCCACTCAATTACTTAAGCATTAGGGAACAGTTTTGTCTTATCAACACCCAGCTGGAAATCAAAGCTTATATGTGATGAAAATAGTGGCTGTGGGGTGTGGAGTGATTCATAGGAACATGATTTACCGTGTCAGGGAGAAATGATCTCCACCACGTAGGCTGGGTTTTTCTTATAATGTTGAGCAAGGAGGTAGGGATTATAGGAGCCACAGGCAACTTCATTTCTATGCCACTGAAACTATAATGATGATGATTTAATCCTTTGACTAGAGATAATACTATTGACCTGCCATGGAATCTGCTGTAGAGGCTTGAGTCCTGCATTCAGGAGTTGGCTGGACCTCTGAGCTACCTAGGCTGTGTTTGCTGTTTATTTCCTTCACTCTCACTGTGTCTTGATCGCTCTCTACTTGCATTTTATGATGATAGTTGGCCTGCCACCCACAAGCCTGTGAAGTCCTTGAGGATAGAAACTGCCTAATTCACTGCTCTACTCTAACCCCTGTGCCTGGCACAGAGCCAATCTGAGGGTGGGTGCTTGGTGAGTGGACCAGTCTTCAATGAATTATGCATCCTTTGCATCCTATCCCTTCTATCATCAAGTCTATGCATGTGTGAGGACAAATGATTGGAATAAAAATGTCTGTCTTCTCACAAGATCATGTGAGACTGAAAACTCTGAGCTTAATCAGCCCTGTTACCAAGTTTATCACTGAATGTAGGCATGGCTTCCTAGTACTTAAGTAAATTCATTTCCCCCTTTTTTTAGAGGCAATAAAGAAACCAAAAGAGGGTTGATTAAAGAGCAGTCAGTCTGGAATCATCCCCCTCCCCTGCTGTGAGACTTTATAAACCAGTAGAATGATACCTTGGTATTATTTCTGTGGTACCAAGGGTACTGGGCTTCCCAGGTGGTACAATGGTAAGGAATCCACCTGCCAATGTAGGAGATGCAGGAAACATGTGTTCAGTCCCTGGGTTGGGAAGATCTCCCGGAGAAGGAAATGGCAACAACCCACTCTAGAATTCTTGCCTGAGAAATTCCATGGGCAGAGGAGCCTGGTATGCTACACTCCAGCTACACTCCACGGGGTCACACGACTGAGTGATTGACCACATCCACAGCCACCAAGGGTACTAACTTGGGGTACTTCATGCTGTCTCAATCCTAGAAGCCCTGAGTTTCCCTCATGAACTTTCATCAGTCATTAGGGAGGAAACTAAAGCTTAATTGTTTGCAGATTTACTGCAGCAAATAGCAA
Organism: Tragulus kanchil; assembly: GCA_022376925.1. Lineage (NCBI taxonomy): Eukaryota > Metazoa > Chordata > Mammalia > Artiodactyla > Tragulidae > Tragulus > Tragulus kanchil. Next base: position 43,421,286 of record JAIOJX010000025.1, read on the forward strand.
CATACATATCAGAAAAAAGATATATTTTGATTTATTAAATTTAGATGAAGACTTGACCCTTTCAAGGAATAGGGACCTTAATTCCCAGTAGGTCAGGTTGCAAACAGCATCTTGTGTTGAGGGTGGTTGAGTTAATCAGACAAGTGCAGTTAAACAGGATCTGGGGGAGAAAACTCTTTTCTCCATGTTTGTGTGGAGCAAGAGATGTAGCAAATGAATGATGCACAAAAGAGCCACAGCCCAAGAGATGCATAGAAGCTGGAAAGTATCCACAAGAGCACTGGTTCTCAGTGGCCTTCAGCATTTTCTTCCCAACAGTTAGAGCACAATGCAGACAGTGATTTTCAGTGAATGAAAATAAAGGGGAAAAGAAGGGCAGGAAGGAAGGAATTCCACAAAATACCAAAACTACTGTGTTTCCTGACTTGTATCCACATTTCCATCCCATGATCTCTAGGCTTTCTGCCCTTTGGTGAGGGACGATCAACTGGGCCATTGTAACCTACTTCTAAGAAGTTTGAAATCAACCATTTGGAGATGGACTCACTGCCACTTAGTCTCTCCATTTTGTTTCTCTTATTGATAAAAATTTGCTGATGCATGGTAAGCCTTGGAAATTACTGAGAAAAAGAAAATATTTTGATTTTGGAAAGTTTCCAAACTTTTCAGAAACCTTGACGGTGTAGGTAGACCTGGATTGGGGCACTTTCTGAGGCAGGAGAGAATCTTGTCCTGGCATAGCAAGGATGTTTACTGCCACCGACTCACTGGACTTGAATTTGAGCAAGCTCTGGGAGATAGTGGAGAACACAGGAGCCCGGCATGATACAGTCTGTGGGATTGCAGAGAGTCAGGCATGACTTAGCAATTGAGCAGTGACAATTATCACTCCTATCAGCAGCCAAGGGCTGGGAGAAAGGGCAGTCTTCTACCTGTTATAAGACAATCCTCACCAGCTGAAGCCACCACTGTCCTGTCTTCTTTGACTGTCTTTAAACAAATTACCAATGAATTAAAAAACCTGTTGTGTATCGACTAGAAGTCCTCCCAGGTTCACATATTGAACTCAGTTAAAATGCAGAGTCCTGGGCCCCACTGCACTGAGATCTGGGGTGAGGCCTGGGACTCTGCAGCTTGACAGATGTCCATGCTCTGAGCAGCTCAACTGCAGAAGCTCAGTTGAAACGCTTATACAAATTCCCCTTGAGTCACTGAAGGATGGGTCATTATTAATACCCATGAGAAAACGTGAATAAACAGAGAAGCAGAAGCTCTTTTGAAAGGCCAGTGATGTAGCAGGCCATCTCAAGGACACTCATGATGACTCTAGATGCCATTCATTCAAGATGCTACTCTGTGTGGAGCTTGGTGCCTGGTCTTCCTGTGGCTTGTACATTCTCACAGTGATTGGCAGGGGATGATACCTGTTTTGCAGAAGAGGAAACAGAAACTCGGAGAAATTAGGAAAAATTTTCCAGGCTCTGCAGGTCCTAAGGATTAGAGCCAGAATGCAAACCCAGGTCTGCAAAACCTCAAAGTCCAAGTGAGTTCCACCCTGCTGAGCTGGCTTGGGGATCATCACGCTTGGTGAAAGCAACACTAAACAGGAGGCCCTCTTCCTTTTACCTGCATGCAGGGTCCCTCTCAGTTAAACCTTGAGATGGACTCACTGCCACTTAGTCTCTCCATTTTGTTTCTCTTATTGATATAAATTTGCTGATGGATGGTAAGCCTTGGGAATTACTGAGAAGAAGAAGGTATTTTGATTTTGGAAAGTTTCCAAACTTTTCAGAAACCTTGACGGTGTAGGTAGACCTGGATTGGGGCACTTTCTGAGGCAGGAGAGAATCTTGTCCTGGCATAGCAAGGATGTTTACTGCCACCGACTCACTGGACTTGAATTTGAGCAAGCTCTGGGAGATAGTGGAGAACACAGGAGCCCGGCATGATACAGTCTGTGGGATTGCAGAGAGTCAGGCATGACTTAGCAATTGAGCAGTGACAATTATCACTCCTATCAGCAGCCAAGGGCTGGGAGAAAGGGCAGTCTTCTACCTGTTATAAGACAATCCTCACCAGCTGAAGCCACCACTGTCCTGTCTTCTTTGACTGTCTTTAAACAAATTACCAATGAATTAAAAAACCTGTTGTGTATCGACTAGAAGTCCTCCCAGGTTCACATATTGAACTCAGTTAAAATGCAGAGTCCTGGGCCCCACTGCACTGAGATCTGGGGTGAGGCCTGGGACTCTGCAGCTTGACAGATGTCCATGCTCTGAGCAGCTCAACTGCAGAAGCTCAGTTGAAACGCTTATACAAATTCCCCTTGAGTCACTGAAGGATGGGTCATTATTAATACCCATGAGAAAACGTGAATAAACAGAGAAGCAGAAGCTCTTTTGAAAGGCCAGTGATGTAGCAGGCCATCTCAAGGACACTCATGATGACTCTAGATGCCATTCATTCAAGATGCTACTCTGTGTGGAGCTTGGTGCCTGGTCTTCCTGTGGCTTGTACATTCTCACAGTGATTGGCAGGGGATGATACCTGTTTTGCAGAAGAGGAAACAGAAACTCGGAGAAATTAGGAAAAATTTTCCAGGCTCTGCAGGTCCTAAGGATTAGAGCCAGAATGCAAACCCAGGTCTGCAAAACCTCAAAGTCCAAGTGAGTTCCACCCTGCTGAGCTGGCTTGGGGGATCATCACGTACTTGGTGAAAGCAACACTAAACAGGAGGCCCTCTTCCTTTTACCTGCATGCAGGGTCCCCAGTGTCTCTCAGGGTCAATGGCATTTACTTCAGAAGTATTTCTTATTCTGTTTCCCCCCTGCAGTTGATGTTGCAGGGAACCTTACCCCTCATTTTAGCTACTTAGAATCCCACAAGCTTCTATCAGTGTCAGGAAAAAAAAGGTCCATCTAGAAAGATTAAACCTCCTTTACAGAGTCTCTTCTGCAACTGCTAGTTCTCTCTGTCTCTAGGTGATGTGTGGCAATGCTCCAACCTTAGCAGGGGCATTGGACCCTCAGTCACCAAGGATGCTGAGCGTTGGCACAGGTCAGAAATCGCTAATGGGCCCATGCAGTAAACCAACCAGTGGAGTGAGGATCGAGGAAGCCATGTGTTTATTTATATTCTAGGGACAGCATGCAGTCATCTTTTTCCTTCTCAAAGGAAGAGACTTGTGGAGAAATTAGGGGAACAACCAAGGGAGTGCTTGGGGACCAATAACACCATTTCTGGTGAGGGCTCTGAAGGTCATCTTCAAAGTAGCCTTTGCAGAAAGAGAAAGAGTCTTTTTAGTTCCCAAGATGGCATAGGTGGATGAGGAGAGACAGTCTTTTTTTCTCTTATATTCAGTCTGTCATGAGAATTTGCACTTTGACGGAGATGCAATCTGAATACTTAGCAAACTAAATATTTGATCACTGCCAGCCCTCTAGTTTCCTGCAAGTCACTTTTCTCTGAATTGCCCATGCAGTAGCTGAGATGCCTTCGTCCGGATCCATCTCTCCATTATACCCAGTTATCAGCCCCACATTTCACCGGTTTAGGTTGGGGTGATGGCTTTTTGAAGAGTTAGCATCTCACACAATTTAGCTCACCACTTGTACTTTTACCTTGGCCCTCACCCAGGCTCTCTGCTCACTCAGAGAAAACATGACTTCAGTTGTCCTACTGAATGCTTTTTCTGTCCAGTTGTCCCTCCATTTGGAGACACTGTTCTTATCTCTGTCCACACTGTGGTGTTAGGACTGTCCAGGTTCCTGTAGCAAGGCTCACTCAATCTGCCCTGACCCCATATAGCTCCTGAGGTCACAGAAGTCATATTGCTGAGCTGGCTCAGAGTCTCTTTCCTGGAAATTTGGACTTGGAGGATTGTACTTCCTCCTGGATGCTGGGGTCAGTAACACGTGATCTACAGTGCTCTCTACAGCCATATTTTTCTATGACATGAACCAAAAAAGTAGACAAAGAAATTACAGAGAGGAAGAGAAGAACAGAGCAAAAATAAAAAGAAGAGAAGGAAATAGAGTTGGGGAAAGAATCTGGGGCTGTTTCATCCCTGGTTGAGTCATTCCTTAATCCAGCCACATTTCTCAGTTCAGCGTAGCTAGTCCCACCAAGTTCCAATAACTGGCAGTCAAAGGAGTTCTCTCTCTTTGACTCATCTTCTTTTCCTCCAAGCACTGCAGCATGAGAATCGTCATGGTTGATTAGGTTGTCCACGTGCTTTCCCAGTGTTGATTCAGAGACAGCCCTTGGCATTTTCTAAAAATATATTAGTTTGCTTTAGAATTTGTATCATCACAACAGCTATAAATATTTATGAAGCATCTATTTACAATGTTGACTTGATTTACAGTGGTAAAACTGAGGCTTAAGCAAGTTGTCCCAGGTGGGACAGCTAGCAGGTAAGTGACTGAATTAAGATTCTAGAACTCTTACTTGTTCCTTGTTCTGCTCTGTGGGGTTTAATTTTTTTTAAGCTCTTTTTTTTTTTAACACCAAAAACATTTGTATTGGGGTATAGCCAATTAACAATTTTGTGATAGTTTCAGGTGAATGATAACAAACTAAATATTTGATCAAGTCTACTTCATTCTCTGAATTGCCCATGCAGTAGCTGAGATGCCTTCGTCCGGATCCATCTCTCCATTATACCCAGTTATCAGCCCCACATTTCACCGGTTTAGGTTGGGGTGATGGCTTTTTGAAGAGTTAGCATCTCACACAATTTAGCTCACCACTTGTACTTTTACCTTGGCCCTCACCCAGGCTCTCTGCTCACTCAGAGAAAACATGACTTCAGTTGTCCTACTGAATGCTTTTTCTGTCCAGTTGTCCCTCCATTTGGAGACACTGTTCTTATCTCTGTCCACACTGTGGTGTTAGGACTGTCCAGGTTCCTGTAGCAAGGCTCACTCAATCTGCCCTGACCCCATATAGCTCCTGAGGTCACAGAAGTCATATTGCTGAGCTGGCTCAGAGTCTCTTTCCTGGAAATTTGGACTTGGAGGATTGTACTTCCTCCTGGATGCTGGGGTCAGTAACACGTGATCTACAGTGCTCTCTACAGCCATATTTTTCTATGACATGAACCAAAAAAGTAGACAAAGAAATTACAGAGAGGAAGAGAAGAACAGAGCAAAAATAAAAAGAAGAGAAGGAAATAGAGTTGGGGAAAGAATCTGGGGCTGTTTCATCCCTGGTTGAGTCATTCCTTAATCCAGCCACATTTCTCAGTTCAGCGTAGCTAGTCCCACCAAGTTCCAATAACTGGCAGTCAAAGGAGTTCTCTCTCTTGACTCATCTTCTTTCCTCCAAGCACTGCAGCATGAGAATCGTCATGGTTGATTAGGTTGTCCACGTGCTTTCCCAGTGTTGATTCAGAGACAGCCCTTGGCATTTTCTAAAAATATATTAGTTTGCTTTAGAATTTGTATCATCACAACAGCTATAAATATTTATGAAGCATCTATTTACAATGTTGACTTGATTTACAGTGGTAAAACTGAGGCTTAAGCAAGTTGTCCCAGGTGGGACAGCTAGCAGGTAAGTGACTGAATTAAGATTCTAGAACTCTTACTTGTTCCTTGTTCTGCTCTGTGGGGTTTAATTTTTTTTAAGCTCTTTTTTTTTTTAACACCAAAAACATTTGTATTGGGGTATAGCCAATTAACAATTTTGTGATAGTTTCAGGTGAACAATTAAGAGGCTCAACCGTATATATTCATGTATCCATTCTCCCTCAAACTCCCCTCCCATTCATGCTAGTACATCACATTGAGCAGAGTTTCATGTGCTCTACAATAGATTTTTTTTGGTTATCCATTTCAAACATGGCAGTGTGTACATGAATTTCCCAGAGTACCCAACCATCCTCTTCCACCTGCAACCATAAGTTAATTTTCTAAGTCTGTGAGTCTCTTTCTATTTTGTATATTAGTTTATTTGTGTCATTTCTTTTTAGAATTCTGTGGGGTTTATCTTAATGGAAGGGTCATCTACTCGGTGGCTTGCAAACTAGTTTGATCATCACAATCAGCCAGTTCCTACTTGAAAACTGCTTAGAGATTTGGAGTGGCAAGGTATATTTGGAAACATTTTTGAAAGTGGAAAGTTTAAAAGAAAAGCATATGTGTATTTATCCAACAAATATTAACTGTGCACCCATATATCAGAGTTAGATTTGGCTACACTTAAAAAATGGGGCTTTCCCAGTGGCTCAGTGGTGAAGAATGCACCTTCAATGCGGGAGAGGCAGGAGACATGGGTTTGATCCTTGGGTCAGGGAGATCCCCTGGAGGAAGGTATTGTAACCCACTACAGTATTCTTGCCTGGAGAAACCCATGGGCAGAGAGGGCTGGTAGGCTACAGTTTATAGGGTTGCAAAGAGTCAGACACAACTGGAGCAACTAAACATGCATGTACAATTTAAAAAATAACACTAATCATACAGCTTCCCTCATGGCTCAGGCAGTAACAAATCTGCCTGCAGTGCAGGAGACTGGGATTCAGTCCACGGGTTAGGAAGTGTCCATGGAGGAGGGCATTGTAACCCACTTCCATATTCTTGCTGGAGAAGTTCATGGACACAGAAGTCTGGCAGGGTTGCAAAGAGTTGAACACGACTGAGTGACTAACACAACAAATCCAACAGCTTAAACAAGGTTGAGGTTTACTTTTCTCTCCAGAGGTAGGCAGTCTATACATGGTATCAAAGACACAGGCCCCACCTAGAGTAGTTTCTGCAAATAAACTTACCTCGTGGACACAGTTCTGGCTGTTGCAGCTCCAGCCACTGCATTCATTTTCCAAGCAGTAGAAATGAAGAAGGTCCAAGGACAAAAGGGCATGCTTTTATAATGGAGTAAGCCTCCTTCAAAATGTTAACCAAGAAGCTCCATCTCGTGAGTTGACCATTTCTATTGACAAGAGAGGCTACAGATGTATTTCTACCACTGCTGGACCTGTTGGTACAAGGACTCTGATCCTAAGGAAGAAGGGGAATGTGGATATTAGGTGAGACACAGACAGTCTTAGCCACACTCATTGTGTTCCAGGCACTGTTCTAGGCAGAGAGGATACAGCAGGGAAAAGTCAAAGTCAGTCCTTGACCACTCCTAGGGTCCTTATATTTCAGTAGGGAGATAAACAATGAGGAAGTGAAAAAATAAATATAGTGGCTTCCCTGGTGGTCCAATGGGTAGAGTCTGCCTTGCAGTGCAAGGGGCACTAGTTCCATACCTGGACCAGGAAGATCCCATGTACTGCACAATGGCTGGCCCAGTGTGTCCACTTACAAGCCAGAACTCTGGAGTACATGCTCTCAGTGCTGGTACTCTACAACGAAAGAGGCCACTGCAATGGAAGGCCCACACAGGCCAAAAAAGCATAAAAGACCGATGAAAAGTAAATAAATAAAAAACCAATAAAAGATGCCAAAGATTAAAAAAAAAAAAAAAAGAAAGAAAGATGCCAAAAATTAAAAAAAAAAAGAAAAAATATATAATATTCAGTAATGATGAGGAAGGGTGGTAATTTTAAATAGGGCCAAAGAGGGAAGGCTCTCTGAGAAGGTGGCATTTGAGCCCCGGCCTGGTTGAGCAGAGGATGGTGAGGAAGGATGGTCTGGGTCAAGGGAAGAACATCCACCAAGGACTCCGGGCAAGATGAGGTAGCAATGACTACTCCAGTGGAGAACCACTGATCCAAGACCTTGAAGTCTTAAATGTCCGGTTTATATGAGGTGAAAAATAATCTAGTAAAGGAACATCAAGTAAAGGAACACTGTTAGGGACTTTACATTAGTGACGTTTCATTTTTCACACAGTACCTTTTCTTCTCAACGTGGTAGGTATTGACGTACCAAGTTACTACTGTTAATTCTGTTTGCGTGAATGTAATAATAGATACCTTCTGCTCCATAGATGTGTTTCCTGGGATATAGTTTAGAAAATTAAATTGAATTATTGAAGCATATTAAATGTCAGTATAGGGCCTTCCCTGTGGTCCAGTGAGTCTGGGAACTAAGATGCTACATCTTGCAGGGCATCTAAGCCCACACACTACAACCACATAAATAAATACTTAAAAAACTTTATAAGAAAATAATAACTGTTAAATATCAGTATAGCATGGGTATTTCAAGCTGTGTTTTGAGACTTTTCATCTTATTGATATAATTTTGAATTCTTTCCTATTCCTAAAGGTACTATACCAGTTATGCTTGTATTTCAAATTCAAGTCAATTATAGTTTAAAATTTTCCACTTATGGGTATTTTAACCTTTACGGTTTCTTAAGAGGTATTAAGAGTGTTTGCCCTTGCTTTTCCTTTCTCTTACCTTGAGTTGGTGCTCTGTATTGTTTTCTGGGGCTGGAGAAGTTTTTTGGACCTTACCTGTATCATTTGTGGTTTTAGTGATTTCAATAAAATTTCCATTTCAACCTTTGCCTTCATACTGAAATCCTCATCTTTTAAAAATCTCTTTTTTATGCCAGGCCTCCCTCCCCCAACACTATGGCCTTGGTCTTTTTCATTGTCCTTTTCCAGATTTGTGCTATTTTTCTTGATAAAGTGACCCTCAGCATGCACTTTATGTAACCATTACTTTGAATGAGCAAGACCATGGTGTATAATCACAAGCAAATGCTTTGCTTCCTATTGTCCCTTTAAATCTATTGCATAAGCTTTATGCTTCTCTTGCATTTAGATGAAAAATCATCCCGGTGATCTAAGCTCCTCCCATCAATAATGAGACTTCCCTCATAGCTCAGTTGGTAAAGAATCTGCCTGCAATGCAGGAGACCCAGGTTTGATTCCCGTGTCAGGAAGATCCCCTGGAGAAGAGAATGGGCAGAGAATTCTTGCCTGGAGAATCCCATGGGCAGAGGAGCCTGGAAGGCTACGGTCCATGGGGTCACAAGAGTCAGACATGACTAAGTGACTAAACCACCACCACCAATCAATATTGTAAAAATCCAGTCCTATGTAACAGATAATACTTAGAAGAATTTGGTTCAATATTAAATTTTCTTTTCCTGCCTCATGATGACCCTGTGGCATGTGGAAGCTGGCAGCAGGGAAAGGGATGTGTTTTCTGTTCATCTTGTGAAACCACTGACTACCCAGTGACTGAAAGAAGACAAAACTCAAAAATTTTCCCTTGTACCCCCCAAAAACTTAAAGAAAATAATAACTGTTAAATATCAGTATAGCATGGGTATTTCAAGCTGTGTTTTGAGACTTTTCATCTTATTGATATAATTTTGAATTCTTTCCTATTCCTAAAGGTACTATACCAGTTATGCTTGTATTTCAAATTCAAGTCAATTATAGTTTAAAATTTTCCACTTATGGGTATTTTAACCTTTACGGTTTCTTAAGAGGTATTAAGAGTGTTTGCCCTTGCTTTTCCTTTCTCTTACCTTGAGTTGGTGCTCTGTATTGTTTTCTGGGGCTGGAGAAGTTTTTTGGACCTTACCTGTATCATTTGTGGTTTTAGTGATTTCAATAAAATTTCCATTTCAACCTTTGCCTTCATACTGAAATCCTCATCTTTTAAAAATCTCTTTTGTATGCCAGGCCTCCCTCCCCCAACACTATGGCCTTGGTCTTTTTCATTGTCCTTTTCCAGATTTGTGCTATTTTTCTTGATAAAGTGACCCTCAGCATGCACTTTATGTAACCATTACTTTGAATGAGCAAGACCATGGTGTATAATCACAAGCAAATGCTTTGCTTCCTATTGTCCCTTTAAATCTATTGCATAAGCTTTATGCTTCTCTTGCATTTAGATGAAAAATCATCCCGGTGATCTAAGCTCCTCCCATCAATAATGAGACTTCCCTCATAGCTCAGTTGGTAAAGAATCTGCCTGCAATGCAGGAGACCCAGGTTTGATTCCCGTGTCAGGAAGATCCCCTGGAGAAGAGAATGGGCAGAGAATTCTTGCCTGGAGAATCCCATGGGCAGAGGAGCCTGGAAGGCTACGGTCCATGGGGTCACAAGAGTCAGACATGACTAAGTGACTAAACCACCACCACCAATCAATATTGTAAAAATCCAGTCCTATGTAACAGATAATACTTAGAAGAATTTGGTTCAATATTAAATTTTCTTTTCCCTGCCTCATGATGACCCTGTGGCATGTGGAAGCTGGCAGCAGGGAAAGGGGATGTGTTTTCTGTTCATCTTGTGCTTTTCCTCCAACTCCTCCTCCATCCAGTTACCTGTGATTTCTGACCCCTTGAGTAGAGCATAGATTGAAAGAAGACATAACACTGGTCAGAAAAGATTTTCCTTGTCTGGTGCTATTGTGAGCTCTCTGTTGCCCTCTCTGGGCCTGCAAAGTGTTAAAAGTGACTCTTGTTCTCCTTTCTATTTTGTTTTGTTTTTTGACATTCCCATCGCTGGGGACCTCTGTCTCTTCTGTAGAGCACTGGTAGAAACAATACACTCATCTGTGGTTTGTTGCTGCTCCTGTACTTCCTGGCATTGGGCATTACCTCTTTTGTTGTCCGTTCACCCCTCCAGACGGTGTTCTTGGATAAGACTATACTTGCTGTGCTTTGACCAAGTGGAAAGCAGTCATGTATATCTCACGCTGACAAACTCTGTGAGAGCAGATCATTCTCCTTGGCTAGTGTGTCTTGAAATTCTTGCTCTTCACATTTCTCAGGAAGGTGTCAGACATTAGAATGTGTCCCACTCCTGGAGGGAACAGAGGTCATGCCCTCAGAGGCATCCAGTGAAGGCACTTCACAGATTATAAAACTAGGGGCTGACATCCTAATCTTACCTCCAAGGGGAGGATTGGAACTATAATACACTTACAAGTATTCTCTAAAAAGATTCTTTCTGGCTCTACTGATGGCTCAGTGGTGAAGAATCCACCTGCCAATGCAGTAGACACAGTTCTATCCTTGGTCCAGAAGATCCCACATGCCTTGGAGCAACAAAGCCCATGCGTCACAACTATTGAGCCTGAGCTCTGGAGCCTGGGAACCTCAATTACTGAGCCACACACTAGATCCTGTGCTCTGCAAAAAGAGAAACCACCACCATAAGAAGCCTGTGCGCCACAACTAGGGAGTAGCCCCTGCTCACCACAACCAGAGAAAAGCCAGTGCAGCAATGAAGACCCAGCACAGTCACAAATAAATAGATTATACATAAAAGACGTTGGCAAACCTTTAAAAATATGTTTCCTATACACCCCTTCCTAGAAAAAAACAGATCCTCTCAAGTTCTAGATGACCCTGTGGCATGTGGAAGCTGGCAGCAGGGAAAGGGATGTGTTTTCTGTTCATCTTGTGCTTTTCCTCCAACTCCTCCTCCATCCAGTTACCTGTGATTTCTGACCCCTTGAGTAGAGCATAGATTGAAAGAAGACATAACACTGGTCAGAAAAGATTTTCCTTGTCTGGTGCTATTGTGAGCTCTCTGTTGCCCTCTCTGGGCCTGCAAAGTGTTAAAAGTGACTCTTGTTCTCCTTTCTATTTTGTTTTGTTTTTTGACATTCCCATCGCTGGGGACCTCTGTCTCTTCTGTAGAGCACTGGTAGAAACAATACACTCATCTGTGGTTTGTTGCTGCTCCTGTACTTCCTGGCATTGGGCATTACCTCTTTTGTTGTCCGTTCACCCCTCCAGACGGTGTTCTTGGATAAGACTATACTTGCTGTGCTTTGACCAAGTGGAAAGCAGTCATGTATATCTCACGCTGACAAACTCTGTGAGAGCAGATCATTCTCCTTGGCTAGTGTGTCTTGAAATTCTTGCTCTTCACATTTCTCAGGAAGGTGTCAGACATTAGAATGTGTCCCACTCCTGGAGGGAACAGAGGTCATGCCCTCAGAGGCATCCAGTGAAGGCACTTCACAGATTATAAAACTAGGGGCTGACATCCTAATCTTACCTCCAAGGGGAGGATTGGAACTATAATACACTTACAAGTATTCTCTAAAAAGATTCTTTCTGGCTCTACTGATGGCTCAGTGGTGAAGAATCCACCTGCCAATGCAGTAGACACAGTTCTATCCTTGGTCCAGAAGATCCCACATGCCTTGGAGCAACAAAGCCCATGCGTCACAACTATTGAGCCTGAGCTCTGGAGCCTGGGAACCTCAATTACTGAGCCCACACACTAGATCCTGTGCTCTGCAAAAAGAGAAACCACCACCATAAGAAGCCTGTGCGCCACAACTAGGGAGTAGCCCCTGCTCACCACAACCAGAGAAAAGCCAGTGCAGCAATGAAGACCCAGCACAGTCACAAATAAATAGATTATACATAAAAGACGTTGGCAAACCTTTAAAAATATGTTTCCTATACACCCCTTCCTAGAAAAAAACAGATCCTCTCAAGTTCTATCCTTTCTTTTCCTGGCCTCCCAGGCTAGATGTGAGTAGGCTTCTAGCCTAGGCTGAAAATAGTTTCAACCCCCTAACTCTTTAAAAGCTGTTTTATTTTGAAATAATTATAGGTTCACAGGAAGCTGCAAGTAAATGCATAAAGAGATCCCACGCAAAACTTCACCTTCAATGTTAACATCTTGCTTGACTGTAAAGCAGTATCAAAATCAGAAAACTGACACAGGTTGAGTCTACAGTGCTTATTTGTGTTTCTCCACTCAAGTGTGTGTGTGTGTGTGTGTGTGTGTGCAATTCTATCACATGTGTAGTTCTGTAATTATTTTATTTCATGGAATCGTTCAGTACATATCCTTGTAATATAGTCATCTCCTTTTTACAAGTCTTTACAAAAATAATGGTCTTACTCTGGAACATTAATGTATATTGTTTTTGTGCTTCAGCTAAAACACAGGTAAGAAGAATCTTATTTTAACATTCTGTTACAAAAAGTTTTGTTCAAACTTCAGCATATTTTCTATTTTGTGTCTTTCTGATGATTCAGCACTGCGCTCATTTAACAAATATTTACGGAGTGCCTGGCACAGTATTATCTTTGATGCACTTGTCTTGCATTGGACTTAAAGTTCTTGGGAAAGCAAATAACTCCCACGGTCTCCTCTTGGGTTTATGGTTAGTTCCCATGCTGCTGTTCTACACGTTTGTTTTAAGGTGTTTTAACTTGAACTTACCAGCACTGAAATTCCTGTACTAATTTCTGCTTACCCTCAAAAAGTCTCTATTCCACTGATTTGCCATTTTACTCCTTTGAAAGGCTTCCCAAGTGTTGCAGACTCCTTAGAATGTCTTGGGGTCATCTACAGTCATAAAAGTTTCACTGTGTGCGCAGTTCTTCAAATTTCTTTATAAAATCACTTGCCAAGATCAACCCCTCTGATCTCTGAGAACTCTTAATTTTTGCAATGAAGACCAGCACAGTCACAAATAAATAGATTATACATAAAAGACGTTGGCAAACCTTTAAAAATATGTTTCCTATACACCTTCCTAGAAAAAAACAGATCCTCTCAAGTTCTATCCTTTCTTTTCCTGGCCTCCCAGGCTAGATGTGAGTAGGCTTCTAGCCTAGGCTGAAAATAGTTTCAACCCCCTAACTCTTTAAAAGCTGTTTTATTTTGAAATAATTATAGGTTCACAGGAAGCTGCAAGTAAATGCATAAAGAGATCCCACGCAAAACTTCACCTTCAATGTTAACATCTTGCTTGACTGTAAAGCAGTATCAAAATCAGAAAACTGACACAGGTTGAGTCTACAGTGCTTATTTGTGTTTCTCCACTCAAGTGTGTGTGTGTGTGTGTGTGTGTGCAATTCTATCACATGTGTAGTTCTGTAATTATTTTATTTCATGGAATCGTTCAGTACATATCCTTGTAATATAGTCATCCCCTTTTTTCCAAGTCTTTACAAAAATAATGGTCTTACTCTGGAACATTAATGTATATTGTTTTTGTGCTTCAGCTAAAACACAGGTAAGAAGAATCTTATTTTAACATTCTGTTACAAAAAGTTTTGTTCAAACTTCAGCATATTTTCTATTTTGTGTCTTTCTGATGATTCAGCACTGCGCTCATTTAACAAATATTTACGGAGTGCCTGGCACAGTATTATCTTTGATGCACTTGTCTTGCATTGGACTTAAAGTTCTTGGGAAAGCAAATAACTCCCACGGTCTCCTCTTGGGTTTATGGTTAGTTCCCATGCTGCTGTTCTACACGTTTGTTTTAAGGTGTTTTAACTTGAACTTACCAGCACTGAAATTCCTGTACTAATTTCTGCTTACCCTCAAAAAGTCTCTATTCCACTGATTTGCCATTTTACTCCTTTGAAAGGCTTCCCAAGTGTTGCAGACTCCTTAGAATGTCTTGGGGTCATCTACAGTCATAAAAGTTTCACTGTGTGCGCAGTTCTTCAAATTTCTTTATAAAATCACTTGCCAAGATCAACCCCTCTGATCTCTGAGAACTCTTAATTTTTTGCAAAGGGGTTACTCTTTTTTTATTATCTGATTTTCTTATATTGGAATTTGATTCTTTATCAGTTTCAAAGGGTTCCTTAATTCTACGGTGACTCAACAGGTTTTTTTTTTTTTTTTTTTGTAATATTTATTTATTTGGCTGCTTCAGGCCTTTGTTGCAGGATCTTTATTGAGTCCTGTGGGATCTTTTGCTGCAGTGCTCAGACTCTCTAGTTGTGGTGCATGGGCTCCAGAGTGCGTGGGCATGTGGATTTAGTTACCCTATAGCATGTGGGATCTTAGTTCCCCGCCTAGGAACTGAACCCAACCCCCTGCACTTCAAGGTGGATTCTTAACCACTGGACCACCATAGAATTGCCTCCACCATTCTTTACTTGCCTACAGTAGGGTTTTGATGTGGACACTTTCCAAAGGTAACTTCAAAGACTGAAAAGTGACTCTTCTTTCCCCTGGACTCTCAAAGAGCTCTGAGACTCAGACCTGGCTCCTTGTGTAGCGTCTGTCCTGCCTTTGTGTCTGTGGGTGGTGCTGGTGTGAGCTTTCTGCCATTCTGCACTTTGATGATTCCAGCAGCTTGGGGAGTAGAGAAGGAAGAAACAACAAGTGGGTGGTTTCCCAGGGTCCTCTCTGGAGTCTTGGAATGAGCCTGGCATTGGCCACCTGACTGTTCTGAATCTAACACAGCAGGTATTGCAGCAGCTGGTTTCACACTGTGATTGCTAGCTCACGGTCTTGCCCGTGAACTCACTTGCAGTCCTTAGGTGGATCCCATCCAGTCTGGGTGAGTTGTTGATATCTATTTTGTTGGTTAAGACGAGAACATTTTATGTACTGCCTGCAATTTCAGCAAATAACTCCCACGGTCTCCTCTTGGGTTTATGGTTAGTTCCCATGCTGCTGTTCTACACGTTTGTTTTAAGGTGTTTTAACTTGAACTTACCAGCACTGAAATTCCTGTACTAATTTCTGCTTACCCTCAAAAAGTCTCTATTCCACTGATTTGCCATTTTACTCCTTTGAAAGGCTTCCCAAGTGTTGCAGACTCCTTAGAATGTCTTGGGGTCATCTACAGTCATAAAAGTTTCACTGTGTGCGCAGTTCTTCAAATTTCTTTATAAAATCACTTGCCAAGATCAACCCCTCTGATCTCTGAGAACTCTTAATTTTTTGCAAAGGGGTTACTCTTTTTTTATTATCTGATTTTCTTATATTGGAATTTGATTCTTTATCAGTTTCAAAGGGTTCCTTAATTCTACGGTGACTCAACAGGTTTTTTTTTTTTTTTTTTGTAATATTTATTTATTTGGCTGCTTCAGGCCTTTGTTGCAGGATCTTTATTGAGTCCTGTGGGATCTTTTGCTGCAGTGCTCAGACTCTCTAGTTGTGGTGCATGGGCTCCAGAGTGCGTGGGCATGTGGATTTAGTTACCCTATAGCATGTGGGATCTTAGTTCCCGCCTAGGAACTGAACCCAACCCCCTGCACTTCAAGGTGGATTCTTAACCACTGGACCACCATAGAATTGCCTCCACCATTCTTTACTTGCCTACAGTAGGGTTTTGATGTGGACACTTTCCAAAGGTAACTTCAAAGACTGAAAAGTGACTCTTCTTTCCCCTGGACTCTCAAAGAGCTCTGAGACTCAGACCTGGCTCCTTGTGTAGCGTCTGTCCTGCCTTTGTGTCTGTGGGTGGTGCTGGTGTGAGCTTTCTGCCATTCTGCACTTTGATGATTCCAGCAGCTTGGGGAGTAGAGAAGGAAGAAACAACAAGTGGGTGGTTTCCCAGGGTCCTCTCTGGAGTCTTGGAATGAGCCTGGCATTGGCCACCTGACTGTTCTGAATCTAACACAGCAGGTATTGCAGCAGCTGGTTTCACACTGTGATTGCTAGCTCACGGTCTTGCCCGTGAACTCACTTGCAGTCCTTAGGTGGATCCCATCCAGTCTGGGTGAGTTGTTGATATCTATTTTGTTGGTTAAGACGAGAACATTTTATGTACTGCCTGCAATTTCACTGAATGTTCTGACCTGTCCATTTGGAGGGTGCTTGTTTCCCAGATACAGGGCATGGCATGGAGCTAGTGTGCTTTTTCTTCCCTTCCTTAGTGCAATTCCATCCATACCCCCAGTTTCTTGGCTTAGTTTGGACATTCTTTGGGGTTTCTTGCAAGGTGTCCTTTAATGATTCAGAATTTCAGAACTAAAAGGCATGTTCCAATGTGACTTGGTTCAAATGCTGCAGCCTAAAGATGAAAAACTAAATTTGAAAGTTATGTACCTGGATCTGACCCATTTAGTGGCTCATACTTCCTTTCTGGCTATGTGTGCTTAGTTTGCTGTGTATGTTCCTATGAAGTTTTGAAGAAGAGACGTTTCCTTTTAGGTCTCAAAGCACTGTCCTATTGTAAACTACCCCATGGTATGAAGAAGCTATCTGAGCCATGCTGTTGGATGCCCTGATGACAGCTGGTTGCTTTCATTCTATTACCTGGAGTCCAGAGGTGCCTCCAGTCACCCTACAGGATCTCAAGGTAGCAAGCCCTCTGCCCAGCCCTGCCTGGTTCAGGAATCCCTCTGCCTGTTTCCTACAGTGTCTGCTAAACACGCTCTGATGGCTTCTTCATTTCTCCAGGAATGGAAATTCCTGGTTACGCTACGTTCCTTTTATAAAACAGACTGCGTTCCCAAAGGCTGCTTTCTCTGAGCATCTCATTTTGCTGTTGCTGCCGGGAGATCTGAGACACGACACACGCAGGGCTGAAGTGGGATGGGATGAGAAGGGAAGCCCGTTCCTTTCTTCCTGGAGGGTGTGAAGCCAGCCAGCTTCCTTTGACTCATCCTGCTGTCTTATTTTTACATCAAACAAGGCACAGATCGTCCGCCTCCCTTCCAGCCCTCGTTCTGAACACTGCTTGTGTGTTTGGTACCATCAGGGAGTCTCCTATCCACATCTAGTCTTAGTGGCCATTTCCGCGTGCCTGTGATGTTCCCAGCGGCCATCCCCAGGGCTGCAGGCTCCTCCTCTCTCTCTCCACCTCCCCTCCAGTCCTTCCACACTAATGCTGGGAGAACCACGGGACTGAAACCAAGCATGCCCTTCCTGTCCTCCAGGCTGTCAGAGTGGAGACCACTGCTGCGTCAAGGGTTCCCCAAGGCAGGGCTTAAACATTTCAGCTTCTCTTGTGTTCTAGCTGCTGAGCACATGGCAGGCCTCCCTGAGCCCCTGGTTGCCATCAAATGTATTCTGACAAGGGCTCTCCACCTCCACCTTGGCCCTCAGCTAGAGAGAGAACTCCAAACTCCTCCACCCGCCACCTGATGGCTGCCCCATCCTGCTTGCCACGTGGAGGAATGAATGATTGTCCCTGTGTTCCCGTCTCTGCCGGGTGAGGACGGGACACCCACCCACTTCCACAGCCAGGCCAAGGCCGTGGCGTCCTCTCTCCCTGTGACTTTGACTTGGTTGTGGATGTTCTCTGGCCATGGGATGATACTGGACCCGACTCTGTGCCACTGAGTTTGTTCTCCTGCACTTCTGCCGTCACTGGGACAAGGATGGACCCAGGGGCCAGAGCGGTTGCCAGGAGGACACGCATGGATGTGGGCTGCCCCAGCCAAGCCCCAGATGTGCAGAGTGGTAGGTGCCCCTCAGCAGGGGTAACTGCCTCAGGGTCCCCGGCATCCTCTCCAGTGGCCTTTCTGGACACTCAGGCCCATTTACTGCATTCCGGAAACTCCCATTGGCCTCAGGGCCTTGCACTGGTGCTGTCTTCTGCTTCTGAAGTGTTTTCTTCCCACTGATGGCTTCCTTTTATAAAACAGACTGCGTTCCCAAAGGCTGCTTTCTCTGAGCATCTCATTTTGCTGTTGCTGCCGGGAGATCTGAGACACGACACACGCAGGGCTGAAGTGGGATGGGATGAGAAGGGAAGCCCGTTCCTTTCTTCCTGGAGGGTGTGAAGCCAGCCAGCTTCCTTTGACTCATCCTGCTGTCTTATTTTTACATCAAACAAGGCACAGATCGTCCGCCTCCCTTCCAGCCCTCGTTCTGAACACTGCTTGTGTGTTTGGTACCATCAGGGAGTCTCCTATCCACATCTAGTCTTAGTGGCCATTTCCGCGTGCCTGTGATGTTCCCAGCGGCCATCCCCAGGGCTGCAGGCTCCTCCTCTCTCTCTCCACCTCCCCTCCAGTCCTTCCACACTAATGCTGGGAGAACCACGGGACTGAAACCAAGCATGCCCTTCCTGTCCTCCAGGCTGTCAGAGTGGAGACCACTGCTGCGTACAGGGTTCCCCAAGGCAGGGCTTAAACATTTCAGCTTCTCTTGTGTTCTAGCTGCTGAGCACATGGCAGGCCTCCCTGAGCCCCTGGTTGCCATCAAATGTATTCTGACAAGGGCTCTCCACCTCCACCTTGGCCCTCAGCTAGAGAGAGAACTCCAAACTCCTCCACCCGCCACCTGATGGCTGCCCCATCCTGCTTGCCACGTGGAGGAATGAATGATTGTCCCTGTGTTCCCGTCTCTGCCGGGTGAGGACGGGACACCCACCCACTTCCACAGCCAGGCCAAGGCCGTGGCGTCCTCTCTCCCTGTGACTTTGACTTGGTTGTGGATGTTCTCTGGCCATGGGATGATACTGGACCCGACTCTGTGCCACTGAGTTTGTTCTCCTGCACTTCTGCCGTCACTGGGACAAGGATGGACCCAGGGGCCAGAGCGGTTGCCAGGAGGACACGCATGGATGTGGGCTGCCCCAGCCAAGCCCCAGATGTGCAGAGTGGTAGGTGCCCCTCAGCAGGGGTAACTGCCTCAGGGTCCCCGGCATCCTCTCCAGTGGCCTTTCTGGACACTCAGGCCCATTTACTGCATTCCGGAAACTCCCATTGGCCTCAGGGCCTTGCACTGGTGCTGTCTTCTGCTTCTGAAGTGTTTTCTTCAACCATCTGATGGCATCTCTGGTGGCAATGAGTGTGGTGAAGCAGGGCCGGGGGTCAGTGAGCCTGGCAGGTACAGAAGGAGGCTGTTTTCAATGGGGTGGCCTGAGGGGGTTTTATCTGGGTGGAGAATTGAAGGAGGGGGTTGAACAAGGCAAACAGCATCTCCTCCACACGCTACTCTTCTTTCCACTTTGGAGACTTGGTCCAGGTCTTCTCTTTACCTGCAAAGGCGCTTCTCCAGCCTTATCCTGCCCAAATCCCCTGTCCTTCTGTCCCAAGGGCATGCCCTCTCCGGGCTCTGTAGCTCATCGGAACAGCCTGACATCTGCTGTGGCAGATGGCCCCGGGTTCTAGTGGCAACCCAGCAGCTTCCCAGGTGTTCACTGGGAAGAACCACCTTGAGTTTATAGGTATTATAAAAAGTTCGACTGAGAGAAATGATATTTGGCAAGAATTGAAAAAGACGTGCAATCTGCCATTCTTCCAGCTTTTCTGAAAACGACTTCTGGATCCAGCCAGACTGGCATTAACTGACTCCTGAAGCCCACCACTCTGCTACAGTTGAACTTATCTTCCTTGCGATGCCACTGACTGGGACTGAAAGTTCACAGAAGACACACTGATATCTGATGTGGCCTGCAGCCTCCTACTCACAGCCTGGTCTGGGGACCAGCAGCACCGTGGCCTTGCCAACACGGCGGAGCTAGTTGGACAAGCAGAGTCTCCGGTCCACCCCAGCCTGTCTGAACTGGCTCTTACAGTGACCTGGGGGCATCTCAAGACCTAAGAAGAACAAATCAATTCCTTATTGATGACATCACTCAGAATTCTTTTGCTTTGCAGGTAAATTCCTGTTTATCTAGTCCCGACACAAATGACTCTTCTGCGCTTTTTTTTTTTTTTTTCTTTTTTTGCTTTGTTTCCTTTCTTGCAGACATTGTAACTTGTGCATTGTTTCTTTCTTTCTGGTGGGGGCTAGATCTGACTTTACAGAGTGAAGTATTTGATGCATACATGAATTAATCCATCTTCTGTATTAGAATAAAAGATCTTGCAAGGCCAGCAGTGGAATGTTTGTTCTGTGGCATTGGAGTCGTGGAGAAGTGCAGAAGCGGCCTGAGGACATGGCCTCCTCAGGCCGAGTAAGAGCTGACCATGAAAGAGGAGAGCCTTGCTTTCCATGTTGTCCTTCACACAACTGGAAGCTCTGCTCACTACACATGGAGCTGTGGCCCCGCCCACGCACAGTTTAGTCTTCCTGGTCCAGGTCTTCTCTTTACCTGCAAAGGCGCTTCTCCAGCCTTATCCTGCCCAAATCCCCTGTCCTTCTGTCCCAAGGGCATGCCCTCTCCGGGCTCTGTAGCTCATCGGAACAGCCTGACATCTGCTGTGGCAGATGGCCCCGGGTTCTAGTGGCAACCCAGCAGCTTCCCAGGTGTTCACTGGGAAGAACCACCTTGAGTTTATAGGTATTATAAAAAGTTCGACTGAGAGAAATGATATTTGGCAAGAATTGAAAAAGACGTGCAATCTGCCATTCTTCCAGCTTTTCTGAAAACGACTTCTGGATCCAGCCAGACTGGCATTAACTGACTCCTGAAGCCCACCACTCTGCTACAGTTGAACTTATCTTCCTTGCGATGCCACTGACTGGGACTGAAAGTTCACAGAAGACACACTGATATCTGATGTGGCCTGCAGCCTCCTACTCACAGCCTGGTCTGGGGACCAGCAGCACCGTGGCCTTGCCAACACGGCGGAGCTAGTTGGACAAGCAGAGTCTCCGGTCCACCCCAGCCTGTCTGAACTGGCTCTTACAGTGACCTGGGGGCATCTCAAGACCTAAGAAGAACAAATCAATTCCTTATTGATGACATCACTCAGAATTCTTTTGCTTTGCAGGTAAATTCCTGTTTATCTAGTCCCGACACAAATGACTCTTCTGCGCTTTTTTTTTTTTTTTCTTTTTTTGCTTTGTTTCCTTTCTTGCAGACATTGTAACTTGTGCATTGTTTCTTTCTTTCTGGTGGGGGCTAGATCTGACTTTACAGAGTGAAGTATTTGATGCATACATGAATTAATCCATCTTCTGTATTAGAATAAAAGATCTTGCAAGGCCAGCAGTGGAATGTTTGTTCTGTGGCATTGGAGTCGTGGAGAAGTGCAGAAGCGGCCTGAGGACATGGCCTCCTCAGGCCGAGTAAGAGCTGACCATGAAAGAGGAGAGCCTTGCTTTCCATGTTGTCCTTCACACAACTGGAAGCTCTGCTCACTACACATGGAGCTGTGGCCCCGCCCACGCACAGTTTAGTCTTCCCTGTTGTCAGCGGTATGATGACGATTCTAAGCCATGGCATGGTGGGCGGACCAGGTGGAGCTGCCCCACCCCAGAGGCAGGACTGTGGTCCCAGCTCCCTTTCTCCTTCATGCTGCAGGAGGCCTCTGGACTGCTGGGCACTGGAATTTCTCTCACCCCTTTCCAGGAGGGAGAATGTACCAGACCTAAACTCTCCTGCCAAACCACAGCCTCCCTTGGAGTCCCTGTTCCTTTTCTGCAGGGTAGGGCAGGACAGCAAAGGGAGCCAGGTTGGTCGCATGAGGATGGGAGCAGGTCATTTCTCCCTCCCACTTCCAGAAATCAGCACCTCTCTGAGCAGCCTCGCAGATTTGCTGTGGGTGGCCTGTCTGGAGGAGGGGCAGGTGGCTGAGACAAAGGTATGATTGACAGACTGTGCCAGCCTCCTCCTGCCCCATATAGAGCAGTGCCTCTAACGTGCCAGGGACATCGCTTCCTTGTCTACTGGGTTTTTTAGGCCAGGTGGAGATAGACCTGAAGGAACCATGATTAGAAAGTGTGTGTATGCGTATGCATGTAGACACACATGTATACATCTATATATGTATTTGTTGTGTGTATGCACGCATGCATGCTAAGTTGCTTCAGCCGTGTCTGACTCTTTTGAAACCCCATGGACTGTAGCCCACCAGGGTCCTCTGGCCATGGATTTCCCAGGCAAGAATACTGGAGTGGGCTCCCATTCCCTTCTCCAGGGGACCTTCCCGACCCAGGGATTGAATACACATTTCTTACATCTCCTGCACTGGCAGCCAAACTCTTTACCACTGGTGCCACGTGGGAAGCCTACATATATATCTATATATATATTGCTGTTGCTTAATTGCTAAGTCATGTCTGACTTTTTTGCAATCCTGTGGACTATGGCTCGCTGGACTCCCCCGACCTTGGGATTTCCCAAGAAAGAATACTGGAGTAGTTTGCCCTTTCCTTCTCCATTTATATATACACATATATACATATACATACATACATACTTATACATATATGTGTATATGTATGGGATTCCTTTATAGCTCAGGTAGTAAAGAATTCATCTGCAATGTAGGAGACCCTGGTTTGATTCCTGGGTTGGGAAGATCCCCTGGAGAAAGTATAGGCTACCCAATATATGAGCTTCTCCAGACAAGAATCCTGGAGTGTATATATACATATATACACACATATCCCCTTTTCACTCTGAAAATAATTCTGTCTTATATGTTGTATACATAAGATATTAAAATGCAGATGTTTGATCATTTTTATACAAGAAAGTAGAGAAGTGACGAGGTGGGGGCTGCCCTAGTTTGAAAGCTCGACCCCCATCTAAATGTGACCTTGGGGGTTTAAGAGCAGATACAGACAGCCTACCACCTTCCAGGCTTTTGTGAAAATTGGTCAGTAGGGGCAAACACAGGTGTCCTTCTCTCTGCCTCATCAGGAACAGCACCAGACCCTCCCGGCCTCACCCCAAGCACACCTTTCAGTTCAGATCACAGATGGGGTCTGCACAAAGATGAGATCCAGTTGTCCTTAGGGAGTTGTTACCCTGGGCCACCATGTGGGCTGCTCTGCCCACGTCATCTATTGTGAGGCACTTCCAGATGTCATCCTCAGAGGCGGCTGCCAAGCTGGAGCACTCATACAGATGTGCACTCACGTCTGGGGTACCTTTGCCAAGGCACATTACCTTCTGTTTATTTGAGCTAAGTTTCAGCTGCCTTCGGACTCCCCTATCCCCCAAAGTGTTCAGATGCATCTGGAGTGTCTTGCAGATTTCCTTAGTTTTTATTAGCCAAAACAATTGAGAGCCAGCTGAAATCTCTAGGAAGAGATTAAACAACAATTATGGGACAATTGCTCGTGTCATCTCTGACCAAGTAGTGGAGGCGGGGACAGCCAGTGCCGCCAGTGCCAGGTGGGATGGGGCTCCTATCAGCCTGTGCTTCTTGTGATCTCACAGGCTCTCTGGAGAGACCAGAGAGCCCATCAGGGTGTCTGCTTCTGCAAGTGGACTATGTAGGTGTCTGCACTTCAAGAGGGCTGGGAAGCCCCCCTCTCTAGGAGTGTTGGGGAGGCGTGTTATATAAGGCCCTTCTGTCTGAGCAAATTGGTTATCAGAGAAGAGGCAGCAGAAGAGCTGGCAGTGAGTGAGCCAGGGAGGAGAAGGGAGCGTGTTCAGCAGTCTGCTCAGATATGTAAAAATACCAGTGACTTTTAATCAAGGGCAGGAGAGGAATAGGCTTGCACCCCTAAGGGCTCACCCAAACAGCCCAAATTGAGAACTTGTCTGAACCTGGAAACTGGGAGTGAAACGCTGGGCAAGGATGGAGCATCAGCCCTCAAGACCAGGGCCGAAGAAGATGATGAGCAGCCCAAACTTATGGGAGAGGGAAACCAGGGCTGTTGGCAAGAACGAGGCCTCGAGCTTGGCAGGTGCCGGGCTCCTCTGTGTGGGCAGATTGGAGCAGATCCCAGGGCTTTCGACGAGCTAAGTGCATCAGCTCCAAGCTGTCGTGCAGACAGTGGGTGTGAGCCTCCAGTCATCTCAGACATTCAGCTCTAGACTTTCTCTTAAGAAAAAAACATTGAAAAAAGCACCCAGAGGAGTCCTTTCACTTATGGCCTGTTACCTATGTAGAAATCAGACCACTTACAAGACACACGTTAGGGTGGATGGGAAGAGGGGACTTGTAGGCACCCTTTCCTCTTGACAGAAGGCTTGGAAGAGATTTTCCTCTTTGGACTCAAAGATATGCATGTTTTTTTTTTCTGTTCCTTTGTTTAGGACCAGAAGTCAACAGCACGTGACTCCCCCTCTCTGGACAACTCTAGTATTCTCTTTGTTGGTCCTTTGGTTTCCAAACTGGGTTCATTAGATGCTTTCACCTGAGCAACCCATGTCTAGCATCCAGAACTTGACCAAGCCAGGCACCCAAGAGAGAGAGCACCCATCATCCCCTGTGCTGCCCTGCTCACTAATCACATCCCACCCTCCTGTCTCCTGCATCTGGGGCTTGCTTCACATTCCTTGTGACTGCAGGGAAGACCTATTGCTAAGAATGAGAAATGAAGGCTATCAGTACTTTGGGGCTCAGATTTGGAGCTAGGGACTGAGTCAACATGGCTGGCACTGCGGGTCAACCAGGTGCTGAGGGAGTGGGTCTGGGCGAAAGCCTCCTGCCAAAAAAAGCCCACCCGCTTGGTGGGTTTCTTGCCTCTTCTTCTTCCTCCTAGTCTTCTTCCTCCTCCTCTCTGTCTCCTTTTAATAAATGCTGAGTGGTTGCATTAGTTTGCTAGTGCTACTGTGGCAAAACACCATGGACTAGGAGCAGGTGCTGGGAGAGGGGTACTTAAACAACAGGGATATATCTTCTCACAGTTGTGGAGGCTAGAAGTCCAAAATCAAAGTGTTAAAAGGGCTGGTTCTTTCTGGGAGCCATGAGGGAAGGACCTGTTCCAGGTCTCTCTCCCTGGCTTGTAGGTGTCTGTCTTCTCCCTGCATCTTTAGAGTCTCTCATCTGTAGAAGTGTGTGTTTAGACTTCCTCTTGTTATAAGGACACCAGTGGTATGTGGCTTAGGACCCATCCTAAGGACCTCATATAACCTTAATTATGGGCTTCCTTGGTGGCTCAGACAGTAAAGAAACCGCCTGCCAATGAAGGAGACATAGGTTTGATCCCTGGGTCAGGAAGATCCTGTGGAGAAAGAAATGGTTGCACACTCCAATATTCTGGCCTGGAAAATTCCATGGACAGACGAGCTTGGTGAGCTACATTCCATAGGGTCTGAAAGAGTAGGACTCAACTGAATGACTAACACTTTCACTTTCAAACTTAATTACCTCTTTGAAGACCATATCTCCAAATATGGCCATATTCTGAGGGATATGTGAATGCTGAAGGGAGACACTATTCAACTCATACCTGTGGATAAAGAGGGTTTTCTAAGTCTAGCTGGGAGGAACACCTATTTGGAGAGCACCCATTTGTAACAGCTTACAATAGTTCTGAAGGACAAGTTCTAACTCCTCATCCTCAGTACTTAATTTTTAGCTGAGCTAGAGTTATATTCCCTCTGCTTCCATGAATGTGAGGAGAGGCAGAGGCTGAATAATGCCTCAAGGCTTTGCCATATTCTTGACCGGACATGAGGGGTGTCCCAGGGTAGGCTGATAATTCCTAGCATGTGAACTTCCCAGGGGGTGGTGTTTTGGGCGCTCACATGACCAAAACCTTGGCCTGGGAAAGGAGCTCAACTAACAGCCTGGACCCAACCCCAAGACCTAGGTTAAGGGGAGGGGATGTTGCTGGAACCCCTCTGACTCAGCCACCTGATACCACGGCTGGCCCTAGGAAATAACACTGAACATCACCTGAGAGCAAGCAGGCTCAGAGCTGTGCCCTCAGAATGTGGGTAGGTTTGCTGTGAATGCTGCAGCTTCAGCTCTGGCTGGACATGGAGAGAAGGGACATCTGTGTTGAGTGCTCTAAAGGGGTGGCTAGGCGGCTCCCCAGTTTGAGGAAACTGTTTGCCTTTGGAGGCAGAGTCTAATATCGAGGTGAGTCCTTCCCAACCTAGCGGCAGGAAATCGAGTCTCTCATCTGTAGAAGTGTGTGTTTAGACTTCCTCTTGTTATAAGGACACCAGTGGTATGTGGCTTAGGACCCATCCTAAGGACCTCATATAACCTTAATTATGGGCTTCCTTGGTGGCTCAGACAGTAAAGAAACCGCCTGCCAATGAAGGAGACATAGGTTTGATCCCTGGGTCAGGAAGATCCTGTGGAGAAAGAAATGGTTGCACACTCCAATATTCTGGCCTGGAAAATTCCATGGACAGACGAGCTTGGTGAGCTACATTCCATAGGGTCTGAAAGAGTAGGACTCAACTGAATGACTAACACTTTCACTTTCAAACTTAATTACCTCTTTGAAGACCATATCTCCAAATATGGCCATATTCTGAGGGATATGTGAATGCTGAAGGGAGACACTATTCAACTCATACCTGTGGATAAAAGAGGGTTTTCTAAGTCTAGCTGGGAGGAACACCTATTTGGAGAGCACCCATTTGTAACAGCTTACAATAGTTCTGAAGGACAAGTTCTAACTCCTCATCCTCAGTACTTAATTTTTAGCTGAGCTAGAGTTATATTCCCTCTGCTTCCATGAATGTGAGGAGAGGCAGAGGCTGAATAATGCCTCAAGGCTTTGCCATATTCTTGACCGGACATGAGGGGTGTCCCAGGGTAGGCTGATAATTCCTAGCATGTGAACTTCCCAGGGGGTGGTGTTTTGGGCGCTCACATGACCAAAACCTTGGCCTGGGAAAGGAGCTCAACTAACAGCCTGGACCCAACCCCAAGACCTAGGTTAAGGGGAGGGGATGTTGCTGGAACCCCTCTGACTCAGCCACCTGATACCACGGCTGGCCCTAGGAAATAACACTGAACATCACCTGAGAGCAAGCAGGCTCAGAGCTGTGCCCTCAGAATGTGGGTAGGTTTGCTGTGAATGCTGCAGCTTCAGCTCTGGCTGGACATGGAGAGAAGGGACATCTGTGTTGAGTGCTCTAAAGGGGTGGCTAGCGCTCCAGTGAGACTGTCCACAGCACTGAGTCCTCACCTAGCGGCAGGAAATCTATGGCTGATCCTGGCCTTTGGAGGCAGAGTCTAATATCGAGGGGGTGTCTCAGCTCCTGGTGGGTGACAGCAGGGGAGCAGCAAGGGATGCTGGTGCACAAGGATGTGAAGGTGATTCTTTCGGATCTATGAGAGGGAGAAATACAAAAAAAGTCAGATCTCATGCTGTATCTCATCAGGCAGCTGCTTTGGCCAACTTAATTTGGATTGAGACAGGAATCGTGGTTTTCTTTGAAATGGTAGCTGGGGTGATGTGAGAGATTCAGATTGCAGGGCTGAAGGAATGGAGTGGAATAAGTAGTTGACAGATGAGAGGAATGACAGGTAGAGAAGGGCACAGGCCTTGCATAAAGAGGGTACAACATGGGTAAAAGTGAGGAAAGTGAACACACAGGCCATATTTGGAGAGCTTCAAGTACAAACTTAATTTTAACTACAAACAGGAAGACATTTCTATCTCACTTCACAGTTTATCAAGAGCCTTCACATAATTTGGCTCATTATACTTCTATAACAATCTTAGGTAATACGAACATTTTATATGAACCTTTTATAATAGAGGAAGTTGAGACTCAGATGTGAAGTAACTTGCTAAGTACACAGAACTACTAAGTGGCAGGCTTAGGATTCTAACCAGGTGCCTGACTCCAGACCTGGCCTTCTTGACCACCGTGTGCTATGAGACTCCCAGCATTGTGGCATTCTGGTACATAAGGGTGGTCCACTCTAGGAGGAATGAGTGTTTGTCCCTGACATCGTCAGGAATTCCTGGCTGGATGACGATAATACGGCCTTCCCTATACAGTGGCTCAGACAGTAAAGAACCTGCTTGCAATACAGGAGACCCAGGTTCAATCTCTGGGTCTAGAAGATCTCCTGGAGAAGGGAATGGCAACCCAGTCCAATATTCTTGCCTGGAGAGCTCCACGGACAGAGAAGCCTGGTGGGCTACAGTTCATGAGGTTGCAAAGAGTCAGACACAACTGAGCTACTAATGCCTTCATTTGCTTTCACTTTTGGTGATAATTTAAAGTAGCCCGACTTTTACCTGGTGCTATTACTGTAAAGTCTCTACAGATAATTCTCACCCTTACTGCCTGCAGTCAGGGCAAACCTCTCCCTCTGCCTTCCTTGCGTACCCACTGCAATGACCTTACTGTTGGTCTCCAGACTGCCCCAGCGATGCTCTGCCAAGGCTTTCTCTTGTTTGTAGCCTGTGGCTTCCCAGACCTTGAGGAGAAATGATAGGGTGCCTGCCCTGGGTTTCTGGAGGGAATTACAGATCTTTTCAGAAGGTATTTCACAAGAGGAGTGAGAAGCTGATCCCACTGGCTATTGGAGAGCCCTGTGTTTTCTGTCCTGGAAGGGAGTCCGGAGGCTGGAGGTGAGGAGAGGCTGGTCCTGCCATAGCTCAGGCCAATTCCCTTCATGAAGAAGCAGAAGCTTCAGACTCAGCCCGGAGACAGCACGGCAGGGAGTCGAGATAGACGGTGTGGGCAGCAAGATTGACAGGTATATACTTGGGGGCCATCATCCAGAATTTCCACCTGCATCAGATACAGGGGAGAAATAGACACATACCCTGTAAGATTGGCATTTTCTGCACGTTTGATGAAAATCCCACAGCATCATCTTAAGTGAAATTGCGGTTTATATGATAACCTCCCTCACATGTTCCTTGAAGAAAACAGTCTTAAAACAAGATCCTTAATCGGGTAACTATGCAAATGTGTGTGTTTATCATGTGTGTGTTTATCCAGGTGCCATAGCAAGACATGCAAAATATTTTCATTCCTTGACTCTCAGGGTGAATTCTATTAGGAGGAACAGTTGGAGTCTGGCATTTTAGGCAGATACAGGACCAGCAAGTCCTTGGGAACTTAGCTGGAATTCCCTACCCTCCAGCTTCAGCTTCAGTGTTGGGAACCTTTCCTGTGGGCACAGTGGAGATGTGGAGGTTACAGACAACTGTTCAGTTTACCTGAGCCTCCCGTGTCCCTAGTGACCTGGCAACATCAGCCTGGGACCCTGACTACCATGACATAATCCAAACTGCCTGACTACTTGGGGACCATAATCTTGATGTGGGAGTAGCTCTTTGTTTTTGTAAAAAAGAATGACAAAATTAATGCATGTTCTTCATAGACTCAAAGTAAACACTGCAGAAGTAAATAGAATAAGCAATGAAATTTCCCCTTAACCCCCTCTTACCCTGGTCTCACTCCCCTCTCATCCATCACCCCTGTTGAGAGTTTAGGAGGACTGACCTTTTCCATGTATTATCACATACATATTTTACTTATAGACCTGGCTAAATGTGTAGGTATACGTGTGTATTAATGGGATCCTTTGTACTACCTACATAAATCAGTGACTTGCATTTTTCCAGTGGAGAATTTTTCATGTCAGTACTTATAGATCTAACTTATTCTGTTGATTGATGTATACTATTTAATCACCCCCCTTAGATGGACATTTAGATTATGGGAAGTTCATACCCAAGTAATTCATACTTCTTTCACCCTTTTATTGATCCCAATTATTAGCAGTTCTCAAAGGGGCCAGATTTGGAGTTACTGCCTTCTGGCAATTTAAGGAGAACAGAAAACTTCCCCTGGTTCCCATTAAGGCTCTGTCCCAAATCATGGCTCCCCTGAAGCCAAGGAAATTTAATCTTCACATCT
Organism: Tragulus kanchil; assembly: GCA_022376925.1. NCBI lineage: Eukaryota > Metazoa > Chordata > Mammalia > Artiodactyla > Tragulidae > Tragulus > Tragulus kanchil. Next base: position 43,451,309 of record JAIOJX010000025.1, read on the forward strand.
TTACCCTTTGCTTTCCTCTCCTGTTCTCTGCCACCAAGATCATCTTCCAAAATGCAGAGAAATTGAGGGGCGAAAGGGGTGGGGATGCAGCCTTAGGAAGAGTTTCTTTGCCACCGAGACAAGAGGGCTTTGTAACATGTAGAGATGATTCACACGTTAGACGTTGCTGTAAATTCCTGTACAGGACATCACAGACGGCATTGCCTGGTCATGCCACTTCCATACCGAACCTTCATGCCAAGGCTCTTCTCCAGGAGACAAGAAGAGGCCTGGAAGGATGAAGAGGATGGGGAGTTTGGGCTGAAGAGGCACTAAGAAGTGGGGGGGGAGTCAAGAGAGGAAAAGATAGAGACCTGAGACGCTGACAGCTCACATCACCCAGCTCACCAAACCACCGGGGGTGGACCCTGCCACCAGCCAGCATCTCCGCCTGCTGACTGGGCTCAAAACTTAAAATTGGGTTCTTGTGGATACTGGCCAATAACTCCCTTGTCATGGGAGCGATTTCTTTTTGCTGTGTTTGCAAGATGTGAATTCATTCTTTTTTAATATCAGTAATACACAGTAAAAAGCTTAATCCAATTTACAAAGAAATAGGATCAGACAAGCCTTGAAAATACAATGTGCCTTTATGGCTCTGAAATGCCAGGGTGAGAGGAGAGTGAGCAGCAGGACAGCAAGGAAACCCTCTCCAGTGCCGGCACCCTTCCTTACTGGCATCAGGGCACAGGGCTGTCAGGGGCATGGAGTGCCTTTGGAACTTTCTGGAGAAGGCAATGGCAACCTACTCCAGTCTTCTTGCCTGGAAAATCCTATGGACAGAGGAACCTGGTGGGCTGAAATCCATGTGGTCACCGCCAGACACAACTGAACAACTAACACACGCACACTTGAAACGTCCTTAATCCAGGAGAATTTTTCATGTCAGTACTTATAGATCTAACTTATTCTGTTGATTGATGTATACTATTTAATCACCCCTTAGATGGACATTTAGATTATGGGAAGTTCATACCCAAGTAATTCATACTTCTTTCACCCTTTTATTGATCCCAATTATTAGCAGTTCTCAAAGGGGCCAGATTTGGAGTTACTGCCTTCTGGCAATTTAAGGAGAACAGAAAACTTCCCCTGGTTCCCATTAAGGCTCTGTCCCAAATCATGGCTCCCCTGAAGCCAAGGAAATTTAATCTTCACATCTTTACCCTTTGCTTTCCTCTCCTGTTCTCTGCCACCAAGATCATCTTCCAAAATGCAGAGAAATTGAGGGGCGAAAGGGGTGGGGATGCAGCCTTAGGAAGAGTTTCTTTGCCACCGAGACAAGAGGGCTTTGTAACATGTAGAGATGATTCACACGTTAGACGTTGCTGTAAATTCCTGTACAGGACATCACAGACGGCATTGCCTGGTCATGCCACTTCCATACCGAACCTTCATGCCAAGGCTCTTCTCCAGGAGACAAGAAGAGGCCTGGAAGGATGAAGAGGATGGGGAGTTTGGGCTGAAGAGGCACTAAGAAGTGGGGGGGGAGTCAAGAGAGGAAAAGATAGAGACCTGAGACGCTGACAGCTCACATCACCCAGCTCACCAAACCACCGGGGGTGGACCCTGCCACCAGCCAGCATCTCCGCCTGCTGACTGGGCTCAAAACTTAAAATTGGGTTCTTGTGGATACTGGCCAATAACTCCCTTGTCATGGGAGCGATTTCTTTTTGCTGTGTTTGCAAGATGTGAATTCATTCTTTTTTAATATCAGTAATACACAGTAAAAAGCTTAATCCAATTTACAAAGAAATAGGATCAGACAAGCCTTGAAAATACAATGTGCCTTTATGGCTCTGAAATGCCAGGGTGAGAGGAGAGTGAGCAGCAGGACAGCAAGGAAACCCTCTCCAGTGCCGGCACCCTTCCTTACTGGCATCAGGGCACAGGGCTGTCAGGGGCATGGAGTGCCTTTGGAACTTTCTGGAGAAGGCAATGGCAACCTACTCCAGTCTTCTTGCCTGGAAAATCCTATGGACAGAGGAACCTGGTGGGCTGAAATCCATGTGGTCACCGCCAGACACAACTGAACAACTAACACACACGTGCACACTTGAAACGTCCTTAATCCAGGGAGGTGTCCTCTCAGTGTGCTGCTGCTCATGTATGTTAATGAGACTTCTGGTCTCCTCTTGGGAGGGATACTATATTAAAGCTGTTGTTCATCTGGAGGGCATCCAGAAACACCATCATTGCCCTTCTGGTTCTGTGAGAGCAGTGAGCCTTATTTGCTAGATGTGCGACACTGGTCCAAGGGGTCATCTGCCTGGCCTGAGTGCAGGATGTGACTCAGAGTCATGTTAGACTTGTTTTATGGGCAAGAGCTATTAGGGAGGAAAGACTAGGGGTGGGCAGGACCTCTGCCCGTGAAGCTTTCCGCAGAACATAAACCTTAGGTTTATGCTCCCCATGCAAAGCGAGGCACCAGCCCAGATTTTGACACCCTGATACACTGATCTGGTATGTGGGCAGTTGGAAGTCTCCAGAGGACTAGGATCCTGAAGGTTAGGGAGAAGGAGGGAGGTTGGGCTCTCTAATGGTGGTTGGGTTCCCACCAGGCTTCGAGCAGTTAGGCTCATATATTTTTTGAGTGTCAATTCTGTGGCTGGTATGGTGCTAGGGGCCAGGCTGGCTGTCACGGGACTCAGCTAAAGGAGACAAGAATTCTGGGAATGGGCCCAGGGGAAGGTGAATCTTACAGACAGGTCTCTCCTCCCTGGAACTGGGAAGAACCCAGACAGGAAGGGGAGAATCCAGTTCTGTAAATATGTGGATGGTTGGAGCTACCCTGGGTACCACAGAGTCCTAACTCAGGGGTTGGTTTTGCTGTGTTTGCAAGATGTGAATTCATTCTTTTTTAATATCAGTAATACACAGTAAAAAGCTTAATCCAATTTACAAAGAAATAGGATCAGACAAGCCTTGAAAATACAATGTGCCTTTATGGCTCTGAAATGCCAGGGTGAGAGGAGAGTGAGCAGCAGGACAGCAAGGAAACCCTCTCCAGTGCCGGCACCCTTCCTTACTGGCATCAGGGCACAGGGCTGTCAGGGGCATGGAGTGCCTTTGGAACTTTCTGGAGAAGGAAATGGCAACCCACTCCAGTATTCTTGCCTGGAGAATTCCATGGACAGAGGAACCTGGTGGGCTGAAATCCATGTGGTCACCGCCAGACACAACTGAACAACTAACACACACGTGCACACTTGAAACGTCCTTAATCCAGGGAGGTGTCCTCTCAGTGTGCTGCTGCTCATGTATGTTAATGAGACTTCTGGTCTCCTCTTGGGAGGGATACTATATTAAAGCTGTTGTTCATCTGGAGGGCATCCAGAAACACCATCATTGCCCTTCTGGTTCTGTGAGAGCAGTGAGCCTTATTTGCTAGATGTGCGACACTGGTCCAAGGGGTCATCTGCCTGGCCTGAGTGCAGGATGTGACTCAGAGTCATGTTAGACTTGTTTTATGGGCAAGAGCTATTAGGGAGGAAAGACTAGGGGTGGGCAGGACCTCTGCCCGTGAAGCTGCCGCAGAACATAAACCTTAGGTTTATGCTCCCCATGCAAAGCGAGGCACCAGCCCAGATTTTGACACCCTGATACACTGATCTGGTATGTGGGCAGTTGGAAGTCTCCAGAGGACTAGGATCCTGAAGGTTAGGGAGAAGGAGGGAGGTTGGGCTCTCTAATGGTGGTTGGGTTCCCACCAGGCTTCGAGCAGTTAGGCTCATATATTTTTTGAGTGTCAATTCTGTGGCTGGTATGGTGCTAGGGGCCAGGCTGGCTGTCACGGGACTCAGCTAAAGGAGACAAGAATTCTGGGAATGGGCCCAGGGGAAGGTGAATCTTACAGACAGGTCTCTCCTCCCTGGAACTGGGAAGAACCCAGACAGGAAGGGGAGAATCCAGTTCTGTAAATATGTGGATGGTTGGAGCTACCCTGGGTACCACAGAGTCCTAACTCAGGGTGGTGTGACATATTCCGGAGCCTACCTTCTGATGGAAACAGAATCAGGATGGTCCTTGGAGAGGGTGAGTGGAGGGCTGGCAGGTGGAGGCCTTCAGTTACTATGCAAGGATGGGGCTGGGAAAGGCAGTCACTGACCCAGTCTAAACCCACCATGGCCAGCCCACCAGCCACTCTGCAGGGATGTGTAACAGGCAGACCTTGGGTACCAAGCAAACCTGAGGCTCTAGTCAGGCAGTTCTTGGAAAATTGAGGAACGTATCTGACTTCTCAGAATGTCAGTGCATACGCTCATCTGTAGAGTTGAAAGTACCTGCTCTGCACTATTAGCCAGGACATGGAAGCAACCTAGATTTCTATTGACAGATAAATGGGTAAAGAAATTATGGTACATATATACAATGCAATATTACTTGGCCAAAAAAAGGAATGAATTTGAATCAGTTGAACTGAGGTAGATGAACTTAGAGCCTGTCATACAGAATGAAGTAAGTCAGAAAGAGAAAAACCAAGGTCAAATATTAATGCATATGTATGGAATCTAGAAAAATGGTACTGATGAACCTAGCTAAAGGGCAGGAATAGAGATGTAGATATAAAGAATGAACTTGTGGACACAGCAGGGGAAGGAGAGGTTGGGAAAAATTGAGAGAGTAGCATTGACAGATATACATTGCTACTGTTGTTTAACCTCTAGGTCATGCTTGCCTTATTTGTGACCCCATGGATTGTAATCCACTAGGCTCCTCTGTCTGTGGGGTTTCCCAGGCAAGAATACTGGAGTGGGTTGCCATTCCTTTTTCTAGGGGATCTTCTCGATCCTGGGATTGATCCCACATTTCCTGCATTGCAGGCCCATATATTTTTGAGTGTCAATTCTGTGGCTGGTATGGTGCTAGGGGCCAGGCTGGCTGTCACGGGACTCAGCTAAAGGAGACAAGAATTCTGGGAATGGGCCCAGGGGAAGGTGAATCTTACAGACAGGTCTCTCCTCCCTGGAACTGGGAAGAACCCAGACAGGAAGGGGAGAATCCAGTTCTGTAAATATGTGGATGGTTGGAGCTACCCTGGGTACCACAGAGTCCTAACTCAGGGTGGTGTGACATATTCCGGAGCCTACCTTCTGATGGAAACAGAATCAGGATGGTCCTTGGAGAGGGTGAGTGGAGGGCTGGCAGGTGGAGGCCTTCAGTTACTATGCAAGGATGGGGCTGGGAAAGGCAGTCACTGACCCAGTCTAAACCCACCATGGCCAGCCCACTAGCCACTCTGCAGGGATGTGTAACAGGCAGACCTTGGGTACCAAGCAAACCTGAGGCTCTAGTCAGGCAGTTCTTGGAAAATTGAGGAACGTATCTGACTTCTCAGAATGTCAGTGCATACGCTCATCTGTAGAGTTGAAAGTACCTGCTCTGCACTATTAGCCAGGACATGGAAGCAACCTAGATTTCTATTGACAGATAAATGGGTAAAGAAATTATGGTACATATATACAATGCAATATTACTTGGCCAAAAAAAGGAATGAATTTGAATCAGTTGAACTGAGGTAGATGAACTTAGAGCCTGTCATACAGAATGAAGTAAGTCAGAAAGAGAAAAACCAAGGTCAAATATTAATGCATATGTATGGAATCTAGAAAAATGGTACTGATGAACCTAGCTAAAGGGCAGGAATAGAGATGTAGATATAAAGAATGAACTTGTGGACACAGCAGGGGAAGGAGAGGTTGGGAAAAATTGAGAGAGTAGCATTGACAGATATACATTGCTACTGTTGTTTAACCTCTAGGTCATGCTTGCCTTATTTGTGACCCCATGGATTGTAATCCACTAGGCTCCTCTGTCTGTGGGGTTTCCCAGGCAAGAATACTGGAGTGGGTTGCCATTCCTTTTTCTAGGGGATCTTCTCGATCCTGGGATTGATCCCACATTTCCTGCATTGCAGGCCCATTCTCTGTCACGTGTAAAATAGATAGGTAGTGGGAAGTTGCTGTGTAACACAGGGAGCTCAGCCCAGTGCTGTGTGATGGCCTAGAGGGGTGGGTTGGGGGAGTGGTAGAGAGGCTCAAGAGGGAAGGGATATATGTATACATATGGCTGATTCATAGCCATATGTGATTCACAGCAGAAAACAGCACAACACTAAAGCAAGTATCCTCCAATTGAGAATAAATACTTAAAAAGAAAGTACCTGTTTCACTTGGGTTTTGTAAGGGGCTGGCTAAGTGAATGTTATATGCAGAGATCAGGTAGAGTAGGTTCCCTGACTCAGTGACTTTGTCTCCTATTATTGCTGCTTAGTCACTTCAGTCATGTCCACTCTGAGTAACCCCATAGACTGCAGTCTGCCAGGCTTCCCTGTCTATAGAATTCTCTAGACAAGAATACTAGAGTGGGTTGCCATGCCCTCCTCCGGGGGCTCTTCCCAATCCAGGGATAGAACCTGGGTCTCCTGCATTGGTAGGCAGATTCTTTACCACTGAGCTTTCAGGAAAGCCCACATAGTCTCTCTCTCTCTCTCTCCATATATATATATATATATATATATATATATATATATATATATATATATATGGAGTGCAATTGGCCAGGCTTCTCTGTCCATGGAATTTTCCAGGCAAGAATACTGGAGTGGGTTGCCATTTCCTTCTCCAACTGTATCCCCAGTTCTGTGCAAAACCTAGAATTAACTGAGAACTTGGCCAGCAAGGTCCTTATTCTTCTGTTTCCATATCAAATACTCAGGACCACCATCGGTAATGTTTTCATCTTTCTCTCCAAGTGGCTGCATAGTTTGGAGTGGACACCGCTGTGTGTGAAGTGTTTTGCTCAGCTTGCTTGGAGGAAGTCTCCAAGGCACTAGTTCTCACCAGCAGCCCCCACTGGGAGCTTCCCCAGGGAATAGATCCCAGGCCTGGTCACCTGCACATGGGACCAGAACTTCCAGATTCTCCTTGTCCATGGGAAGCTCCCAGGGTAATCTGAGGATAATCTGGGCTCAGCACTCAACTCACCAGTGCAGTTCTTAGAGTGAACAGAACAGCAGTGGATTTAGGACACACACCTCACAACTGGAGAGAATGCTTAGGACCAATGCCAAGAACTGAAAAGAGCCGTGAGAAAATCTGCTTGTTGTGATTTGAGGTGGACTTGTTTCCACAGGGAGATTTGATGGTTATTTAATTAAAACATTCCACTTTGATCCAAGGTGTTTCTTTGACTTCTTGACTCCGTAAGGATGAAATACAATGCTTGGGAGTGTGGAAAGCTTGTTAAACGCAAAGAAGTTACCAAGGGCCCTAAACAAGATAATAGTAAATAGTACGTCTTCAAAATTAAATGTCTACATCCATGGAGGAATCGATTGTTCATCTTCTTCTGAACTTTAGCCCACATTCAGTTTTCAGGCTATGCTGGCCTAAGTGTATCAGCTGTCAGCCAATTCTGACTATGAAGAAAAAAAGTGGGGCTTCCCTGGTGGTCCAGTGGGTAAGGACACTGCTTTGCAGTGCAAGGGGCGCCGGTTCGATCCCTGGCCTGGGAAGATCCCACGTGCCGCGGAGCGGCTGGACCCATGTGTCCAACTACCGAGCCAGAGCTCTGGAGCGCATGCGCCCAGAGCCAGTGCTCTGCGACAACAGAGGCCACAGCGATGGGAGGCCCACAGGGGCCAAAGAACAAAGATGGATGAAAATGGACAAATGAAAGACCAGTAGAAGCGGCCCACCTGCTCCCCTCCCTCCCCACCCCTCCCTTACCAAAATCAATCAATAAATAAATCTTAAAAAAAAACCGTATAGGCAGGATTCTGTTTATACATGCGTACTGGGGTTCAAACTATATTGTTGTCTCCTGGTTGGAGGTTCAGACACCTCAAATCTTCCTTCTGTGTAGAATGGGGAGAATCAGGAGCTGTCCTGACATGGGGGTGACATGTTTTGCATTTGTAACAGAACCAAAGGGCTCGAGTAGCTCATGGAGGCAGGTACAGCACACAGAGGTCTCCTCTCACAGAGAGGGGTGGAAGGACAAAAACAGAGGATTCGTATGAGCATCCTGCCCAGAAGAGGACCCTGGGTCTGGCGTGTGACAGTTGTGCCCCAACAGGCCCTGGGAAAGAGGAGCGCAAAGACTTTGGGCGCCTGTCCGCTTTAAGTCCACCCATCCCTTCCGCCAGTGTTTAGTGAACACCGACTACGTGCCAGGCAGTATTCTGGGCACCCAGCATACCTTAGGTTTTAGGCCAGTCTGGGACAAGAGGTCCTGTGGCAGGAATCCAGGAAGTACAGACATACAGTGAGGGGGATGCTCAGACCAAGAGGCAACAGTGGAGAGAGTGAGCTTGCAGGTGATTTGTTCCGTCTGGTTCCAGCAAGATTTCCCAGGGGGTTATCTGCGGGGTGTGAGAATAAAAATAAAGAAAAACCAGAGCTAGATAATTGGAATGATTGAAAAAGAGAATAGTAAATAGAGCCACGACACTCACATTCTAACTCTGGGCTGCACTTGGAGGGCTAAGGCAGCCAGAGGGGCCCCACACCACGTCGGCAGCTCTGGGCGATTTGCTGGGCGCTAGGCACTGTGGGAAATCGGCGGGACTTCATCCCTCCCCTGCCGCCTCACTGCAGGGGTGGGTCGAATTCATGGATGCTGGACTCTGGGATATTCAGGCGAGCTGCACTGTTCTGTGATTTTGAGAAAGTGGTTTGATCTCCCAGCACTCAGTGCTTTTCAAGAGACATTTTATTGAAGTATAGTTGAATTGCAAGATGTTCATTTCTGGTGTACAGTAAAGTGATTCAGTTATGTATATTAAGATATTCTTTTTCATATTCTTTTTCATTATAGCTTATCACAGGATATTGAATATAATTCTCTGTGCTATACAGTAAGACCTGTTGTTTATTCAGCTTGTATACACTAGTTTGCATCTGCTAATCCCAAACATTCACTACATCCCTTCCCAACACCCCTCTCCCTTGGCAACCACCCTTGTTCTCTGTGTCTGTGAGTCCGTATCTGTCTATTTCATAGATAATTTCATCTGTGTTGTAGTTTATACTCCACACATGTGACATCATCTGGCGTCTATCTGCCTTTCTCTTTCTGACTTACTTCACTTAGTATAATAATCTCTAGGTTCATCCATGTTACTGCAAATGAAATTGTTTTATTCTTTTATGGCCAAGTATTATTTTGTTATATATATCATATACGTACCACATCTTCTTTATCCATGCCTCTGTTGATGGACATTTAGGTGGCTTCCATGTCTTGGCTATTGTAAATAGTGCTGGAATCAACATAGGGGTGCATGTCTCTTTTTAAATTATAGTTTTGCCTGAGTATATATCCAGGACTGAGACTACTGGGTCACATAGCAATTTATTTTTAGCAGAACCTCAGCTTCTTTATCTGTTGTCTGCAGTGGTACTATAAAAATGTTTTTCTCTAATGTTTTTGAAGATTAAATGAGAAAACACATGTAAAATGCTATGCAATGAGCTCTAGAAATGCTGATGTCCCCTCCCCCTTCACCTGAGGGGCTGGATGAAGAGTCCTCAGCCCGCGTTGGTAAGAATGAAGAGAGGGCAGAGAAGCTCCATCACCTGCTTCCCTGTATGCTTCCGTCCTGCCCTAGAGAAAGCCTGTGTGCTGTGTGCAGTCACTCAGTCATGTCCGACTCTTTGAGACCCCATGGACTGCAGTCCTCCAGGCTCCTCTGTCCATGGGGATTCTCCAGGCAAGAACAGTGAAGTGGGTTGCCATGCCCTCCTCCAGGAGATCTTCCCAACCCAGGGACTAAACCCAGATATCCCACATTGCAGGTGGATTCTTTATCGTCTGAGCCACCAGGGAAGCCCAGAGAAGGCCTAACAGGGCCTAAAGAAGAATCTTGTCTGAAGACCTAGAACCTGGCTCCTCAGGTCTTCTGAATGTCCTGGCACAGAATCCTCTGTTCTGTGCCTATAAGCATCCTGGAGGCGGTGCCTGCCCCCATGGGCCCGAGGCCCTCAGGGAAGGCGCTGTTCAGGGACTATTTCTACCTTCTCGCTTTCTGAAACTCTGACCCAAATTTTGCTTGTCGTGTCAGTCGTGAGTTTCCACAACAAATTAAAATTTTATGTTCATTGAATTCCTACTTGCTTCCAGACATTGCACCAGCTGCTTCCCCATACATTAACTATTGTAACTCATTCAATTTTGATTTAATTCAGGAAGGCTGATGAAATTTGGACCTGCATGTTTTAAATGTGTAATCCATGATAGAACTGTAAGATGTCTTCCCTGGTTCTCATATAAATCTATTAGGAAACAAGACACCAACATTTAAATGTTTTTAGTGTGAACGTGGTGGATATGTTTGCTGGATTCTTTCGCATCACAGTGTTTGGTTTCTCTTTAGCTATGAGAGCAAGCTGTGGGAATTCAGGAGAAAATCAGGAAGACAGAAACTTCAAATGGCCCTGAGGCTGCTTAGGAAAGCCCACAATGTAACGGTAAGAACATTCCAGAGCTTTGCCCCCATATTAGCTGTTTACCATGTAACCACAGCAGTAGCAGGCAGGCCCTGGGCTCTAACTCTCCCTCTTTACCAACTGCAGTGATGCTGCCCCTCCTTCCTCCATTTCTGCAGCTCTTGGAAAACTGACACTCCCTCTATGGATTCTAAGTTCAGACTCCCCGAGAGGAGATCGGATGGGCTCAGCCTTATTTGACACAATTTTCATGCCTCCCAGGACCCAGGGCAGTCTTGAGGGTGGAGACCTGGTCCCCCCAGCTGCACTGTGGCTCCCCGCAAGGTGCTCTGAGGTGTCTCAGCAAGGGGCAGGATGCCTGACCTGCCTGGTGTCATTGATCAAAATAAGCTGGTGACAGAGGGCTGTGGGTAGAGAGCCCAAGTGAGCCTTGGGAAGTCATTGGCTTGTTTCTGCCATGAACTTTTGGCCTTGCGAAGCCTGAGCCACCAGGAAGCCCAGAGAAGGCCTAACAGGGCCTAAAGAAGAATCTTGTCTGAAGACCTAGAACCTGGCTCCTCAGGTCTTCTGAATGTCCTGGCACAGAATCCTCTGTTCTGTGCCTATAAGCATCCTGGAGGCGGTGCCTGCCCCCATGGGCCCGAGGCCCTCAGGGAAGGCGCTGTTCAGGGACTATTTCTACCTTCTCGCTTTCTGAAACTCTGACCCAAATTTTGCTTGTCGTGTCAGTCGTGAGTTTCCACAACAAATTAAAATTTTATGTTCATTGAATTCCTACTTGCTTCCAGACATTGCACCAGCTGCTTCCCCATACATTAACTATTGTAACTCATTCAATTTTGATTTAATTCAGGAAGGCTGATGAAATTTGGACCTGCATGTTTTAAATGTGTAATCCATGATAGAACTGTAAGATGTCTTCCCTGGTTCTCATATAAATCTATTAGGAAACAAGACACCAACATTTAAATGTTTTTAGTGTGAACGTGGTGGATATGTTTGCTGGATTCTTTCGCATCACAGTGTTTGGTTTCTCTTTAGCTATGAGAGCAAGCTGTGGGAATTCAGGAGAAAATCAGGAAGACAGAAACTTCAAATGGCCCTGAGGCTGCTTAGGAAAGCCCACAATGTAACGGTAAGAACATTCCAGAGCTTTGCCCCCATATTAGCTGTTTACCATGTAACCACAGCAGTAGCAGGCAGGCCCTGGGCTCTAACTCTCCCTCTTTACCAACTGCAGTGATGCTGCCCCTCCTTCCTCCATTTCTGCAGCTCTTGGAAAACTGACACGCCTCTATGGATTCTAAGTTCAGACTCCCCGAGAGGAGATCGGATGGGCTCAGCCTTATTTGACACAATTTTCATGCCTCCCAGGACCCAGGGCAGTCTTGAGGGTGGAGACCTGGTCCCCCCAGCTGCACTGTGGCTCCCCGCAAGGTGCTCTGAGGTGTCTCAGCAAGGGGCAGGATGCCTGACCTGCCTGGTGTCATTGATCAAAATAAGCTGGTGACAGAGGGCTGTGGGTAGAGAGCCCAAGTGAGCCTTGGGAAGTCATTGGCTTGTTTCTGCCATGAACTTTTCCTGTGAAGCGCCCTTGTTTCTTAATCTCCAAATAGAAGAGTGGGGAGAGATGTCTTACCTTGATTTAGGAGCTCTGTAATGATTAGGTAGAAAGACAGAAAAGCAGCGGGTATCCTCTAATTGCAGAACAGCCTGGGTATTAGTAAGCCAGCCAATAGACCTAATCAATTCAGCAGAAGACACCATTAGCACTTAGCTACAAGGCTACCAGTGAGAAAACAAGCTGGTAGTTTTTATTGTATTATCTCTGAACTGCTGATGCTCTTCCCCCTGGTAGGAGCCAGGGCTGGAGTTGTGCAGAATGACTTTGTCAAGCCTGGCTCTCTGGAGGAGGGGAGGGAAAAAGGATCTGGGGGCACCCTCTGCCGTGAATAACCATAAAATCCACCTTGAACAGCCGTGCAAAGTTGCAACAGAGATAAGGTGGTTGGAATTGGCTTCGGTTTGCTCTGAAAAAAAATAAAGAGAAGGATGCCATCCCAGGAGACCGAGTAGCAGAAACCTCCCTTAGGAAGGTAAGTGCTGTTGCCAGCAGGTGCCACTGCAGGGGCCCTGCAGCCTGTCAGCCCCAGGGGAAAGGAGGGTGTCTGAGGCAGAAACGCACTTGGAAATGTGCTGCAAGCCTGGCTGTGCACATGGCCAAGGTCAAGGGTTATGGTGAGCCCGATGACGTCAAGGAGACCAGAAGCATGGTGTGTGTGTGTCTGTGTGTTGGGGGAGTGGGGGAGTGGGGGTAGGTGAGGGGTCATGGGCAGAATTCAGTCCCTGGGGGAAGAAACTGCCCAGAATAGGGAAAGTATTAAGACCTTAGATATGGAGCCTTAGAAGGGTAGGGACAGTGAGGAAATCAAGAACCTCCCAAGTGGCCCATCTGAGGACCTAAAAACACGTTACTATGGGAGGCTTAGAAGGATTGGGTCTGCATAGGGGAGTTTAACTCTGGATGCAGTAAAGGGACCTGGAAGGGGCAGGAGCTGCTGTCCCGGGACCTGGTTTGAGCATTATCTTAAGACCAGGCTCTACTTAACCTTTGGTGACTCAAGAAAAGTAATGAACAGTTCAGGGCTTAGTTTTTCTTTCTTGGAGTTAAGGGCAGATCGCTCCTTCTGGGAGGAAATGGAGGGAGGCAGAGAGAGACAGCGTACGATGAGAACCACTGGATGTCTGTGAGCAGCCTGGTCATCCTTGGACCAAACATGCCCGGGGGTGGTCATCAGAGTGGGCCATCAGGAATCTGTGTAATGAATATAATTAAAGCAGTCGTTTCTTTTAAGGGACCCCAAATGAAGAAACAGACCCAAACCGTGTAGTGTGAAGTTGTATGAAAGAAGCAGAGCCCTGGGAAATGTTTTCTTTTCTGTTCTTTGCCATTCATCTTTCAAACTTCTTTACCTTTAACAACGTGTGAGGCTCTGCAGGCCTGGTGCATCTGGGGAAACAGCCAGTTGCAAACCCAGGACAGCCCTGGGTGCTATCCATCATTCAGGGTTTCCAGGAAGATCCAAATCAGAAGTTGGACTCTTAACAGGCAAGAGACAGTGTTAATAAAAGTCCTTTTTATTTGAAAGGGCACAGAAAAAAACCAATAAAGCTCAGCCGAGCTCTTAAAAAAAAGTTGATAAAACCGACAAAATAAAAAAAGAAAGAAGTAGTTTATCATGGTTCTAAAGCAAAGACGAGAGTTTTTCTTTCCCTTTTTAAAGGCAGAATTAATTAATGCACCACCACCAGCAGCTTGAGCTCTGAATGCAATGTTAGCTCTGACTCTGGGGGGTGGGTAAGTCCTCTGGACCCTGGATAAGCTTTCATTAAAGCAACTGTATTTAAAATACTGAATTGAAATTCATCCACCAGACAGAATAGGGCACCAGAGTGGAGAAGAAAGTGAGATATGAGAGTGCTGCTAAGAAGCAGCTCCTGAGAGAGGAAATGCAATTCCTCCAGCCTCCCTTAGAGACAAGATGGCAAAAACATTAGGAAGACCAGAGTGCCGCCAAGGACCCCGGGTCACGCGCCCTCCTCGGCCTCTCTCACCTCTTCCCTGCTACATCCATGGGTCCTCCGCTTACTTTCTGAGCAGGCATGACAATGGAGGCTGTCACCTCCCACTCTCACCAGTGGGGCTGGGTACCCTTAGGACAGCTGCTCCTGCCCCTCCCCCAGGCCCCTTCACTGCAGCCAGAGCCAAACTCGCCTAGGGCAGGCCTGAGACCCTCTGAGCTTCCCTCCACCCCTCAGAGGGACACGTTCCTGATGTCCTAGAATGGACCATTTGGAGGTCTTGATTTCCTCTCTGTTCCTGCTCTTCTTGGATTGTGTAGCTAAGGCCTTATGACCTGCAATCCTTCTGGTTCATTTCCTTTCTTAGGGCCCATAAGGACCCCAACCGTGTAGTGTGAAGTTGTATGAAAGAAGCAGAGCCCTGGGAAATGTTTTCTTTTCTGTTCTTTGCCATTCATCTTTCAAACTTCTTTACCTTTAACAACGTGTGAGGCTCTGCAGGCCTGGTGCATCTGGGGAAACAGCCAGTTGCAAACCCAGGACAGCCCTGGGTGCTATCCATCATTCAGGGTTTCCAGGAAGATCCAAATCAGAAGTTGGACTCTTAACAGGCAAGAGACAGTGTTAATAAAAGTCCTTTTTATTTGAAAGGGCACAGAAAAAAACCAATAAAGCTCAGCCGAGCTCTTAAAAAAAAGTTGATAAAACCGACAAAATAAAAAAAGAAAGAAGTAGTTTATCATGGTTCTAAAGCAAAGACGAGAGTTTTTCTTTCCCTTTTTAAAGGCAGAATTAATTAATGCACCACCACCAGCAGCTTGAGCTCTGAATGCAATGTTAGCTCTGACTCTGGGGGGTGGGTAAGTCCTCTGGACCCTGGATAAGCTTTCATTAAAGCAACTGTATTTAAAATACTGAATTGAAATTCATCCACCAGACAGAATAGGGCACCAGAGTGGAGAAGAAAGTGAGATATGAGAGTGCTGCTAAGAAGCAGCTCCTGAGAGAGGAAATGCAATTCCTCCAGCCTCCCTTAGAGACAAGATGGCAAAAACATTAGGAAGACCAGAGTGCCGCCAAGGACCCCGGGTCACGCGCCCTCCTCGGCCTCTCTCACCTCTTCCCTGCTACATCCATGGGTCCTCCGCTTACTTTCTGAGCAGGCATGACAATGGAGGCTGTCACCTCCCACTCTCACCAGTGGGGCTGGGTACCCCTTAGGACAGCTGCTCCTGCCCCTCCCCCAGGCCCCTTCACTGCAGCCAGAGCCAAACTCGCCTAGGGCAGGCCTGAGACCCTCTGAGCTTCCCTCCACCCCTCAGAGGGACACGTTCCTGATGTCCTAGAATGGACCATTTGGAGGTCTTGATTTCCTCTCTGTTCCTGCTCTTCTTGGATTGTGTAGCTAAGGCCTTATGACCTGCAATCCTTCTGGTTCATTTCCTTCTCTAGGGACTGAATTCCATGCTTTACCCCTAGGCTACCGTCCTCTCAAAAACAGACAGATTTTGTGGCGTTAGGACCACAGCCTGCCTGGGCATTTGATTGCCACTCAGATCCCTTGGTGCTGAGTGCTGATCCTGTCTGGTCGCCTAGGAGGGCTGAGTCCTGTGTCGTCTAGGACACTGGCTCTGTATTCTTCCCCACATTCTCAATCGTCCAGTCCTGGCTTCCTCTTGGGCTTTCTCAACCTGAGTCATTGACAGTTTAGCATCCCATCTGGTGCAATGGGCCATCAGCAACCTGGAGCAAGCCGTGAAATCCTGTGGAAAGTGTGGAAGGAAGAGAGAAAATCCTCTGTCACCACAGTGAAGAGTACAGTGTGTACAGATATGCTTAGACCTCTGATTTAGGTACATTTCCCGTTAGTTAAGTTCATTCACTCAATCAAAAATAATTGAGAGCTTATTAGGTGTCAGGCCTATTCTAAGGGTCAGGAATATACAGTAAACACAAAAATGCAGATTCTTATGAAAATTAGGGTCTATGAGGGAGGGCAGATAATGAACAAGATCAAGTGAGGAAAAGATATACCTCCTAGGGAAAGAATAAGGCAGAAAAAAAGACAGATGCTGTGGGTGACTGTGCTGGCTTTAGATGGAGGGATGGGGGTCCTCCGTGAGAGGGTGATGTTGAGGCTACCTTCTTACCATGTCCTCACGGGATGGGAAGACACTCTGAAGTGTCTTCTTATAGGGGTGGTAATCCCAACAAGGGGCTCACCCTCACGACCTCATGTAACCCTACTTACTTCCCCAAGGCCCTACCTCCTAATATCATCATGTTGGGGATTCCAGTGTATGTTTTGGGGGTGGAGTGGGGGACACAGTGCAGCCCATAGCTGGGAGCTTCTGTAGGGTTTTAAACACCAAGATAAATGGATTTCAAAGTATTTTGCTCTCCTTTAAATTAACAACTACCTGCCTCAATTTTTCCAAATTTCATCCTGGACACTTGGCACAGATGCTCTTCAGGAAACAGAATGAGTATTCCTGAAGCTGGGCTCTGCTAGGCACTGCCCTGATGTGCGTGAGTGCTTAGTCGCTCAGTCATGTCCAACTCTTAGCAACCCCTTGAACTGTAGCCCTCCAGGCTTCTCTGTCCATGGGAATTCTTCAGGCAAGAATACTGGAGAGGCTTGCCATGCCCTCCTCCAGGGGATATTCCCAAACTAGGGATTAAACTCAGATTTTCTGCATTGCAGGAGGATTCTTTACCATCAGAGCCACTAGGGAAGCTGAACCCTTTGACAGTTCATGCAAATCTCTGTTTTCTCCGTACAGAAGAGAGAGGTGCTTTTCAGCTTATAAACTTCAATGCCGTTAGCTTTAAAGCTTTCCTTTGGTCGTACTTCTGCGAATTAAAAAAAAAAAAGTCAGCAGTGGGTCACATCAAAAGATGTTTGGGTACCCCTTTGCCTATAGATTAGACCAAGAGGCACCGGCTTCAGACAATGTTAATCTTAACCCAGGCTGGATTTATTAGACCGCCTGGCATCTGAGATCCCAGATAAGCACATTTTCCACTTTTGCCTTTGCTGTATTAAGCCTCACAGGGAAAATTTCCAAAGGTTCAGAACAGAAATGCTCCAACTATAAACCACATAAGCCTTTCTTTTCAGTCTTGTCTCTTTTTCCCCACCTTTTAAAAAAAGTACAATAATGAAACCATCTTCAATGCCCAACTGATTCATCTGGAAGACTGATCAACTGAATTATCTTCACTTTAAAAAGATACTGAAACTGTGCAGTGTAAATTCTTATAATGTCCTCACGGGATGGGAAGACACTCTGAAGTGTCTTCTTATAGGGGTGGTAATCCCAACAAGGGGCTCACCCTCACGACCTCATGTAACCCTACTTACTTCCCCAAGGCCCTACCTCCTAATATCATCATGTTGGGGATTCCAGTGTATGTTTTGGGGGTGGAGTGGGGGACACAGTGCAGCCCATAGCTGGGAGCTTCTGTAGGGTTTTAAACACCAAGATAAATGGATTTCAAAGTATTTTGCTCTCCTTTAAATTAACAACTACCTGCCTCAATTTTTCCAAATTTCATCCTGGACACTTGGCACAGATGCTCTTCAGGAAACAGAATGAGTATTCCTGAAGCTGGGCTCTGCTAGGCACTGCCCTGATGTGCGTGAGTGCTTAGTCGCTCAGTCATGTCCAACTCTTAGCAACCCCTTGAACTGTAGCCCTCCAGGCTTCTCTGTCCATGGGAATTCTTCAGGCAAGAATACTGGAGGGCTTGCCATGCCCTCCTCCAGGGGATATTCCCAAACTAGGGATTAAACTCAGATTTTCTGCATTGCAGGAGGATTCTTTACCATCAGAGCCACTAGGGAAGCTGAACCCTTTGACAGTTCATGCAAATCTCTGTTTTCTCCGTACAGAAGAGAGAGGTGCTTTTCAGCTTATAAACTTCAATGCCGTTAGCTTTAAAGCTTTCCTTTGGTCGTACTTCTGCGAATAAAAAAAAAAAAAGTCAGCAGTGGGTCACATCAAAAGATGTTTGGGTACCCCTTTGCCTATAGATTAGACCAAGAGGCACCGGCTTCAGACAATGTTAATCTTAACCCAGGCTGGATTTATTAGACCGCCTGGCATCTGAGATCCCAGATAAGCACATTTTCCACTTTTGCCTTTGCTGTATTAAGCCTCACAGGGAAAATTTCCAAAGGTTCAGAACAGAAATGCTCCAACTATAAACCACATAAGCCTTTCTTTTCAGTCTTGTCTCTTTTTCCCCACCTTTTAAAAAAAGTACAATAATGAAACCATCTTCAATGCCCAACTGATTCATCTGGAAGACTGATCAGTGAACTGAATTATCTTCACTTTTTAAAAAGCAAGAGGAACTATCTGTCCAGAACCAGAAACTGTGCAGTGTAAGGACTTCTTATAATGTAGAGAGGCTGTAGCAACATGGCAGTGATCTGCATGGGGCTCTATGCTCTGTCCCAGGGCCCTAGGGACAAAAGTTAAGGAGCACAGTCTGACAGTCCCAGCTCCAGGAATCCTGTAGGATCCTGGACCATTGGTTCCTGCTTCTGAGTGGGGTCTGTCAGATCTGAACTCAGTTCAACTCACCTGTGTGGTCAGAATCTTGGCCCAAGCCTGGGGTCCGCTGCAACACCACCCCTGTCCTAAAGTCATCTCTCCTGGGGTCATCTGCCATTCATTCAACAAACATTCACTGTGCATTTGTGTGACAGCACTGTCCTAGACACTGGGGCTACAGTGAGGAATTAATAAATATTGCTGCATGCCTGGAGCTTACATTCTAGTTGCGAGTAACAGACAATACTAGTGTTTTGATCCTGGCCTGGAGTTCTGAGGTTCCTGTGGGTCAAAGAGGAGAGCAGACCTGAGAGAGACAATGGAATGGGCTAGACTCTGGGCTCTGGGAGCCATGATGGGTCAAGCAGGCTGACCCCAGAACTCTCTGGTCTACAGATGGATTTGCCTCCATGAAGTCTTCTGTCTGGGAACACTTTCTAGAACCTTCTGGTTATAACTAGGCATCCAACCTGCAAAACCAAAGACATTGTTCATTCGTGGAACCCAGCATTAGAACAACCCAAATAGCTATGGTGGTGCAGAATGAGCATCTGAGGTAGAGGGCTGACGTGACCCTGAAGAGAGGAGATAGGGGTAGACAGCAGCAGAAGAGGACAAAAAAAAAGGAGCCACGAGATGTGGGCTTTGAGAGGATAAAAGCGGTCCCTGGGAATCTGCTTTCTTTGCCTCCCAAAGCTGTGCTTCCCACTTACACCCCTAAGGGCCCCTCAAACTCCTGCATCTGTTATGCCTTAAACAAAGTTCATGATGCAGGAGAAAACAAACCTGATATTTTACTGTGACATGGATGATTTCATTTTCCCAGATAATAACTTATTGCCCCCAAGCTTTCAGAAGACTAGGAGCAATGAGGCTCACAGCCCAACAACTGTCCCAAATAACTGGATTTTAACCACACAGCTAATCCTTCTGATAAAAATAGCACACATGTGCATTTACGTCTGATGCCTCAGTCATTATAAATACTCGTGAAAAACACAACAGGGTCTGAAGGTCAGAATAGTAGCTACAACTCTGCTCCAAATTCCAATATGTGGAGTTTGGTCCACACCACCAGGCAGTTCTTTGATACCAGCCAGGTGTCCTACATTTCAGCTCAATACTGACACTACCCACCTGGGGAGAGTGTCTGATCTGACAGGTGAAGGGCTCCTCCCACAAGGCTGCATCTATCCCCTTTCAGAGTCCTGGTTGTCACCTGTGCTTCTGACCAACTGGCTATTTATTTTTTATTTATTAGGCCAGTTCAGATCTTACCTATGGCATGGGGAATCTTTAGTTGTAGCATGTGAATTCTTAGTTGCAGCATGTGGGATTTAGTTCCCTAACCAGTGATTGAACATGGGCCCCCTGTATTGGGAGTATGGAGTTTTGCCACTGGACCACCAGGGAAGTCCTCCAACTGGCTGCTAATCAGAGGTTCCTAAGATCCCCTTTTTGGGTTTGATTAATTTGCTAGAGTAGCTCACAGAATTTAGAGAAATACTTTACTTACTAGATCATCAGTTTACTACAAAAGAATATAACTCAGGAATAGGCTTCCCGGTGGCTCAGTGCTAAAGAATTGCCTGACATTGTTCATTCGTGGAACCCAGCATTAGAACAACCCAAATAGCTATGGTGGTGCAGAATGAGCATCTGAGGTAGAGGGCTGACGTGACCCTGAAGAGAGGAGATAGGGGTAGACAGCAGCAGAAGAGGACAAAAAAAAAGGAGCCACGAGATGTGGGCTTTGAGAGGATAAAAGCGGTCCCTGGGAATCTGCTTTCTTTGCCTCCCAAAGCTGTGCTTCCCACTTACACCCCTAAGGGCCCCTCAAACTCCTGCATCTGTTATGCCTTAAACAAAGTTCATGATGCAGGAGAAAACAAACCTGATATTTTACTGTGACATGGATGATTTCATTTTCCCAGATAATAACTTATTGCCCCCAAGCTTTCAGAAGACTAGGAGCAATGAGGCTCACAGCCCAACAACTGTCCCAAATAACTGGATTTTAACCACACAGCTAATCCTTCTGATAAAAATAGCACACATGTGCATTTACGTCCTGATGCCTCAGTCATTATAAATACTCGTGAAAAACACAACAGGGTCTGAAGGTCAGAATAGTAGCTACAACTCTGCTCCAAATTCCAATATGTGGAGTTTGGTCCACACCACCAGGCAGTTCTTTGATACCAGCCAGGTGTCCTACATTTCAGCTCAATACTGACACTACCCACCTGGGGAGAGTGTCTGATCTGACAGGTGAAGGGCTCCTCCCACAAGGCTGCATCTATCCCCTTTCAGAGTCCTGGTTGTCACCTGTGCTTCTGACCAACTGGCTATTTATTTTTTATTTATTAGGCCAGTTCAGATCTTACCTATGGCATGGGGAATCTTTAGTTGTAGCATGTGAATTCTTAGTTGCAGCATGTGGGATTTAGTTCCCTAACCAGTGATTGAACATGGGCCCCCTGTATTGGGAGTATGGAGTTTTGCCACTGGACCACCAGGGAAGTCCTCCAACTGGCTGCTAATCAGAGGTTCCTAAGATCCCCCTTTTGGGTTTGATTAATTTGCTAGAGTAGCTCACAGAACTCGGAGAAACATTTTACCTACTAGATCATCAGTTTACTACAAAAGAATATAACTCAGGAATAGGCTTCCCGGTGGCTCAGTGCTAAAGAATTCGCCTGCTAATGCAGGAGACCCAGGTTTGATCCTGAATTGGGAAAATCCCTTGGAGAAGGAAATGGCAACCCACTCCAGTATTCTTGCCTGGAGAATTCCATGGACAGAGAAGCCTGGCAGGCTACACACAATAGGGGTCATAGAGAGCTGGACATGACTGAGTGACTAACACTTTCACTTTCTTTTCCAGTAATAAAAAGGAGTTTGACTTAGTAGAGTTGGAGACAGTCGGGAAAAAATTTAAAATGACTTCATTTTTGTGCCCACATAAAGTTAAAACATCTCAACAAACTGTGTACAGAATGAATTTGCTAAATTCTCATGGTTTTACATCCAGGCACTGATGTGGAAAATTTTCCAGTATAGAATATAAATGCAAGAGAGAAAGATGGAGGAGGAGAGAGAGAGCAAGATACAAAATGACGTATGAAGTAAGTTACTTTGGGATAATATTAATAGAAAGAGACATATAAGAATTTATAGTTGTATTTACATAAGAAACCTTGGAAGCATACACCAGGTTCTCTACAGGGTAGATGGGAATGGACTGGGAGCAAGACTGCTCAGAATATATGTCTTAGTATAGATTTGATTCTTGAATCATGTATGAATGTATTAAAATTTTAAATTAGAAATGTTAGTGTCACAGAGTATTGAATTTTCTTATGGAAAAGACATTTAGAAGGTCAGCACATGACTAAAATAGGAGACTCTTAAACTCTTTCCTCCACTTCTAATAATGAAGTTAAAGTGGTTTCTATATTTTGAAATAGTCCACCATTTATAGAAGGGGGAAAAAAATGGTTAGCTTTAGGGAAAGATTGTTTGTGATTATAATTAGAGAAATTTGTTGCAGCATGTGGGATTTAGTTCCCTAACCAGTGATTGAACATGGGCCCCCTGTATTGGGAGTATGGAGTTTTGCCACTGGACCACCAGGGAAGTCCTCCAACTGGCTGCTAATCAGAGGTTCCTAAGATCCCCTTTTTGGGTTTGATTAATTTGCTAGAGTAGCTCACAGAATTTAGAGAAATACTTTACTTACTAGATCATCAGTTTACTACAAAAGAATATAACTCAGGAATAGGCTTCCCGGTGGCTCAGTGCTAAAGAATTCGCCTGCTAATGCAGGAGACCCAGGTTTGATCCTGAATTGGGAAAATCCCTTGGAGAAGGAAATGGCAACCCACTCCAGTATTCTTGCCTGGAGAATTCCATGGACAGAGAAGCCTGGCAGGCTACACACAATAGGGGTCATAGAGAGCTGGACATGACTGAGTGACTAACACTTTCACTTTCTTTTCCAGTAATAAAAAGGAGTTTGACTTAGTAGAGTTGGAGACAGTCGGGAAAAATTAAGATGACTTCATTTTTGTGCCCACATAAAGTTAAAACATCTCAACAAACTGTGTACAGAATGAATTTGCTAAATTCTCATGGTTTTACATCCAGGCACTGATGTGGAAAATTTTCCAGTGTAGAATATAAATGCAAGAGAGAAAGATGGAGGAGGAGAGAGAGAGCAAGATACAAAATGACGTATGAAGTAAGTTACTTTGGGATAATATTAATAGAAAGAGACATATAAGAATTTATAGTTGTATTTACATAAGAAACCTTGGAAGCATACACCAGGTTCTCTACAGGGTAGATGGGAATGGACTGGGAGCAAGACTGCTCAGAATATATGTCTTAGTATAGATTTGATTCTTGAATCATGTATGAATGTATTAAAATTTTAAATTAGAAATGTTAGTGTCACAGAGTATTGAATTTTCTTATGGAAAAGACATTTAGAAGGTCAGCACATGACTAAAATAGGAGACTCTTAAACTCTTTCCTCCACTTCTAATAATGAAGTTAAAGTGGTTTCTATATTTTTAGGAAATAGCTCTACACCCTGATTTTATGAGATGGTGAGGTTTCAGTGAGCTGTGAGTTAGTGGCAACATCAGGAACCAAATAAGGAGCCTTAGCTTTTGTTGAGGGGAAAGATTGTTTGTGATTATAATTAGAAGAAATGAAATCAATATTTACTAGGTTACTTTATTATTATATATAATAGATCATGTATATGTATATAATTATAATAAAGTATATACTATTATATAATATATATTACTTTGACATATAATCTATTATATATGAACATGATATTTAATAAGTACATTAATGTATGTTATATTATGCATATAATAATATATAATGGATGCATGCTTGAAGTCACCCTAGTCATGTCTGACTCTGTGCAACTCCATGGACTGTAGCCCACCAGGATCCTCTGTCCATGGAATTCTCCAGGCAAGAATATTGGAGTGTGTTGTCATTCTCTCCTTTCTGACCCAGGAATTAAATCTGAGTTTCTTAGGTTTCCTCTGTTGGCAGGCAGATTCTTTACTACTAGGGAAGCCCAATATATAATAAACATATTACTGTAAATAATTTTTATTTATTAACTAATTTTTAAAACTTATTGTGATCAGATTTTCTGTACCTAAGAGAAATTTTCTGCAGCTAAAAGAATTTTTATTTTTGCCTCTTTTATTGATTTTTTGTTTATTTATTTTCATCCATCTTTATTCTTCAGCCTATGTGGGCCTCCCACTGCAGAGCACTGGCTCTGGGTGCATGCACTCTAGAGTGCTGGCTCATAATTGGACACACCATCCAGATGCTCTGTGGCATGTGGGATTTTCCCGGGCCAGGGATCGAACTGGTGCCCCTTGCATTGCAAAGCGGATTCTTTACCCACTGGACTACCAGGGAAGCCTGAGAATTTTTCCTCCAGAAATATAACACTAGTGAGAAACCTAACAATTTTGCTTGTTTAAGGCAAGATTAGTAAACCATGGCCTGTGGGCCAAATCCAGCCAGTTGCTTATTTTGTTACAGTTGGTGAGTTAAGAATGGTGCATACAATTTGGTTTTGTTTTTGGGTTTATACTTTTTTGAATGGCCACATTTTACATTCCTAGGTAATAGCCTTGCTTTTACCTCTTAGCCGGCAAAGGCTAAAATTATTTATTATCTAGCCCTTCAGGAAAACTTTTGCTACCCTAGATTTAAGACCTCTTGAGACTCATTTTACAAATTCTACTCAAGAGTATATAGTGACAACTGAGATCAACCTCTGTCCAAACACATCCCAACAAAGACATAAAGGCCACTGAGTGATGGATGAAGCAAGGCTAATCAGGACATGTAGTTCTCCCCGGGTGGGGTAGCAGTAGGCAGGACACCCACATACATTTCCCATGTTGTAAATGGGAAGATATGGCCCTTGGCTAGATTTTCTACAGCATAAACTTCCCATTTGGTATTCAAAGCCCCGAAGCCTCAAGATATAGTTGGGTCTCATTTCAGCTGCCAGACACAGAAGGCCTCTCATGCAAAGCTCAGTGTGCCACTGACCCATGAATGTGGCCCTTACATACAGAAATGTGACACATGTCAGCCGTTGCAAGAGGATACTGTGGCTTTAAAGAGACCTCAGCATTGTGTGTGTATCTAAGTAATTGGAACTCTACTCTTCACATCTTTTTTAGCAATGACATTGTAACAGCATGGACCCATCCATCACTGTGTCATCCTTACGAAAACGGTTTTCAGTGGTCAACTTGCCATAGTTAATTAGTCTTCTGATGTATGAATCGTCAGAAGCAAAGCGACGTTGAGAGCCAGGTTTTCAGATACCTTTAGTGGTGAACTCTACAGGTATCTGCTCTTTCCTGCCTTTTAATTAAAGCTCTTTCATCTGAGAAGGAACGTGTGCTGTGGTTAGAGATACAGCTAGCCTGCTTCTGTCTTCTGTTCTCTGGTGCTCATTCATAGTTACCACAAGCCAGCCAGCCTCTGAGGTTCAGGAAACTCTGGGTGCAAAATATGGTTAGCTGATAGCTGTTTAAAGGCAGACATCATGAAGTTTTGGTGTGAAAGGGAGTATATCAGTTGGATATGCTAGGAGATCCCCTCCCCACACCTAGGAGTTTAAAAAAGAAAAATGACTATTTATTTATCTCAAGATTTTTCAAATCACTAGTTTAGTCTGGGATGATTTGAAGGGGTCCCTCAGGCATCCAGTCATTGGTATATTTGTGCGTTGGGTCTGTGGTTTTACTGATCCTGGCTGGGCTCCCTCCCCTGTCTTAAGACTTGGCTAGGACAAAGAGGCCATGAAACTCTGATACAGGTGGTTTCTAATCATCTAGGAGGCTCACTCAAGCTGTTCAAATATAGTGCGGTAACCTCTGTCCAAACACATCCCAACAAAGACATAAAGGCCACTGAGTGATGGATGAAGCAAGGCTAATCAGGACATGTAGTTCTCCCCGGGTGGGGTAGCAGTAGGCAGGACACCCACATACATTTCCCATGTTGTAAATGGGAAGATATGGCCCTTGGCTAGATTTTCTACAGCATAAACTTCCCATTTGGTATTCAAAGCCCCGAAGCCTCAAGATATAGTTGGGTCTCATTTCAGCTGCCAGACACAGAAGGCCTCTCATGCAAAGCTCAGTGTGCCACTGACCCATGAATGTGGCCCTTACATACAGAAATGTGACACATGTCAGCCGTTGCAAGAGGATACTGTGGCTTTAAAGAGACCTCAGCATTGTGTGTGTATCTAAGTAATTGGAACTCTACTCTTCACATCTTTTTTAGCAATGACATTGTAACAGCATGGACCCATCCATCACTGTGTCATCCTTACGAAAACGGTTTTCAGTGGTCAACTTGCCATAGTTAATTAGTCTTCTGATGTATGAATCGTCAGAAGCAAAGCGACGTTGAGAGCCAGGTTTTCAGATACCTTTAGTGGTGAACTCTACAGGTATCTGCTCTTTCCTGCCTTTTAATTAAAGCTCTTTCATCTGAGAAGGAACGTGTGCTGTGGTTAGAGATACAGCTAGCCTGCTTCTGTCTTCTGTTCTCTGGTGCTCATTCATAGTTACCACAAGCCAGCCAGCCTCTGAGGTTCAGGAAACTCTGGGTGCAAAATATGGTTAGCTGATAGCTGTTTAAAGGCAGACATCATGAAGTTTTGGTGTGAAAGGGAGTATATCAGTTGGATATGCTAGGAGATCCCCTCCCCACACCTAGGAGTTTAAAAAAGAAAAATGACTATTTATTTATCTCAAGATTTTTCAAATCACTAGTTTAGTCTGGGATGATTTGAAGGGGTCCCTCAGGCATCCAGTCATTGGTATATTTGTGCGTTGGGTCTGTGGTTTTACTGATCCTGGCTGGGCTCCCTCCCCTGTCTTAAGACTTGGCTAGGACAAAGAGGCCATGAAACTCTGATACAGGTGGTTTCTAATCATCTAGGAGGCTCACTCAAGCTGTTCAAATTGGAGCGACAGAGATCTCTAAAGATGTCATGGATATACACAAGATCTCTTTGAAGCCTGGGCTTGGCCTGGCAAAAATATCACTTTTCTCACATTCTAGTGACCAAAGCAAGTCATAAGGTCAATACAGGTTTCTGCGATGAAATACTCTACCTTTTGATGGAAGAAGTTTCAAAGTTATACGGCAAGTGCATGGATATAGGAAGAGGTGGAAGTGTGGCCATTTTCCCCATCTCCACTGGGAGCCAAGACACTAAGGAGCATGAGTGAGGTGTCCCTGAAGTCATCTGCTGACAGAGGAGGTGAGAAGAGGTCTGGATGCTAACCCTGTAATCAAGGGTTGGAGATTACACCACTCTGGTTGTCCCCAGCCTCATGTCCAAAGGGAAGTAGGATCTGCCGTGGATGCATGAGTGTGTGAGCAGTGCCCTTCTGGGTTTGCGGTTAATTCAGAAAAAAAGAAAGGATGGATTTTCCCATATACACTGGAAACTCAGGAATGCATAAGGGCTCTGAGTGTGATAGCCTAGTGGAGAAGAAAACTAGGCATCTGCACTCAGGGAAGGACCCCCACCCTTACCCCTAACCAAGAGACAGTGCCATTCGATGCTACCAGCACAGCCTTCCTTGGCAGACATAACCAACTAACTGGTTTAACACCTTAGGAACTGCATGATTCTGGGTGAATCACTTCTTTAAACCTCAGTTTTGTCATCTGTCAAATGAGGATAACAATATATATCTCTGACTATAGTTGGGGTGACTAAAGAAGCTAACACAAGTATTCATAAACAATCTAAAGCAATACTTGGCATAATAACCTCTCTTCCTTAGTACTCACTGTTGTCCGTTCTCCTGACCCTTATGACCGCTTATTCTTCACTGATGATCCACAATCTCCTCTTGCTCCCTGGCCATATCTCTGAGCTCTCCTCCTGGTATTTTAGACCATCAGTGTCATGTGACTGTCTCACTGTCAACTCAAACGCAACACGCATTAAAGCTACATAGAGCTGTTCCTTTAAGTCTCTTTCCTTTTCTAACTTTTCATATCTGTTTGTTCAAAGCCTTCATTTAGCCACCTGGATTTGTCACTGTGGGCTTATACCTTTGATTCTTTTATTTCCTTTAGGCCTCTTATCCACTTATTGAATAATGTGAAATGTCTCTCCCATTCCATTTTCCCTACTAACTGCAGAATCTGAGGTCTTCTCTTGATGCTTTGAGGATGGCTCTCGGGTACTTACAACTCTAGAGTCCTTGCCTCCAGGTTCTCTATGCTTTAATCCATTTGTGCACCCTCATCTTCTGTGCAAGACTCGTCTTCCAAAAGACAATCCTTTGCTCAAAACCACCAGTGGTGCCTCATTACTTACAACATGGCATCCAAACCCTGGACTTGGCACTCAGAGGCCCCTGTGACCTGGCCCCAGTTCTCCAAGACCTGAGGGAGCTTCATCTTGCATTATAACTACGTACATACTCATCTTGTGTTCTCGTTAACAGTGTAAGTCTCTCCAATAAGGATCAGGAAAAAGAAAGGATGGAAAATTTTCCCATATACACTGGAAACTCAGGAATGCATAAGGGCTCTGAGTGTGATAGCCTAGTGGAGAAGAAAACTAGGCATCTGCACTCAGGGAAGGACCCCCACCCTTACCCCTAACCAAGAGACAGTGCCATTCGATGCTACCAGCACAGCCTTCCTTGGCAGACATAACCAACTAACTGGTTTAACACCTTAGGAACTGCATGATTCTGGGTGAATCACTTCTTTAAACCTCAGTTTTGTCATCTGTCAAATGAGGATAACAATATATATCTCTGACTATAGTTGGGGTGACTAAAGAAGCTAACACAAGTATTCATAAACAATCTAAAGCAATACTTGGCATAATAACCTCTCTTCCTTAGTACTCACTGTTGTCCGTTCTCCTGACCCTTATGACCGCTTATTCTTCACTGATGATCCACAATCTCCTCTTGCTCCCTGGCCATATCTCTGAGCTCTCCTCCTGGTATTTTAGACCATCAGTGTCATGTGACTGTCTCACTGTCAACTCAAACGCAACACGCATTAAAGCTACATAGAGCTGTTCCTTTAAGTCTCTTTCCTTTTCTAACTTTTCATATCTGTTTGTTCAAAGCCTTCATTTAGCCACCTGGATTTGTCACTGTGGGCTTATACCTTTGATTCTTTTATTTCCTTTAGGCCTCTTATCCACTTATTGAATAATGTGAAATGTCTCTCCCATTCCATTTTCCCTACTAACTGCAGAATCTGAGGTCTTCTCTTGATGCTTTGAGGATGGCTCTCGGGTACTTACAACTCTAGAGTCCTTGCCTCCAGGTTCTCTATGCTTTAATCCATTTGTGCACCCTCATCTTCTGTGCAAGACTCGTCTTCCAAAAGACAATCCTTTGCTCAAAACCACCAGTGGTGCCTCATTACTTACAACATGGCATCCAAACCCTGGACTTGGCACTCAGAGGCCCCTGTGACCTGGCCCCAGTTCTCCAAGACCTGAGGGAGCTTCATCTTGCATTATAACTACGTACATACTCATCTTGTGTTCTCGTTAACAGTGTAAGTCTCTCCAATAAGGATCAGGATGCCACGGCCCATGAACAAATTCTACATGGCACACACAGCCTAAAATGTTAATCACATGGTCCTTTACAGTTTGCTGATGCCTGATCTAGTGGCTGGGAGCATGTCTTGAACTATTTCATTTGTTCTTCAGAACTGGGTGGTTTTCAATAAACATTATCAAATGAATGTTCCATATACTGACTCCTAAGCACCCCTCTCTAGTTTTGTTCCTATAAATTTGTTCCTGTAAGAGAGGACTATCCCCTTTTGTCTAGCTGGATAAACCTTTCTTATACTCTAAGGCCCGCATCACAGTCTGCCTTAATGCTGAGTTCTTCATTCTAATAATGCTAACCTCTTCCATCTGATTCTTAACCATCTAGTTCCAGTTAATTAGCTTTTTTGCATCAAAGAGGGTCATGAACCTTATGGACACCCCCCTACCAGCAACAGGTTAGCCTCTCCCCTTCAGAACTCAGCATATCCCCTGGTCTGGGAAGTTGTCCCTGCCTTCCTCTGCCCACTCATCTGAATTAGGGCCGCTTCCTTATGCTCCCGTAGCTCCCTGAAACTTCCCACCATGCCACTTATCTTTGTTATAGTCATTGACCTAGATTCTTCTTAGATGCTGTGTGTCTCCTTACATTAGATCTGTGTCCTACTCATTGATACATTCCCAGACCTGGGGCCTGGGGCCTGGAGATACCCAATTAATATTTTAGAATAAATGGTTGATCAATCAATGGTAGTTGATTGATTACATGATCAAAATGATTAAAGTATCTGGTCTGCACCTCATGCTCCCCTACTTGCATACTTCATTTTTCTCTCTCTATAGAGGTATTTCTCTTGCTTATGTATCCATGGGTAGCTTGTATTTCTGGATATTAAATAACAGTTAAATTTTATATGATGGAGGTTATCAGGCTAAAATTGGGGGCACCCTAGGCCCATCAAACCTGAAGATCTCCTAATCTTTGCTGAGAATGCTAAGTGCCTTTTTTTCAGTCCACAGTTGTCTTGGAGGGTCAGTAACTAAATCTATAGCATCTTTTCCTCCTTAAAAGTTCCAAAGACAGCCTGATTACCAAATACACACATGTGTAGCCACCTTTGAGGATCCAGCCTGAGCCTGATCGGAGCTCCATACTCACCTAGGATAAAATAAAACCAAATGTTTGGACTTGGACACCCTTTGCCAGATGTTGGGATGTCACAACAAAGCACACATGGTATACAGAATGAAAGATGGTGTCCTAGAAATGGCTCAGGCACCGCACATGAGAAGTAGGGGCCTCATTCAGCAAACAACTTCCTTCCCGCTCTTTGGCCCCTTCTTCCCCCCATGCCAGCTCGGTGCTGGGGCCTCTCCCCTTCCCAAAGCTTCTTCTCTGAGCGTATCATATTGCAATCACAATCCTGTTAGCTGTCATCAGTTTCTTCTGGGGGCGCTGTGGGGACTGAACTATACTACTAATAGAGAAATCACCAACAGCAACCCCAAGACTCATTTAAAATTATCACTAACTTGCAAAGTCTGCAACAGTTTATAACGTACTCATACACACATTTCTTCATTAGATTCTCAAAACTGGGTAGCCTAATGATACAGTTTTTCCTATATACGAACGTGGAAATTCAAGTTTTTAAAGGCTTAGCTAGCTATGATGAAAAATTCAGCCATATTCCAATATATATAACTAACAGAAATGTTGATGGAATGGATTAGATCACACTAAGTTTCTTAAATACAGATAAAGGAGAGACAGGTAGCTATTGGCCCAGATAAAGTTTCCCATAAAACTTGGTGCAAAATGACCAAGTTTCCCATCTCTATCCGTGAACTCTCCCCTAGAGAGTTAAAGTGGAAACGAGGTTCAGCTCACACGATCAGACAGTGAACAGACAGTTGGCATTTTAAAAATGCCTTTTAAATGTCTGGATACATGGTATATTATCCTGTAGCCTTTTCAAAATCTGGGAGACATGGCATGAATGCCATTGCCTAAAAAAACCAGACCTGGAATCACCCCTGATGTGCTGGGGGGAGAAGGGCAGCAACCTGAATGCCTTAGGAGCAAAATGTCCCTGCTGGGGGCTTCTCTGATAGCTCAGTGGCGAAGAGTTCACCTTCCAGGGCCAGAGACACAAGTTTGATCCCTGATCCGGGAGGAGCCCACATGCTGCGGAGCAACTAAGCCTGTGAGCCTGTGCTCACAACTACTGAGCCTGTGCTCTAGAGCCTTGGAGCTGCAACTATGGAGCCCATGTGCCACAACTACTGAAGCCTGTATGCCCCAGAGCCCGAGTTCCACAACAAGTCACTGCAACAAGAAGCCTGCTCACCTCCACTAGAGAGTAGCCCCCACTTCCTGCAACTAGAGAAGAGCCTGTAGCAGCAGTGAAAATCCAGAATAGCCAAAAATAAATACATAAAATCTAAAAGATGTCCCCGTTGCAGCATGGGGTACTGTTTCTGTATGTTGGGAAGAGCTAGGGGAGTGCTTTGCTCATAGTGTTGGTCTGATCAGTCATGTGACATAGATACAACAATTTGGCCACTAAAACAATATGCAAGGTGGGACACGCTGCCTCGAGGTCAGGCACCCTCGCTGCCTCAAGTGAGCGGTCCGGACCACAGGTTCAGTGGAAACCGGGACTTTCATATCGAACCCGATGGCCTGGCCTCTAGTTCCTTCTTCACTGAGATGTGCACCTGCGTACCCCCAGGGGACCAAGTAGAGCAAGAGGTGGGGCTGGAATTAGTTGGGGCTTTCCCCAGAGGGGAATGACCACGAGGCATGTGGTGGCCACATGATACTGATGAGGGTTCTTGGGCTCCTTAGTCAATCGACATTGATGAGAGGCCAGACAAAAAATTCAGGCTAGGCTTAATGAGAGCCTCTGCTGCAGCAGAAGGGAGCGAGAATGAGGGGCAGGTTTCCTTGCTTGCTAACTTTCTGAGGTGGGGTGGGCTTGTTCCTTAGATGAGGTGAGGGTAAGGGTGTGTCTAGGGGGTCAGGCAGAGGGCCAGACCGGGGGTTTTGCCCACTCTTCCTGTGATGTGTGGTACCGCTTTTGCTCTGGGCTCTTCAGAAGTGGCAATTGAGATTTTTGGTCTTTGTATATCTTTTTGTCTGTAATTTCCACAAACTGTGCATTCACGCAGTGATTTTTAGTCCCTTATACTTTCTTTATATTTTGTAGCTTAAGCAGACGTCTGCTTTTGGATTGGTGTTGATCCTATCTGGCCACCTTGGAGTGAGAAAGATGCTGCTTCTTTATATCTATAAAGACAGTCTAAAGACAGTCTGAAGAACGATTTTTTATCTATTTACTGAAACTGAGTGCACTTAAAGGCTTGGGGCCACCTTTGGAGTGAGAAAGACTGTCTATGAGCCCAACCGAGTTCCACAACAAGTCACTGCAACAAGAAGCCTATGAGTAGCCCCACTTCCTGCAACTAGAGAAGAGCCTGTAGCAGCAGTGAAAATCCAGAATAGCCAAAAATAAATACATAAAATCTAAAAGATGTCCCCGTTGCAGCATGGGGTACTGTTTCTGTATGTTGGGAAGAGCTAGGGGAGTGCTTTGCTCATAGTGTTGGTCTGATCAGTCATGTGACATAGATACAACAATTTGGCCACTAAAACAATATGCAAGGTGGGACACGCTGCCTCGAGGTCAGGCACCCTCGCTGCCTCAAGTGAGCGGTCCGGACCACAGGTTCAGTGGAAACCGGGACTTTCATATCGAACCCGATGGCCTGGCCTCTAGTTCCTTCTTCACTGAGATGTGCACCTGCGTACCCCCAGGGGACCAAGTAGAGCAAGAGGTGGGGCTGGAATTAGTTGGGGCTTTCCCCAGAGGGGAATGACCACGAGGCATGTGGTGGCCACATGATACTGATGAGGGTTCTTGGGCTCCTTAGTCAATCGACATTGATGAGAGGCCAGACAAAAAATTCAGGCTAGGCTTAATGAGAGCCTCTGCTGCAGCAGAAGGGAGCGAGAATGAGGGGCAGGTTTCCTTGCTTGCTAACTTTCTGAGGTGGGGTGGGCTTGTTCCTTAGATGAGGTGAGGGTAAGGGTGTGTCTAGGGGGTCAGGCAGAGGGCCAGACCGGGGGTTTTGCCCACTCTTCCTGTGATGTGTGGTACCGCTTTTGCTCTGGGCTCTTCAGAAGTGGCAATTGAGATTTTTGGTCTTTGTATATCTTTTTGTCTGTAATTTCCACAAACTGTGCATTCACGCAGTGATTTTTAGTCCCTTATACTTTCTTTATATTTTGTAGCTTAAGCAGACGTCTGCTTTTGGATTGGTGTTGATCCTATCTGGCCACCTTGGAGTGAGAAAGATGCTGCTTCTTTATATCTATAAAGACAGTCTAAAGACAGTCTGAAGAACGATTTTTTATCTATTTACTGAAACTGAGTGCACTTAAAGGCTAGGATGAAAGTGAGGCAAGAAGGACCACTTTGCTACATCTATTTTCATCACAGAGTTTGTCTCATCTGGTTGATCTCTCTGTTAACATATTTTGGATCTGATTCCGGGGCACCTTCTTGTTCCTGCACTCCTTCTGCACTGTCAGCCTGGTGTGATCACCTCCTCGCTTCCCACTGCCCGCCACCCGCAGCCAGTAAGGCCACTGCCAATTCCCAGTCCGTCGCTGACTTCACTTAATTCCACTTCCAGTGGTGGTACACCGCACCATTTCCTCCCTCTTCCTCCTCTTGCCCCTTTCTTTCCCTCCCCTGCCCTCACTTCTGCTAGATAATATGTGCTGTCATCAGCATCCCAACCACTTCTGTTTCCCCTCAATCTCGGAGGAAGAGTCTGGAAATCGTACATCCCAGCCTCCCTTGCGTCTAGGTGAGGAGCACTCCAGGGAGATCTGAAAGCAGGAAAGGGGCTCCTCTTCTGACAGATGTGCTTTAGTAGTGGGCTCCGCTTCCTACAGTCAGTCACAGCGTCAGGTCCAGGGATGGCTATGAAGTCAGCGGCAGTTGCCTGCCCCGGGATTTGAGGACCAATGGTGATCCCTGGAGCATGGCTGCTGTAGGGTAACCTGAAAGTGGGGGGCAGTTCCCCTAAATTATCTCTCTTTTGCACAGTCAGCAAATTTTGCTCACACCTGATTTTCTTCCTGCCTGCGACACCCCTTTCTTCTTAAAATTAAACCTGTTTCTACTTGAAATACCTACAGCAATGGTTCTTAAAGAGCAGTCCTGAACCATCAGCATTACCATCATCCAAGAATCCTTTCTGGCACAGAGCTTCAGTCATGTCTGACTCTTTGCATCCCCACAGACTGTAGCTGACTAAACTCCTCTGTTCATGGGATTCTCTAAGGAAGAATACTGGAGTGGGTTGCCATATTCTCCTCCAGGGGATCTTCCCAACCCAGGGATGGAACCCACATCTCTGTGTTTCCTGCATTGGCAGGTGGGTTCTTTACCACCAGGGTCACCTGGGAGTCCATTATAAATGCAAATTCCTAGGTCTGCCCCAGGCCTACTGAAGCAAAAGCTCAGCCATTTGTGTTCTTACATGCCCTCCAAGTGAATCCAAGGCATCCTCTAGAGTGAGAACCATTGATCTATTGCGTGTTTATTTTCCTGTCATAAACAATGATTGATATACACACACCTGCTCGGCTATGTGTTGCTTTCTTCATAACTTAAGGAAATAAAGTAGCGTAGTAGTCTATTGTAGAACATTTGGAAAGATACAAAAAGTGGGAATAAGAGAAAAATAAAGACCCCAAGTTCCATTATTGAGAGTTAATTATGTTAACCTTTTGATTTCTCACTTTCAGTTGTCTCTTGTACGCACGTTTATGTGTGCAGTTATATAATTGGTCTGTTTTGCATCTGTTTTTTATTCATACATTGTTACATAAGGAGCATTTCTCTGTGCCATTAAATAAGCTTATTTAAAGCCTACTTAGTGTTCCATGTTATGGAAGTACTATAATTAATTAGCCATTCTCCTGTTGGAGAAAGTTTACGTTGTTTCTGGGCTTTGCTATTAAAAATGAACGCTACATTGGATGTTCTTATATAAAATTTTGTCCCGTTCCTGGCTATCTCCTTGGCATGAGATGATAAATTAGGATATGGATGAGAATAGAGATTTGGGCAGAGTGGTGCTGGCCCCCCTCAGAGCAATGGTTCCTTGTATGTGGAGATAATACAGAGATGTCATGGAATTTACTGGATAGGTAAGGTGTCAAAATAGAAACGAAGAGGGGAATTTAAGAAAGCTTCTTCTTCCTCTTTCTGAGCTTCTGTGATGGCTGTAAGAATAAAAGTATTATAGAGGGAAGTTGAGGAAAATGAAGCAAAGCAAGAGATTATTCTTTCACTGCAAAAGGTGATGTGGGCATGTGCTTGGTTGTTTATGAGGACACAGGACTTAACCCAAGCTCGTTTCTAACTCTGATCGTGGACATGAGCCTGGGAAGGCTGATGTGTCCCTGGGGAAGCTGGTGGGTCCATTCACACTCTGCCCTGGGGATTTCCATCTCTTCCAAATGGGCTGAGGTCTTCCTTAAAAGGCTGGCCTCACGCCTGAGCACCTTACAGGCTTTTCAGGGATAACTGTTGACTGAATAAAAAGGAAAAAACAAGGTAAATAGAACATTTCTAAAAGCCCAGATGTGTAGTATTATCTCAAATGTTGCATGATTTAAAGATTCCCTATAAATTTCCATGCTTACAAATGGATTTGCTTCTCAACGTGTATGGAAAAAATGCATATTCTTGTCTCTTTTTTCTGCTGTAGGTTTGTCTTTTTTAAATATATTCCTGATATTCTAAAAAGAAGTACAAAAGTGGGAATAAGAGAAAAATAAAGACCCCAAGTTCCATTATTGAGAGTTAATTATGTTAACCTTTTGATTTCTCACTTTCAGTTGTCTCTTGTACGCACGTTTATGTGTGCAGTTATATAATTGGTCTGTTTTGCATCTGTTTTTTATTCATACATTGTTACATAAGGAGCATTTCTCTGTGCCATTAAATAAGCTTATTTAAAGCCTACTTAGTGTTCCATGTTATGGAAGTACTATAATTAATTAGCCATTCTCCTGTTGGAGAAAGTTTACGTTGTTTCTGGGCTTTGCTATTAAAAATGAACGCTACATTGGATGTTCTTATATAAAATTTTGTCCCGTTCCTGGCTATCTCCTTGGCATGAGATGATAAATTAGGATATGGATGAGAATAGAGATTTGGGCAGAGTGGTGCTGGCCCCCCTCAGAGCAATGGTTCCTTGTATGTGGAGATAATACAGAGATGTCATGGAATTTACTGGATAGGTAAGGTGTCAAAATAGAAACGAAGAGGGGAATTTAAGAAAGCTTCTTCTTCCTCTTTCTGAGCTTCTGTGATGGCTGTAAGAATAAAAGTATTATAGAGGGAAGTTGAGGAAAATGAAGCAAAGCAAGAGATTATTCTTTCACTGCAAAAGGTGATGTGGGCATGTGCTTGGTTGTTTATGAGGACACAGGACTTAACCCAAGCTCGTTTCTAACTCTGATCGTGGACATGAGCCTGGGAAGGCTGATGTGTCCCGGGGGGAGCGGGTGGGTCCATTCACACTCTGCCCTGGGGATTTCCATCTCTTCCAAATGGGCTGAGGTCTTCCTTAAAAGGCTGGCCTCACGCCTGAGCACCTTACAGGCTTTTCAGGGATAACTGTTGACTGAATAAAAAGGAAAAAACAAGGTAAATAGAACATTTCTAAAAGCCCAGATGTGTAGTATTATCTCAAATGTTGCATGATTTAAAGATTCCCTATAAATTTCCATGCTTACAAATGGATTTGCTTCTCAACGTGTATGGAAAAAATGCATATTCTTGTCTCTTTTTTCTGCTGTAGGTTTGTCTATAAATATTTACTGGAGAATTACTACATTCCTCGTATTATTTTTATGCAAGAAATAAAGCCCTTCCTGCCTTCCAGGAGGTTTCATTTTAGTTTTTGAAAACAGACAATAAATATTCAAATAAATCAATAGTAATATGAGGGAATTAAGAGCTTAGCTTTACACCATGATGACTGTAGTTGATACTGCTGTATGGCATCTTTTAAAAAAAGTTTAATGAAATACAGTTGATCTACAATGGTGTCTTAGTTTAAGGTGTACAGCGAAGTGATTCAGATATAGATATAGATAGATACAGATGTATATGGTTATTACAGTGGAGATGGTTTAGAACACTGTTTTGAAATGCCAGTTTCCAAAGGAAGTAGAAGTAAGGAGAAGCAAAGTGAGTGATTCCCCTTTTGACACTGTAGGAAGTGTGTTTGAGGCCAATCTATGCTGGTGCACGAGGACACAAGGACTTAGCCCAACTACTGTTTCTGTCTGATCCAAGACATCGGCCAGTGCAAAAGGGTACTGGGATTGATGGTCTCTGCTGGGAATCCAGTGGTAAGTATGGTGGTCCATCTACCTAACCTAGTTCCATCAATGATGGTACTGAGTCCTACTGAGGCCCCAATCCACAATGGGACGTAGCTTTTCAGTAACTGCACAAGGCTAAGGAAATTAAGTATCATGCCAAAATGTTAAAAATACCGTATGATCCTATAGTGGATGTGGTGTGGGCTCAGTCGTGGTCATAAAGCCTTAATGGCTTATGGGGGTAGCAGGGAATATTAGAAAGCTCACTGAACTACTAGATGTCATAATCCCTGGAGTCTAGGCTTTGGGGAACACTTACAAACTGCATGGACTTGAGAAGGTCAGCTTTTTGTGCATCAGCTTCTTCTCTTTTTTTTAAAATATTTTTATTTATTTATCTTTTGAGGGGTGGGGTGGGGAGGGAGGGGGATGGGTGGGCCACTTCTATTGGTCTTTCATTTCTCTGTTTTCATCCGTCTTTGTTCTTTGGCTCCTGTGGGCCTCCCATCGCGGTGGCGTCTGTCAGTTGCAGAGCGCCGGCTCTGGGCGCATGCGCTCCAGAGCTCCGGCTCGGTGATTGGATAAATTAGTCCAGCCGCTCCGCGGCACTTCCCAGGCCAGGGATCGAACCGGCGATCCAGCCGCTCCGCGGCACTTCCCAGGCCAGGGATCGAACCGGCGCCCCCTGCACTGCAAGGTGGTGTCCTTACCCACTGGACCACCAGGGGAAGCCCCGTCAGCTTCTTTATATTCTTTATATATATATATGTTATATGTTTTATATATATATATATATATATATATATATATGTTATATATAAATATTGTTTAAAATAATTATAATTTATGTTAACAAATTGTATTATCATATAAATATCTTACATAACTACATATTTCAGCCTGATAATTCCTGTTCTTCCTACTTTGGAGGGGTTTTATGAAGATCACATGGGATCATGCATGGGAGAGAATGTCCTAAGTGCTGGGCAAAAACAAGTTACCATCATTAATTAGTGTGTTGGTTGCAGTGGAAGCTGCTTCTTTCCTCCCCTATCTTCTTTCCTTCTTCTCAGAGAGGAAACCATTTATGCCCCAGAAAGAGCAGTTAAATTTTTAGGCTGCATACTTCTTTTGGTGAAATGATTTAAAGCCCATGTATAAATAGAACACACATTTATTAGGACTTGGGTCCAAACTGGGGAGGTGTTTACATTCACACATGTGCAATCTCCTCTCAGCATTGAACAGTGAAAAACACTGCAGCCTCGTAAAAAACCAAGCCACCTTCTTCCCAACTCCTGACAGCTGAAATGTCCTCAGAATAAATGGGAAAGGTCCACTCTCCACACCTGTGCAGCAGAGTTTATATGAATCAGACAAATCTTGAGTCTCTCAGGTAACGTCAGCCAGTAGAGTAATGGTCTTTCAAAGCCTGACTGCTTCCTGGTGATTTACCCAGGCAGCATTCTGGGCATGAGGGTATGGAATCTCTATGTATTCACTCCAAGGAAACAAACAAACAAAAGTTAGCCCTGAGACCAAGTTAAACAAAAAGTTTTTAATGGTATACTTGCAGGACCCAAGGCGAGCACTCGAAGCTATAACCAGGTGGCGCAAATCATTTTTAGCCTCGTTAGAAGCGTGCAGAGCATGCTGCTGCTGGCGATTACTTCCTGCATAATTAATCTGCCTATTGCCGCCTGGAATTTATTCATCTGAGGGCTTGCAGTTGCATCTGTGAGCCCAGTTGTTAGGATTGGTGGGAGA
The DNA here is from genome assembly GCA_022376925.1 of Tragulus kanchil. Classification (NCBI taxonomy): domain Eukaryota; kingdom Metazoa; phylum Chordata; class Mammalia; order Artiodactyla; family Tragulidae; genus Tragulus; species Tragulus kanchil. The sequence goes on from JAIOJX010000025.1 coordinate 43,490,762, forward strand.
AGTCTTCCTTCTTATCTCGAGAGCCCTGTGGTTATAGTTCAGGTTGAAGCAAGTCAGTCCTCTAGACCTTTAGTTATTTGAAAGAGGCCAAATGACTGATGTGGGAGGGCCTGTTACTTTCATATTCATGAAGGAAAAGCTGTGTGTGTGTGTGTGTGTGTGGACATCTAGTGTGGTGGAGCTTCGAGGTCATGAAGGTACTTTCTAAGCGTGAAGAGAGAGGCCGAGAAGCATTGACTCCTTTGGTCAATCAGGCAGTGCATCACTGCTCTGTACTGTGCCTTGTGGAAGTTAGAAAAGGCACACTTTTCTCAAACATGTCAATTTTATTTGCTGGAGAACTGTCATAGTATGCTGCATATGTTACAACAGGACACTTCTCTGCCACCTATCAGAAAATGTTCAAAATAAAAATGCAATACTATGGTGTCTTCAAAGTAAAGGTCACCACCTTAGATGTGCTGCTCTATGTATCATGTGACCTAAACAATCCTACATGAGGGCACCATGCAATGTTCAGCAAGCTATGAGGGGAAGCTGGCTAGCTAGAAGGAATGAACACATCATGCAGAACCAGCTCACAGCATGCACAAAAACAATTTCCTCATGGCTTAAATAACTAACTTTTAAAATAGCAATGCAAATTTGATTAAATATTTGCATAGAAAGTGATTTTTAGCCATAAAAATAACTTTTAAAATTACTAAGGAACGTAGATAGATGTGATATCTGAGAGTTGAAAAGCTCACTAAGTATGTATAAAAAATAAAAAACTAACTAAAAGTCAAATTTAAAACACAACCGATAAAAAAATATCTTCCACAAATATGATAAAGGATTAATCATAAGCAGTACACTGTGATTAGGAGAAAAGAACAGTACAATTTAAACCCAGGCAGCATTCTGGGCATGAGGGTATGGAATCTCTATGTATTCACTCCAAGGAAACAAACAAACAAAAGTTAGCCCTGAGACCAAGTTAAACAAAAAGTTTTTAATGGTATACTTGCAGGACCCAAGGCGAGCACTCGAAGCTATAACCAGGTGGCGCAAATCATTTTTAGCCTCGTTAGAAGCGTGCAGAGCATGCTGCTGCTGGCGATTACTTCCTGCATAATTAATCTGCCTATTGCCGCCTGGAATTTATTCATCTGAGGGCTTGCAGTTGCATCTGTGAGCCCAGTTGTTAGGATTGGTGGGAGAAGTCTTCCTTCTTATCTCGAGAGCCCTGTGGTTATAGTTCAGGTTGAAGCAAGTCAGTCCTCTAGACCTTTAGTTATTTGAAAGAGGCCAAATGACTGATGTGGGAGGGCCTGTTACTTTCATATTCATGAAGGAAAAGCTGTGTGTGTGTGTGTGTGTGTGGACATCTAGTGTGGTGGAGCTTCGAGGTCATGAAGGTACTTTCTAAGCGTGAAGAGAGAGGCCGAGAAGCATTGACTCCTTTGGTCAATCAGGCAGTGCATCACTGCTCTGTACTGTGCCTTGTGGAAGTTAGAAAAGGCACACTTTTCTCAAACATGTCAATTTTATTTGCTGGAGAACTGTCATAGTATGCTGCATATGTTACAACAGGACACTTCTCTGCCACCTATCAGAAAATGTTCAAAATAAAAATGCAATACTATGGTGTCTTCAAAGTAAAGGTCACCACCTTAGATGTGCTGCTCTATGTATCATGTGACCTAAACAATCCTACATGAGGGCACCATGCAATGTTCAGCAAGCTATGAGGGGAAGCTGGCTAGCTAGAAGGAATGAACACATCATGCAGAACCAGCTCACAGCATGCACAAAAACAATTTCCTCATGGCTTAAATAACTAACTTTTAAAATAGCAATGCAAATTTGATTAAATATTTGCATAGAAAGTGATTTTTAGCCATAAAAATAACTTTTAAAATTACTAAGGAACGTAGATAGATGTGATATCTGAGAGTTGAAAAGCTCACTAAGTATGTATAAAAAATAAAAAACTAACTAAAAGTCAAATTTAAAACACAACCGATAAAAAAATATCTTCCACAAATATGATAAAGGATTAATCATAAGCAGTACACTGTGATTAGGAGAAAAAGAAACAAGACCTAAAAACAACAGGAAAAAGTTTGTGATTTACAGAAGAACCAATAAAATAGCTGATAAAATGTTTAGCTTTATTAGAGATCAATGAAGGAAAAATTCAAATCCCTGCTAAATATTCTTTTCCATTTATGAAATGAAAACTATTTAAAACTGGTCAACCAGATGTTAGTATAGCATTAGAGTATTAATGTGTACAACCCTTCTGCAAGGCGGTATGGCATCTTGCATTAAGAAACTTTCAACTGGAACTTCTCTGGTGGTCCAGTGGCTAAGACTCAATGCAGGGGACCTGGGTCTGATCCCTGGTCAGGGAACTAGATTCCCACATGCCACAGTGAAGAGCCCCCATGCCCACAACTAAGAGTTCACATGCTGCTACTAAGAATTCATGTGTCACAACTAAAAGATTCCACATGCTGCAAATAAAGGGTCTGGTATGCTGCAGCTAAAGATCTCCCATGTTGCAACAAAGATCTAGGATTTCACATGCTGCAGCTAAGGCCACTAACAGCCAAATAAATAAATAGATAACTAAAAATATTTTAAAAAGAATCTTTCAACCAATAATCCCTAGAATTCCAGATTCAGATAATCAGAAATATGCACATATATTAAAGGTTAAGTAAATAATGATAAATTTGTATAATTATGTATTTGTAAACTCTCGGAAGTGACACTTAGGGAAAAATTTACATCATGGGGAATGCTCTTAAAAATGTCAACTGAAAAAAATAAGATACATAATTGCATGTTCTGGGGATTCTCAAAGCTGGGGTTGGTTGGTGGGCTTCAAGAAGCCTGAACCTTTTGGTGTACATGTATTTATTTCTGAGGGAGTGCTCCATGGCTTGCGCCAGGTGATCTAAGACATTCCTGATCCAAAGGAGACAAGCGGCTTCAGTAGAATGAAATCAAGTCAAAGCCATCAACTCTAGGCATGAACATTTCCTCATCCCTCTCCTCATTAGCAAGATTTGTTGTGCCAAGAATTGTATCAGCAATTACGGACACGTGTGTGCTAAGTTGTTTCAGTCATGTCCAACTCTTTGTGACCACATGGACCATAGCCCACCAGGCTCCTCTGTCCATGGGATTCTCCAGGCAAGAAGACTGGAGTAGGTTGCCATGCCCTCCTCCAGGGGATCTTCCCAACTCAGGGACTGAACCCACATGTCTAATGCCTCTCGCTTTGGCAGGCAGAGTCTTTCCCACTGGTGCCACCTGGGAAGCCCAGCTATAAATAGAATGATGGGCAAGAACTGGTATGGTCTGTATTCTCAGGCAACTCAGTCTGAGGATGCAGATGTTAAAATAATCCTTACACACACACACAATGCGGTATTACTCGGTTATAAAAAGGATGAAATAGTGTCATTTGCAACAGCATGAGTGGATCTAGAGATGATCATACTAAGCCAAGTAAGTCAGAAAGAGAAAGACAAATGCCGTATGATATCACTATTATGTGGAATCTAAAATACGACACAAGTGAACTTCCTTATGAAACAGAAACAGACTCACAGACTCAGAGAACAGAGGGAAGGGGGGAGAGGGATGGAGTGAGAGTTTGGGGTTAGCAGATGCAAATTACTATATATAGAAAGGAGAAACAGGGCTTCCCCTGGTGGTCCAGTGGGTAAGGACACCGCCTTGCGGTGCAAGGGGCGCCAGTTCGATCCCTGGCCTGGGAAGATCCCACGTGCCGTGGAGCGGCTGGACTGATGTGTCCAATGACTGAGCCGGAGCTCTGGAGCTCATGCACCCAGAGCTGGCGCTCTACGACAACAGACGCCACCGCGATGGGAGGCCCACAGGAGCCAAAGAACAAAGACGGATGAAAACAGAGAAATGAAAGACCAATAGAAGTGTCCCGCCTGCCCCCCTCCCTCCCCAACCTGACCCCCGCCCAAAATAAATAAATAAATAAATCTTTAAAAAAAAAAAAGAAAGGAGAAACAATAGGGTCCTACTCTATAGCACAGGGAACTCTACTCAATGCTGTCTAATTACCTGTATGGAAAAAAGACTAAGAAAGAGTGGGTGTATGTATAATTGATTTATTTTGCTGTATACCAGAAACTATCACAATGTTGTATGTCGACTATACTCTGATTTAAAAAGGCAAATAAAAAATAAACATACAAATTCATGCACGCTGGGGTTATAAAATGGACAAAAGTTTTGAAGCAAAATTCTAGGGTGCTAGAGCACTTCTTAAACAAGATGACAAATGCGTGTCGAGTGCTTTAAGTAGTACTTGGTAACTCAAAGAGCACACAGATGATGTCTACCAGGATGGACTTTAACAGCAAGGCAACTCATGTGTTTATTATGGTCAGGACAGTTTTTCCTTTGATGGGAGTTGGTGTATGAGAGCTCTCTGCTTGGGATACTTCAGAATCCAGATCCAGAGCTGGGAACTGGAGCCCTAGGGCTGAGCCATTGCCCTGTATGATCACATCCAAGAGGCCAGCAGCAGTGACACGGCGGCCATTCTTCCGCATCTCCTCCCACGCCAAGAAGGGAGCTGCCACAGGCCACCAAACAAGGGTAGAATAGTCCTCTGTGGAAAAGATCAATCTCTAGAGTGAAAAAAGCTCTTAGCAGTAGCAGTTGGGAAACCAGTCAAAGCAGAGGCATTGTCTCTGTGTGGAGGAGCTCCTTTCCATTTGCTGGAATCTGAGTCTCCTGAGCGGAGTGAAGGGAGGGGCTGAGAGGGGTGAGTGAGGAGCCTTGTGTCTGAGGCGCTTCTCCCTGGGCACCCTGGCCAACCAAGCCCCCGCCCCATCTATGACAGATGTAAAGCTTCCTGAAGTCTACTGAGAAGAGGGGAGAGAGAATGTGGGATAGTGAATATCCTGTAAAAAGACAAAATTCATCCTTGGGGGTGGGGGAAACAGATACTGAGGGCAAATATCCATCAGTAGGGCTTGGCCAAGATGGTGCCTGGGGGCCTGTCAGGGCTGTGGAGGCTGAGAGGCTCTCTGGGCTCTGGGGGAGGAGAGCTCTACTGTCTGTTTTTGCTTCCCCTCTTAGTTTTTCCTTCCTCTTCTGTTTGATCTGCTAGTACCTCTGTGAGTCTGTTTATTCTCCTACCCTGGCTTTTTCACCTTACTAGAGGAACTCAAAGGAGGTTCTCAGCAGGTGAAGAGAAGGCAGGGGATAGGAGACAGTGAGGGGGCAGGTAGGCAGGTCATCCTGTGTGGAGCTGGAGGTCAGACACTCTGGGGTCAGCATCTCTCATAGGAGAGATCACAACTTTGCTAGAGATATAAAGACACGGAGTAATTTTCAAAATCATTTCCCCCGCCCCCAAAGCTCTTTAATTTTGTTGAAAACAAAGGAGAAAACTCCCAGGGAAGAAAAATAATGTCTCTTGCGTAGTTTCGGGGTTTGCTTACCCTTTGCAGAGCTTTCCGCTTCCTGCTTGACTTGTCTGCTTCTTCCCTGAAGTGAAGATGAGAAGGCAGGATGGGAATGCCAACGTGGAAGTGGAGATGGTAGCAAGTAGAATCAAGATAGAACATGCCATGTCTGATGCAGTAATCTCTGAAAAGAGTAAAACAAAACTAAAAGCAAATCAGGGTAATGCTGATCATTAGTACTGGCCCAATGTCTGACTTTGCTAAAACAAGTAAAATTATAGGGAAAAGATCAATCTCTAGCGTGAAAAAAGCTCTTAGCAGTAGCAGTTGGGAAACCAGTCAAAGCAGAGGCATTGTCTCTGTGTGGAGGAGCTCCTTTCCATTTGCTGGAATCTGAGTCTCCTGAGCGGAGTGAAGGGAGGGGCTGAGAGGGGTGAGTGAGGAGCCTTGTGTCTGAGGCGCTTCTCCCTGGGCACCCTGGCCAACCAAGCCCCCGCCCCATCTATGACAGATGTAAAGCTTCCTGAAGTCTACTGAGAAGAGGGGAGAGAGAATGTGGGATAGTGAATATCCTGTAAAAAGACAAAATTCATCCTTGGGGGTGGGGGAAACAGATACTGAGGGCAAATATCCATCAGTAGGGCTTGGCCAAGATGGTGCCTGGGGGCCTGTCAGGGCTGTGGAGGCTGAGAGGCTCTCTGGGCTCTGGGGGAGGAGAGCTCTACTGTCTGTTTTTGCTTCCCCTCTTAGTTTTTCCTTCCTCTTCTGTTTGATCTGCTAGTACCTCTGTGAGTCTGTTTATTCTCCTACCCTGGCTTTTTCACCTTACTAGAGGAACTCAAAGGAGGTTCTCAGCAGGTGAAGAGAAGGCAGGGGATAGGAGACAGTGAGGGGGCAGGTAGGCAGGTCATCCTGTGTGGAGCTGGAGGTCAGACACTCTGGGGTCAGCATCTCTCATAGGAGAGATCACAACTTTGCTAGAGATATAAAGACACGGAGTAATTTTCAAAATCATTTCCCCCGCCCCCAAAGCTCTTTAATTTTGTTGAAAACAAAGGAGAAAACTCCCAGGGAAGAAAAATAATGTCTCTTGCGTAGTTTCGGGGTTTGCTTACCCTTTGCAGAGCTTTCCGCTTCCTGCTTGACTTGTCTGCTTCTTCCCTGAAGTGAAGATGAGAAGGCAGGATGGGAATGCCAACGTGGAAGTGGAGATGGTAGCAAGTAGAATCAAGATAGAACATGCCATGTCTGATGCAGTAATCTCTGAAAAGAGTAAAACAAAACTAAAAGCAAATCAGGGTAATGCTGATCATTAGTACTGAGTACGAATCCCATGACAAACCTAAACAGCATATCAAAGGCATAGATACCACTTTGCTAACAAAAGTCCATGTAGTCAAAGCTATGGTTTCTCCAGTAGTCATGTATGAATGTGAGAGTTCATGGGTGAGTAATGAAAATTTGACACTTTTGAACTGTGGAGCTGGAGAAGACTCTTGAGAGTTCCTTGAGTTGTAAGGAAATCGAACCAGTCAATCCTAAAGGAAATCAACCATGAATATTCATTGGAAAGACTGATGCTGAAGCTGAAGCTTCAGTACTTTGGCCACCTGATGCGAAGAGTCGACTCACTGGAAAAGACTGTGATGCTGGGAAAAAACTGAGAGCAAAAGGAGAAGGGGGTGATGAGGATGAGATGGTTGGATGGTATCACTGACAGGAGTTTGAACAAATTCCAGAAGATGGTGAGGGACAGGAAAACCTGGTGTGCTGCAGTCCATGGGGTTGCAAAGAGTCTGACATTACTGAGGGACTGAACAACAATTATGAGTATTACTATTGATACTGAATCCTATATTTTAGGGGCTTTTTACCCATCACATCACTGTGAGTCACTCTCTCCATGACTTTAGCACCTCTTCAATGGACAAAGACCCACAAAAAGGGTCAAGAAGTCAACAGGTACCTAAAGAGTAGAAGAAAGGGAGAGGACAAAGAAAAGCATGGGTGAAACAGGCAGATGAAATTGTGCAATCCAGGCTCCACCTCTCATTTTTATTCACATGTGACAAGTATGTGAACCCATCACCACATCCTATTTATCTACCTATTCCTTTATTTATTTGCCTCTAAGTCATCATTTGTTTTCATCCATCTTTGACCTGTGTGGGCCTCCCATTGCAGTGGCCACCCTTGCTGCAGGGCACTGGCCTTGGGTACATGCGCTCCAGAGACACACAGGTCCAGCTGCTCCACGGCGCGTGGGATCTTCCCAGGACAAGGATCAAACTGGTGCCCCTTGCACTGCAAGGTGGACTCTCTTCCCACTGGACCACCAGGGAAGCCCTCATTTATTTATTTTTAAAATGAAGTATAATTGATTTACAATGTTGTGTTAGTTTCAGGTGTACAACAAAGTGATTCAGTTGCATATAGATACATCTATTCCTTTTCAGATTCTTTTCTGTTATAGGTTATTACAAAATATTGAGTATATATCCTGTGCTATATAGCAGGTCTTTGTGGTTTACCTGTTTTATTTATAGTAGTATATGTATGTTAATTCCAACCCCTCCTCCCCTTTGGTACCATAGCTTAGTTTCTATCCGAGTCATTTTTATAAATAAGTGCATTTGCATCAATTTCTTTTATATATTTTACATATAAGCGATACTGTATATTTGTCTTTATCTGTCTGGATTGCTTCATTTAGTATGATTATCTCTAGGTCCATCAAGTCACTTTGGTATTTGGGGAAGAGATCTGATTGTGAGTCACTGGAAGCCGTGGGCTTGCTGAGTAATTGTTGTTGCATGCCTGCTCTTCTCTACCTGGCTGTGACTTCCCACAGACTCTGACATTACTGAGGGACTGAACAACAATTATGAGTATTACTATTGATACTGAATCCTATATTTTAGGGGCTTTTTACCCATCACATCACTGTGAGTCACTCTCTCCATGACTTTAGCACCTCTTCAATGGACAAAGACCCACAAAAAGGGTCAAGAAGTCAACAGGTACCTAAAGAGTAGAAGAAAGGGAGAGGACAAAGAAAAGCATGGGTGAAACAGGCAGATGAAATTGTGCAATCCAGGCTCCACCTCTCATTTTATTCACATGTGACAAGTATGTGAACCCATCACCACATCCTATTTATCTACCTATTCCTTTATTTATTTGCCTCTAAGTCATCATTTGTTTTCATCCATCTTTGACCTGTGTGGGCCTCCCATTGCAGTGGCCACCCTTGCTGCAGGGCACTGGCCTTGGGTACATGCGCTCCAGAGACACACAGGTCCAGCTGCTCCACGGCGCGTGGGATCTTCCCAGGACAAGGATCAAACTGGTGCCCCTTGCACTGCAAGGTGGACTCTCTTCCCACTGGACCACCAGGGAAGCCCTCATTTATTTATTTTTAAAATGAAGTATAATTGATTTACAATGTTGTGTTAGTTTCAGGTGTACAACAAAGTGATTCAGTTGCATATAGATACATCTATTCCTTTTCAGATTCTTTTCTGTTATAGGTTATTACAAAATATTGAGTATATATCCTGTGCTATATAGCAGGTCTTTGTGGTTTACCTGTTTTATTTATAGTAGTATATGTATGTTAATTCCAACCCCTCCTCCCCTTTGGTACCATAGCTTAGTTTCTATCCGAGTCATTTTTATAAATAAGTGCATTTGCATCAATTTCTTTTATATATTTTACATATAAGCGATACTGTATATTTGTCTTTATCTGTCTGGATTGCTTCATTTAGTATGATTATCTCTAGGTCCATCAAGTCACTTTGGTATTTGGGGAAGAGATCTGATTGTGAGTCACTGGAAGCCGTGGGCTTGCTGAGTAATTGTTGTTGCATGCCTGCTCTTCTCTACCTGGCTGTGACTTCCCACAGACTCTGACACCTCTGGAGCACGGCTCCCATGAAAAGCCCCAAATTGCTACCCTGCCACCTCGTTGTGTTCCAACCCACTGGTGAGTAAGCAGTGACCTGCCACCCCCTGGGGCACTTCTTCATAAATACCATCCTACAAGATATCTCCCTGAAATGCTCTCAAAACTAACATCTGAAATCCCCTGAAGAAAAGTACACCCCATCCCTGAAATCCCCTGAAGAAAAGTACACCCCACCCCAGGCCTCTCTCTCTCTCTCAACACTACCCACACCCATGAGAGTCCGTTTCTATGACCACATCCCTCTACCACTGTGTGATGGGTGCTTTGTGGCTGGGGTGAGCCTCAGCATCAGCTGGCCATGGACAGAGGAGGGCAGAAACAGAGTTTTAAGATCCAGTGGATAATGTGGGTGATGTTTTTCCTGCATTGTATCTTCCAGAAATTATAACGACATTTTTCCTGTCTGAGTTATGGGTTGAATAAAAAAACACGATTTATTGAGTGACTGTTCTGTGCCCAGTACATTTGGTTTTCCTTTAAAAATAATTTTTTGGGGGGATCATACTGTGTAGCATGTAGGATTCTAATTCCTCAACCAGGGATGGAACCCATACCCATGCAGTTTAAGTGTGGAGTCTTAACCACTGGATCACCCTGTATGCAGGGAAATCCTTGCATACACTATTTCAACCCACTCCAGTTTTCTTGCCTGGAAAATTCCATGGACAGGGAAGCCTGGTGAACCATAGTCCATGGGGTCACAAATATGCATATATATCTATATATCTATATCTATATCTATACCGGGCATCCCTGATGACCCAGTGGTAAGGAATCAGCCTGCAATGCAAGAGACCCGGGTTCCACTCTGTGTTGGGAAAATCCCCCTGGACGAGGGCATGGCAACCCACTCTAAAATTCTTACCTGGAGAATTCCATGGCCGGAGGAGCCTGATGGGCTGCAGTCCATGGGGTTACACAGTGCTGGACACCACTGAAGTGACTAAGTAGCAGCAACTGCAGTCCTTAGAGCAGTGTGGCAGAGTAGGTCTGTGTGGTGGACCAGAGATGCTGCCACCAGTGGGGGAACTGTCAGCAAACTTCTTCTGCCTGCCAGCTCACCTGGGGTCTCCCTCAGATGGGGGTGGGGTTTCTGCCTGCTTCTACGGACTGAGGGAGTGAGTGTCTGATGCCGGCCACTTCAGCCCAACATGGGCCATCCTTCACCTCCATCCAATCCTGCTCCCATGTTCCTTTCACAGGAGCTGTTCCCTAACAAACACCTGCACCCCAACTCCATCTCAGACCTTGCACTGAAGCCTTAGTTTCCAATTCTGTTAAAAAATACAGCAATTTGGACTTCCCTGATGGTCCAGTGGGTAAAGTGTCTGCCTTGCAGTGCAAGAGGCACGGGTTCAATCCCTGGCCTGTGAAGATTCTACATGCTGCAGAGCGGCTGGACCGGTGTGTCCAATTAGGAGCCTGTGCTCTGGAGCGCATGCGCCCAGAGCTGGTGCTCTGCAACGAGAGAGGCCACTGCAATGGGAGGCCCACACAGGCCAAAGAATAAAGATGGATGAAAATAAATAAATAAAAAACCAATAAAAGAGGCCAAAATTTTAAAAAGGGGGGAGAAAGAAGAAGTCAATCAAAATCTCAGTATTCAATGAAAACCACTTTAAGAAAAATATAGCAACTCCTATTAGGTATTCAGTCTATTATTAAGATGAAATGAGATGTTACATGTGAGAGTGCTTTGTCCCATGCTAGGACATGCCCCATTGCTGGCTGGGTCTAGCATCACCCAAGTCACCCAGCTAGGAAGACTCAGGCCCAGGACTCCTACTTATCAGCCTAACCCAGGAGCGGGCCACAGAGTGGGTTTGGAACTCTTTCATGAGACTTTTCTTTTGCTGCTTTGTTTCATGGTTGTTTTCCCATTGTCATACTTCGGCCTTCTAGACACTTAAGATCTGAGACAGGAATTATTCTCTATCTACTCTCAAGGCCGAGAAGGAACCTGACACTTGGGGAGATGGTTGAGTATAGTTTAATGATTGAATGGCTGCCTGACTGACAGAATCTCCAATTATTTTAAGCTTCCTGTGGGGCCCGAAAAAGAATTCAGATTGCATAAGATGGCCAGATTTTACTCCATTTCTGCATCTCCCTGGCTTCTCTATGTCTGTTAATGGGACTCTCAAACAAATAAGCCTAAATAACAACATGAACAAGTCAAGGAAGGTGCTTGGGACCAAGCTGCAGGGGGTTGAGCGAGGGGCTAGAGCAAGGACATCCGTGGACCATCGTGAGTACAGCCCAGACCCTGCTGGGTGTTGTTTGTGGAGACGACTCTGGGCTGGCCCTGGGGTGAGGGGGCAGGAAGCTCCCCTACCCCAGCACCTCCCACCTAGCAAAAGAATGTTTTTGCTGGGTTTTCTCACCCACTTTTAGGAGCCAAATACATGGATCTAAGATGGGGTACATTTGCCCAAATTCTGAAAAAGTTGGACTGTAATAGTTTCTACAGAACAGACTCTGGCAGAATAATCTGAGAAAGTCATTCTTAGGAGAGAGTCACACTAGCACATAAGGAGACAGTCGGCTTTGGGGAGCCAGTCTCCTTCTGATCTTCCCAGGATTCTTCCTGGCCGCAGTTAGAGATGGGAACTTACGATCAGGTGGCTCTTGTCCAAATTCCGAGCAACTGTATTTTTCCTTTGGTCTATCTCTACTCCCTTCCACTTACAAGGGAGATTTTAAACAGGTAGAGGGCTTAATGTCTCAGCCACTTGCAGCAGAATTAAGTCTTTAAAAAGGAGCCCAAAGAGACCAGTGCTTAATCGAACAATTTTAATGGTGAAATTTGAGAGACTCTGCTATCGTCTCACCACTGCAATTGTCTATACTGTGTCTTAAAGTCAAGTGCTGTTCACTGCTTCTCTACCAGGCTGTCTAACAGTCTGTGCCTGTGTGAGATGCTGCATTTTTAAAATCTTATTTTTATTTTGTTTTTACAGAGTTTTGTTGTTTACAGCTATATATAAACCTGAATCAGTCATAAGTATACCTTGACCCCTCCCACCTGAACCCTCTCTCTCCCCTTTCCACCCCTTCAGGTTGTTGCATAGCCCCATGTAAGTTCCCCTAGCCTTCCAGCGCATTCACAATGGTTGTCTCGTTTACATACGGTAGTGTAGGTTTCCATGTTACTCTTTCTATACTTCCCACCCACTCCTCCCTCCCCCCAATGTCCATAAGTCTATTCTCTATGTCTGTGTCTCCATTACTGCTCTGCATATGCATTTATCAGCAGCATCTTTCTAGATTCCAGATATATGTGTTAGTAGATTATATTTGTCCTTCTCTTTTTGACTGACTTCTCTTTGTATAATAGGTTCTAGATTCATCCATGCTCTTTAGGACTGATTCAAATGAGATGCTGCATTTTTAGGTAAAGATATTATTGTGATCTAGGCTCTTTTGGATCAAAGAACATAACATGATTTGATGATAGTTACATGAAGCAGAGTAGGAGAAATTTAGGCATATACCACTAGTGAATGAAGAAAAAAATGTTATGACTTAACTATAGCTGATTTACAGTATCGGGTTTATTTCCAGTAGAAAACTTTAGATTCTTTTCCATTATAGGTTATTATAAGATGTTGAATATATTTCCCTAAGCTATACAGTAAATCCTTGTTATCTATTTGATCTAGTTTGTATATGGTGATGCATATTTATTCATATGCATACTTATTCCTCTTCTTCCCCTTTAAAAATTTTTATTTTCAGATGAGGATTGAAGTAAATGGAAGTAACGTGGTAGACAGCAGTTAGATTAGTAAGAACTCTCTGGATTAGAATGCCTCCTTAAGGAGGAGAGAAGGGTAAGATACAGTTGCTGTATGGGGTTCCCTGGTAGCTCAGCTGGTAAAGAATCCACCCGTAAGACAGGAGACCTCAGTTCAATTCCTGGCTTGGGAAGTTCCCCTAGAGAAAGGATAGGCCACCAACCCTAGTATTCTTGGGCTCCCCTGGTGACTCAGCTGGTAAAGAATTTGCCTATATTAAGAGAGACCTAGGTTCGGTCCTTGGGTTGGGAAGATCCCCCGGAGGAGGGCATGGTGGCCTACTCCAATATTCTTGTGTGGAGAATCCTCGTGGACAGACGAATCTAGCAGGCTCAATCCATGTGGTCACAAAGAGTTGGACATGACTAGCAACTAAGTACACAGCATATAGATGCTGTATAGGCTTGAATCCAAGGCCTTTCCTTTTTATATTAAAAAATTACCTCAGATTATAAAATTCCTGTGTGCTCAGTTGTGTCTGATTCTTTTGAGACCCTATGGACTGTAGCCTGTCAGGCTTCTCTCTCCATAGACTTCTCCAGGCAAGAATACTGAAGTAGGTAGCCGTTTCCTCCTCCAGGGTATCTTCCTGACCCAGGGATCGAACTCACATCTCCTGCATTTTTGCAGGTGGGCTCTTTACCACTGAGCCATCAGGAAAGTTTATTGTAGAACTTTTATAAGACAATTATAGAGATGAACATTAAAAGCCATCCAGGAACTTCCTTGGTAGTCTAGTGGCTAAGATTCCTACCCACAATGCAGGAGACTGAGGTTCAATCCCTGGTCAAGGAACTAGATCACACATGCCACAGCTTTAAAAAAAAAACCCACATGCTGCAACTAAAAAGATCCTAAGTGCCACAACTAAGAACTTGCACAACCAAATAAATTAAAAAATATATATATTTTACAAAGCCATCTGAAAAATTTTCTATTCCCCAGAGTCATCAACTCTTGACACTTTGGAACATTTCCTAATGGCATTTAGAAATTATATACACAAACATTAATTTTTTTTCCAGAAAGACTGTGGTTTAAAATGATGTTCATGTACTTTGTAAATAATAGTAAATATTATATGTATTGCCTTTTAAATGTACTATTATTTATTTCCAGGCCCATTCCACCAATGTGACGTGGATTTATCCCTCAACATATGCAATATTAATGATGATACATTAGTCTGTGTTTGTATGGTAGTTGTACTTAGCATATTTACTAAAATCTCTATCAGTTCTAATGGTTCATGTGAAGTTTTTCTTCTACTTTCTGTGTCTAAAACACATAAGATTTGTGAATAATGATAATGTGGTTTCTTTCTGTTTATATATTTATCTCTGATATCCTGTTTCTTATCTCACACTGCTGGATAAGACCTCCTGAGGAACAATGCTTAATAGAAGCTGGGATGAAGGAATAAGGTGTCATACAAAGAGTCTAATGCTTTAAAAGTATAAAATTAAAGTGTCATTCAAAATGAAAACTATTTATTGACTACAAATGAAAAATACTTTCCTTAACTTGATGAAGTGTGTGTGTGTGTTAGTCGTTCAGTCATGTCTGACTCTTTGTGATCTCATGGACTGTAGCCCATCAGGCTTCTCTATCCATGGAATTCTCCAGGTAAGAATACTGGAGTGGGTTGCCATTCCCTTCTCCTGGGAGCTTGACAAAGCTTGTCTACCAAGCCTGTCTACCAAAAGTCTACTAAAAATATCCTGCTTTTGGAACATGGTGGTCAAATCTAGGAGGTTAAATGCACGTTATATTGCTGGAGAAGGCCTATCTAGAAATTTTTTAAAAAGGTAATGGAGGGCTTCTCTGGTGGTCAAGTGGGTAAGGAGTTAGCCTTGCAGTGCAAGGGGTGCCAGTTTGATCCCTGGCCTGGGAAGATCCCAGCTGCCATGGAGCAACTGGACAGGTGTGTCCAATTACAAGCCAGCACTCTGGTGCAAGGAGAGAAGCCACTGCAATGGGAGGCCCTCACAGGCAGAAGAATAAAGATGGATGAAAATAAATAAATAAAAAATCTATAAAAGAGGCCAAAATTTTAAAAAAACTTAAAAAGGTAATGGATATTAATATTATTCACATATTAAAATGGACATTTTTCTAAATGAAAGCCTTTCTGGAAAAAAGAACTAGCATATATTTATATATTTATAAAGGACATTAGCAAACATTCTAAAATATAAAGTATGGTTGACTCAAGATAATGGAATTTGTGTTTATATTAGATGAGCCAATCTAAAGGCAGAATATTTTGTAGGGATAAAATTTTAATGTTGCATAATTATGGAAAAATTTGCTAGGGACATAAATCATGTTTTGAAAGACAACCAGATAATCTTCATCTTTTAATGGCTAAATTTAGTATGTTTATGCTTATTTTGAATATTTCTATATTTTGAAGTAAATGTTCCATTTGTATTCTCTCATCCTGGGTACCTGATTTAAGAAAGCCAATGTTAAATCAACATATCTACTTCCTTGGAACAACCATAAGGACCTCAGTCAGGATGCTTTAATTTTGGTGACTGTCTTCTGAGTCATTAATTAATATTTTGGGTTGCTTTTTATGAGATGGATGTGCTACCTACAGTAGCAAGGAGGGAGGCTTGTTTTTGTTTTTCAACTCTAAAGTTAGTCATTTTTATTATACATGATGCTATAGTTTCTGCAGATGATGCCTATTTAGATTTATCTTTGCATTTATCAATTTATTTGGTCAGCAATGATTTACGTGCTTTCCTCTTATTTTGTAAATTCACATTATTTCCAGGTAACTGCAGCAGTTCTTTCAACAGGGATCTATGGGGGTAAACTCTCTTCCTCTTTGCACTGCTGTGCTTTTGCTTTGAGTAGTCGTTTCTCTGGGTGTGATTACTTGTTGACAGTTGTATTATTATTTCCTGAATCCTTTGGGGACGTCATTCTACTGTATTTGGACTCTATTTTTGCTAATGAGTCACCAGTCTATTTGTTCTTTCTTTAGATATCTGTTTTTTCTAATCCTTTAAATTCATAAAATTTCTGCATTATTTTTCATCTCTTTATTTTTTGTGCTATGTTCTAAGTAAGTTCCTTATATTTGTTTTCCAGTTTAGTAATTTTTTCTTTGGCTGATTCTAATCTCTTTTTTTAGTGAGTTCTTACTTTCAATGACTGTACTTTTAGTATTACAGTATCTAATTATTTTACTATGTAGCTATTCTTTATTTTATCTGACACTTTAAGACATTTACCTTATAATTCCTCTCAGATTGTTCTAGTTTTTTTCAATTTGGGGTATGAATTTTTCCATTATTGTATCTGCTTTTTTTTTTTCTTCTTTTCATTTTTTTTCCATTTTATTTATATATTTATTTTTATTCTTTATTTTAAAGATTTTGCAGAGTTTTGTTGTTCACCAACATGTATGTTCCCAGATCATTCATATGCATATCCCTGGACCCTTCCTCCACCCAGTCCCCCCACTCCCACCCCTCCAGACCATCGCCCCAAGTGATTATAGGTACTCCTATGCCCTTAGCACAATGACGATAGCTATCTTTTCCACACATGACAGTATAGGCTTCCATGTTACTGTCTCCATGCCTCCACCTCCCTATTTCTTCCCCACAATGTCCATATGTCTTTGCTCTGTCTGTTTTTCCATGAGTTCACTGCATGTGTTATCACGACCGTCCTACTAGATTCCACATATGTGTGTTAGTATAGTGTATCTGTCTTTCTCTTTTTGACTTACTTCACTTTTTATGATAGGTTCTAGAGCCAGCCACTTCATTAGGACTGAGTCTTCTGCATTTCTTTTAACAGCTTAGTAGTATTCCATTGTATATATGTACCAGAGTTTCTGGATCCATTCATTCATCAATGGACATCTAGGTTGCTTCCATGTTCTGGCTATTGTATAGAGAGCTGCAATGAACATTGGGGTACAGGTGCCTCTTTCAGTTTTGATTTCATCAGGATATAAGCCTAATAGTGGGATTGCTGGGTCATAGGGTGCTTCTAGTTTTAGTTTTTTAAGGAATCTCCATACTGTCTTCCATAAAGGCTGTATCAATTGACATTCCCACCAGCAATGCAAGAGGGTTCCCTTTTCTCCGCACCCTCTCCAGCATTTATTGTCTGCAGATTTTTTGAAGATGGCCATTCTGACGGGTGTGAGGTGGTATCTCATTGTGGTTTTAATTTGCACTTCTCTAATGATAAGCGAGGTTGAGCATTGTTTCATGTGCTTTTGGGCCATCTGTATGTCCTCTTTGGAGAGGCGTCTCTTTAGATCTTTTTCCCATTTTTTGATTGGGTTGTTCGTTTTTCTGGTGTTGAGTTGTCTGAGTTGCTTGTAGATTTTGGAGATGAATTCTTTGTCTGTTGTTTCATTTGCTATGATTTTCTCCCACTCTGTGGGGTGTCTGTTCAGCTTTTTTGTAATTTCTTTTGCTGTACAAAAGCTTTTAACTTTCATGAAGTCCCACGTGTTCACTTTTCTTTTCAGTTTCACTATTCTAGTAGGTGGGTCAGAGAAGATCTTGCTTTGATTGATGTCCTTAAGAGTTTTGCCTATATTCTCCTCTAAGAGTTTGATGGTTTCTGGTCTTACATTTAGGTCTTTGATCCATTTTGAATTGATCTTAGTGTATGGTGTCAGGGAATGTTCCAACTTCATTTTTTTGCATGTAGCTGTCCAATTTTCCCAGCACCACTTGTTGAAGAGGCTGTCTTTGTCCCATTTTATGTGTTCGCCTCCTTTGTCAAAAATAAGGTACCCATAGGTGCGTGGGTTTATCTCTGGGTTCTCAATCTTGTTCCCTTGGTCTATAGTTCTGTTTTTGTGCCAGTACCATACTGTCTTGATGACTGTTGCTTTGTAGTAGAGTCTGAAGTTAGGGAGGCTGGTTCCTCCAGCTCCGTTTTTCTTTCTCAGGATTGCTTTGGCTATTCGAGGTCTTTTGTGTTTCCATATGAACTGTGTTATTGTTTGGTCTAGTTCTGTGAAAAATGTCAACAGTAGTTGGATAGGTATTGCATTGAATCTGTAGATGATATTTGGTAGTATGGTCGTTTTCACAATATTGATTCTTCCGACCCAGGAACATGGAATATCTCTCCATCTGTTTAAGTCTTCTTTAACGTCTCTCATGAGTGCCTTGTAATTTTCTGTGTACAATTCTTTTGTTTCTTTGGATAGGTTTATTCCTAGACATTTGATTCTTTTGGTTGCGATGGTGAAGGGAATTGCCTCATTGATTTTGTTTTCTGATTTTTCATTGTTTGTGTATAGGAATGCCAGTGATTTCTGTGTGTTGACTTTGTGTCCCGCGACTTTGCTGAATTCGTTGATTAGCTCTAGCAGCTTTGTAATAGAGTCTTTGGGATTTTCTATGTATAATATCATGTCGTCTGCAAAAAGAGCTTGACTTCTTCCTTTCCAATCTGGAGTTGTCTGAGTTGCTTGTAGATTTTGGAGATGAATTCTTTGTCTGTTGTTTCATTTGCTATGATTTTCTCCCACTCTGTGGGGTGTCTGTTCAGCTTTTTTGTAATTTCTTTTGCTGTACAAAAGCTTTTAACTTTCATGAAGTCCCACGTGTTCACTTTTCTTTTCAGTTTCACTATTCTAGTAGGTGGGTCAGAGAAGATCTTGCTTTGATTGATGTCCTTAAGAGTTTTGCCTATATTCTCCTCTAAGAGTTTGATGGTTTCTGGTCTTACATTTAGGTCTTTGATCCATTTTGAATTGATCTTAGTGTATGGTGTCAGGGAATGTTCCAACTTCATTTTTTTGCATGTAGCTGTCCAATTTTCCCAGCACCACTTGTTGAAGAGGCTGTCTTTGTCCCATTTTATGTGTTCGCCTCCTTTGTCAAAAATAAGGTACCCATAGGTGCGTGGGTTTATCTCTGGGTTCTCAATCTTGTTCCCTTGGTCTATAGTTCTGTTTTTGTGCCAGTACCATACTGTCTTGATGACTGTTGCTTTGTAGTAGAGTCTGAAGTTAGGGAGGCTGGTTCCTCCAGCTCCGTTTTTCTTTCTCAGGATTGCTTTGGCTATTCGAGGTCTTTTGTGTTTCCATATGAACTGTGTTATTTTTTGGTCTAGTTCTGTGAAAAATGTCAACAGTAGTTGGATAGGTATTGCATTGAATCTGTAGATGATATTTGGTAGTATGGTCGTTTTCACAATATTGATTCTTCCGACCCAGGAACATGGAATATCTCTCCATCTGTTTAAGTCTTCTTTAACGTCTCTCATGAGTGCCTTGTAATTTTCTGTGTACAATTCTTTTGTTTCTTTGGATAGGTTTATTCCTAGACATTTGATTCTTTTGGTTGCGATGGTGAAGGGAATTGCCTCATTGATTTTGTTTTCTGATTTTTCATTGTTTGTGTATAGGAATGCCAGTGATTTCTGTGTGTTGACTTTGTGTCCCGCGACTTTGCTGAATTCGTTGATTAGCTCTAGCAGCTTTGTAATAGAGTCTTTGGGATTTTCTATGTATAATATCATGTCGTCTGCAAAAAGAGAGAGCTTGACTTCTTCCTTTCCAATCTGGATTCCTTTGATTTCTTTCTCTTCTCTTATTGCCGTTGCTAGGACTTCCAGGACTATGCTGAATAGTAGTAGTGAAAGTGGACACCCCTGTCTTGTTCCTGATCTTAGAGGGAATGCTTTCAGTTTTTCACCATTGAGGATAATGTTTGCTGTGGGCTTCTCATAGATGGCTTTTATTATGTTGAGATAGGTTCCTTCTATGCCCATTTTCTGAAGAGTTTTTATCGTAAATGGATGTTGTACTTTGTCGAAGGCTTTTTCTGCATCTATTGAGATGATCATGTGGTTTTTGTCTTTCAATTTGTTGATATGATGTATCACATTGATTTATGGATATTGAAGAATCCTTGCATGCCTGGGATGAACTCAACTTGATCATGATGCATGAGTTTTCTGATGTATCGTTGAATTCTGTTTGCTAGGATTTTGCTGAGGATCTTGGCATCTAAGTTCATCAGTGAAATTGGCCTATAGTTTTCCTTTTTTGTGTTGCCTTTGCCTGGTTTGGGTATCAGGGTGATGGTGGCCTCGTAGAATGTGTTTGGAAGTGTTCCTTCCTGTGCAATTTTTTGGAAGGGTTATAGAAGGACAGGCATTAGCTCTTCTTTAAATGTTTGGTAGAATTCGCCTGTGAAGCCATCTGGCCCTGGGCTTTTATTTTTGGGCAGATTTTTAATCACAAATTCGATTTCTGAGCTTGTGATTGGGTTGTTCAAAGTTTTTGTTTCTTCCTGGCTCAGTCTTGGGAGATTGATCTTCCCGAAGAAACTGTCCATTTCTTCCAGGTTGTCCAGTTTGTTGCCATATAGCTGTTCATAATAGTCTCTTAGAATCCTTTGGATTTCTGCATGATCTGTTGTAATCTCTCCTTTTTTGTTTTTGATTTTGTTGATCTGGTTCTTCTCTCTCTTTTTCTTAATGAGTCTGGCCAGAGGCTTGTCAATTTTGTTTACCTTTTCAAAGAACCAGCTTTTTATTTTGTTTATCTTTACACTTGTTTCTTTCGTTTCTTTCTCATTTATTTCTGCTCTGATCCTTATGATTTCTCTTCTTCTGCTGGCTTTGGGGTGTTTTTGTTGTTCTTTCTCCAATTGTTTTAAGTGGAGGGTTAGGTCATCTGCTTCATATTTTCCTAGTTTCTTGAGGTGGGATTGTATTGCTATAAATTTCCCTCTTAGAACTGCTTTTGCGGTATCCCATAGGTTTTGCACTGTCGTGTGTTCATTGTCATTTTCTTCTAGGTATTGTTTAATTTCTCCTTTGATTTCCTCAATGATCAGTTGGCTTTTTAGGTATGTATTGTTTAATCTCCATGTGTTTGTGTTTTTAGGGTTTTTTTTTTTTTTCCGGTAGTTGATCTCTAGTCTCATTGCATTGTGGTCCTGAAAGATGGTTGATATAATTTCGGTTTTCTTGAACTGACTGAGGTTTGATTTGTGGCCCAAGATGTGGTCTATCCTGGAGAATGTTCCATGAGCACTTAAGAAGAAAGTGTATTCTTCTGCGTTTGCATGCAACGTCCTAAAGATATCGATGAGGTCCATCTTTTCTAGTGTGGCATTTAAGGCTTGTGTCTCTTTATTAATTTTCTGTTTGGATGATCTGTCCATTGGTGTGAGAGGAGTGTTAAAGTCTCCTACTATTACTGTGTTCTTGTTGATTTCTTCTTTTATGTCTGAAAGTATCTGTCTTATGTATTGAGGTGCCCCTGTGTTGGGTGTGTAGATATTCATGACTGTTATGTCTTCCTCTTGGATAGATCCCTTAATCATGATGTAGTGACCTGCCTTGTCTCTTAGAATCTTCTTTACTTTAAAGTCTATTTTGTCTGTTATGAGGATTGCTACTCCAGCTTTCTTTTGATTTCCATTTGCATGGAATATCTTTTTCCAGCCTTTCACTTTCAGTCTATGAGTGTCTCTAGGTCTGAAGTGGGTCTCTTGTAAAGAGCATATATATGGGTCTTGCTTCTGGATCCATTCAGCCAACCTGTGTCATTTGGTTGGAGCCTTTAGTCCATTTACGTTCAAAGTAATTATTGACATGAATGTTCCAATTGTCATCTTAGAAATTTGGGGTTTGATTTGTAAGGCTTCTCCTACTCTATTTATTGGCTATATCAGGCCCTTTAACACTTGTTGTAGGGCTGGTTTTGTGGTACAGAATTCTTTTAGTTTTTGTTTTTCTGTGAAGCTTTTGACTTCACCATCAATTCTGAATGAGATTCTTGCTGGATAGAGAATTCTTGGTTGGAGTTTGTTGTCTTTTAGCTGTTTAAATGTGTCTTGCCATTCTCTTCTGGCCTGCAGGGTTTCTGTTGAGAGATCTGCAGTTAAACGTATGGGGTTTCCTTTATATGTTCTTTGTTGTTTGCTCCTAGCTGCTTTTAGTAATCTGCCTTTATATTTAGTCTGCGTTAGTTTGATTCGAATGTGCCTTGGTGTGTTTCTTCTGGGGTTTCTCCTGTATGGAACTCTTTGTGCTTCTTGGACTTGGTTGACTATTTCCTTTCCCATGTTGGGGAAGTTTTCAATTATAACCTCTTTAAGAATTTTTTCGTAACATTTCTTCCCTTCTTCTTCTTCTGGAACTCCTATAATTCTAATGTTGGTGTGTTTGATATTGTCCCAGAGGTCTCTTAGGCTATCCTCAGTTCTTTTAATTCTTTCAGTTTTGTTGTGTTCTTCAGCACTTATTTCCACCATTCTGTCTTCCAGTTCACTTATCCATTCTTCAGCCTCTGATACTCTACTGTTGAGACCTTCTTTAGTGTTTTTTAGTTCAGCAATTGAGTTGGTGGTCTCCAGCAATTGATGTATTTTGCCTTTTGTCCTTTATGTATTGAGGTGCCCCTGTGTTGGGTGTGTAGATATTCATGACTGTTATGTCTTCCTCTTGGATAGATCCCTTAATCATGATGTAGTGACCTGCCTTGTCTCTTAGAATCTTCTTTACTTTAAAGTCTATTTTGTCTGTTATGAGGATTGCTACTCCAGCTTTCTTTTGATTTCCATTTGCATGGAATATCTTTTTCCAGCCTTTCACTTTCAGTCTATGAGTGTCTCTAGGTCTGAAGTGGGTCTCTTGTAAAGAGCATATATATGGGTCTTGCTTCTGGATCCATTCAGCCAACCTGTGTCATTTGGTTGGAGCCTTTAGTCCATTTACGTTCAAAGTAATTATTGACATGAATGTTCCAATTGTCATCTTAGAAATTTGGGGTTTGATTTGTAAGGCTTCTCCTACTCTATTTATTGGCTATATCAGGCCCTTTAACACTTGTTGTAGGGCTGGTTTTGTGGTACAGAATTCTTTTAGTTTTTGTTTTTCTGTGAAGCTTTTGACTTCACCATCAATTCTGAATGAGATTCTTGCTGGATAGAGAATTCTTGGTTGGAGTTTGTTGTCTTTTAGCTGTTTAAATGTGTCTTGCCATTCTCTTCTGGCCTGCAGGGTTTCTGTTGAGAGATCTGCAGTTAAACGTATGGGGTTTCCTTTATATGTTCTTTGTTGTTTGCTCCTAGCTGCTTTTAGTAATCTGCCTTTATATTTAGTCTGCGTTAGTTTGATTCGAATGTGCCTTGGTGTGTTTCTTCTGGGGTTTCTCCTGTATGGAACTCTTTGTGCTTCTTGGACTTGGTTGACTATTTCCTTTCCCATGTTGGGGAAGTTTTCAATTATAACCTCTTTAAGAATTTTTTCGTAACATTTCTTCCCTTCTTCTTCTTCTGGAACTCCTATAATTCTAATGTTGGTGTGTTTGATATTGTCCCAGAGGTCTCTTAGGCTATCCTCAGTTCTTTTAATTCTTTCAGTTTTGTTGTGTTCTTCAGCACTTATTTCCACCATTCTGTCTTCCAGTTCACTTATCCATTCTTCAGCCTCTGATACTCTACTGTTGAGACCTTCTATAGTATTTTTGAGTTCAGCAATTGAGTTGGTGGTCTCCATTTGCTTATTTTTCATTTCTTGCATGTCTCTTCTCAATGCACTAATTTCCTCTAATATTCTGTTTTCGGTGTTTTACATCCTCATTAGCATAGCTTTTCTAAATTCTCTTTCAGATAGTTTGTCTATCTCCTCCTCTGTCATTTGAAGCGGTGTTTCTCTAGCTTGGTCCTTCATTTGTGCATTGTTTCTCTGTCGTTTCATTGTTAGGTTGATTTTTGTTTCTTTGTGTGTGTCTGTGTGTGTGGAGCTCTTTTTCCCCCACCAGGCTTCTTGGTTGAATTCTCCCTTCCTTTGGGTTTCTGTCCTTCCAGAAGGGTTCAGTGGTTTGTGACTTGGATGGTGTTAGGTCTTGTTTACAGATGAATATTCTCTAGTGTTGTATGTTCTTTGATAGTGTGGGGTCTTGGAATCAGGGCTTCCGCTCCGAGGATCCTTGGTTTGATGATTGGTCAGGAGGTGTAGGCTCTATGTCTGGTTTGCTATGGTGTTCCATGATATTAGTTCACATATTAGCATCCATGACGCAGTGCTTATGGGGCGCCGCGGCTTCTCGTGGTGCCGCGGCTTCTCGCCGCTCTGGGTTTTGGCAGCTTCTGTATCTGCTTTTATTCCTTAGATTGTATGCACATTTCCATATGTGTGTGTGTGTGTGTGTGTGTGTGTGTGTGTGTGTGTGTAATCTGTGACATTGTCTTTACAGACTGAATTTTGCTTGTGATTTTTTTCCAAGTTTCATCAATCTGAGACTAGTTTTTCATTAGCAATTCAGCCTGGGATTACTATCCTATGAGTAAAATACCATTAGACATTACATTTCCATGTGTAAATGTTTAAGAGGCTTTAAAAATAAGTGAATTACTCAGTCTGGAACTCCTATAATTCTAATGTTGGTGTGTTTGATATTGTCCCAGAGGTCTCTTAGGCTATCCTCAGTTCTTTTAATTCTTTCAGTTTTGTTGTGTTCTTCAGCACTTATTTCCACCATTCTGTCTTCCAGTTCACTTATCCATTCTTCAGCCTCTGATACTCTACTGTTGAGACCTTCTATAGTATTTTTGAGTTCAGCAATTGAGTTGGTGGTCTCCATTTGCTTATTTTTCATTTCTTGCATGTCTCTTCTCAATGCACTAATTTCCTCTAATATTCTGTTTTCGGTGTTTTACATCCTCATTAGCATAGCTTTTCTAAATTCTCTTTCAGATAGTTTGTCTATCTCCTCCTCTGTCATTTGAAGCGGTGTTTCTCTAGCTTGGTCCTTCATTTGTGCATTGTTTCTCTGTCGTTTCATTGTTAGGTTGATTTTTGTTTCTTTGTGTGTGTCTGTGTGTGTGGAGCTCTTTTTCCCCCACCAGGCTTCTTGGTTGAATTCTCCCTTCCTTTGGGTTTCTGTCCTTCCAGAAGGGTTCAGTGGTTTGTGACTTGGATGGTGTTAGGTCTTGTTTACAGATGAATATTCTCTAGTGTTGTATGTTCTTTGATAGTGTGGGGTCTTGGAATCAGGGCTTCCGCTCCGAGGATCCTTGGTTTGATGATTGGTCAGGAGGTGTAGGCTCTATGTCTGGTTTGCTATGGTGTTCCATGATATTAGTTCACATATTAGCATCCATGACGCAGTGCTTATGGGGCGCCGCGGCTTCTCGTGGTGCCGCGGCTTCTCGCCGCTCTGGGTTTTGGCAGCTTCTGTATCTGCTTTTATTCCTTAGATTGTATGCACATTTCCATAGGTTGTGTGTGTGTGTGTGTGTGTGTGTGTGTGTGTGTGAGGTAATCTGTGACATTGTCTTTACAGACTGAATTTTGCTTGTGATTTTTTTCCAAGTTTCATCAATCTGAGACTAGTTTTTCATTAGCAATTCAGCCTGGGATTACTATCCTATGAGTAAAATACCATTAGACATTACATTTCCATGTGTAAATGTTTAAGAGGCTTTAAAAAGTGAAAGTGAAGTTACTCAGTCCTGTCTGACTCTTAGCAACCCATGGAATTTTCCATGAAATACTACTAGAGTGGGTAGCCTTTCCCTTTTCCAGGGATCTTTCTGACCCAGGTATTGAACCCGGGTCTCCTGCCTTGCAGGTTGATTCTTTACCAGCTGAGCTACAAGAGAAGCCCTTTGGAAGATTTTCAATGTTCCCCATTTCCTGTCAAGGGAAAAGACAGGCTTCATTGGTGTTTTCTGGGTCAGTGGGTTCTATTCCGCCCTTCAGAGAGTAGGCTTCTGGTTTCATGAGGAGATTTCTGTTTTAACTGCCTACCTTACCTAGTCTGGGTGCTCTATCCTCTGTCTGAGCATGGGTGCAGAAGCCCCAGCTCATAGCTTTCAAGTTATGCATCTGATCATCTCCTGGACTTCTGTGGTATGACTTCAAGCAGTCACCCCTCTGGCCTTTAATATCTGATTTTTGTTTGTGTGATTGTAAATGTCACCTGAGAGTTCCCTTTGTCCTTTCCTCTTTTCCTTCCTCTCTCCTTCACTACCTCTCTCTTTAATTTCTCAGCTATATATTTAAATTTATTAAAAATTTAATCTAACATTTCTGATTTCTATAGTGGAAAGAAGTTATATTAATCTAGTTTACTGTTTTGTCAGAAACTAAATACCCATACTCAATTTTGCTGGCTATTTTAAAGTTAATGCTAAAAATATTTTTTTTTCATTTATCACATACTCTTTTAAATGTAATTTTAATTTCAGTATATTTAATGTCATGCATATACTATCATTTATTAAATTATTCCCTTAACCCATATAGTTCATCATATTTTAAATTTGGCTGTTAATAGTGCTGGGGTTGACACTGAGCAGAAATATTTTTTCCAAATTTGGGCTATTTAAATTGCTACCCTATTTCTTCCATAAAGAGGATGGGTAGATAAAATTTACATATAATGCAAAGAGTTGATTGACCTAGG
Organism: Tragulus kanchil; assembly: GCA_022376925.1. Lineage (NCBI taxonomy): Eukaryota > Metazoa > Chordata > Mammalia > Artiodactyla > Tragulidae > Tragulus > Tragulus kanchil. Next base: position 43,517,408 of record JAIOJX010000025.1, read on the forward strand.
AGGAAGAGAAACTATTGCTAGGAAAACAATAAACAAAGCATAGGGTTAGCACAGAACAATTAATTCTACCTTTTCCTTGAATTAAGCTGCAAATCTAAGGTGACTAAAGACATAAGGAGAGAGAGAATCAAGGTTAAATATGTGTTTTTCAAAAAGACAGAGCATAGACATAGGGACATCGTGGCGAATAAATAGGGAGGGGGAAGCATGGAGGAAGTAACAAGGAAACCTATAGTGTTATGTGTGGAAAAGATAGCTGGTGTCACAGTGCTAAGGGAATAGGAGTGCTTACAATGGCTTGGGGCAAAGGTCTGGATGGGTGGGATGGGGGGATCTGGGCGGGTGGGGACCATGGATATGCATATGACTGATCTGGGAACATACATGTATGTGAACAACAAAACTCTGTAAAACCTTTAAAATAAAGAATAAAAATAAATTAAAAAAAAATATGTGTTTTTCATTGTCCATAAACTAAAGTCAAGTGAACACTAAAGTGTTCAGGAGAGTCATATGTTTTCCCTAACATTAGTATGGGGAGCAGGAGGAGACCCATAACATAATGCTGGTATGCAATTCAGTATCTGGTTCTAAGAGGAAGGAAAACATCATGTTTCATATAGAGAACTTTCTGACATCTGTTTTCATTCATGAATAAACTTTCATTAAAATATCTATCATGGGGGTCTTACTTGAGAGACCGAAGTGTCTGAACTTATCTGACAAATTGGCATGTTGCACTATGATGCATAGAGATTTGAATCTGTTGCTGTTAGTCTTCTCTTTCTGAGAACACTGGTTTTCTATAGGTAACTCCTCCACCTTCAGCTCCAAGAGGGGCTCCTCATGGCATTGCCCTGGCAAATGGCAGTGGTCTGTTTTGTCAGAAACTAAATACCCATACTCAATTTTGCTGGCTATTTTAAAGTTAATGCTAAAAATATTTTTTTTTCATTTATCACATACTCTTTTAAATGTAATTTTAATTTCAGTATATTTAATGTCATGCATATACTATCATTTATTAAATTATTCCCTTAACCCATATAGTTCATCATATTTTAAATTTGGCTGTTAATAGTGCTGGGGTTGACACTGAGCAGAAATATTTTTTCCAAATTTGGGCTATTTAAATTGCTACCCTATTTCTTCCATAAAGAGGATGGGTAGATAAAAATTTACATATAATGCAAAGAGTTGATTGACCTAGGAGGAAGAGAAACTATTGCTAGGAAAACAATAAACAAAGCATAGGGTTAGCACAGAACAATTAATTCTACCTTTTCCTTGAATTAAGCTGCAAATCTAAGGTGACTAAAGACATAAGGAGAGAGAGAATCAAGGTTAAATATGTGTTTTTCAAAAAGACAGAGCATAGACATAGGGACATCGTGGCGAATAAATAGGGAGGGGGAAGCATGGAGGAAGTAACAAGGAAACCTATAGTGTTATGTGTGGAAAAGATAGCTGGTGTCACAGTGCTAAGGGAATAGGAGTGCTTACAATGGCTTGGGGCAAAGGTCTGGATGGGTGGGATGGGGGGATCTGGGCGGGTGGGGACCATGGATATGCATATGACTGATCTGGGAACATACATGTATGTGAACAACAAAACTCTGTAAAACCTTTAAAATAAAGAATAAAAATAAATTAAAAAAAAATATGTGTTTTTCATTGTCCATAAACTAAAGTCAAGTGAACACTAAAGTGTTCAGGAGAGTCATATGTTTTCCCTAACATTAGTATGGGGAGCAGGAGGAGACCCATAACATAATGCTGGTATGCAATTCAGTATCTGGTTCTAAGAGGAAGGAAAACATCATGTTTCATATAGAGAACTTTCTGACATCTGTTTTCATTCATGAATAAACTTTCATTAAAATATCTATCATGGGGGTCTTACTTGAGAGACCGAAGTGTCTGAACTTATCTGACAAATTGGCATGTTGCACTATGATGCATAGAGATTTGAATCTGTTGCTGTTAGTCTTCTCTTTCTGAGAACACTGGTTTTCTATAGGTAACTCCTCCACCTTCAGCTCCAAGAGGGGCTCCTCATGGCATTGCCCTGGCAAATGGCAGTGGTAAGACCTGAGTTGGCTCAAACATAACATGAATGCGTACTGAGTCGCTTCAGTGGTGTCTGACTCTTTGTGATCCCATGGACTGTAGCTCGCTAGGCTCCTCTGTCCATGGGATTTTCCAGGCAAGAATACTGGAGTGGGTTCCCATATCCTCCTCCTAGGGCTCTTCCTGACCCATAACCAATAGGAGTCTATTTATTCCATATCTCTTTCCAGATCTGAGCAGGAAGCAAAGTTTTGGTTGCCACGGGAAGCCATCTGCTCCCATGAGCCAGTGTTAGGCTGAGTTGCATGCTAAGATGACAGAAGGGAATAACAGAGAGAGGATCGTTGTTGATGACGTTGTTCACTTATGACTGCACATGCCTTGAATTTGCTCACTGCTAGATTTCTGCTATTTTCAGACATTTATTTCTAGCTTAAGGCAGTTTGAGTTATAGTTTGGATGCATACATCACAATATATAAAGACAGAGCTTCACTGATATAGAAATTCATCACTGATATAGAGATTCATGAATGTCATTAAGGAATCTATTACCAAAATAAAGTAAAAATCATTGAGCTACAGAAATGTGCAATAATCATAAGAACCATCACATGTGCTATACTTTCTAAGCACTCTACAGTATGCTTAGCACTCTATGTGCGTTCATTTATTTTATCTTCCCAAGAACTCAATGAGATTGGTGTGTCATCTTTTTAATTGTTCCCATTTTACAGAAACAAAAACTGAACCATTACACTAAGGAACTTGGCTGAGGTCACTCAATTGTTGAATCTGTGCAGCCTAGTTACAGGACTGGACCATCTTTGAGTAACATGCATGTTATCTTTGGCATTGTTCAGTTGTTAAGTCATGTCTGATTCTTTTGCAATCCTATGGACTTTAGCCCACCAGGTTCCTCTGTCCATAGTGGTTTCCCAGGCAAGAATACTCAAGTGGGTTGCCATTTCCACCTCCAGGAGATCTTTCTAATCCAGGTAACAAATCTGCATTTCCTGCATTGGCAGGCAGAGTCTTTACAACTGAACCACCATGGAAGCCCAAAGTGGATGTTCCTCCTACATAAATAACCTGCTCCCAAACTTGGGTGTGTGTAAAGATTGAACAACACAGAGCATGATGGTAATCCTTGGCTAGAGTCTGGAGGACAGCTATTCTGGGTTGCCAGGTGTTGACAGATGTACAACTTTGATGGTCAGTGGGCACGGAGGAGGGCATCATGGCTAAGATGAGGGACTGGTGTGCTAGGGACCCGAGTTGAGCCCTGGCTTTGCTATTCACTAGCTCTGTGATCTAGTCTGCAGGTGCCTCATTTTCCTCAACTAGAAAATGGAGGAGGTCATATGTAGCTTGCTAGGTTGTATAAGGCCTTTGTAAAGTGGTGCACAGAGGGTAAGGTCTTATTGAAAGACCACAGTTTAGAATGGTTGCTTTCTGGCCTCTGTATGAGGGAGTGGCAGGGGAGGCACAGTGTGTGACTTGGAGAGTAGATTGACAAGCAGTGGCTGTATTTATGTGAGGTGCCTAGAATAGGCAATTATAGAGACAGAAAGTAGAATAGAAATGACCATAGGGTTAGGAATAGAGTTAGGGGGAAGGGAGTTAGGTAGTTGTGGTTGAATAGGTACAGAGTTTCTGTTTGATATGATGAAAACATTCTGGAAATTGATAGTGATGATGGTTGTACAATATACCATGAATGTACTTAATGTGACTTAATGTTAAGTATATTTGATTACAAGAAAAAATAGGAGAAAAATGCAGGAAGCTGGTCATGAGTATTGATTAAGGAACAATGCATGCTAAGCTGCTTCGGTTGTGTCTGACTCATTGTGACCAGATGAACCATAGCCCGCCAGGCTCCTCTGTTCATGGGACTCTCCAGGCAAGAATACTGGAGTGGGTTGCCATGCCTTCCTCCAAGGGATCTTTCTGACCCAGGGTTCGAACCTGCCTCTCTTATGTCTCCTGCATTGGCAGGTGTGTTCTTTACCACTAGCACCACCTGGGAAGCCCTAAGAGTCAGTAGGGGTGATGATAATAATGACTTTGAACATCCTGAGCAGAAAGTCTGGTAGGAAAAATTAAAACCCATAAAAATAACAAGATTATGTTTTTAGAACACTTTTAATACATATTATCTACTTGATCATAATTGTTAACTGTATAATAAAAAATACTCAAATGAATGATGAGAGAGATAAGATATCAAAGAGTTGTTTTTTCATTGCCTTGCCTTTTGGAGAAAGTATTTGTGGACCCCTGCAGTGGCCTTGTCCTGCAGTGGAAAGGTTGTGACCTGCACGTATTATCAGGAGACACAGAACTCACAATGTCCACTGAATAGAGTTAATGCTTTCCTCAGACCTGCTCACTTTCCCAGAGTCCTCACTGCTCATGTAGTTAAGTTTCAGGCTGAAAACTAAAAAGCCTCCTAATTAAAAGAAAAAAAAAAAATCACATGACCCCTTGTTACTAAAAGAAGAGGGAAAAGCTCTAAACTTTTAAAAGAAAATGTATCTTTATAACAATAAAATCCTCCCAATCACGCCTTTAAGAGGCTGACTGCATCCCTATCTTTGCCTGGGGCCCATAACTATCCTTAGCTAATCTCCCTCTGACAGATAAAAGAGTAGCTATATCCATTCTTATAGCTCAATTTTAAACTTTATTCAGAGAAATACAGAGAGGGAGCCCTGGCTGGGAATAAAAAATGAGTGTTTGAAACAAGGGAAAGAGGAAGATGGGATCAATGATTTCTAGAAGAATAGATGCTTCTAGGAAGAAAAAGAGAGAGAGAGATCCACAGCCTGATTTGTTCAGAGCTGGTTTGGACACACCTCTGAGACTGCAGGGTCATGTCCAGATCAGTCATGTACAGAATTCCACATCCACTCCTGCACAACTTTTCTTGAGCTATACCATGTGCATCCTAAGTCTCTTCATTTGTGTCCAACTCTTATGACACTATGGACCATGGCCTGCCAGGTTCCTCTGTCCATGGGATTCTCCAGGCGAGAGTATTGAAGTGGGTTGCCATACCCTCCTTCAGAGGATCTTCCAGACCCAAGGATGAAACCCATGTCTCCCGCATTACAGGTGGATTCTTTACCCTAGTGTCACTTGGGAAGCCCAAGGTGTACCATAGCTGAGGGTTATTCTGAGGGGTAGAATTGGTGACCAGTTGGCCCCTTATTACTCAGGAAAAGTGAGAAGAGTTTTTCACTTGCACATAGGTGAGAAAATAGAAGGGGAAACATTGTGAGTCCTCACCAGTGGTCCCCAAGGAAGGACATGACATCTGCTGTGAGAGAGATAAGATATCAAAGAGTTGTTTTTTCATTGCCTTGCCTTTTGGAGAAAGTATTTGTGGACCCCTGCAGTGGCCTTGTCCTGCAGTGGAAAGGTTGTGACCTGCACGTATTATCAGGAGACACAGAACTCACAATGTCCACTGAATAGAGTTAATGCTTTCCTCAGACCTGCTCACTTTCCCAGAGTCCTCACTGCTCATGTAGTTAAGTTTCAGGCTGAAAACTAAAAAGCCTCCTAATTAAAAGAAAAAAAAAAAATCACATGACCCCTTGTTACTAAAAGAAGAGGAAAAGCTCTAAACTTTTAAAAGAAAATGTATCTTTATAACAATAAAATCCTCCCAATCACGCCTTTAAGAGGCTGACTGCATCCCTATCTTTGCCTGGGGCCCATAACTATCCTTAGCTAATCTCCCTCTGACAGATAAAAGAGTAGCTATATCCATTCTTATAGCTCAATTTTAAACTTTATTCAGAGAAATACAGAGAGGGAGCCCTGGCTGGGAATAAAAAATGAGTGTTTGAAACAAGGGAAAGAGGAAGATGGGATCAATGATTTCTAGAAGAATAGATGCTTCTAGGAAGAAAAAGAGAGAGAGAGATCCACAGCCTGATTTGTTCAGAGCTGGTTTGGACACACCTCTGAGACTGCAGGGTCATGTCCAGATCAGTCATGTACAGAATTCCACATCCACTCCTGCACAACTTTTCTTGAGCTATACCATGTGCATCCTAAGTCTCTTCATTTGTGTCCAACTCTTATGACACTATGGACCATGGCCTGCCAGGTTCCTCTGTCCATGGGATTCTCCAGGCGGGGTATTGAAGTGGGTTGCCATACCCTCCTTCAGAGGATCTTCCAGACCCAAGGATGAAACCCATGTCTCCCGCATTACAGGTGGATTCTTTACCCTAGTGTCACTTGGGAAGCCCAAGGTGTACCATAGCTGAGGGTTATTCTGAGGGGTAGAATTGGTGACCAGTTGGCCCCTTATTACTCAGGAAAAAGTGAGAAGAGTTTTTCACTTGCACATAGGTGAGAAAATAGAAGAGAGTGTCTGTAAGCATTGTGAGTCCTCACCAGTGGTCCCCAAGGAAGGACATGACATCTGCTGTGCAAGATACCTTTCAATATAAGAAAGCCAGCTGAGGCGCAAGAGGCCTTCAGTTTAGCACTGTGTTGGAAGCAAATGCTGCCAAAGGGGCTTTTGCGCCCTGCGGCACTGTCTCTTCATGAAACAGAGATTTGTGTTGTCCCATATAGATTTGTCAGAAAGGCACTTTGGGGGGCTATCTGCCCTTTCCTCCCTGACCTGCCCTTTCCACAGGGATGGGTGAAGGCAGTCGTGTTTAAATGATTTGGTCCTATTCTCTTGACTACTGTTGATTGGATCCCTAATCCAGTCAAGGCTAGTTAAATTCTCACTCCTAGGGGCTTAGGATTGAAACAGAATGCCTAGATGGGTTTAGTATATTTGCTAGAAATAATATAAACTCTGAAGCCATGGAAACACCGTCTTTCATTATATATATGGAAAAGCAGACAAAGTGCTCTATTTAGGGATAAAGAGCTATTGTCTGTTCCTGTCATCTTTCTAGTCCTCAGTCCGTTCTAGTCTTTTGTTTTTTTTCCCAAAGAACTATACTTGGGTTCTGTGGGCTAGTTTAGGTCTTAAACTAGTCAGAGTTGGTTTCTGTTGCTTGCAACTAAAATAACCTTAAGGATTTTCAATGTGGGTGGGTTTCTACACATTACTGGGCTGACAATGGTTGTGTGGATCATCTCCACGTTTGCCCTTTCAGAGATGATTCCTACCAGAGGTGCCCGTGGCAGCGATGCTTCAGTGACCGCTCCATGGGGTCCATCTCCTGTTGCCTTCAGATCCCATCTAGATGGGGAAATCACCAAAGGACTCCAAGCTAGGAGTTATCTTGATGATTCTTTCCTCTGTCTCCCTCCCAATGATCTAATTCAGCTCCAGATCTTTTTGGTTCTACTTCCAAAATCTTGTCCCTCCCTGCTCACTTCTGTCTGTGTGCAGAGGGACTGCCCTACCTTAAGCCACCAGTGTCTTTTATTTCGGTTATTGCAGTCGTCTCTTAGCTGGTCCTCTGTTATTACTGTATCCACCCTTCCTGCTGCCCCAGAACTTTATCGACATGGAAGCTAGACTGATCTCTTGGAAACATAAATTAAGTCACTTTCCTGCTTGAAACATCCTGGGGTAGGATGCAAGTTAAGCGGATGTAGCATAAGCCCTAAATACAGCAGTTCAAACAAAGGAAGTCAGCTGGTTCAGGGCAGGTGGGTGGCCATGCTGCATGCAATCATGCAACAGCCCAGGTTCCTTCTTCTTTGTTGCTCATCATGCCACAGAGTGTTGCCCTCATGTTCCAAAGTTAAAGCTAGATCTATAACCATATCTCTTCTAGTAACTGGGATGGGGAAAAAACAGAGAGGAGAGTAATTCCCGATCGTTTTAAGAGTGAGGACCAGAAATTGCATCCATTAGTTTTGTTCACATCTCATGGACAAGAATTTAATCATATAGCCATATACTTAGACAAAATTGAGCTGGAAAATGTACTTTCAAACTGTGGGGCATTGGCTGGCTAAAAATCAAGGATTCCAGGACGAAAAAGAAAGGAAGAATGGACATAGGGCTCAACTAGTAGTCTTTTCTATAGTACCTCTAAGGTCTGCCCATGCTTACAGAATGAAAGTCAAGATTTTACTTAACCCAAGCCTTGGAGGTGGTCTGGCACCATCCGCTTCTCTTGTCACATCTTTACCCCCCACTGTTGTTCACTTGGCTGCATCAGGACCTCAGGCTTTCTGCTTCTGGAATGTGCCGTGCATGTTTGGGCCTCAGGGTATTTGCACTTGCTGTTTCTTTTGTCTACAAAGCTCTAGTCAGGTCTTCCCAGGTTGGGCTGCTTCTTATTCTTTGCGTCTCACCTCAAATGTTACCTCCTTCCAGAGTGTTCATCTTTAACTCTCATCAGAGCTGTTTAGAATCCCGAGGCCTACTTTTCTCCAGTCATTTTCCATCATAGTTGTGTTGACTAATGTTTCTGCCAATTGGAGTTTCTCTCTTTGTTTTCTTGTCTGCTTATGCATCATTTATCTTCCACACACCACACCTTGCAGTCCGAGCTTCCAGAGAGCAGGGACTTTGCCTGTGCTGTTTCCCACCAATCCCAGGGCCCAGTAGAGAGAATGGGCCTGGGCACATGGCACAGACTCAAATATTTGCTGAGTGAACCGGTGGTCACTCTAGGAACTGGCGCCAGCATTCCCAGATAGAAGCACTTCCCTTAAGTGTCCAGAATCATCTATAAGTCCCTGTCCTCTGCCTCCTGACAGGCTCCCCTTTGATTGGAGACATGGTTCCTTCTGTGAGGGGTCCTGGTTTCTTACTCTATGGCAGATCAGTGTCATTGTTCTACAATGTCACATCCCACTGGGCCAATTCAATCTGTTGCCATTCCTGAAACAGGTTTCAACACCACTCCCTGGAGACCTGGAGAATGAATGAATTACCTGAAATAGGGAATAATTTGTTAGAGCTTACTTAACTGTGTGCAGAATGAGTCTCAAACTAACTTCAATGAATGGATCGTCCAAAGGACACCTGCTTCCAAGCCCCACCCTGCCCTCCACCCCCTCAGCTCCTGTGTGCTTGGTTGCGGGAGCTGGAGGGGGGGGAGGTGAAAGACACAGTATCTATAACAAGCAAGTGTGAGCAGTAGAATTCCCAGAGAGTGACACAGGATGAAAACTTGGTCCCATAGTAATAATCCTAAATGGTGTTTAGATGTCATTTCCCTGCCAGAGTCATCTAGGTAGCACCCCAAAGGACTATGCAGGAAAAATTCCACTGTCAGTGAGTGCCAAAAGTCTTAATAAGTAAGGTTCAGGGGTTTTTAATTAACGAGATCTCATTTGGTGGCCTTTCCCAGTCTGAATAAAGTTTATTCCAGAGAAGAGGGCTGCAGTCATCAAGCCTGGGCCAGCATTATCTTCCTAGGATAATTCTTTTCTTTTCTTTTTTTTACATGTTTCTCTTTTTTGGGGTGGTGGGGGAGGGTAGGGAAGGGGAGTGGGCAGGCCACTTCTACTGGCCTTTCATTTATCTATTTTCATCCATCTTTGTTCTTCGGCCTGTGTGGGCCTCCCATCACGGTGGCCTCTGTTGCACAGAGCACTGGTTCTGGGCGCATGCGTTCCAGAGCTCCGGCTCAGTAGTTGGACACATTGGTCCAGCTGTTCCACGGCACGTGGGATCTTCCCAGGCCAGGTATCGAACCAGCAGCCCTTGCACTGCAAGGCGGTATCCTTACCCACTGGACCACCAGGGAAGCCCCCTAAGATAATTCTTGAGGCAATTTATCTGAGAAAGGCAGATACCTATGCATCCTGAGATGTTTCTCTGCCCCAAATGGAATTCCAGCATTGAGAGCCAACTTTGCATACAGGAGGATGCCAAAGGCCCTGAACACCGTGGGAAAAGCCACACAAGCATTGCTACTTTTCCAACAGTGCTTACTGTAGTATTAAGCAAAGAAGATTTCTCTGGATCATGAGTCAGTGTGGCTGTCAGTATAACCGTTGCCAGTGAGTGAACTGAAACATCAGAAAGAGCATTTTAAAAACCTAGTAATCATTTTTACCCATTACTCTACAAATACATTTCCATTTACTGATTCTCATGGGGATCAAAATGCTATAAAGAGGGGGAAAGAAAAAGGCAAGCCTCTTTTTCCAAGTCACACTGGAGAGGGGCCTTGCCAGAACACCCAGGAGAAGGGATTCAGGCTTCCAGATCCATCTTAGGTTTGCAGTCTGTTGTCTGATGGGGCCTGGGTCTCATCCACATGACATGGCAGGTACTTTTCAGCTGGTCCCTGCTGGGTAGCCAGACTGCTGAGTCGGAAGAGGAATCGTAATGTGTTACCTGCCTGTCCTGGTGGATCATACCCCTGGCATCCATAGATTCGGCATGTTAAGCTGTTGGCCTGGTGACCCACAGAGTCCCAGGGAGTCCGTTTCCACTCAGAGAAAACAGCTCTGATTGGCAATAGTAGCTAATGAATTCTTACTTGGAGACAAACATTGACTTCACCTTTGAGCCCCAAGGAGCCTTGGGAAAGATCAGGTTACTCAGAGCTTTTTTGAGGTTTTGTCTTAGAAAGGTGGATTTGGGCAAGATATTATCAGTGGGAAGACCAGAGATTGGCATCATATAGATAGACGGCTTCACACAAGGTGGGGTCCAGTCATCTGCCCCCCGAACCCACTAAGTAGGTCATTGCCTGACTTGGCTGCTAATCCAGTCTAGAGGAATTTCTAGCCCTAAGGGTTCATGTGACCTTGTAGAGCCACTTGATATCAGAGTCAAGGGTGTGGAGGGGGGACTTGTGACCATCTCCCCTCCATTTACAGAGGAAGAGGTCAAGGATCAGGGAGGTGTCAAGGTCACTGGTTAACAGCACAGCTCAAATATTTCCTGGACAGAAATTTCAAAGACCAGCTTTGGTGATGTGATAGATAAATATAGCCTAACATTTTGTTGTGAAAATGCTCTGGAGCTCTGAAAGCCGAGAGCAGATGCAGCTCCACAAGAAGTATGATAAGAATGCCCCCGCACACCTGCTGTGGAATGCAAGGGTGGGAGCATTCCTCAGCTCCCACGGCAGCATCTGCCCCAGGACCCAAGCCCTCGCGGCTGCCGCATCTTGGCATGGAGTCCAAGCCCACGGGGGTGACCCCACCAGGAACTGAAGAGTGATGCCAGTTGTAGCATCTGGCTTCCCATTCTATTTTTTGATTCTCATGGGGATCAAAATGCTATAAAGAGGGGAAAGAAAAGGCAAGCCTCTTTTCCAAGTCACACTGGAGAGGGCCTTGCCAGAACACCCAGGAGAAGGGATTCAGGCTTCCAGATCCATCTTAGGTTTGCAGTCTGTTGTCTGATGGGGCCTGGGTCTCATCCACATGACATGGCAGGTACTTTTCAGCTGGTCCCTGCTGGGTAGCCAGACTGCTGAGTCGGAAGAGGAATCGTAATGTGTTACCTGCCTGTCCTGGTGGATCATACCCCTGGCATCCATAGATTCGGCATGTTAAGCTGTTGGCCTGGTGACCCACAGAGTCCCAGGGAGTCCGTTTCCACTCAGAGAAAACAGCTCTGATTGGCAATAGTAGCTAATGAATTCTTACTTGGAGACAAACATTGACTTCACCTTTGAGCCCCAAGGAGCCTTGGGAAAGATCAGGTTACTCAGAGCTTTTTTGAGGTTTTGTCTTAGAAAGGTGGATTTGGGCAAGATATTATCAGTGGGAAGACCAGAGATTGGCATCATATAGATAGACGGCTTCACACAAGGTGGGGTCCAGTCATCTGCCCCCCGAACCCACTAAGTAGGTCATTGCCTGACTTGGCTGCTAATCCAGTCTAGAGGAATTTCTAGCCCTAAGGGTTCATGTGACCTTGTAGAGCCACTTGATATCAGAGTCAAGGGTGTGGAGGGGGGACTTGTGACCATCTCCCCTCCATTTACAGAGGAAGAGGTCAAGGATCAGGGAGGTGTCAAGGTCACTGGTTAACAGCACAGCTCAAATATTTCCTGGACAGAAATTTCAAAGACCAGCTTTGGTGATGTGATAGATAAATATAGCCTAACATTTTGTTGTGAAAATGCTCTGGAGCTCTGAAAGCCGAGAGCAGATGCAGCTCCACAAGAAGTATGATAAGAATGCCCCCGCACACCTGCTGTGGAATGCAAGGGTGGGAGCATTCCTCAGCTCCCACGGCAGCATCTGCCCCAGGACCCAAGCCCTCGCGGCTGCCGCATCTTGGCATGGAGTCCAGAGCCTCCACGGGGAGGCTGATGACCCCACCAGGAACTGAAGAGTGATGCCAGTTGTAGATTGCAGGCTGATCAATGGGAACAGAATGGCCGCTCTTCCAGTATCACAGCGGACAGACATGGAGAAATACAGATGGAAACAAGGCAGCAGTAAGGATGTCAAGATCTGCCCTAGTCACAGCAATGGGGGCAAAGTCTCTGTCCTTGTGTAGGTTTATAGTCCCTTATTTCTGAGGGTTTATAGTGTATGTTCATATATTTCTAATGTATGATATATTTCTGATTACCACATTAGTTGAGCAAGCACTTCCTGGGGATCAATTCTGATCAAAGCACTAGGCTACAACAGTAGCAGTAGGCAAGACACAGTCCTAACTAGGAGACTCCTGTGGTGGAAGCCCAGATCAATGCGACCTCACCTGGGGAGAGTGTTAGGGAAGCAGGTTTGGGGGGCTGTAGAATGAGCTTGGGGAGGGAGCCCAAAGCCCAATTGTCTGAACCGAGGACTATGTTAGAAGAAAAAGGTGACACATACTGAATCTTCTATTTCTGATGGATGAAGCACGGAGCACTTGTGTTCTAAACCAGGGGTTTGTCAGCACATCTTTCCCATGAAGGTCCAGATAGTAAATATTTCAGGCTTAGAGGTCCATAAGACCTATTTCAACCACTCAACTTTATCCTGTAGTGTGAAAGCAGAAGTGGACAATACATTCATGAATGGGTGTGCCTGGGTTCCAATAAAACTATAAAAATAAGCATCAGGACAGATTGACCAAGGACCAGAGTTTACCAATGTTCTTGGTGTCAATAGGCCAAAATCTACTTCATGGTCATAACAAGACTCTGTGGAAGGTACGGATAGGAGAATGTAGGCATCTTGCTCAGAATAATCAGCAGTAAGAGGCAGAAACAGGACTTTAATTCAGGCTGCCAGCCTCCATTGTCAAAGTCCTTTACCATTCGCTTTCGTCTGAAAGCCGAGAGCAGATGCAGCTCCACAAGAAGTATGATAAGAATGCCCCCGCACACCTGCTGTGGAATGCAAGGGTGGGAGCATTCCTCAGCTCCCACGGCAGCATCTGCCCCAGGACCCAAGCCCTCGCGGCTGCCGCATCTTGGCATGGAGTCCAGAGCCTCCACGGGGAGGCTGATGACCCCACCAGGAACTGAAGAGTGATGCCAGTTGTAGATTGCAGGCTGATCAATGGGAACAGAATGGCCGCTCTTCCAGTATCACAGCGGACAGACATGGAGAAATACAGATGGAAACAAGGCAGCAGTAAGGATGTCAAGATCTGCCCTAGTCACAGCAATGGGGGCAAAGTCTCTGTCCTTGTGTAGGTTTATAGTCCCTTATTTCTGAGGGTTTATAGTGTATGTTCATATATTTCTAATGTATGATATATTTCTGATTACCACATTAGTTGAGCAAGCACTTCCTGGGGATCAATTCTGATCAAAGCACTAGGCTACAACAGTAGCAGTAGGCAAGACACAGTCCTAACTAGGAGACTCCTGTGGTGGAAGCCCAGATCAATGCGACCTCACCTGGGGAGAGTGTTAGGGAAGCAGGTTTGGGGGGCTGTAGAATGAGCTTGGGGAGGGAGCCCAAAGCCCAATTGTCTGAACCGAGGACTATGTTAGAAGAAAAAGGTGACACATACTGAATCTTCTATTTCTGATGGATGAAGCACGGAGCACTTGTGTTCTAAACCAGGGGTTTGTCAGCACATCTTTCCCATGAAGGTCCAGATAGTAAATATTTCAGGCTTAGAGGTCCATAAGACCTATTTCAACCACTCAACTTTATCCTGTAGTGTGAAAGCAGAAGTGGACAATACATTCATGAATGGGTGTGCCTGGGTTCCAATAAAACTATAAAAATAAGCATCAGGACAGATTGACCAAGGACCAGAGTTTACCAATGTTCTTGGTGTCAATAGGCCAAAATCTACTTCATGGTCATAACAAGACTCTGTGGAAGGTACAGATAGGAGAATGTAGGCATCTTGCTCAGAATAATACAGGCAGTAAGAGGCAGAAACAGGACTTTAATTCAGGCTGCCAGCCTCCATTGTCAAAGTCCTTTACCATTCCCGCTTTCCTCGTCTTTAAGATGCCTGCAAATCACCATCATGTCCTTTCTCCTTTCCTTCCTCTCTCTGTCCCTTATTTGTGTGTTCTTTGTCCTGAACATTTCTTTGAATATCCATAATATACCCAGCACAGTTCCTGGCACTTTGGAGAAAACATCAAAATAAGGTAAAACACAGGTAATCCCTGTGTACCATTGGTTTATACCTCCCTGAGGAAGACAAAATATAGACAGAAGAGGAAGAAGGAGGAGTTGGGGGAGACAGGGAGACTTCCTTCCCACTCTGGAGGGGGTCCATCCCTGTAACCTTGCTGCTGGCCCTCCCAAGGGAGGAGGAGGAGGAATGGATTCTAACTGGAATGCCAGAGACACTGGGGACATGAAACTCCCTCCTTTGCCTTCCTGCCTCCCAGGGCCAGGATGGCCTTGAAGGTGTTTGCTCTGCTCTGCTCCCCTGTGATACAGATGATGTGAGGCAGGCTTTGCCCTGTGGAGCAGCACCTTCCCATGACTGTCTATGATGGCAGCTGTGCTGTGGACTCTGCTATCCTGATAACAGATTTATCAACCAGGAGGATGCTGTTTCAGTCTCCATATGTCCTTTTCTTTAGTCGATTTCTCAATTAATTGTAGATGGCGGGCAGGCATTCTTAATTGGGTCTATTGAATCTTCCAACAAATGATGTTAAGACAACACAGGAGAAGTACCTCTGCTGGTCCAAAGGAGCCTTTTAAAGGTTTGTCAGCACATCTTTCCCATGAAGGTCCAGATAGTAAATATTTCAGGCTTAGAGGTCCATAAGACCTATTTCAACCACTCAACTTTATCCTGTAGTGTGAAAGCAGAAGTGGACAATACATTCATGAATGGGTGTGCCTGGGTTCCAATAAAACTATAAAAATAAGCATCAGGACAGATTGACCAAGGACCAGAGTTTACCAATGTTCTTGGTGTCAATAGGCCAAAATCTACTTCATGGTCATAACAAGACTCTGTGGAAGGTACAGATAGGAGAATGTAGGCATCTTGCTCAGAATAATACAGGCAGTAAGAGGCAGAAACAGGACTTTAATTCAGGCTGCCAGCCTCCATTGTCAAAGTCCTTTACCATTCCCGCTTTCCTCGTCTTTAAGATGCCTGCAAATCACCATCATGTCCTTTCTCCTTTCCTTCCTCTCTCTGTCCCTTATTTGTGTGTTCTTTGTCCTGAACATTTCTTTGAATATCCATAATATACCCAGCACAGTTCCTGGCACTTTGGAGAAAACATCAAAATAAGGTAAAACACAGGTAATCCCTGTGTACCATTGGTTTATACCTCCCTGAGGAAGACAAAATATAGACAGAAGAGGAAGAAGGAGGAGTTGGGGGAGACAGGGAGACTTCCTTCCCACTCTGGAGGGGGTCCATCCCTGTAACCTTGCTGCTGGCCCTCCCAAGGGAGGAGGAGGAGGAATGGATTCTAACTGGAATGCCAGAGACACTGGGGACATGAAACTCCCTCCTTTGCCTTCCTGCCTCCCAGGGCCAGGATGGCCTTGAAGGTGTTTGCTCTGCTCTGCTCCCCTGTGATACAGATGATGTGAGGGCAGGCTTTGCCCTGTGGAGAAGCACCTTCCCATGACTGTCTATGATGGCAGCTGTGCTGTGGACTCTGCTATCCTGATAACAGATTTATCAACCAGGAGGATGCTGTTTCAGTCTCCATATGTCCTTTTCTTTAGTCTGATTTCTCAATTAATTGTAGATGGCCGGGCAGGCATTCTTAATTGGGTCTATTGAATCTTCCAACAAATGATGTTAAGACAACACAGGAGAAGTACCTCTGCTTGCCTGGTTTCATTTTTAAACGACTGAGATGTCTGGTGTAGTAGAGTTCAGTGTGGATAGAAGAGGTCCTGGGACCCCAGGAGGAGTGGACTCATTCGCCCAGGAGATGGGTGGGTCTTCAAGGATGAATAGCTTGATGGGGGAAGCTTTATACACAGATCATTGGTGATTGTAATCAAGATCTTGGGGCTCCCATGTGTTGAAAGATTTTTTCCAGGGCTTCTTATCTGGGTAAAGGGAGGAGTCTGTCCCCAAAGCTCTTTACAGGTCACAAAGGATAATTTCAAATATCCAAGGTATTTACTGAATCATAGAAACTTGGAACTATAGAGATAATTAATTGAGTCCAATTCTCCAGCAGCAAGTGCCAAATGCAGGCTGCCTCCAGAATGCCCGGTGAAGTTGAAAAAAAAAGATACAGATGTCTGTTGCCACTCTGTGGAGATTTTGATTCAGTAGTTCTAGACCAGGAGTGGGAGTGAAGGGAATATTTTAACAAACTTCCTAGGTGATAAGGTGATGAGGTTTGATCAGCCAACATTTATCTCAACCCTGCCAGTGACTGGAGCTCACCACCTCCCAAGACACACCTCCCTAATTCTGCATTTGAGCATGGTGCCCAGTAAGTTCCATTGCCTGGATCTGCCCATGGTCTTTTTTTTTCAGAACCTTGATGCTATGGGTTTTTTGGAGGGGTGGGGGTGGGTAGGGAGGGGGGGCCAGTGGGCCACTTCTATTGGTCTTTCATTTATCTATTTTCATCCATCTTTTGTTCTTTGGCCCGTGTGGGCTTCCCATCGCAGTGGCCTCTGTTGTTGCAGAGCACCAGCTCTGGGCGCATGCGCTCCCGAGCTCCGGCTCGGTAGTTGGACACATCGGTCCAGCCACTCCGCGACACATGGGATCTTCCCAGGCCAGGGATTGAACCGGCGCCCCTTGCACTGCAAGGCAGTGTTCTTAGCCACTGGACCACCAGGGAAACCCAGCCCATAGTCTCTTTTAAGTGTTGGGGGTTGGGGAGGGCAGGAAGCAGCCTGCAAGGTAAAAACATCAAGCTCTGTCTCCACTGTGAGAGACACACTTATCTTGCTCCCCCGCTGTGGTCTCCCTCAGTTCTTGACCTTACATCAGAGCATCTTGTTGCACTTTCCCATTTGCATTCAGTTCTGGCAACTCCAGTCTTACATTGGAATTGATCAATTGATCACTGACTTCCAGGCATCCGACCAGAAGCTAGCTACTTTGACATCTCTGACATGGCTTAATTTATTCTTTCTTTCTTCTTTTCCTTTTTTCTCCTCTCTTATTTACTTCTCTCCACCTTGACTGAGGTGCTTAAGTAACATACAAAATTTGCATGTAAAAAACCAGTGTCAACGGCCCTGATGTCTTCTGGAGGCTCTCAGGAGTCTGTTTCCTTGTTTCCTGCACTTTCCTGAAGCCACTTATATTCCTTGACTCAGGATTCTGTCCTCATATGGAAAATGGGAGGGAGAATCTTCACTTCTCAGGTGGTGCAGTGGTAAAAAGAACCCACCTGCCGTGGAGGAGGCACAAGAGATGCCAGTTCAGTCCTTGGGTCAGGCAGATCCTCCGGAGAAGGAAATGGCCATCTACTCCAGTATTCTTGCCTGGAAAATCCCATGGACAGACAAGTCTGGCAGGCTACAATCCAGGAGGTCACAAGAGAGGATGCAGCTGAGCATGCATGCAAGTACCATGAAACCACTGCCAGAATAAAAATACTGAATATATCCACCAGTCCCTAAGCTTTCTCACCCCTTAGTTTTCTCCCCACTCTATGAACAAGCTGCTATGGGTTTTGGAGGGGTGGGGTGGGTAGGGAGGGGCCAGTGGGCCACTTCTATTGGTCTTTCATTTCTCTATTTTCATCTATCTTTGTTCTTTGGCCCGTGTGGGCTTCCCATCGCGGTGGCCTCTCTTGTCACTGAGCACCGGCTCTGGGCGCATGCGCTCCAGAGCTCTGGCTCGGCAGCTGGACACATCGGTCCAGCCACTCCGCGACACGTGGGATCTTCCCAGGCCAGGGATCGAACCGGCGCCCCTTGCACTGCAAGGCGGTGTCCCTATCCACTGGACCACCAGGGAAACCCAGCCCATAGTCTCTTTTAAGTGTTGGGGGTTGGGGAGGGCAGGAAGCAGCCTGCAAGGTAAAAACATCAAGCTCTGTCTCCACTGTGAGAGACACACTTATCTTGCTCCCCCGCTGTGGTCTCCCTCAGTTCTTGACCTTACATCAGAGCATCTTGTTGCACTTTCCCATTTGCATTCAGTTCTGGCAACTCCAGTCTTACATTGGAATTGATCAATTGATCACTGACTTCCAGGCATCCGACCAGAAGCTAGCTACTTTGACATCTCTGACATGGCTTAATTTATTCTTTCTTTCTTCTTTTCCTTTTTTCTCCTCTCTTATTTACTTCTCTCCACCTTGACTGAGGTGCTTAAGTAACATACAAAATTTGCATGTAAAAAACCAGTGTCAACGGCCCTGATGTCTTCTGGAGGCTCTCAGGAGTCTGTTTCCTTGTTTCCTGCACTTTCCTGAAGCCACTTATATTCCTTGACTCAGGATTCTGTCCTCATATGGAAAATGGGAGGGAGAATCTTCACTTCTCAGGTGGTGCAGTGGTAAAAAGAACCCACCTGCCGTGGAGGAGGCACAAGAGATGCCAGTTCAGTCCTTGGGTCAGGCAGATCCTCCGGAGAAGGAAATGGCCATCTACTCCAGTATTCTTGCCTGGAAAATCCCATGGACAGACAAGTCTGGCAGGCTACAATCCAGGAGGTCACAAAGAAGAGGATGCAGCTGAGCATGCATGCAAGTACCATGAAACCACTGCCAGAATAAAAATACTGAATATATCCACCAGTCCCCTAAGCTTTCCCTCACCCCTTAGTCCTCCCTTCCTCCAACCTCCCATCTCTAAGGTGACCACTAAGCTGCTTTTGGTTTGATTTGTTTTGGACAAGAAGCTCTCACTTGGTCTTGTCCCAGGCCAGTCAGCTCCTGGGACTGATTTCAACAACCAGTGCTGGAGGGTTCCAACCTCAGACTTCCCCCCAGTCCTGCACCTCCTTAGCCCCTCAGCTGGGGCTTGATAAGCTCTCCTTCTAGCCTCTAGATGATACTGGATGCATGGGACTCATCTTACATATGATAAGTCTTCACTATTGGTGGCTAATAAAAAGTTACCAATACTAAAAAGAAAGGAAAAAAAAAGTTACCAATACTAATGACCACTTAGGTATACATATGTCCCCTCCCCTTTATGGCAGATTAATGTTGATGTTTGGCAGTAGACAACAAAACTCTGTAAAGCTACTATCCTTTAATTTAAAACAAACAAAAAAAACCCAACACAAAACAACAAAAAAACGCAACCATATATAGAATAGCTATTCTACACCAGAAATTGAATTCTATAATAATACATAATAACAATGATTTTTCTCTATGTTACCCTCACTCTAGCCATATAAGGAAGTACTCATTTCCCCCTGTTTTCCATGAGGGGACATCATGACTAACTTAGCCAAACATCTTGCTGAAATCTACTTATTCTGTTCTGCAATTTCAATCTTCCACCACAACAGATTTGTTTCCTCTGAAGTGTACTGTTTCTTTCATTAGAGACCTCACTTGTGTGTGTGCTGGATCCATGATAAAATAAAGGAGTCTCCAGATTCAGAGTCACTCACCATACACTATTATTCTGTATTGATCTTGTTTCCAGTCGACAAGCACTTTTAGATATTTCATAGGCAGTCTGGATTTCAAATAAATATTGCTTGACGGCTGTAAAAGCCTCTTGATATGGCTGATTTCCAAACTGATCATAAAGATACCCCTGCTTGCCTTGGCAGAAGATGTGAAAGGCAGGATAACCCTCCTAATCCCACCAAGACCAAGTGCTCAGTGAATTCTGCTATTGGGAATTTATTTATATCAGCCTGGAATCTCTAGAACATTTGATATGGTTTTAGCATTTTCCTTTCAGGAAAGGTGATTTTCTGGGTAAAATGTAACTGGAACATCACAGAACCATTAGGATTAAAAATATACATAGTGGCAAAGATGCCATCTAAAGTCACAACATACTTTATTGTCAAATGTGAATGAATATAATTAGATTTACATTAAACCTTTGGAAAATATCAACAAGAGCAAAACTTAGTTCTTTCAAGATCTTTTGTTTTAAAATGCATAAAGCTAGTTTCTTCAGTTTCATAGACATAAGCCACGAGAGTGAATCTTGTGTCACTTCACTGTAGAGACCCCCACCCCCTGCCCCCACATACATACCCACTAAGACAGACAATGGCCAGTCTGTTACTGAGGCGTTCCCCCACTGATAGGGTTTTACTTTGATGTTTGGCAGTAGACAACAAAACTCTGTAAAGCTACTATCCTTTAATTTAAAACAAACAAAAAAAACCCAACACAAAACAACAAAAAAACGCAACCATATATAGAATAGCTATTCTACACCAGAAATTGAATTCTATAATAATACATAATAACAATGATTTTCTCTATGTTACCCTCACTCTAGCCATATAAGGAAGTACTCATTTCCCCCTGTTTTCCATGAGGGGACATCATGACTAACTTAGCCAAACATCTTGCTGAAATCTACTTATTCTGTTCTGCAATTTCAATCTTCCACCACAACAGATTTGTTTCCTCTGAAGTGTACTGTTTCTTTCATTAGAGACCTCACTTGTGTGTGTGCTGGATCCATGATAAAATAAAGGAGTCTCCAGATTCAGAGTCACTCACCATACACTATTATTCTGTATTGATCTTGTTTCCAGTCGACAAGCACTTTTAGATATTTCATAGGCAGTCTGGATTTCAAATAAATATTGCTTGACGGCTGTAAAAGCCTCTTGATATGGCTGATTTCCAAACTGATCATAAAGATACCCCTGCTTGCCTTGGCAGAAGATGTGAAAGGCAGGATAACCCCTCCTAATCCCACCAAGACCAAGTGCTCAGTGAATTCTGCTATTGGGAATTTATTTATATCAGCCTGGAATCTCTAGAACATTTGATATGGTTTTAGCATTTTCCTTTCAGGAAAGGTGATTTTCTGGGTAAAATGTAACTGGAACATCACAGAACCATTAGGATTAAAAATATACATAGTGGCAAAGATGCCATCTAAAGTCACAACATACTTTATTGTCAAATGTGAATGAATATAATTAGATTTACATTAAACCTTTGGAAAATATCAACAAGAGCAAAACTTAGTTCTTTCAAGATCTTTTGTTTTAAAATGCATAAAGCTAGTTTCTTCAGTTTCATAGACATAAGCCACGAGAGTGAATCTTGTGTCACTTCACTGTAGAGACCCCCACCCCCTGCCCCCACATACATACCCACTAAGACAGACAATGGCCAGTCTGTTACTGAGGCGTTCCCAGCAGGCCTGGATTCTGATAGCACTGTCTCTGGCTCACTCCTGGTCTTTAGGGAGCTACCTCCTTTCAGTCAGTGGCTACATATAAAGTTGATTTTCTGCAGTTGTTTAGATCAAGCTCCTGTTCATCCTCATTCATTCATTCAAGAAATAAACTACTATGTGTGAGATACTTGTGGTGCAGCACTAAAGAAAATAGAAAAAGTTACAGAGATTGTATTTCAGTAAGGAGGCAGTAAACAAAATAAATCAGTAAATATATATGGCATAGTATACAGTGATAAGTGCTGAGATGAAAAATGAATAAGGATAAAGGAAAGGAAGTCATGTGTATGCATATACTGTGCCTGTGTGTGGTGTGTATATGGGTGTGTGTTGGCAGAAGGCTTACAATTTCAGAAACTGAGTTTCACAGAACACAATGCTTAAAACTAAAGCTTGTCTGCGTTTACTAATTAGCTAATGCCAGAGAAGCTGAAGTTGAATGGTTTTATGAAGACCTACAAAGCCTTCTAGAACTAACACACACACACACACACACACACACACACACACAAAAGGTCCTTTGCTTCATAGGAGACTGGAATGCAAAAGTAGGAAGTTAAGAGATACCTGGAGTAACAGGCAAGTTTGTCCTTGGAGAACAAAGTGAAGCAGGGCAAAGGCTAACAGTTTTGCCAAGAGAACACACTAGTCATAGCAAACACCCTCTTCCAACAACTCAAGAGATGGTTATATACATGGACATCACTAGATGGTCAGTACTAAAATCAGACTGATTATATTCTTTGCAGCTGAAGATGAAGAAGCTCTATACAGTCAGCAAAAAAAAAAAAAAAAGGCAAGACCTGGAACTGACTGTGACTCAGATCATGAACTCGTTTTTTCTTTTTTTTTTGGCCTTTAAGTCATTGTTTATTTATCATCCATCTTTATGCTTTGGCCTGTGTGCGCCTCCCATTGCAGTGGCCTCTCTCATTACAGAGCACTGGCTTTGGGCGCATGTGCTCCAGAGCGGTGGCTTGTAATTGGACACACTGGCCCAGCTGTTCCTCAGCATGTGGGATTTTCCCTGGTCAGGGATTGAACTGGTAAAGGCAGACTCTTTATCCACTGGACCACCAGGGAAGCCCCTAGATCATGAGCTCCTTGCTGCAAAATTCAGACTTAAATTGAAGAAAGGAGGGGAAAACCACTAAGCCATTCAGATATGACCTAAATCAAATCCCTTACAATTATACAGTGGAAGTGACAAATAGATTAAAGGAATTAGATCTGATGAAGTGCCTGAAGAACTATGGACAGAGGTTCATAACATTGTACGAGAAGCAGTGATCCAAACTATCCCTGAGAAAAAGAAATGAAAAAAGGCAAAATGGTTGTTTAAGGAGGTCTTACAAATAGCTGAGGAAAGAAGAGCTGTAAAAGGTGAAAGAGAAAGATATACCTATCTGACTGGAGAGTTCCAAAGAAGAGCAAGGAGAGATAAGAAATCCTTCCTAAATGAAAAATGCAAATAAATAGAGGAAAACAATAGAATGGGAAAGACTAGAGATTTCTAGTCTCTAGTGTTCTCTAGTCTCTAGTCTTTTTCCTCTTCAAGAGAATTACAGATACCAAGGAAATATTTCATGCAAAGATGGCCATAGTAAAGGACAGAAATGATATGGGCCTAACAGAAGCAGAAGATATTAAGAAGAGGTGGAAGGAATACACAGAAAAACTGTTCAAAAAAGATTTGAATGGCCTGGATGATCATGATGGTGTGATCAGTCTCCTAGAGCCAAACATCTTGAAGTGTGAAGTGAAGTGAGTTTTAGGAAGCATCACTACAAACAAAGCTAGTGGGGGTGATAAAATTCCAGATGAACTGTTGCAAATCCTAAAAGATGCTGCTGTTAAAGTGCTACACTCAATATGCTAGCAAATTTGGAAAACTCAGCAGTGGCCACAGCACTGGAAAAGTTCAGTTTTCATTCCAATCCCAAAGAAGGGCAATGTCAAAGAATGTTCAAACTACCATACCATTGCACTCATTTCACATGCTAGCAAGGTAATGCTCTAAATCGTTTAAGCTAGGCTTCAACAGTACTTGAACTGAGAACTTCCAGATGTACAAGCTGGATTTAGAAAAGGAAGAGGATTGATTGGTTTGATATCCTTGCCAAACATCCATTGGATCATAGAAAAAGCAAGAGAATTCCAGAAAAAAATCTACTTCTGCTTCACTGACTACACTAAAACCTTTGACTGTGTGGGTCACAAGAAGCTGTGGAAAATTCTCCAAGAGATGGGAATAATAGACCACCTTACCTGCCTCCAGAGAAATCTGTATGTCAGGAAGCAATGGTCAGAACCGAATATTGAACAGTGGACTGGTTCCAAATTGGGAAAGGACTACATCAAGGCTGTAGATCTGATGAAGTGCCTGAAGAACTATGGACAGAGGTTCATAACATTGTACGAGAAGCAGTGATCCAAACTATCCCTGAGAAAAAGAAATGAAAAAAGGCAAAATGGTTGTTTAAGGAGGTCTTACAAATAGCTGAGGAAAGAAGAGCTGTAAAAGGTGAAAGAGAAAGATATACCTATCTGACTGGAGAGTTCCAAAGAAGAGCAAGGAGAGATAAGAAATCCTTCCTAAATGAAAAATGCAAATAAATAGAGGAAAACAATAGAATGGGAAAGACTAGAGATTTCTAGTCTCTAGTGTTCTCTAGTCTCTAGTCTTTTTCCTCTTCAAGAGAATTACAGATACCAAGGAAATATTTCATGCAAAGATGGCCATAGTAAAGGACAGAAATGATATGGGCCTAACAGAAGCAGAAGATATTAAGAAGAGGTGGAAGGAATACACAGAAAAACTGTTCAAAAAAGATTTGAATGGCCTGGATGATCATGATGGTGTGATCAGTCTCCTAGAGCCAAACATCTTGAAGTGTGAAGTGAAGTGAGTTTTAGGAAGCATCACTACAAACAAAGCTAGTGGGGGTGATAAAATTCCAGATGAACTGTTGCAAATCCTAAAAGATGCTGCTGTTAAAGTGCTACACTCAATATGCTAGCAAATTTGGAAAACTCAGCAGTGGCCACAGCACTGGAAAAGTTCAGTTTTCATTCCAATCCCAAAGAAGGGCAATGTCAAAGAATGTTCAAACTACCATACCATTGCACTCATTTCACATGCTAGCAAGGTAATGCTCTAAATCGTTTAAGCTAGGCTTCAACAGTACTTGAACTGAGAACTTCCAGATGTACAAGCTGGATTTAGAAAAGGAAGAGGATTGATTGGTTTGATATCCTTGCCAAACATCCATTGGATCATAGAAAAAGCAAGAGAATTCCAGAAAAAAATCTACTTCTGCTTCACTGACTACACTAAAACCTTTGACTGTGTGGGTCACAAGAAGCTGTGGAAAATTCTCCAAGAGATGGGAATAATAGACCACCTTACCTGCCTCCAGAGAAATCTGTATGTCAGGAAGCAATGGTCAGAACCGAATATTGAACAGTGGACTGGTTCCAAATTGGGAAAGGACTACATCAAGGCTGTAATTTGTCACCCTGCTTATTTAATTTATATTCAGAGTACATCATGTGAAATGCCAGGATGGAAGAAGCACAAGCTGGAATCAAGGTTGTGGGAAAAAATATCAATAACCTCAGATATGTAGATGACATCACCCTAATTGCAGTAAGTGAAGAGGAACTAAACAGCCTCTTAATGAAGGGAAAAAGAAGAATGAAAAAGCTTGCTTAAAATTCAACTTTAAAAAAATGAAGATCATGGTATCTGGTCCCATCACTTCACTGCAAGTGGATGGGCAAACAATGGAAACAGCGACAGACTTTATTTTCTTGGGCTCCAAAATCACTGCAGATGGGGACTGAAGCCAACAGATTAAAAGATGCTTGCTCCTTGGAAGGAAAGTTATGACAAACCTAGGCAGCATATTCAAAAGCAGAGACATCACTTTGCCAACAAAAGTCCATATAGCCAAAGCTATGGCTTTCCCAGTAGTCATATAGGGATGTGAGAGTTGGACCATAAAGAAGGCTGAGTGCCAAAAAATTGATGCCTTCAATCTGTGGTGTTTGAGAAGAACTCTTGAGAGTCCCTTGGACTGCAAGACTTTCGAACCAGTTAATTCTAAAGGAAATTAACCCTGAATATTCATTGGAAGAATTGATACTGAAGCTGAAGTTCCAATACTTTGGCCACCTAATGTGAAGATACAAATCATTGGATAGACTCCTGGATGCTGGGAAAAATAGAAGGCAGAAGGAAAAGGAGAAAGGGATGGCAAAAAAAGGGATGTTTGGATGGCATCACTGACTCAAGGGGCACAAGTTTCAGCCAGCTCTGGGAAATGATGAAGGACAGGAAAGTCTGATGTGTTGCAGTCTATGGAGTTGCAAAGATTTGAACATGACTGATTGACTAAACAACAACAATTAGGTAATTAATTGACTGATGTACAGTTGGTTCTTGATATTATATTAGTTGCAGGTGTACTACATTCAGTAGTTTTTTTAGATTATACTTTACTTAAAGTGATTATAAAATATTGGCTATATGCCTCATGCTGTACTCTGTTATTGTTGTTCAGTCATTAAGTCATGTCTGACCCTTTGCAACCTCATGAACTGCAGCATGTCAGAATTCTCTATCCAGCACTATGTCCCTGAGCTTGCTCAAACACACATCCACTGAGTCAGTGATGCCATCCAACCATCTCATCCTCTGTTGCCAACAAGTATGGATGACATCACCCTAATTGCAGTAAGTGAAGAGGAACTAAACAGCCTCTTAATGAAGGGAAAAAGAAGAATGAAAAAGCTTGCTTAAAATTCAACTTTAAAAAAGTGAAGATCATGGTATCTGGTCCCATCACTTCACTGCAAGTGGATGGGCAAACAATGGAAACAGCGACAGACTTTATTTTCTTGGGCTCCAAAATCACTGCAGATGGGGACTGAAGCCAACAGATTAAAAGATGCTTGCTCCTTGGAAGGAAAGTTATGACAAACCTAGGCAGCATATTCAAAAGCAGAGACATCACTTTGCCAACAAAAGTCCATATAGCCAAAGCTATGGCTTTCCCAGTAGTCATATAGGGATGTGAGAGTTGGACCATAAAGAAGGCTGAGTGCCAAAAAATTGATGCCTTCAATCTGTGGTGTTTGAGAAGAACTCTTGAGAGTCCCTTGGACTGCAAGACTTTCGAACCAGTTAATTCTAAAGGAAATTAACCCTGAATATTCATTGGAAGAATTGATACTGAAGCTGAAGTTCCAATACTTTGGCCACCTAATGTGAAGATACAAATCATTGGATAGACTCCTGGATGCTGGGAAAAATAGAAGGCAGAAGGAAAAGGAGAAAGGGATGGCAAAAAAAGGGATGTTTGGATGGCATCACTGACTCAAGGGGCACAAGTTTCAGCCAGCTCTGGGAAATGATGAAGGACAGGAAAGTCTGATGTGTTGCAGTCTATGGAGTTGCAAAGATTTGAACATGACTGATTGACTAAACAACAACAATTAGGTAATTAATTGACTGATGTACAGTTGGTTCTTGATATTATATTAGTTGCAGGTGTACTACATTCAGTAGTTTTTTTAGATTATACTTTACTTAAAGTGATTATAAAATATTGGCTATATGCCTCATGCTGTACTCTGTTATTGTTGTTCAGTCATTAAGTCATGTCTGACCCTTTGCAACCTCATGAACTGCAGCATGTCAGAATTCTCTATCCAGCACTATGTCCCTGAGCTTGCTCAAACACACATCCACTGAGTCAGTGATGCCATCCAACCATCTCATCCTCTGTTGCCACCTTTTCCTGTTTGCCTCAGTTTTTCCCAGCATCAGGGTCTTTTCTAATGAGCCTGCTCTTCACATCAGGTGGCCAAAGTATTGAAGCTTCAGCTTCACCAGCAGTCTCTCCAGTGAATATCATTGATTTCCTTTAGGGTTGACTGTTTTTTTTTTAACCTTTATTTTGCTTTTAACTTTTACAGAGTTTTGTTGTTCACAGATATGTATGTTCCCAGATTAGTCATACGTATATCTCCCCCTTCCCACCCCTCCCAACCATCACACAGCACCCCTGAAGGATCCCCTTTTCTCACAGAGCAATGACTATAGCTATTTTCTTCACTTATGATAGTACAGGCCTTCACGCTACTTCCTTTACACCTCCCACCCACTGTTGCTTCCCCACAATGTTGACTGTTTTGATCTCCTTGCTGTCCAAGAGACCTTCAAGAATCTTCTCTGGCACCACAGTTTGAAAGTGTCAATTTTTTGGTGTTCAGCCTTTTTCATAGTCCAACTGTCACAGTCACACATGACGACTGGAAAAACCATAGTAAATAACCTTGTAGGTTATTTATTTTATATATAGTGGTTTGTACTTAATCCTCCAGCCATATTTGCCCTTCCTCCTTCCCTCTCCACACTGGTAACTACTAGGTGTCCATCAACAGATAAAGATGATGCAGTTTGCATAAACTGTAGAATACTACTCTGTCATAAAAAGAATGAAATTTTGCCATTTACACCAATAGGGATGACCCTGGAGGGTTTTATGTTTAGTGAAGTAAGTTGGGCAGAAAAAGACAAATACACTATGTAATCACTTATATATAGAGTCTAAAAAATAAAACAGACAAATATAACAAAACAGAAACATACTCAAATGGATTTTGACTGATGTACAGTTGGTTCTTGATATTATATTAGTTGCAGGTGTACTACATTCAGTAGTTTTTTTAGATTATACTTTACTTAAAGTGATTATAAAATATTGGCTATATGCCTCATGCTGTACTCTGTTATTGTTGTTCAGTCATTAAGTCATGTCTGACCCTTTGCAACCTCATGAACTGCAGCATGTCAGAATTCTCTATCCAGCACTATGTCCCTGAGCTTGCTCAAACACACATCCACTGAGTCAGTGATGCCATCCAACCATCTCATCCTCTGTTGCCACCTTTTCCTGTTTGCCTCAGTTTTTCCCAGCATCAGGGTCTTTTCTAATGAGCCTGCTCTTCACATCAGGTGGCCAAAGTATTGAAGCTTCAGCTTCACCAGCAGTCTCTCCAGTGAATATCATTGATTTCCTTTAGGGTTGACTGTTTTTTTTTTAACCTTTATTTTGCTTTTAACTTTTACAGAGTTTTGTTGTTCACAGATATGTATGTTCCCAGATTAGTCATACGTATATCTCCCCCTTCCCACCCCTCCCAACCATCACACAGCACCCCTGAAGGATCCCCTTTTCTCACAGAGCAATGACTATAGCTATTTTCTTCACTTATGATAGTACAGGCCTTCACGCTACTTCCTTTACACCTCCCACCCACTGTTGCTTCCCCACAATGTTGACTGTTTTGATCTCCTTGCTGTCCAAGAGACCTTCAAGAATCTTCTCTGGCACCACAGTTTGAAAGTGTCAATTTTTTGGTGTTCAGCCTTTTTCATAGTCCAACTGTCACAGTCACACATGACGACGGGAAAAAACCATAGTAAATAGCCTTGTAGGTTATTTATTTTATATATAGTGGTTTGTACTTAATCCTCCAGCCATATTTGCCCTTCCTCCTTCCCTCTCCACACTGGTAACTACTAGGTGTCCATCAACAGATAAAGATGATGCAGTTTGCATAAACTGTAGAATACTACTCTGTCATAAAAAGAATGAAATTTTGCCATTTACACCAATAGGGATGACCCTGGAGGGTTTTATGTTTAGTGAAGTAAGTTGGGCAGAAAAAGACAAATACACTATGTAATCACTTATATATAGAGTCTAAAAAATAAAACAGACAAATATAACAAAACAGAAACATACTCAAATATAGAGGACAAACATGCTTTTACTTTATTGACAGGAAGATTCTAGGGAAGCAAGAGTGAGAGACAGGAGTTAGTGAGGAAGGAAAAGCAGGAGAATCAATGTGAGGATCAGTGCAGGTTCCACCATATCCACTGCTTGGTATCAAGTACAACCAATCCCTGTATCTTCCAGGACTGACCTCTGAGATATCTACCAAGAATTCTGTCCAAAGGGAAGAAGGAAGAAGAATCTGACCTGAGGTCAGTGCTGTCTGGAGGATATCTGAAACAGACAGAGTGGCCAGAGACGGGTGGCCTATCAAGAAGGTGACATTTCAGTGAAGGCCTGAAGTTACGTGATTATGTGGGAAGGGAGTATTTCAGGCAGGGAGAGTAAATGCAAAGGCTATCAGGTGGGGATGCGGCTGGAGTGTTCAAGGGTGTGGGGGAGTGAGGGGAGGTCAAGGTAGCTGCAGTGGTATGAGGGGAAAGGATATGGACAAAGAGTAGGTTGGGGAGCTTCTGTTGGTTAGTTCATGTGGAGCTATAGGCTTTAGAAGGGTTTGAGGTTTTCCTCCCAGTATGCTACGCTTCCCTGGTGGTTCAATAGTAAGGAATCTACCTGTGATGCAGGAGATGTGAGTTTTACCCCAGGCCAGGAAGATTTCCTGGAGAAGGAAATGGCAACCCATTCCAATATTCTTGTCTGAAAAATCCCATGGACAGAGGAGTCTGGTGGGCTACAGTCGAAGGAATTGCAAAAAGTAAGAGATTACTAAGAGACTAACACTTTCACTTCCCAGTATGATCTAACCCACTGGATGTGTATAAGGTAGGGAGATTTCTGCAGAGTTCTGGGATGCTCTGCCTAACATTTCAAAAGGAGCAGACTCTATGCAGGAGTCTTAAGGCAGGTTACAGATAAAGATGCAGTTTGCATAAACTGTAGAATACTACTCTGTCATAAAAAGAATGAAATTTTGCCATTTACACCAATAGGGATGACCCTGGAGGGTTTTATGTTTAGTGAAGTAAGTTGGGCAGAAAAAGACAAATACACTATGTAATCACTTATATATAGAGTCTAAAAAATAAAACAGACAAATATAACAAAACAGAAACATACTCAAATATAGAGGACAAACATGCTTTTACTTTATTGACAGGAAGATTCTAGGGAAGCAAGAGTGAGAGACAGGAGTTAGTGAGGAAGGAAAAGCAGGAGAATCAATGTGAGGATCAGTGCAGGTTCCACCATATCCACTGCTTGGTATCAAGTACAACCAATCCCTGTATCTTCCAGGACTGACCTCTGAGATATCTACCAAGAATTCTGTCCAAAGGGAAGAAGGAAGAAGAATCTGACCTGAGGTCAGTGCTGTCTGGAGGATATCTGAAACAGACAGAGTGGCCAGAGACGGGTGGCCTATCAAGAAGGTGACATTTCAGTGAAGGCCTGAAGTTACGTGATTATGTGGGAAGGGAGTATTTCAGGCAGGGAGAGTAAATGCAAAGGCTATCAGGTGGGGATGCGGCTGGAGTGTTCAAGGGTGTGGGGGAGTGAGGGGAGGTCAAGGTAGCTGCAGTGGTATGAGGGGAAAGGATATGGACAAAGAGTAGGTTGGGGAGCTTCTGTTGGTTAGTTCATGTGGAGCTATAGGCTTTAGAAGGGTTTGAGGTTTTCCTCCCAGTATGCTACGCTTCCCTGGTGGTTCAATAGTAAGGAATCTACCTGTGATGCAGGAGATGTGAGTTTTACCCCAGGCCAGGAAGATTTCCTGGAGAAGGAAATGGCAACCCATTCCAATATTCTTGTCTGAAAAATCCCATGGACAGAGGAGTCTGGTGGGCTACAGTCGAAGGAATTGCAAAAAGTAAGAGATTACTAAGAGACTAACACTTTCACTTCCCAGTATGATCTAACCCACTGGATGTGTATAAGGTAGGGAGATTTCTGCAGAGTTCTGGGATGCTCTGCCTAACATTTCAAAAGGAGCAGACTCTGAGGCTGCAGGTAGTCTTAAGGGGGCAGGTTACAAACCAAGGTGTAGCAGAGCCAGTGCTGAGAGGTTGTTGAATTCTGGATATGTTTTGAAGGCACAACACCAAAAGTACTTCTTGATTGTTGGAATGTGTAGGACAGAAGAGAAAGCAGGGAATCAAAGGTGCTTTCAGAGTTCCTGTTCCTGGCAACAAGAAGAATGGACTTATCATTGCATATTGATGTGTGGATGTCTGTGAAGAGAACGAGTTTCTGCAAAGAATAGTAGGAACTCAACTTCCCACCTCTAACTTTTAAGATGGTGAGTATGCAGCTGGACGGTGGAGATCTTTGTGCTAGAGATGCCAGTGTGGGAGTCACCAGCAAGTAGATCACATTTAAAAGTTGCCCATCTGGAAGCGATCTCCCTGAGAGTGAGAAGAGGCAGAAAAGCAGAGAGGTCTGAAGTCTGAGACCTGAGCTCAAAGTAGTGTTTAGAGGTTAAGAGGATGAGGAAAAACCAGCAAACAAGATTGAGCAGTAGCCAGACTGATGGAGGGAGAATCAGGGGCTGCAGGAACCTTGGAGCCACATAAGACAAGGCTCCACAGGTGTGTTAACCGCAGAGTGAGAGCAATGGGGTGGAAGGCTGTTTCCTCATTTGTGATCACCTCTGCAAGTCAGGCTGCTGTGGGTTTCTCTCATTTCCTCATCTGTAAAACAGTGACATTAACATCTTTCTTAAAAGCCTGTTGTTAGAAGATTCCACAAAGAGCCTCATAAACTATGGTGTACTTTACACACAGAGGGCTTCATATAATGTGTTACTCCAGTGGTGTCAATGCTCAGTCTGGTCCTTCTTGCTCTCTCTTCTGTGTCTTTTTTCTCTTTTTTTCACTTTCACCTTCTATTTTCTCCTTTCTGCCTTTGTCTTTCCCTTTCTTTTTGTCTTTCTCTTTCATTCTTCCTTCCTTCCTGTATTCTGTTTTTCTTTTTCTGGAGAACAGAGTTATGCTTTAGACTTTACTATCTCAAATATGTATAATAAGAGGTCAAATGTGACTTTTTAAAAGATTAATTAATTGATTAATTAATTTTTGGCTCTTCTCTAGTTGCAGGGAGTTG
The DNA here is from genome assembly GCA_022376925.1 of Tragulus kanchil. Classification (NCBI taxonomy): domain Eukaryota; kingdom Metazoa; phylum Chordata; class Mammalia; order Artiodactyla; family Tragulidae; genus Tragulus; species Tragulus kanchil. The sequence continues at coordinate 43,550,016 of JAIOJX010000025.1, forward strand.
GGGCTACTCTCTAGTTGAGGTGAGCAGGTTTCTTGTTGTGGTGACTTCTCTTGTTGTGGAACTCAGGCTCTAGGACTCACAGACTTCAGTAGTTGCAGCTCCAAGGCTCTAGAACATAGGCTTAATAGTTGCGGCTCATGGGCTTAGTTGCTCCATAGCATGTGGGATCTTCCTGGATCAGGGATTGAACCCGTGCCTCCTGCATTGGCAGGCAAACTCTTTACCACTGAGCCATCGGAGAAGCCCAAAAGTAACTTTTCATGTGTTTTCTGAGGTTTCGGTTTTGATTAAGGTCACCGAAGTCTAAGAATAGTACCTGTCAGATCACCCCTAGGAAAAACTGTAAGAGATGATGAAGTTGATTTTGACTCTCAGTTCATGGTCTACCCTGGGGTATGAAAAAAAAATAAATTCTTGGAAGAGGCAAAACTCAGAGGGCAAGAATTCATTTAGAGGGCTATCATTGCTGGGAGTTTCCCTCTCATGAAGCCAAAGTTACCTTTCAGAGGATGAGACATGCATCCCTGGACATCTGGGGGCTCCTGGGTCTACTTCCTCATGTATGCTGAGAAATCTAAAGACTGGAGGCTGGCTAAGGAGCTGGCCAGAAGCAGGGTGGAAGTGAAACTGGGCAGGATCCTGTGGGTCTCTGGGGTTCTGAAGCCTTTCCATATCCAATGTTTCTTGTTTGAAGTGAACAGTCCAGCCTCCATGACCTTTCCTGAGTTACAAATAGCAGATTTAAACATTTGCTAATTAGGGAAAGAAGAGGATGCAGACACAAGGGAGAAACACTCAAGAAAGGAGTATATATATGACTTATCTGGGATTATACATATCTGTAAATAACAAAACTATGTAAAAACAAAAAGAAAAAGAAAAATAACTAAGTAATAATAATAAAAAGAAACAATAGAGAGGCGGAGTTAAGATGGCAGCATAGAAGGACGTGCGACTCATCTACTTCTGCTAAAAGGCCACATCCAAGAGCAAAGGAGAAGCCGTGACAAGACGTTCTCATCAGGGCGGTGGCCCCGTTAGGGGAATGTGGAGTGAGAGACCAGTGTGTCGGCCCCAATGGTGGGGGAGTGCAAAGGGAGAGACCCGCACAGCGACCTCGGCGGCAGGTGAGTGCAAAATAAGAAACCGGAGTGGAGGCCATGGAGGTGGGGGAATGTGGAGCAAGAGACCTACGTGGCAGCCGGCGGGGTAATGATGAGTGGGCGCTGGCAGTGACCCACACACAAAGAAGAAGATAAGGTCACAACTAAGAACCAGGAACAGACAGACATTTTTTTTTTTTTTTCTTCATCTTGAAATGTTTGATCTTTTTCTCATTTTTTTTCTTTTATTTTGATGTCGTTGTTGCCTTTGTCCTGTTTCCTACTTATTTTTTTCTTTTTTTTTATTAACCACAACTCTTTCTCTTCACATTAACTCTTATAAATTATAATATCTACTGCTAATCTGTTTATAACTGCTCCTTTCCTTGATCTCTCTATTGATTTCTCCCTGATATACTAAACCTTCTTATATACAAATCATCACTATCTTCCCCTGCATAACCCTGCAACACAACCCAATGTCTCCTCAATACCTATCCATTCTCCTTCTTCCTTTTCCCACCATTTCTGCTAGTGAATAACTGCTTTAATTAGCACTTCTCCAGTGTGGATATTGTTCTAATTCTGTTAGCCAGGAAGTAATTCAGTTAGGTTAGATCTTAACAATTGGGTATTAACTTTGGTTGAATTGTTTGCCAGAATAATCTTCTGTACATTATCCCTTTTACACCATCAAGATTTAGTTATGGATACATCTGCATATATGTCTTTCCACTGTGTTTGATTACAGTAGCACAATTTTATAATTGCAAGTTATCAGGGATACACCTTTTGTCTTTCACATGCTTATATTTGGACTAATACCACTGAATGCCATAACAAATCAGAGGTGGACTCTCCACACACTGGCCAAAGATCAAAACTAGGAATCCTGGAGAGAAAACACCAATGCCAAGACTCAAACATAAAACATCAAAAATGAAGAGACAGAGAAATACCACACAGATGAAGGAACAAACTATAAACATACAGACCTGAATGACTGAAGAAGAAATAGACAATCTATCAGAAATAGAATTCAGAAGAGTGATAGTAAGAATGATTCAAAACTCTGAAAATAAAATAATAGAATTGACACACTAGAAAAGACATGCAGGAACATAAAAAACATGTAAAAGAGACAAACAGCTCAACTCATGAACTTAAGAAACAACAAATAGAGACAGACAACTCAATAGCTGAGCTTAAAAATACTATGGAAGGACTCAATAGTAAAGTAAGAACAGATAAGCAAGCTGGAAGAGAGAATGGTGAAAGTAACAGTGGAAGAACAGAAAAAAGAGCAAAGAATGAAAAGAACTGAGGACAGCCTCAGAGACCTCTGGGATAATATCAAAAGCACCAACATCAGAATAATAGGGATCCCAGAAGAAGAAGAGAAAAAAAAAGGATATGAAAAGATTTTTAAAGGGATTATAGTTGAAAACTTCCTCAGCGTGGGAAAGGAAATAGTCAGTCAAGTCCAAGAAGTGCAAAGAGTCCTACATAGGATAAATCCTAGGAGAAACACACCAAGACACACATTAATCAAGCTAACACAGACTAAACGCAAAGACAGAATACTTAGAGCTGCAAGGGACAAACAACATGTAACATACACGGGAAATCCTATACGACTAACTGCTCATCTCTCAATAGAAACCCTGCAGGCTAGAACAGAAGGGCAAGACACTTTTAAAGCCCTGAAAGAGAAAAATCTACAACTCAGAATACTCTACCTGGCAAGGATCTCATTCCAAATTGATGGAGAAATCAAAAGCTTTACAGATAAGCAAAAACTAAGAGAATTCTGTACCACCAAACTAGCTTTACAAAAAGTGTTAAAAGGACTTATATAGACAAAAAATACAGGAGAAGAAAAAGATCTACAAAACTAATCAACCATACCATTTAAGAAGATGGCAATAGGATCATTTGTATCAATGATTACCCTATATGTAAATGGACTGAATTCCCCAACCAAAGACACAGACTGGCTGAATGTATGAAAAATCAAGACCCATACATATGCTTCTTACAAGAAACTCACCTCAGATCTAAAGACAATTATAAATTGAAAGTGCAAGGATGGAAAAATGTATTTCATGCAAATGGAAATCAAAAGAAAGGTGGAGTAGCAATCCTCATATCAGACAAATAGACCTTAAAACAAAGAATATTATAAGAGACAGGGAAGGACACTACATCTACATAATGATTAAGGAATATATCCAAGAGAAAGACATAACAAGCATAAATATCTATGCACTCAACACAGGAGCACCCCAATACACAAGATAAACACTTTCAGACATAAAAGAAGAAATAGACAATAATACAATAATAGTAAGAGACTTTAAAGTTCCTCTTACACAATGGACAAATCATCAAAACAGAAAATTAATAAGGAAACACAAGTTAAATGCCACAGTAGAAGAGATGAATCTCATTGATATCTTTAGGACCTTTCACCCAAAAGCAGAAGAATACACTTTCTTCTCAAGTGCTTATGAAACGTTCTCTAAGATTGACCACATCTTGGGCCGCAAATCAAACCTCAGTCAATTCAAGACAATTGAAATTATATCAACCATCTTCTCTGACCACAACACAATGAGACTAGAGATCAACTACAGGAAAAGAAATGCTAAAAACACAAACACATGGAGATTAAACAACACATACATAAAAAACAAACTAATTACCAAACAAATCAAAGGAGAAATGAAAAGATTCCTAGAAGAAAACAGCAGTGAACATACAAGACTGTAAAACTTCTGGGATACCACAAAAGCAGTTCTAAGAGGGAAGTTTATAGCAATATAATCCTACCTCAAGAAACAAGAAAAATATCAAACAGATGACCTAACCCTATGCTTAAAACAACTGGAAAAAGAAGTACCAAAACCCCCCAAAGTCTGCAGAAGAAGAGAAATCATAAAGGTCAGAGTAGAAATAAATGAAAAAGAAATGAAAGAAACAATAGTAAAGATAAATAAAACAAAAAACTGGTTCTTTGAAAAGATAAACAATGTCGACAAACCACTGGCCAGGCTCATCAAGAAAAAATGAGAGAAGAACTGGATCAACAAAACCAAAAATGAAAAAGGAGAGATTACAACAGATAATGAAGAAATACAAAGGACTGTAAGAGATTATTATGAACAACTATATGGCAACAAACTGGACAACCTGGAAGAAATGGACAGTTTCTTAGAGAAGATTAATCTCCCAAGACTCAACCAGGAAGAAATAGAAACTCTGAACAACCCAATCAGAAGCTCAGAAATCGAATTTGTAATCAAAATATACCCAAAATAAAAGCCCAACCTGGAAGGAAGGACACTACATCTACATAATGAAAGAATATATCCAAGAGAAAGACATAACAAGCATAAATATCTATGCACTCAACACAGGAGCACCCCAATACACAAGATAAACACTTTCAGACATAAAAGAAGAAATAGACAATAATACAATAATAGTAAGAGACTTTAAAGTTCCTCTTACACAATGGACAAATCATCAAAACAGAAAATTAATAAGGAAACACAAGTTAAATGCCACAGTAGAAGAGATGAATCTCATTGATATCTTTAGGACCTTTCACCCAAAAGCAGAAGAATACACTTTCTTCTCAAGTGCTTATGAAACGTTCTCTAAGATTGACCACATCTTGGGCCGCAAATCAAACCTCAGTCAATTCAAGACAATTGAAATTATATCAACCATCTTCTCTGACCACAACACAATGAGACTAGAGATCAACTACAGGAAAAGAAATGCTAAAAACACAAACACATGGAGATTAAACAACACATACATAAAAAACAAACTAATTACCAAACAAATCAAAGGAGAAATGAAAAGATTCCTAGAAGAAAACAGCAGTGAACATACAAGACTGTAAAACTTCTGGGATACCACAAAAGCAGTTCTAAGAGGGAAGTTTATAGCAATATAATCCTACCTCAAGAAACAAGAAAAATATCAAACAGATGACCTAACCCTATGCTTAAAACAACTGGAAAAAGAAGTACCAAAACCCCCCAAAGTCTGCAGAAGAAGAGAAATCATAAAGGTCAGAGTAGAAATAAATGAAAAAGAAATGAAAGAAACAATAGTAAAGATAAATAAAACAAAAAACTGGTTCTTTGAAAAGATAAACAATGTCGACAAACCACTGGCCAGGCTCATCAAGAAAAAATGAGAGAAGAACTGGATCAACAAAACCAAAAATGAAAAAGGAGAGATTACAACAGATAATGAAGAAATACAAAGGACTGTAAGAGATTATTATGAACAACTATATGGCAACAAACTGGACAACCTGGAAGAAATGGACAGTTTCTTAGAGAAGATTAATCTCCCAAGACTCAACCAGGAAGAAATAGAAACTCTGAACAACCCAATCAGAAGCTCAGAAATCGAATTTGTAATCAAAAATATACCCAAAAATAAAAGCCCAGAGCCAGATGGCTTCACAGGCGAATTCTACCAAACATTTAAAGAAGAGCTAATGCCTGTCCTTCTAAAACTCTTCCAAAAAATTGCACAGGAAGGAACACTTCTAAACACATTCTATGAGGCCGCCATCACCCTGATACCAAGTCCAGGCAAAGACAACACAAAAAAAGAAAATTATAGGCCAATTTCACTGATGAATTTAGACCCCAAAATCCTCAACAAAATCCTAGCAAACAGAATTCAACAATACATCAAAACACTCATATATCGTGATCAAGTTGAGTTCATCCCAAGCATGCAAGGATTCTTCAATATCTGCAAATCAATCAATGTGATACACCATATCAACAAATTCGGAGACAAAAACCACATGATAATCTCAATAGATGCAGAAAAAGCCTTTGACAAAATCTGGCACCCATTTACAATAAAAAACTCTTCAAAAAATGGGCATAGAAGGAACCTATCTCAACATAGTGAAAGCCATCTATGAGAAGCCCACAGCAAACATTATTCTCAGTGGTGAAAAACTGAAAGAATTCCCTGTAAGATCAGGAACAAGACAGGGGTGTCCACTTTCACCACTACTATTCAACATAATCCTGGAAGTTCTAACAACAGTAATTAAAGAAGAAAAAGATATAAAAGGAATAAGAGTAAGAAAAGAAGAAGTAAAACTCTCTTTATTTGCAGATGACAGGATATTATACATAGAAAACCCCAAAGACACTATTAGAAATCCACTAGAGCCAATCAATGAATTCAACAAAGTCACAGGATACAAAATCAATACACAGAAACAACTGGCATGCCTATATACAAATAATGAAAAATAAGAAAAGAAATCAAAGATGTAATCCCATTCACCATTGCAATCAAAAGAATAAAAGACAAAGGACTGTAAGAGATTATTATGAACAACTATATGGCAACAAACTGGACAACCTGGAAGAAATGGACAGTTTCTTAGAGAAGATTAATCTCCCAAGACTCAACCAGGAAGAAATAGAAACTCTGAACAACCCAATCAGAAGCTCAGAAATCGAATTTGTAATCAAAAATATACCCAAAAATAAAAGCCCAGAGCCAGATGGCTTCACAGGCGAATTCTACCAAACATTTAAAGAAGAGCTAATGCCTGTCCTTCTAAAACTCTTCCAAAAAATTGCACAGGAAGGAACACTTCTAAACACATTCTATGAGGCCGCCATCACCCTGATACCAAGTCCAGGCAAAGACAACACAAAAAAAGAAAATTATAGGCCAATTTCACTGATGAATTTAGACCCCAAAATCCTCAACAAAATCCTAGCAAACAGAATTCAACAATACATCAAAACACTCATATATCGTGATCAAGTTGAGTTCATCCCAAGCATGCAAGGATTCTTCAATATCTGCAAATCAATCAATGTGATACACCATATCAACAAATTCGGAGACAAAAACCACATGATAATCTCAATAGATGCAGAAAAAGCCTTTGACAAAATCTGGCACCCATTTACAATAAAAAACTCTTCAAAAAATGGGCATAGAAGGAACCTATCTCAACATAGTGAAAGCCATCTATGAGAAGCCCACAGCAAACATTATTCTCAGTGGTGAAAAACTGAAAGAATTCCCTGTAAGATCAGGAACAAGACAGGGGTGTCCACTTTCACCACTACTATTCAACATAATCCTGGAAGTTCTAACAACAGTAATTAAAGAAGAAAAAGATATAAAAGGAATAAGAGTAAGAAAAGAAGAAGTAAAACTCTCTTTATTTGCAGATGACAGGATATTATACATAGAAAACCCCAAAGACACTATTAGAAATCCACTAGAGCCAATCAATGAATTCAACAAAGTCACAGGATACAAAATCAATACACAGAAACAACTGGCATGCCTATATACAAATAATGAAAAATAAGAAAAAGAAATCAAAGATGTAATCCCATTCACCATTGCAATCAAAAGAATAAAATATCTAGGAATAAACCTACCCAGAGAAACAAAAGAACTTTACACAGAAAATTACAAGACACTCATGAGAGAAATTAAAGAAGACTTAAACAGATGGAGAGATATTTCATATTGCTGGATCAGAAGAATCAATACTGTGAAAATGACCATACTACCAAATATCATCTACAGATTCAATGCAATACCTATCAACCTACCAATGACATTCTTCACAGAACTATACCAAAGACTAACAGAGTTCATAACACAAAAGACCTCGAATAGCCAAAACAGTACTGAAAAAGAAAAGAGCTGGAGGGATCAGCCTCTCTAGCTTCAGACTCTACTACAAAGCAGTAGTCATCAAGACAGTATGGTACTGGCACAAAAAAAGAAATATAGACCAATGGTACAAGATAGAAAACCCAGAGATAAATCCACACATCTATGGGTACCTTAGTTTCGACAAAGGAGGCGAAAATCTAAAATGGGACAAAGACCGCCTCTTCAACAAATAGTGCTGGGAAAATTGGACAGCTACATGCAAAAAAATGAAGTTGGAACATTCCCTGACACCATACACAAAGATCAACTCAAAATGGATTAAAGGCCTAAATGTAAGACCAGAAACCATAAAACTCTTAGAGGAGAATATAGGTAAAACACTCAAGGACATAAATCAAAGCAAGATCTTCCATGACCCACCTACTAGAATAGCAGAACTAAAACCAAAAATGAACATGTGGGACCTAATGAAACTTAAAAGCTTTTGTATAGCAAAAGAAGCCACAAAAAAGCTGAACAGTCAGCCCACAGAATGGGAGAAAATCATAGCAAATGAAACAATAGACAAAGAATTAATCCCCCAAATCTACAAGCAACTCAGACAACTCAATACCGGAAAAATGGACAACCCAATCAAAAGATAGGGAAGAGGCCTAGAGAGACATCTCTCCAAAGAAGACATACAGATGGCCAAAAGGCACATGAAATGATGTTCAACCTTGCTTATTATTAGAGAAATGCAAATCAAAACTACAATGAGATATCACCCCATACCTGTCAGAATGGCCATCATCAAAAAATCTACAGATAATAAATGCTGCAGAGGGTGTGGAGAAAAGGGAACCCTCTTGCGTTGCTGGTGGGAATGTAAGTTGATACAGCCATTATGGAAGACAGTATGGAGATTCCTTATAAAACTAAAACTAAAAAAAAAAAAAAGCAAAAACTAAAATCAGAAGCACCATACAACCCAGCAATCCCACTATTAGGTCTATACCCTGATGAAATCAAAATTGAAAGAGACACCTGTACCCCAACCTAGATGTCCATTGACGAATGAATTGATACAAAAGCCCTGGTAAATATATACAATGGAGTACTTCTCAACTGTAAAAAGAAATGCAGAAGAATCAAGCCTACTGAGGTGGATAGATCTAGAACCTATTATACAAAGTGAAGAAAGTCAAAAAGAGAAAGACAAGTATAGTATACTAACACATATATATGGAGTCTAGTAAGATGGTAATGAAAGCACATGCAGTGAAGCGATAGAAAAGCAGACATAGAGTACAGACATATGGACATTGTGGGGAATGAACAGTGAGTGAGAGGCGAGAAGGAGCAACACAGAAATCTATACCATCAAAGGTGAAGAAGATAGTTATCTCTGACACCATACACAAAGATCAACTCAAAATGGATTAAAGGCCTAAATGTAAGACCAGAAACCATAAAACTCTTAGAGGAGAATATAGGTAAAACACTCAAGGACATAAATCAAAGCAAGATCTTCCATGACCCACCTACTAGAATAGCAGAACTAAAACCAAAAATGAACATGTGGGACCTAATGAAACTTAAAAGCTTTTGTATAGCAAAAGAAGCCACAAAAAAGCTGAACAGTCAGCCCACAGAATGGGAGAAAATCATAGCAAATGAAACAATAGACAAAGAATTAATCCCCCAAATCTACAAGCAACTCAGACAACTCAATACCGGAAAAATGGACAACCCAATCAAAAGATAGGGAAGAGGCCTAGAGAGACATCTCTCCAAAGAAGACATACAGATGGCCAAAAGGCACATGAAATGATGTTCAACCTTGCTTATTATTAGAGAAATGCAAATCAAAACTACAATGAGATATCACCCCATACCTGTCAGAATGGCCATCATCAAAAAATCTACAGATAATAAATGCTGCAGAGGGTGTGGAGAAAAGGGAACCCTCTTGCGTTGCTGGTGGGAATGTAAGTTGATACAGCCATTATGGAAGACAGTATGGAGATTCCTTATAAAACTAAAACTAAAAAAAAAAAAAAGCAAAAACTAAAATCAGAAGCACCATACAACCCAGCAATCCCACTATTAGGTCTATACCCTGATGAAATCAAAATTGAAAGAGACACCTGTACCCCAACCTAGATGTCCATTGACGAATGAATTGATACAAAAGCCCTGGTAAATATATACAATGGAGTACTTCTCAACTGTAAAAAGAAATGCAGAAGAATCAAGCCTACTGAGGTGGATAGATCTAGAACCTATTATACAAAGTGAAGAAAGTCAAAAAGAGAAAGACAAGTATAGTATACTAACACATATATATGGAGTCTAGTAAGATGGTAATGAAAGCACATGCAGTGAAGCGATAGAAAAGCAGACATAGAGTACAGACATATGGACATTGTGGGGAATGAACAGTGAGTGAGAGGCGTAGAAGGAGCAACACAGAAATCTATACCATCAAAGGTGAAGAAGATAGTTATAGTCACTGTGATGTGGGAATAGGGGATCCTGCAGGGGTGCTGTATAACGGCCTGGAGGAGTGGGATGGGGGGGGACCGGGAGCAGGGTGGAGGAGGGAGGGGGCCAGGAATATACATATGACTACTTTGGGATTGTACATGTCTGTAAACAACAAAACTCTGTAAAAGTAAAAAGTTAAATAAAAAAAAAAGGAAAAAAATAAAAGAAATGAGGACTTATAAGCAATGTAGAAAAAAAAAAAGAAAAGAAACAATAGCATAGCCCTGGAGCAGGGTCCTGGTTCTGCCTGAAGGAATACACAAAACCACATTTGTGAGTTTGGCCAGGAGATGGTGAAAGACGGGGAAACCTGGTGTGCTGCAGTCCATGAAGTTGCAAAGAGTCAGACATGATTTAGCAACTGAACAATAATAGCATAGAACTAAAACCCCCAACAAAAGGAATCTTCAGCAATCTTCGCTCCAGAGATCACCTGAGGCCAGATTAAAGTATCAGTCCAACTAACCTTATGAGCCCTTGATCTATTGCTATAGAAGTTTTCACCAAATCTCTTCCATTGGGACATGCAGTTTCTCAGGGGCACAAGCCCACCATGTCCTCCTTTGCCAGGCAAAGCAATGAAACTATTCTTTTCTGCTTCACCCAAAATGCTGTCTCCCAGATTCGACTGGCCAACAGGAATCAGAGGCTGAGTTTTTGGCATCAGAAGGACTGAACTGCTCAGTGAGGAGTCAAATGTCCAGAGATGTGCTGTCCTGAGAGCCAGTTTAATGGGAGAAATCCAACTAGAAGTCATTTTGGGAAAGACTCTGGCCAAGAGGACCATGGGCACGTAAGGTAGGGACTGACTGATGCCAGGGCAAGTCTTTAAGAAGCAACATAAGGCATCACTCCAGGGAGGGGTGATGGAGTCTTCAGAGCTGATTGTCCAGCTCAAAACCATGCTCTGCCATTTTCTAATTACGGGCAAGTGAGGTTACCATCTTTGTGTTTTAATTTTCCAACTGAGTTATCTATTCCCAGGAAGCCCCAATGTTAGGTTGCATCCCTACAGGTCTGTCAGGCTTTCTCCTCTAATCCTTTCTGACATGCACTCAAGCCTGAGGGTCTTGTACCAGATGCAGTACATTGGAGGTGAAGTTAAGGAGAGAGAAGGCTCCCCCTCTCTGGACTAAGAGGCTCAAGGCTCCTCCTTCCTCTCCCTCCCCCAATAAATTCCCACCCTTAGGCGGGTCCAAGTGGGGAAAAAGGGAGGCACTTGAGCTTAAGAAAAAGAAACAATAAAAAGATAGTAAGAGACAGCATTGGTGAGGTTTGGAGCTGTTTGAATCTGGAGCTATAAGGTTGATTTCGGGTATTACTCAGGGTGGAGAGGACCAAGACCACAAGGAACTCTCAGGGGGCACTTAAAGAAAAGGACCAAGGTGCTTTCTGCTGGTAGCCAGTCTTGTCTGAGGAACTCATTCAATAAACACACGTTTAGGGATTGTTTTCAAACTGGTTTTTCCGGCCAATACTTCCAATGCCCGCTTCCCTCTGACCCTTGAGTTGCGGAAGTGATGCTATTATTTCTGTGAAGTGGTCACTTCCCTTTCCTGATGTCTGAATATTGCCTGAAATATTGGAGCTTCCAATTTCTCTAAAAGAATCCTGGACACACTCTGAGATGACCAGAGATGGATTGTTTGACCTCAAGGCAAATCATCATGAAGAAGACTTCAGAAACTTTTTGAGTGGTTTTGATTTTTTGGCATACCCTTGGGCTTCTTGGTGGCTCAGACAGGAAAGAATCTATCTGCAGTACAGGAGACCCAGATTCCATCCCTGAGTCTGGAAGATCCCTTGAAGAAGGGAATGGCTACTGATTCCAGTATTCTTGCTTGGAGAATTCCATGAATAGAGGAACCTGGCAGGCTACAGTCCATGGGGACGCAAAGGGTTAAACACAACTGAGTGAATAACACTTTTGCTGACTTATTCCCCAAGGTTTAGGAATATTTCTGGGTTTTTCTAAGTGTCTTGATAATTCCTTGTTCTGGAGTGATTTTCTCATTTCCTTTGTTTTATTTTGTTGTTACCAGATTTTCTGAGAGATCTTCCCAGGTCTTGAAGTGTCTAGCTCACATTTCAGATTTTCCTGGAATCACATGCCTTCCTGATCTGACTGTGCAGGTATCTTTCATTTTGGCAAATAACGGTGACCAGCTGTGATGAAAATATGGAGCCAGTGCTAGAGGACTGACTCAGAAGATGGTCTTCCTGCAGGACAGATGGTACCTCCGGCATTACTCAGACCTGCCATCTGAGCCCATGCCTTAGGCGGGTCCAAGTGGGGAAAAGGGAGGCACTTGAGCTTAAGAAAAAGAAACAATAAAAAGATAGTAAGAGACAGCATTGGTGAGGTTTGGAGCTGTTTGAATCTGGAGCTATAAGGTTGATTTCGGGTATTACTCAGGGTGGAGAGGACCAAGACCACAAGGAACTCTCAGGGGGCACTTAAAGAAAAGGACCAAGGTGCTTTCTGCTGGTAGCCAGTCTTGTCTGAGGAACTCATTCAATAAACACACGTTTAGGGATTGTTTTCAAACTGGTTTTTCCGGCCAATACTTCCAATGCCCGCTTCCCTCTGACCCTTGAGTTGCGGAAGTGATGCTATTATTTCTGTGAAGTGGTCACTTCCCTTTCCTGATGTCTGAATATTGCCTGAAATATTGGAGCTTCCAATTTCTCTAAAAGAATCCTGGACACACTCTGAGATGACCAGAGATGGATTGTTTGACCTCAAGGCAAATCATCATGAAGAAGACGTCAGAAACTGTTTGCGTGGTTTTGATTTTTTGGCATACCCTTGGGCTTCTTGGTGGCTCAGACAGGAAAGAATCTATCTGCAGTACAGGAGACCCAGATTCCATCCCTGAGTCTGGAAGATCCCTTGAAGAAGGGAATGGCTACTGATTCCAGTATTCTTGCTTGGAGAATTCCATGAATAGAGGAACCTGGCAGGCTACAGTCCATGGGGACGCAAAGGGTTAAACACAACTGAGTGAATAACACTTTTGCTGACTTATTCCCCAAGGTTTAGGAATATTTCTGGGTTTTTCTAAGTGTCTTGATAATTCCTTGTTCTGGAGTGATTTTCTCATTTCCTTTGTTTTATTTTGTTGTTACCAGATTTTCTGAGAGATCTTCCCAGGTCTTGAAGTGTCTAGCTCACATTTCAGATTTTCCTGGAATCACATGCCTTCCTGATCTGACTGTGCAGGTATCTTTCATTTTGGCAAATAACGGTGACCAGCTGTGATGAAAATATGGAGCCAGTGCTAGAGGACTGACTCAGAAGATGGTCTTCCTGCAGGACAGATGGTACCTCCGGCATTACTCAGACCTGCCATCTGAGCCCATGTGGCCTTGGATGTGTGCCTGAGGTCAAGGGTCAAACAAACTTATCAGTGGGCCCCAGGCCAGCCTAGCAGATGGATGAGAAGGGGAGAGCTGGAAGACTGCATAGGGCCTCAAGGCGGACTGTGTGCAGGGAGAGAGGGTAGTACTTTACCACCTCCCCAAAGGGGCCCTTTTACTTAGACATAAAAATTATGGTTTACCATGGGAGGGGGCATTTAAGACCAGTTTCTACACATCCCCAGTCAAATGCCTTCAGGCGTGGGATTAGTGAGAGAGCTCTGAATCTGTCTATCTGAAATGAGAAAAAACAGAGCAGTCCAATTGAGAAAATCCTGAGGACGTAGACCTTCCTGGGTTGGTGTGGTCCTGCGTGATCTGGATCCTGAAGCCCTTGATGGTGAGGAGGGCAGGGTGGGATTTGGGCGGTATGTATCCTGGGCCTACAGAGAAAAGGTGTTTTCAGGACTTTCCCTCTTCCTCTTTTATGACATCTCCTTCTCTCCCTTTCTTCTGCAAAGTGTTTGTGCCATAAATATCCTCTCTGCTGTACAGCTGACATTCTGGAGTCATCTCTATCTGTGGCAGTTGGCTGGCTCTGGGTCCTGCCAGCCAAGTGTCATGAATGCCTTGCCAGGGACAGGGTTGGGACAATAAAGAACATCATGTGCTGCTCTGCATGTCTACATTTATTTTAGTTCAACAGGCAACATGCTTACCTGACCAGGAAGGTTGGAAATATCAGGCTTCTAATGTGTGCATTCTGGGACCCACTGAGATTCCTAGAGGAAGCTGGAGGCAGCCTAGCAGGGTAGTGCCACTCGGGGTTTAATTGATGGAGAGGGAAGGGAAGTGGCATCCATGCAGATAGGAGAGCCCTGCTGATGGCAAAGGGGATGCACCGTGATTGACATATGATTGTCCTAACTTCAGGGGGCAGAAAAGGCAAGTTTTGCAACTCGACTCTCCCTTAGGCTGGGGAACTGAGTTTGAAAGATCTGATTCCCTTCACCCAGAGAAGGTGTTTTTCAACTGTGTACAGCACTCAGAAGGATCATCAAAGAACCATCTAATAGGGCAATTGGAATGGAGATGGGTCCCGGCATCTCAGGTGGATCTATGATGGACTCTACCTTTATGCAAGTATGTGTGTATCAAAAGAGACTCATGCCACCTTCAATACTGACTGCTGCCTTTGGTTCTTTACCTCTATGTGTATGTGCATGCTCAGTCGTATTCAACTCTCTGAGACCCTATGGACTGCAGTCCACCATATTCTTTTGTCCATGGAATTTTCTGGGCAAGAATACTGGCCTGGGTTGCCATTTCCTTCTCCAGGGGATCTTCCCAAGCCCATGTCTCCTGCTTTGGCAGGCAGATTCTTTCCCACTGTGTCACCTGGGAAGCCTTCCTTACCTCCATCCAGAACTTATTTAACAAACCTCCCTGTGTGCTACACATTACCCTCAACACCTGGCAAGTGTCAACACATTCCGTTCTCATGGCAATCTATGACATAGGTGCTCTTATCATTTCTGTTTTGCAGATGAGAGAGTAAGCAACTTCTGCTAGGTCATAACAAGTGCATTCTGGGATTTGAAACCTACTCCAGAGTTTATCTTCTCAACAATTTGAGTCACTTTTGCTTTATACCTCGTGTGTGCCTGCCAAGTCACTTCAGTCATGTTCAACTCTTTGCGACCCTATGGACTAGCCCACCAGGCTCCTCTGTCCATGGAATTCTCCAAGCAAGAAAACTGGAGTGGGGATTCTCTGGTAGCTCAGTGGTAAAAGACTTTGCCTGCCAATGCAGGAGACATGAGTTTGATCCCTGATCCAGGAAAATCCTACATGGTGTGGAGCAACTAAGCCTCAGAGCCACAACTACTGAGCCTGTGCTCTAGAGCCTCAGAGCCGCAACTATTGAGCCCATGTGCTACAACTGCTGAAGCCCATGTGCCCTAGAGCCTGAGTGCTACAACAAGAGAAGTTACTGCAACAAAAAGCCTGCTCACTTCAGCTAGAGAGTAGCCCCCACTCCCTGCAACTAGAGAAGAGCCTGGAGCAGCAGTGAAAACCCAGAAATGTCAAAAATAAATAGATTTTAAAAAATTAAAAAAAAAAAAAAGAATACTGGAGTGAGTAGCCATTGTTTTCTCCAAGGAATCTGCCTGACTCAGGGATCGAAGCTGGGTCTCCTGCAATGCATGTGGATTCTTGACTGAACCACCAGGGAAGTCCAAGGCTATGTCAAAAATTAAAACCACTCAAAAGGTGTCTATAGTCTTCTTCATGGATGATTTGCCTTGAGGTCAAACGCTCTGCCTTTGGTTATCTCAGAATGTGTCCAGGATTCCAGGGGAATCTTCTCAGCCCAGGGATCTGGCCTGTGTCTCCTGTGTCTAGCATTGCACAAGAATTCTTTACTGCTGAGCCACCAGGGAAGCCCTTTATACCCGGTAACTGTAGCTAATTTAGAAACACACATATCTTGTGTCTTTCTCCCCTAGCAGATGGGGAGCTGCCGATGGACAAGGTTCATGTTTAGTTTACTTTTGGTTCCTTCCAGCAAGTAACACAGCATCTAGTTGACGCTTGGTGAATGCATTTTTTTTTTTTTTGCCTCTTAAGTCATTGTTTACTTTTCATCCATCTTTTTATTCTTCGCCACATGTGGGCCTCCCATCGCAATGGCCTCTCTCATTGCAGAGTGCCGGCTCAGGGCATATGCGCTCCAGAGCACTGGCTTGTAATCCCATGTGCATTCTTGGGATTTGAAACCTACTCCAGAGTTTATCCTCTCAACAATTTGAGTCACTTTTGCTTTATACCGTGTGTGCCTGCCAAGTCACTTCAGTCATGTTCAACTCTTTGCGACCCTATGGACTAGCCCACCAGGCTCCTCTGTCCATGGAATTCTCCAAGCAAGAAAACTGGAGTGGGGATTCTCTGGTAGCTCAGTGGTAAAAGACTTTGCCTGCCAATGCAGGAGACATGAGTTTGATCCCTGATCCAGGAAAATCCTACATGGTGTGGAGCAACTAAGCCTCAGAGCCACAACTACTGAGCCTGTGCTCTAGAGCCTCAGAGCCGCAACTATTGAGCCCATGTGCTACAACTGCTGAAGCCCATGTGCCCTAGAGCCTGAGTGCTACAACAAGAGAAGTTACTGCAACAAAAAGCCTGCTCACTTCAGCTAGAGAGTAGCCCCCACTCCCTGCAACTAGAGAAGAGCCTGGAGCAGCAGTGAAAACCCAGAAATGTCAAAAATAAATAGATTTTAAAAAATTAAAAAAAAAAAAAAGAATACTGGAGTGAGTAGCCATTGTTTTCTCCAAGGAATCTGCCTGACTCAGGGATCGAAGCTGGGTCTCCTGCAATGCATGTGGATTCTTGACTGAACCACCAGGAAGTCCAAGGCTATGTCAAAAATTAAAACCACTCAAAAGGTGTCTATAGTCTTCTTCATGGATGATTTGCCTTGAGGTCAAACGCTCTGCCTTTGGTTATCTCAGAATGTGTCCAGGATTCCAGGGGAATCTTCTCAGCCCAGGGATCTGGCCTGTGTCTCCTGTGTCTAGCATTGCACAAGAATTCTTTACTGCTGAGCCACCAGGGAAGCCCTTTATACCCGGTAACTGTAGCTAATTTAGAAACACACATATCTTGTGTCTTTCTCCCCTAGCAGATGGGGAGCTGCCGATGGACAAGGTTCATGTTTAGTTTACTTTTGGTTCCTTCCAGCAAGTAACACAGCATCTAGTTGACGCTTGGTGAATGCATTTTTTTTTTTTTTGCCTCTTAAGTCATTGTTTACTTTTCATCCATCTTTTTATTCTTCGCCACATGTGGGCCTCCCATCGCAATGGCCTCTCTCATTGCAGAGTGCCGGCTCAGGGCATATGCGCTCCAGAGCACTGGCTTGTAATTGGACACACCGGTCCAGCTGCTCCGTGGCACGTGGGATCTTCCCGGGTCAGGGATCGAACTGGTGCCCCTTGCACTGCAAGGCAGACTCTTTACCCACTGGACCACCAGGGAAGCCCTGGTGAATGCATTTTTAACCACCACCCTTGGCACCAGCAGCCATGCCATTACCTCTTCTGTGGCACAGATTGTAGATAAACAGCTTTCATTTCTCTATTGCACCCTGGCTGCCATTCAGACTGTTTGCCGCACTCCTCCTGGAGCTCTGTGCCCTTGACTCTTCCTGAGTGTGTATTATTGCAGGAAGCAGCTCATGATGAACAGCCGGTTGCCAACTAGGTGTGACCAGCCTCTCGGGTCTGTTTGTTCCGGCCAGAGATAGCCACCCACAGCAGGAAGCAGCACTTTTGAGAGTGCCTCCTCCCTCAAGATTTCTCTCCTTTGCCCTGGAAAGTTGCCTAGCAACCTCCCTTCTTCCCCCTAGCTCTGCTTCCTGTGGAGCACCATTCCTATTTTCACCACCCCATCACCAAGCCCCCAGACTCTCTTTCCTGCCGCTCACCTCTTGCCTCTCTCTGACCTATTATCTCATTATCAAACTTCACACAGACTCCATTTTCCAAACAAACTCAGCCTGACCCAGAAAGCATCCCTCATTTTCTCATGCTTTACATCTCTGCAGACGTTTTTATAATGTCCTTTCGATATTAACCTCAAGATCAAACTCTCAAAGAAAGAAGAACAAACAAACAAACAAACAAACAAACTACAGACTAGCATTTCCTAAGACGTCAATTCAAGTTTCAAATAACTTTTCTGTCCCTTGAAAAATATCAGGTCATAACATACACCCATCCTGTACGATACCATCACGTGTGTCACTTCATGAGATATAAAGATAGGATGTAACATAATGTCTGAAAGTGATTGGAGACATTTTCACATATTCTGGCACCATGAGTTGCTTTTCCTCTGCTGTCCTACTTCCCTAGAAGAAACAGAAAGCCCAGCTCTCTCTCTAGAAATCCATTGGTAATCATGGCATGGTGGGTGCTGGTGCATTGGCCATTGTTTTGCCTGCTGATGGTTAAAGGCACAGCCATTAGAGACAGGCAGCAGATGGAACATCTCCATCCTCACCTCCTACACAGAGAAAGGCAGTTTCCTTAGACAACAAAGGAAGAGCCACTCTGGGAGTGATGTTGGGCCAAGGCATTGACTCCGTTCCAGCTCTGAGTTTTCGCAAGCGTATGTCTCTTAGCTACTGACTCTAGCCTATGTTTCATCTACTAAAGAAAGACACAGCATAGCACCCCTGTTCTCTGCAGAAGATGAGCTGGTTGGGGCCCACAGCTTTATTTCACCAAGAACAGAAAGTCAGGCCCCCTATGCCTTCTATAGCATATAAACAGCATTTCCAAAGTGACAGGTTGTCGATGGGATAATAGAACTTAAAAGAACCAAGATACCATGGTGGTCTCCAACATGGCCTAGTGTTTAGAACCATCCTCAAACACAGATTTCCAGCTCTGCATGGCTCACAGGGCCCCTTGCAACCTGATCAGAGCAGCCTGAGAGAGGGGCCTGGGGTCAAGGACTGCACAGTTGGGTGTACTTTTACCATTGGTCAAAGAAGAGGGGGTTTCAGCCGCCTCCAGGATGGCCGTGTGCAGTGGCTGAGGTTGACACCACACACCCTGCACAGCCATGTGGGGCAGCTCCTTGCTCTTCAGCTGTAGGGAGTGTCCTTTTCTCTTACCTTCATCCACCCATGTTTCCTATCCCTATTTCTATTCCACCCGAACCAATGGCCTTCTGTATACACTTATTATCATATTGGACTTTAAATTCAATTAAAAAACATTCCAATCTGTAGGCCTTTTTGTTTGTTTGTTTTTTACTGAAGACTGGTTTCCTAGGACAGGAGAGGTAAGGGGGATGAAAGCAGGAGTGAGATAGGATTCAAGCCCAGCCTTACCTTTCCCTGGCCTAATCCAGACTCCTGAGTTCTCCTTCTTCTCTGAGTGCCCAGCCCCGGGTCTAAATCTAGGTCTAACAGCAGGAGTGTAGGAGGGGACAGGTGGGTGGCTCCTGCACAGTTTAGTAATAAAAGTCTTTATCGAAACTCCTTTTTTTTTCTTTTTTATGGTAGTTGCACCAGAATAGTGATTTCTTCTTTATCTCTTCGGCTCAGCAGACTGGGTTCTGTTAAAATTACTGCCACAATCCAGGGCCAGAAAACTGGTGGACACGGACGTGGCAGGCGGAGCACACAGATTTATGTCACAGAATTAATTCTGCTCCAGTTTCTCATTCCTGCAGAATTCTTTCAAGGTGTTAAGTGCTGAGCTTTGGGAGAGCTTTGCTAAATGGAGCAAGACTGGGGGAGAAATGCCTGGTCAGTTTCAAGAAAAGTAGGTATGTTAATATCATATTATTGTTATGTAAATAATAGACACTGTTATTTACCCAGTGCTTGCTCAATGCCAGGCACATAGATAAACAAATGCTTTACGTTAATTGTCTCACCAGGTTTTTTTTTTTTTTTTTTTAACAGCCTTGTGAAGTAGGTATCTGTAACCTTTCCCATCTTGCAGATGAGAAAACTGAGGATCACAGAGACTAAGTAACCTTTGGTGGCAGGGAATCATCTGGATGTCAGAGCCTAAATGCCTCTTTCCACATGACCTACAGTTAACTTTAATGATTCATTTTGCTCAGAAGTAACTTCTTTTCTACAGCAGAAAAATCCACATCCAACCAGGGAACAATCAAGAAACACCTTGAATTAATAATATGGCAGCTGTGGCTGGGAATTATGCCTCCTGGGCCCCTCGAGCCCTCTGGTGGCTGATAGTTTCTCCTTGCTCTTCAGCTGTAGGGAGTGTCCTTTCTCTTACCTTCATCCACCCATGTTTCCTATCCCTATTTCTATTCCACCCGAACCAATGGCCTTCTGTATACACTTATTATCATATTGGACTTTAAATTCAATTAAAAAACATTCCAATCTGTAGGCCTTTTTGTTTGTTTGTTTTTTACTGAAGACTGGTTTCCTAGGACAGGAGAGGTAAGGGGGATGAAAGCAGGAGTGAGATAGGATTCAAGCCCAGCCTTACCTTTCCCTGGCCTAATCCAGACTCCTGAGTTCTCCTTCTTCTCTGAGTGCCCAGCCCCGGGTCTAAATCTAGGTCTAACAGCAGGAGTGTAGGAGGGGACAGGTGGGTGGCTCCTGCACAGTTTAGTAATAAAAGTCTTTATCGAAACTCCTTTTTTTTTCTTTTTTATGGTAGTTGCACCAGAATAGTGATTTCTTCTTTATCTCTTCGGCTCAGCAGACTGGGTTCTGTTAAAATTACTGCCACAATCCAGGGCCAGAAAACTGGTGGACACGGACGTGGCAGGCGGAGCACACAGATTTATGTCACAGAATTAATTCTGCTCCAGTTTCTCATTCCTGCAGAATTCTTTCAAGGTGTTAAGTGCTGAGCTTTGGGGAGAGCTTTGCTAAATGGAGCAAGACTGGGGGAGAAATGCCTGGTCAGTTTCAAGAAAAGTAGGTATGTTAATATCATATTATTGTTATGTAAATAATAGACACTGTTATTTACCCAGTGCTTGCTCAATGCCAGGCACATAGATAAACAAATGCTTTACGTTAATTGTCTCACCAGGTTTTTTTTTTTTTTTTTTAACAGCCTTGTGAAGTAGGTATCTGTAACCTTTCCCATCTTGCAGATGAGAAAACTGAGGATCACAGAGACTAAGTAACCTTTGGTGGCAGGGAATCATCTGGATGTCAGAGCCTAAATGCCTCTTTCCACATGACCTACAGTTAACTTTAATGATTCATTTTGCTCAGAAGTAACTTCTTTTCTACAGCAGAAAAATCCACATCCAACCAGGGAACAATCAAGAAACACCTTGAATTAATAATATGGCAGCTGTGGCTGGGAATTATGCCTCCCTGGGCCCCTCGAGCCCTCTGGTGGCTGATAGTTTCTAACACCACCCCGCCTGTCTCTGCTCAGGCTCCTCCTAATGCATTGCCTTGGGCACAAATATCTGTTTGATTCATTGGAAGACTGTCCCAGTGAGCCTGTTTTCCCTGCATTTCTCTGTCTAGTCTGTGGGAAAAGGGAGGAAAAATGTGGTTTCCAGATCAAGAGAGACTGTTGGTTGGGTTGGCCAGGGCCTCTGCTGCTCCCAGTTCTGTCACCGGAGCCAGCACACACTTCCTTCCACACTTACCTGAAGTCTGTAACCTCAGATCCATTGCATCTCTGGGAAGAGTAAGATGACCTGCACGGTCACAGGCTACTCCCGAAAACTGAGTTGATGGACCAAGGAATGGAAGCCAAGAGAAACCATAGGCTATCCTCTTCTTCTCAAGTCATCCATCAGAAGGTTTGGATCAAATCAGGGGGATGCAGAAACACCAAACTCTCACAAAAAAACAAGAGTCCTCTGAGTACCTAGACTCTGTGGTATAGACCAAACATACTACAGCTTGAATCAGACTCTCCATGATAATTCACTATTCACCCCGCGCAACCTCACACAATCATGTAGGTTGAATGCTGAACAACCTAGGGAGCACCATCTCAAACATGATAGATACAGTATTCTTCTGTATTTATTGCAACATATTTCTGGCAGAATGCAGCAAAGTATCTTGATAAAGGGATGCCTTTATCTAATTCATACCAAGGTGCCATATGGGCTAGCAGTGACTCCTGGTGAAGAAGACAGATGGCTCAGTGGCAGGGAAACCCTAAAGTGGGGACAGCAGTGGACAGGAAGTCTGTGTGGAGGCATGGAAGTGCACCTGAGTTTTAAGCCTGCTTTGCCACTTACTGGCATCGACTCTACACAAGTTCCTTAAGTTCTGTATATTGTGGACATTAATGATGATTTTACCAATATTGCAGATTCATTGTTCAGATTAAGAATGAATATATAATAAACTATAATGAAAAAGAATAGAAGAAAAGACTATATGTATATATATAAAATCAAAGAATGTATATGTTACCAAATTACTTGCTGTGTACCTGACACTAGCACATTATTTTAACACAAATAACACATTAGAAATCAACTATGCATCAGTAAAAGAAACTATGCATGTATGACAGAAAAGTATCAGGAAATGAAATAAAATAAAAATAATCTGTAATCTCTCCAACACACACACGGAGTATAACATGTATGTATGCAAGTGTGTGTACGTCTGTCAGGCTGTCTGTCTGTCCATCTATCACCTGGTCTGTGTTAGGCCCTCAAGAAATTACAGCTGTTCTTATCATAAACCTGAAGAGTCCAAGTTGAAACAAAGAGTTTTGGTTGGCAGCATGACTCAGCAATTCTGCTCATGTCTCCCAGCTAGCCTGCAAATAGGAAAATGGCATTTGGATGGGGAAAGTGCTTAAGAAATTCAATGTAACATCAGTGCTCTCGGTGGTCAATGCCCAGGTCATTAAAGATGGCCACAAAAGGTTTCAGAGCATTCGTCGCTTGCCATGATGAAACAATGCTGAGCTGCAAGAAGAAAAGGCATAGACAGTGGTAGGACTTTGAACCAGCACAAATACTCACTTGTTCATTTCTTGACTCGTTGCTTTCTCTCTGGTGGAGTGCTGGGTTAGGAGCCACGGAAGACAGCTCAGACTGAAGAGAGGTTCTCAAACTGAATTTGAAAAAAGTAAGCAGTCCTGCTGTGAGAGGAAGGCCTCTAAGCTGAGACTGACCCTTGAGTGTTAGCCGGCAAGAAAATAGGAACCTCAGCCCTACCTGGGAAGACAGCTTCACGCCTAAAACAGGAGACAGTAGCCTCTGCTAGCACCTTGATTTCAGAGCAGAGGATGAAGCCCACTTGTCCTTGACACATAGATGCTTTGACACAGTAAATTTGTGATACTGTAAGCTGCTAAGTATGTGGCAATTTGTTACACAGCAACAGAACGCTGATAGAGGGTACTTGGTGAAGTCACTTAACTTTCCTGAACCTTCTTTTTCTGGTTAATCTCTAGGCGTTCCTTTCAGATTTATTGTAAGAATCACATGAGATAAGGTATCTAAAAGTGTTAATAAAGTATGAAGTTACCAACATTGGCAAAAAGGATTATTAATAACAGGCAGGAATACCAGAAATTAACACTGAAGGGAAAAACTAGGAACTAAGCATTTGTTTAAAAAAGTGTATCTAATTAGTATTTATTTTTAGAAATCATTCTGGTCTTCCCTGCTATTTAATGATCTATTTTTTCCTCCTTAGCAATCAGAGTTAGCAAGGCCTTCTGGCACAAGATTCAGTGTGATTCTGGGGGAGCAAACCAAGACAGATTATACTATGTAGGTTACTCCTATTGAAGAAGTAGCTTCAAGAAGGTTCTGAATATATTCTGCCCTCAAAGTCCATATTTTGTTGGAGTTGCTTTCACAGTGAAAATAAGAATTGGTCCAAAAACTTAAGGACAAGGCAAAATCAACAGAAACAAGCAGTGTCATTGGAACGCAGGATTTGAATGACCTTTTAATTTGCAAATTCCCCAAGGCTGTGCTATATTTGACTGGCCTTGGGAATCCCTGGGTGTCTGAAATGCTTCTCTGAGAAACTGCTGCTCTGAAAAATCCAGTAACACAAAAGACAGGGAATCAAGTAGGAATTTTTTTAAAACTTCTTGTATTGCTGCACTGAAGAAGTCTTTAAAAAAAATTTTTTTTTTTTGAATTTTAGCCTCCTTTATTGGTTTTTTACTTATTTCTTTTCATCCATCCGTATTATTTGACCTTCGTGGACCACCCATTGCAGTGGCCTCTCTTGTTGCATAGCACTGGCTCTGGGCCCATGCTCTCCAGAGCTCTGGCTGGTAATTGGACACACCGGTCCAGCCGCTCTGTAGCACGTGGGATCTTCCCAGACCAGGGATCGAACCAGCGCACTTTGCACTGCAAGGCAGACTCTTTACCCACTGGACCACCAGGAAAGCCTGATCTTGAGCCCTTTTTTAAGAAAAACTTTTAATTTTATGTCAGGGTATAGCCAATTAGCAGTGTTGTGATAATGTCAAGTTATTAGCAAAGGGACTTAGCCATATATAAACGTATCCATTCTCCCCCAAACTCCCCTCCTATCCAGGCTGTCACATAACATTGAACAGAGTGGCCTGTGTTATACTGTAGGTTCTTATTGATTATTCATCTTACATTTTTAAAGTTTATTTTTAATTGAAGGATAATTGCTTTACAATATTGTGTTGGTTTCTGCCATACAACAATGTGAATCAGCCATGAGTTTATGTATACCCCCTTCCTCTTGAACCCCTTTCCCACCCCCACCGCTTCCTATCCCTCTAGGCTGTCTCAGAGTACTGGTTTGAACTCTCTGTGTTACACAGCAACTTCCTATTAGCTGTCTGTTTTGCATATGGTAATGTTTATGTTTACACAGTACTCTCTCAATTACTGCCACCCTCTCCTTCCCTCACTGTGTCCACAAGCCTGGTCTCTATGCCTGCATATCTACTTCTGTGCTGTAAATAGGTTCATCTGTACCATTTTCTTAGATTCTATACGAATGCTTTAATGTTGATATTTGTTTTTCATGACTCTGTGTAACAGACTCTAGTTTCTTTCACCTCACTAGAACCAACTGAAACTTGCTCTTTCTTATGGCTGAGTAATATTCCATTGTATGTGTGCATCATTACTTTTTTATTCATTCATCTGTCAACAGACATTTAGGTTGCTTGCATGTCCTGGCTATTGTAAATAGTGCTGCAGTGAACATTGAGGGAGAGTACATGTATCTTTTTGAATTATGGTTTTCTCAGAGTATATGCTTAGTAGTGGGATGCTGGATCATATGATAGCTTTATTCCTACTTTCATAAGGAATCTCTATACTGTTTTCCACAGTAATTGTATCAATTTACACTCCACACCCTATCCAGCATTTGTCATTTGTAGGTTTTTTGATGATGGCCATTCTGACTTGTGTGAGGTGATAGCACATTGTACTTTTGAATTGAATTTCTCTAATAATGAGTGATGCTGAAAATCTTTTCGAGTGTTTGTTGGCCATCTGTATGACTTCTCTTCATTTTTTGATTGAATTGTTTGTTTTCCTGCCATTGAACTGCTTATAAATGAATATACTACCAAAAGCAATTTACAGATCTAATTCAATCAATATCAAATTACCGGTATCATTTTTCATGGAACTAGAACAAAAATTTTACAATCTGTATGAAAACGCAAAAGACCTTGAATAGCCAAAGCAATATTGAGTAAGAAAAATGGAACTGGAGGAATCAATCTTCCTGACTTCAGACAATACTGCCAAGTTACAGTCATCAAGACAGTATGGTATTGGCACACACACACACATGCACACACATACACACAGAAATATAGATCAATGGAATTGAACATGAAGGAAACCCGAGAGATAAACCCACAGGTTTATGGGCACCTTATCTGTGACATAGGATGCAAGAGTACACAATGGAGAAAAGGCTGCCTCTTCAATAAGGGTTTCTGGGAAAACTGGACAGCTATATATAAAAGAATAAAATTAGAATACTTCCTAACACCATGCACAGAAGTAAACTCAAAATGGGTTAAAGACCTAAATGTAAGGACAGAAACTATAAAACTCTTAGACAAAAACATAGGCAGAGCACTGTTTGACATAAATCACAGCAAGATTCTCTTTGACCCACCTCCTAGAGAAACAGAAATAAAAACAAAAATAAAAAGTGAGACCTCATTAAGCTAAAGGGCTTCTGCACAGCAAAAGAAACTATAAACAATAAACCATATTTTTTCCAGAATGGGAAAAAATAATTGCAAATGAAACAACTGATGAAGGACTAATCTCTAAAATATACAAGTAGCTCATGTTGCTCAATGTCAGTTTTTAATATAACAGTGAGTACGTGTCAGTTCCGGCCTCCTAACTAGCCCTTCCTCCATTTCCCCACCCCCACCGGTAACCATGTTTCTCCTCTAAGTCTGTGAGTCTGTTTCTGTTTTGTAAATAAGCTCATTTGTATCATTTTAGATTCTGCATATAAGGGATGTCAGGTGATATTTCCATCTCGAGCCCTTTTGATTGTTAGATATCACAGAAGCAGCTCGAGAGAGCAAGCACGTTCCTGGAATAGAAGAGACTTTTCAGGGAATCTGTTTATATCAAAATAATAAGACGAAGGTACTTGCCTTTGTCTTGTCTGGACATTTACCCTGATGCCGCAAAGAGAATTTTGGGTAAAATTGCTAATTCCTTAGCACCAATAAAGGTAGTGGTACCAAACTGCCAGGAACTCACAGTAAGATTAACAAATATTAAAAACATTAAAAACCAAAACCATTTTCATTTAAGAAAGTTCTTGATGAAGCAATACAAATTATAATTTTATTCATTCTCAGACTCTCGGGTATATGCCAATTAAATATTCTGTGTGGCAAAGTGGAAGCTATGCATGAGTCTTTGTGTTGCATGTCAATTTGTGATGAATTTCTCCAGGAAAAACACTTGTGTGATTATTCAAATGTGAGTTAACTAGCGAACTCCTCTCCTCCCAGTCCATGAATTATCCTTTTA
Source organism: Tragulus kanchil (assembly GCA_022376925.1). Classification (NCBI taxonomy): domain Eukaryota; kingdom Metazoa; phylum Chordata; class Mammalia; order Artiodactyla; family Tragulidae; genus Tragulus; species Tragulus kanchil. The sequence goes on from JAIOJX010000025.1 coordinate 43,577,249, forward strand.
CTATTATTATTATTTGAAAGAAGAGCTAACTATGGCTATTCATACCTGGTTATTAGGCAGACATTTTTTTTTTCCAAAATGAACTAAGTGAGCCTGTTGCTTCAAGGTAAACAACTGCCAATATTTGCTCTCTGGGACAATATTCAAGTTTTCCAGCAAAAATATTAATAGAAAAGTTAGAATTTGGAAAAAACCTGTTGACAGCTTCCAAACTCTTAAACACTTTTATGATAAACCAATGATGATACAATGACTGATCTATCAATATTGTATAACAATGTATTTATATGTGAAAGACTAGCATAATGTCATGAACCAACATTGTCCAATTATAATACAGTGTTCTAAAATCACATGCGGGTATCATGTGTGGGTAAAAGAGCCATTCAAGAGTCGATTCAAGGTAGACTAATGGGTTTACTGTAACAGAGTAGAAAAAGTTCATCGGTTGTAATACAGAAACAGTTATGGATACAGAGCACAAATAGATGGTTGCTGCAGGAAAGGGAAAGGGCAAGGACAAAAATAGATGAGGGAGACTGAGAGGGACAAATCTTAACTGCAAAATGAATGAGTCATGAGTATGAAATGTATAGTATATAGAATAAAGTCAATAACGATGTAATAGCTTTGTATGGTGACATACTGTAACTAGACTTACTGTGGTTATCATTTTGAAATGTATAAAAATATTGAATCACTATTTTGTGTAACAGGAACTAATGTTGTAAGTCAAAGATGCTTTAAAACAAACAAACAAAAAATATAGAAAAAGAGATCAAATTTGTGGTTCCCAGAGGCAGGGGGAAATGAAAGAAAGCAGCCAAAATGTACACCCTTATGGTTATAAGATAAGTACTAGGGATAGAATGCACAACATGACAAATATAATTAACACTGTTGTATGTTACATATGAAAGCTGTTATGAGAATAGTTCCTGAGTTCTCATTATAAGAAAAAACCCTTCCTTTCTATTTTATTAATTTTGCGTCTGTATAAGGCAACAGATGTTCACTAAACTTATTGTGTATGCAAGTCAAGTCATTATGCACCAAGTCTCAAACCTGCACAGTGCTGTATGCCAATTATGTCTCAATGAAACTTCAAGAAAAAATTATACTGTGAAAAACTATATCCCTAAAAATATTTTTTTGTAATTATGTAAAAACAGTTCATGGATATATTTTCATATTCTACATTGCATCTCACCTTTAAGATACTACCTCTTGTTGAGTTTTGGTGTAATATCAAAGAAGAATTTCCATAATTATGTGGAAAGGTTACAAAAATCTTCCTTCCTTTTCCAATTCCATATCTCTGTGAGGTTAGATTTTTTTTATATACAAGAACCAAAACAAAGTCACAACAGATATGAGAATCCAGCTGTCTTTTATTAATCTGGATATTAATGAGATTTACAAAAATATGACATAATGCCACTCTTCTTACTGTTTTTTCATCTTGTTTTGGAAAATAAAATTATTTTCCATTTAAAATATGTGATTTATGTTAACCTATAGTGGGTTTGTTATTGCTATTTTTTAGTTTAGTTCTTTTTTAGTGGGTTAGTGAGTCAATACTGTTTAAATCTCTGTTTTAATTCCTAATATGGGAGATACTGATAGATGTACTCCACATAAACAAAACCTCTTTGGAATCTATGGTAGGCTGAGTCATAGCCCCTTAAACTTGTCCGCATCTTCAGATGGCTACTAGAAGAATCATAGTGAGCATTTCATACTGTATTTAAATATTGACTCACTATGCTATACACCTGAAACTAACATAATATTGTATGTCAAGTATACTTCAAATAAGAAAGTAAGAGGGGGGCTCCTGGGGTTACCTTGGTGGTCTAGTGGGTAAAGAGTTTGCCTTGAAGTGCAAGTGGCACGAGTTTGATCCCTGTTCTGGGAAGATGCCACATGCCATGGAGCGGCTGGACTGGTGTGTTCAATTACAAGCCAGAACTGTGGAGTGCTCTGGAGCGCATGTGCCCAGAGCTGGTGTGAGAGAGGCCACTGCAATGGGAGGCCCACACAGGCCAAAGAATAAGGATGGATGAAAATAAGTAAAAAAAAATAAATAAATAAAAGAAAGTAAGAGGGTGGGACAAATTTAGATAGCAGCACTGACATATGTCCACTGCCGTGTATAAATCTGATAGCTAGTGGAAAGCTGCTGTAGAACACAGGGAGCTCAGCCTGGTGTTGTGTGATGACCTAGAGGAGTAAGATGGTGGGGCGATGCTGGGGGTCTCAAGAGGGAGGGACTATATACATACTTACCGTTAAGTCACACTGTACAGCAGAAACTAACACAGGATTGTAAAACAATCATACGCCAAATAAAAATTTTAAGAAAGAAAATGTCTCCAAAAAAAGGAAAAAATAAGAAAATACTATTTAAAACATTATTCACATCCTAGTCCCTAGAACCTGTAAATGTTACTTTCTATGGTAAAGAGAACTTTACAAATGTGATTACATCAAGGACTTTGTGATCATCTCCATTATGCTGGATTAGCTGGTTGGGGCTGATGTCATCACATAGATGCTGGGTTTTTTTTTGTTTTTTTTTTTTCCTTTTGTATTTTGGATTTAGTTTTAATTTTAATTTTTTTCAACATCCCTTGACTTTGACCTACTTTCTATCTAGTAGAAGTCTTTGAAGTCTACCTATTTTAAACAACTACATTTCAGTTTACTGAGAATAGACTGGGTAGATGGTAGGGAATATTTCAATCTGAGAAGTTAATAGTGATTCTGTGCTGAAAATGCTCTATGAAGCTCAAGAGAAGAAATCAAAGTAGGATTAGTACTAGGAAACAAGAGCACAAAAAATTAGGCGACATTACTGGACTGGATGACAATTTCAGTGGGCTATAGCATTGTTGAAAAATTCAGGAAATTATTAAAATCACACCATAGATCCTTATAAAAGAGAGCTGCTCAGAGGGAGCAGTAGGAGACAATGACAAAGTGGAGGTTTTCCCTCACATTTTCCATCATGAGTCAAGGAATACAAGTGGCTTCAATAAACTGCAAGAAACAAGGAAACAGACTCTCCTCAGAGCCTCTAGAAAGCATCAGTGCTATTGACACTTTAATCCAATGAGACTGATATTGGATTTCTGACCTTCAAAATTATCAGGTAATAAAATATCACTGTTTTATACAACTAAATTTGTGGAAGTTAGTTGCAGCAGAAATGATAAAACTAATACAGAGTCTTCAGTAATTTTTAAGAGTTGTGAGAGGTCCTGAGACCAAAGGTTTGAAAGCCAGTACTCTAAGGCAGCTCACTGGAATAAGAACCTGGGAAGGGTACGTGGCTGAGTTCTTCCCCAGGTCCAGAGAGGTCTTCATGTGGGACTCCTCCCCAATAACCTTGGGCTCCTTCAGGACCTGGAACAGAAGAATGTGCTTTGTAATTATATGTAAATAAAGGAATTAGTAAGCCAATGGGTTCCTTAGTCTGCCACTTAAACATAATATGATCTACGTTGCTCCTGTGTTAGTTTTTCAGTTGTGTCTGACTCTGCAATCCCGTGGACTGTAGTCCCCAGGCCCTTCTGTTGGTGGAATCTTCCAGGCAAGAATACCGGAGAGGGTGGTCATTCACTTCTTCAGGAGATCTTCTGGACCCAGGGATCTAACCCAGGTCTCCTGTTCAATGTCAAACACTGTGAGGTCATTCAATGCCATCACCTCTATTACATACAATTGCATTGCAAGCTAGGTCCAGAAGGACCAAGGAACTGACCCAAGTCACACAGATATTAGGTTGGTGCAAATATAATTGCAGTTTTGGACCATGAATTTTAAATCATAACTAGGCTCAAACACATCTTTATTCATCAAAATAGGAACCATTAGCATCAACACATTTTTGCCAGTGAAAAATAAGTTTGTTTATTTCCAGTAGGGTAAAAATCTGTGCCTCGGGATTTGATGAAATCTTGGAAAGCGTTTTCTGCCTCCTGCTGGTTGTGAAAGCATTTTTCTTGCAAAAAGTTATCGTGATGCTTGAAGAAGTGCTAGTCAGTTGGCAAGAGGTCAGATGAATACGACAGATGAGCACAAACTTCGCAGCCCAATTTGTTCAACTTATGAAGCACTGGTTGTTTGACACGTGGTCAGATAGTTACAGTGCAAGAACTGCCCCTTTCTGTTGATCAATGCTGGCTGCAGGCACTGGGGTTTTCAGTGCGTCTCATCAGTATGCTAAGCATGCTTCTCAGATATAACGGTTTCGCTGGGAGTCAGAAAGCTGTGGTGGATCAGACAGCAGACCACCAAACATTTTTTTTTTTGGTGCAAGTTTGGCTTTGGGAAATGCTTTGGAGCTTCTTGGTCCAACCACTGAGCTGGTTATTACCAGTTGTCATATAAAATCCGCTGTTCATCAAATGTCACAATCTGATGGAGAAATGGTTTGTTCTTGTGTAGAATAAGAGAAAATGACACTTCAAAATGGTGATTTTTTTTTTTTTTTTTTTGATTTGTGGTCAGCTCACGAGGCACCCATTTATCAAGCTTTTTCACCTTTCCAATTTGCTTCAAATGCTGAACAACTGTAGAATGGTCATCATTGAGTTCTTTGGCAACTTCTTGTATAGTTGTAAGAGAATCAGTTTCAATGATCCTCTCAGCTGGTCTTTGTCAACTTCCGATGGCCAGCCAAGACATTCCATATTTTCAAGGCTCTTGTCTCCCTTGCAAGAACTTTTTGAACTACCACTGCCCTGTCTCCCTGCAAAATGTTATGACCCTGCCCTGTCCATTTGTTAGTTTCCTGGGCCAAGTGCATTGTTGATGTTGTGAGTTGTCTCTGCTGCTTTATGATCCATTTTGAACTCGAACAAGAAAATCACTTGAAGGTTGGTGCAAATATAATTGCAGTTTTGGACCATGAATTTTAAATCATAACTAGGCTCAAACACATCTTTATTCATCAAAATAGGAACCATTAGCATCAACACATTTTTGCCAGTGAAAAATAAGTTTGTTTATTTCCAGTAGGGTAAAAATCTGTGCCTCGGGATTTGATGAAATCTTGGAAAGCGTTTTCTGCCTCCTGCTGGTTGTGAAAGCATTTTTCTTGCAAAAAGTTATCGTGATGCTTGAAGAAGTGCTAGTCAGTTGGCAAGAGGTCAGATGAATACGACAGATGAGCACAAACTTCGCAGCCCAATTTGTTCAACTTATGAAGCACTGGTTGTTTGACACGTGGTCAGATAGTTACAGTGCAAGAACTGCCCCTTTCTGTTGATCAATGCTGGCTGCAGGCACTGGGGTTTTCAGTGCGTCTCATCAGTATGCTAAGCATGCTTCTCAGATATAACGGTTTCGCTGGGAGTCAGAAAGCTGTGGTGGATCAGACAGCAGACCACCAACCAGTTTTTTTTTTGGTGCAAGTTTGGCTTTGGGAAATGCTTTGGAGCTTCTTGGTCCAACCACTGAGCTGGTTATTACCAGTTGTCATATAAAATCCGCTGTTCATCAAATGTCACAATCTGATGGAGAAATGGTTTGTTCTTGTGTAGAATAAGAGAAAATGACACTTCAAAATGGTGATTTTTTTTTTTTTTTTTTGATTTGTGGTCAGCTCACGAGGCACCCATTTATCAAGCTTTTTCACCTTTCCAATTTGCTTCAAATGCTGAACAACTGTAGAATGGTCATCATTGAGTTCTTTGGCAACTTCTTGTATAGTTGTAAGAGAATCAGTTTCAATGATCCTCTCAGCTGGTCTTTGTCAACTTCCGATGGCCAGCCAAGACATTCCATATTTTCAAGGCTCTTGTCTCCCTTGCAAGAACTTTTTGAACTACCACTGCCCTGTCCATTTGTTAGTAGTTCCTGGGCCAAGTGCATTGTTGATGTTGTGAGTTGTCTCTGCTGCTTTATGATCCATTTTGAACTCGAACAAGAAAATCACTTGAATTTGTTTTTTGTCCGACATCATTTCCATAGTCTAAAATAAATAAAAAATACATAGCAAGTAATAAGTCACTAGTGCAAAGACGTAAAATGAGAAATTTTCATTAAAATGATGTATAATCTAACCAGAGTTACTTAAGAATGTATTCCAATATCAAATGGCAAAGTTCAACAATGCAAAACAGCAATTACTTTTGCACCAACCTAATAGTAGGTGACCAAGTCACGTGTTGAGTCTATATCAATCTGACTTCAAACCCATGTCTTTTCCTCCATTGATTTGGATGAACTTCCCCAATGTCAAATAGGCAGTAACTTACAGGTGGCATTTAGGTATCCCATCACCATTCTTTTTTTTTCCAGCCTCCAAATAAGGATGCATCTAGCCATCAGATAAGATTTGGTCAACAAGCCTGAATGGGGATGGGTAGAAACAAAGATGAGTAGTGAATTAACATTTCCCAAGCACTTACTATGATCATCAACACTTTCATATCACCGGGCAACATGTCTATGTTGGCAAAATCTCTTAGGCAATTGATCCACAAAGTGACTAGTGTTCATGTGGTTGATTTTCTTTCCCTCAGATTTTAAATAAAGGAACAGACAAGTTTATAGTAAGGAAACAAAGGCTCAGTTGCTTGTGTCTCTGTGACAAGCATTATCTAATACAATTTACCAGAAAGTGTTATCATTATCACTTGTCTTCTGGCCATAGTGCAGCATTCAGAATAGAGTGTTACCATGGTGCCTCTAATCCTGAGCAATCTTTCCTTTTGTTCTGTTTCACTAGTAAATATTTTCTTGCTTTGTCCTTAACCTAAGATAAAACAGTAGAGGACTAACCAGTTCCTAAGTGACCTTTGGCAGTTTTTCTGCTGTTGGATAGCTGATAAGTTCATTAAGCTTCCTGTTAATTAATAATTAGTTTTGTCCATAACGTACTTCTGTCTTGTATCCGATGGCCAGCCAAGACATTCCATATTTTCAAGGCTCTTGTCTCCCTTGCAAGAACTTTTTGAACTACCACTGCCCTGTCCATTTGTTAGTAGTTCCTGGGCCAAGTGCATTGTTGATGTTGTGAGTTGTCTCTGCTGCTTTATGATCCATTTTGAACTCGAACAAGAAAATCACTTGAATTTGTTTTTTGTCCGACATCATTTCCATAGTCTAAAATAAATAAAAAATACATAGCAAGTAATAAGTCACTAGTGCAAAGACGTAAAATGAGAAATTTTCATTAAAATGATGTATAATCTAACCAGAGTTACTTAAGAATGTATTCCAATATCAAATGGCAAAGTTCAACAATGCAAAACAGCAATTACTTTTGCACCAACCTAATAGTAGGTGACCAAGTCACGTGTTGAGTCTATATCAATCTGACTTCAAACCCATGTCTTTTCCTCCATTGATTTGGATGAACTTCCCCAATGTCAAATAGGCAGTAACTTACAGGTGGCATTTAGGTATCCCATCACCATTCTTTTTTTTTCCAGCCTCCAAATAAGGATGCATCTAGCCATCAGATAAGATTTGGTCAACAAGCCTGGATGGGGATGGGTAGAAACAAAGATGAGGAGGGAATTAACATTTCCCAAGCACTTACTATGATCATCAACACTTTCATATCACCGGGCAACATGTCTATGTTGGCAAAAACTCTTAGGCAATTGATCCACAAAGTGACTAGTGTTCATGTGGTTGAGTTTCTTTCCCTCAGATTTTAAATAAAGGGAACAGACAAGTTTATAGTAAGGAAACAAAGGCTCAGTTGCTTGTGTCTCTGTGACAAGCATTATCTAATACAATTTACCAGAAAGTGTTATCATTATCACTTGTCTTCTGGCCATAGTGCAGCATTCAGAATAGAGTGTTACCATGGTGCCTCTAATCCTGAGCAATCTTTCCTTTTGTTCTGTTTCACTAGTAAATATTTTCTTGCTTTGTCCTTAACCTAAGATAAAACAGTAGAGGACTAACCAGTTCCTAAGTGACCTTTGGCAGTTTTTCTGCTGTTGGATAGCTGATAAGTTCATTAAGCTTCCTGTTAATTAATAATTAGTTTTGATATGGTCCTACCCAATAGTTATTACCTTGGCTATGGACCGTTAACTTAGCCTGTCAATCAGAACCCAAACCCATGCTGCCAAGGGGCAACTTGACCCTGCTGAGCAAGAAATAGAGAACCTCGCCAGCTGCCTTTGTCTTGGGGACAGGAGAGCTCCAGAAAGGTAGGAACGCTCTGTGTCCAACCTCTTCATGTACAAACTTCTGGCTTTCTTAAGGTATCTCTGTTTTTAATGAGGCATTGCCAGGCTGAGTCATCTTGTCTTAATTTAAATCTAATTCCAAAAGATAGATCTGGTTTTTAAAAAATGTTGACAGATTTCTGAGATTTTTTTTTCTTTAAAGGAATCGTTCCTGTTTTAGGAAGAAGAACTCATGGGAAGCCTTCAGTGGTAAATCAGTGTCTGTGCTAGAATCATGCTTCAAGAAAAATGTTTGCAATCCCCCACTGGCTGGGCTTGTTCTATGACCACCCTGTGAGGGCACAGGGAGGACCAGCCATCGAGTAAATGAATGTGGGCTTGAAAGCAGTATGGAGCTCTCTCTGGCCACACTGCCTCCCTAATAAATTTTAGAGCTGCTGGATGTCACATGCTGGGGAGATGATACTTGTCAGCTCATCTGGCTTTTAATACACGAACATCCTGACTGCTCTGAGGCTTTTCTGTAGTCAAATTGTCTTGCCTGTTAAATGACTAGTGTTCATGTGGTTGAGTTTCTTTCCTCAGATTTTAAATAAAGGAACAGACAAGTTTATAGTAAGGAAACAAAGGCTCAGTTGCTTGTGTCTCTGTGACAAGCATTATCTAATACAATTTACCAGAAAGTGTTATCATTATCACTTGTCTTCTGGCCATAGTGCAGCATTCAGAATAGAGTGTTACCATGGTGCCTCTAATCCTGAGCAATCTTTCCTTTTGTTCTGTTTCACTAGTAAATATTTTCTTGCTTTGTCCTTAACCTAAGATAAAACAGTAGAGGACTAACCAGTTCCTAAGTGACCTTTGGCAGTTTTTCTGCTGTTGGATAGCTGATAAGTTCATTAAGCTTCCTGTTAATTAATAATTAGTTTTGATATGGTCCTACCCAATAGTTATTACCTTGGCTATGGACCGTTAACTTAGCCTGTCAATCAGAACCCAAACCCATGCTGCCAAGGGGCAACTTGACCCTGCTGAGCAAGAAATAGAGAACCTCGCCAGCTGCCTTTGTCTTGGGGACAGGAGAGCTCCAGAAAGGTAGGAACGCTCTGTGTCCAACCTCTTCATGTACAAACTTCTGGCTTTCTTAAGGTATCTCTGTTTTTAATGAGGCATTGCCAGGCTGAGTCATCTTGTCTTAATTTAAATCTAATTCCAAAAGATAGATCTGGTTTTTAAAAAATGTTGACAGATTTCTGAGATTTTTTTTCTTTAAAGGAATCGTTCCTGTTTTAGGAAGAAGAACTCATGGGAAGCCTTCAGTGGTAAATCAGTGTCTGTGCTAGAATCATGCTTCAAGAAAAATGTTTGCAATCCCCCACTGGCTGGGCTTGTTCTATGACCACCCTGTGAGGGCACAGGGAGGACCAGCCATCGAGTAAATGAATGTGGGCTTGAAAGCAGTATGGAGCTCTCTCTGGCCACACTGCCTCCCTAATAAATTTTAGAGCTGCTGGATGTCACATGCTGGGGAGATGATACTTGTCAGCTCATCTGGCTTTTAATACACGAACATCCTGACTGCTCTGAGGCTTTTCTGTAGTCAAATTGTCTTGCCTGTTAAATCTGTAATGTATTTAGGAAGCTTCATTTTGCATGTTTAAAAAGATGGCCTTGAAGACTGCTGGGTGTTTGGGCAGCAGAGCCCTGAGTGCCCAGGAGCCAGGGGTGAGCCCTGAGGCTGTGTGCAGGGAGTGGGAAGGTCGTGTGCCAGAGATGGGGCTGGGGAGCCAGATCGCCTCCCTTGGAGAACTTACTGCGTTTCTGTTCAGGGCTTCAGAATAAAAAAAAAAAAAGAAAGATTCAAAATTCTGGTATTTTTAGTTCCCACTCCTTGACTATGAATAGGAATGTGATTGAAATTTCCACCAGTCTTCAAAGCAGACTTACCTTTAAAGCAAATGCCAAGGGTTTGAAAACTCACTCAAGATGGAATAATATTCATATAAACAGGGAAGGCGTTAAAAAGAGAACCAAAGGGCTTCCCTGGTGGTCCAGTGGGTAGGGACACCACCTTGCAGTGCAGGGGGCACCAGTTTGATCCCTGCCCTGGGAAGATCCCACATGCCGTGGAGCGGTTGGACCGATGTGTCCAATTACTGAGCCAGCGCTCTGGAGCGATGCACCTGGAACCGGTGCTCTGCAGACACAGAGGCCACTGCGATGGGAGGCCCACACGGGCCAAAGAACAAAAGATGGAAATAAATGAAAGACCAATAGAAGTGGCTAAGAAAAAAAAAAAGAGAGAACCAAAGAAAACAAAAGCCTTAGAGCTTCAGCAAAGTTGGATTAAGGTCCTATGGTCCCCCTACCTGTGACCTTGCATGAGGACCACAGCAGCAGCTCTCAGCCTGAAACGGAACACATGTGTTGAGGCACAGGGGGCCCATCTGTGCCCTGCAGACCCCAGAACTGAGCTTCCTTTGGGCTATTGGAGCACATGTAAAACCAGAGAGGCACTCAGGAGATGACCTCCAGGGACATGCTGCAGTGGATTGGGGTATATTCTTGTCATCATCCAGCACCCAGGACTGGAGGGGGCAGGGTTAGAGAAGGGCAGGAAGAAGCGGGGAAAGGAAGGAGAAAAATTCAGAGAATGAAAAAGAAAAACCAGGACGTTGCCGTAGAGCAAAGCTTTGCTGATGGAGCCCAAACTAGGAAGGGTGGCTCAGAGTCCTTTCTGCTTTTGTACTCCCTTCATTTCCAGGATAGCTAAGTGCCAACGGGTGGGCTGTCAAGTCAAGACGCAGCCTGTAAGCCTTCCTTACCTCAGTCCTTCTGAGGAAGTCACCCAAGAACTCATCTTTGCTACCTGGGAAGCCGGCTAGGGACATCTGGATAATGCTATTTGAAAATAAAAACTGGAAGGTGGGGGAGATCATAAGTATTGAATTTCACCAACATCAGATACTTTTTCGAGTCACAGACAGGAGAAATTACTACATTACATGGATTAGTAAGAATATAGTGGTTAAGTGCTAGTGGTAAGGAACCCAACTGCCAAGGCAGGAGACACAAGAGACCTGGGTTCGATCCTTGGGTCAGGAAGATCTCCTGTCCCCTAAAGGAGGGCAAGGCAACCCATTCCAGTATTCTTGCCTGGAGAATCTCATGGACAGAGGGACCTGACGGGCTATAATCCATAGTGTTGCAAAGAATTGGACACAACTGGGTGATTTAACACTCATGCAGCAAGAATACGGAAAATATGAAAAAGTTGCAAACACCATGTAGAAGAACTCCTAAAAATGTATCAAATGGTCTAGGATTTCTCACACTTTTTGCATATCTTCAGTTTCTTTTTCCTTCCAGACCCACACAATGAAATCCCAAGTTTGGGTCAGATCTGCTGCCATCGTGACTGGCTCCTGTATCTCGTCTGCAGAACCCACCACATGATCGTTTACAGCCTCACATCATCTGGGCTGTTGTTGGCACCTTGCCCTTCCGCTAGTTTGGGTTTCAGATCTGCTGTGCCCTGCAGACCCCAGAACTGAGCTTCCTTTGGGCTATTGGAGCACATGTAAAACCAGAGAGGCACTCAGGAGATGACCTCCAGGGACATGCTGCAGTGGATTGGGGTATATTCTTGTCATCATCCAGCACCCAGGACTGGAGGGGGCAGGGTTAGAGAAGGGCAGGAAGAAGCGGGGAAAGGAAGGAGAAAAATTCAGAGAATGAAAAAGAAAAACCAGGACGTTGCCGTAGAGCAAAGCTTTGCTGATGGAGCCCAAACTAGGAAGGGTGGCTCAGAGTCCTTTCTGCTTTTGTACTCCCTTCATTTCCAGGATAGCTAAGTGCCAACGGGTGGGCTGTCAAGTCAAGACGCAGCCTGTAAGCCTTCCTTACCTCAGTCCTTCTGAGGAAGTCACCCAAGAACTCATCTTTGCTACCTGGGAAGCCGGCTAGGGACATCTGGATAATGCTATTTGAAAATAAAAACTGGAAGGTGGGGGAGATCATAAGTATTGAATTTCACCAACATCAGATACTTTTTCGAGTCACAGACAGGAGAAATTACTACATTACATGGATTAGTAAGAATATAGTGGTTAAGTGCTAGTGGTAAGGAACCCAACTGCCAAGGCAGGAGACACAAGAGACCTGGGTTCGATCCTTGGGTCAGGAAGATCTCCTGTCCCCTAAAGGAGGGCAAGGCAACCCATTCCAGTATTCTTGCCTGGAGAATCTCATGGACAGAGGGACCTGACGGGCTATAATCCATAGTGTTGCAAAGAATTGGACACAACTGGGTGATTTAACACTCATGCAGCAAGAATACGGAAAATATGAAAAAGTTGCAAACACCATGTAGAAGAACTCCTAAAAATGTATCAAATGGTCTAGGATTTCTCACACTTTTTGCATATCTTCAGTTTCTTTTTCCTTCCAGACCCACACAATGAAATCCCAAGTTTGGGTCAGATCTGCTGCCATCGTGACTGGCTCCTGTATCTGGTCTGCAGAAACTGTCAATATTCTGCAGCCTGGGGCTGACATGATGCGTAGTTTACAGCCTTCACATCATCTGGGCTGTTGTTGGCACCTTGCCCTTCCTTCGCTGAGCCTTCGTCTCCATTGCTCCCAGGATCTTCCCTGACACAGCCCCACCAGGCTTCTCAGTTCCCCTCCTCGTCCTCCATCTGGCCCGTGGTTTTCCTGCTACCCAGGTAGCCAGGTGAGAACCCAGGGAAGAAGACTTAATCTGACTGCCTTTGTCTCTCTTCATCCACATCTAGTCTGTAAGGTAAGGTCCCTTCTGAAATGGTGGTCCACCCCACAGACAGTCTGAATTCAGGTCCCTGTCCCCTTTGGCTAGATAACTGCAAAAGTAATGACTCCATGATAACACACACAGTGAAGTGATGGAACAGACATATGGACAGTGTGGGGAATGAACAGTGGGTGGGAGGCATAGAGGGAGTAACATGGAAAACTATACTATCATATGTGAAAAAGGTAGCTATTGTCATTGCACTATGGAAATAGGGGATCCTTTAGGGGAGCTGTGCAATGGCCTGGAGGGGTGGGATGGGGGGGACTGCAAGGAGGGTGGAGGAGGAAGGGAGCCAGGGATATACATATAATCCCAGCACTAATCTGGGATTATACATATCTGTAAACAACAAAATCCTGTAAAAGTAAAAAGTAAAATAAAAATAATTATTAAAAAAAAAAAAAGTAATGACTCCAAATTGTTGTTTCTTCCTCTCATCTGATCACTGTCTGGTCACCTCTAGGGCCTTGTCTCACAGCCTTTGTTCACCTTTTCCATGAGTCATGGTTGTAGCAATTAGCTTCCCCTGCAGCACCCCACCCCAGCTAGCCTAAGGCATGCCTGGTGCCTGCTGGATAGCCCTGCAGGATGCCCTTCTCATGGGACCCGGAAAGATGAAGTCTTCACCAGTGAGGGGTGGCTGAGAGCCCCAAAATGCACTAGCCACCACATTAAGATCCTTGTGTAGATTTCGTCTTCATCCCAATTCCTGCCTCTCTTGCCACATCCCTGTTGTGGAGCCTTCCCAAGGAAACCACCTAAATCCACAAGGAAATTGCCTCTATTGGTCAGCAGGTGGATGTGGTGGAGTGTGGAGTGTACCAGGGAGCAGGGTCCATGTTCTGTTAAATGCAAGTGAATGAACAAAGGGCACATTTTTCTCCCGTACATGTCCGGGGGGCTCACATCATCTGGGCTGTTGTTGGCACCTTGCCCTTCCTTCGCTGAGCCTTCGTCTCCATTGCTCCCAGGATCTTCCTGACCAGCCCCACCAGCTTCTCAGTTCCTCCTCGTCCTCCATCTGGCCCGTGGTTTTCCTGCTACCCAGGTAGCCAGGTGAGAACCCAGGAAGAAGCCTTAATCTGACTGCCTTTGTCTCTCTTCATCCACATCTAGTCTGTAAGGTAAGGTCCCTTCTGAAATGGTGGTCCACCCCACAGACAGTCTGAATTCAGGTCCCTGTCCCCTTTGGCTAGATAACTGCAAAAGTAATGACTCCATGATAACACACACAGTGAAGTGATGGAACAGACATATGGACAGTGTGGGGAATGAACAGTGGGTGGGAGGCATAGAGGGAGTAACATGGAAAACTATACTATCATATGTGAAAAAGGTAGCTATTGTCATTGCACTATGGAAATAGGGGATCCTTTAGGGGAGCTGTGCAATGGCCTGGAGGGTGGGATGGGGGGGACTGCAAGGAGGGTGGAGGAGGAAGGGAGCCAGGGATATACATATAATCCCAGCACTAATCTGGGATTATACATATCTGTAAACAACAAAATCCTGTAAAAGTAAAAAGTAAAATAAAAATAATTATTAAAAAAAAAAAAAGTAATGACTCCAAATTGTTGTTTCTTCCTCTCATCTGATCACTGTCTGGTCACCTCTAGGGCCTTGTCTCACAGCCTTTGTTCACCTTTTCCATGAGTCATGGTTGTAGCAATTAGCTTCCCCTGCAGCACCCCACCCCAGCTAGCCTAAGGCATGCCTGGTGCCTGCTGGATAGCCCTGCAGGATGCCCTTCTCATGGGACCCGGAAAGATGAAGTCTTCACCAGTGAGGGGTGGCTGAGAGCCCCAAAATGCACTAGCCACCACATTAAGATCCTTGTGTAGATTTCGTCTTCATCCCAATTCCTGCCTCTCTTGCCACATCCCTGTTGTGGGAGCACTTCCCCAAGGAAACCACCTAAATCCACAAGGAAATTGCCCTCTATTGGTCAGCAGGTGGATGTGGTGGAGTGCGGAGGTGTGCCAGGGAGCAGGGTCCATGTTCTGTTAAATGCAAGTGAATGAACAAAGGGAATATCCTTAGGCACCTGGATTTCTTAATACAGAGAAAAAAGCTCTGAACTGCATGGTTTAACCCATGATATATCCCCTGATGTGTCCATATTTCAGGCTAGTTAATTCCCACATGACAAGGATGTTACACACCTCACAGAGCTGGTTACTTAGCTGGTGCGTATTGGGGTATTTTATGGCAATTTTGCAGGAGCAAAGACGACTTTAAGGAGAAGAAAAACCTAGCTATCCTGTGAATCGACCTCAGCACTAGCTGTTCACTCTCAAAGGTAAGCAGAGTAAGATGAATTAGAAAACGTCCCTGCCTTCCTTTTGCCTCTTTCACCATGAGGAGGTAATCTCTAGATTAGCTGTGTCTGCAACATAGATCTAGAACAGCAGGGGGACCCACCAGGGACCCTTCATCTGGCCGAGTGGAGTTCTCCTGGCAGCATAGATCACATTTTCTAGCTGTGATTGACCCCTCCCCCTCCCAGGCATCCCCCATCCCTCTGGAGATGAGCTCAGCTCCTATCACCAGCCTCGCTTGCTTTCTGAGCCTCCACTCATTTTTCCAACCTGGGGTCTAACTAAAAGGCTTAACAAAAGATAAAGTAATTCATAGATACATGAGACCCTATCCCCTTGACTTTGGTCTTCCCTTTTGGTCTTAAGTGAGGCTGATTTTTCAGATTTGCTAGAAATATAGCTCTTTTTTCCTTCCTCTCATGATGTCTAGTGTCTTTCTCTTATACACTCTCCATTTCGGAACATGTTCTTTCTCCACGTACACCTGTGTTTGGAGCCTCACTGGAGACGTGCCTTTGCAGAAGGCTTGCCAGCAGCTCATACATTGAGGAACAGCATTTTCTTTTTCAAGCTTTTTTTTCTGTTCTGGTTTGCACCTAGGTAAAGGCACATTGGATGGCTGAGCTGTGCCTTAGTACATGCGTGTACTTTTTAAAAATAGCTTTGTATTCTGAGCAGTGTTAAAAATATGTCCCCTAATTTGCTGATGCTCCCCTCATCGGTACACTGTGCTGCTCCTCTCTTTGGAGTGGGGTTGGTCTGTATTAACTAGAGACTCACTTCTAATGAATAGAACATAGTATAAGAGATGCTGGCTGGGGGACCCCCGAAACTGGGACATAAAAGACAGGAGGCTTAGCCTTGCTCTCTGTTGGATCCCTGACTGGCACTGGGTGTGGGAGTGGGTAGGGAAACCTCTCTGGAGACTGACCCTTCTGCCTCTGTCAAGCCTTCTGATGACTACCGCCCGGGGCAGGATCTCTGTGAAAATGTCATGAAAGATTCCAGTCTAGAATCATCCAGTGTGGCTGCTCCCACATTCCTGACTCACAGTACTTATGTGAAATAGTAAACGTTGGTTGCTTTAAGCTGCTAACTTCTTTTAAATGTAGCAATAAATCAAACCCTCTGCTTTCAAGTTACATCCTATGGAGGCTAGAGGTGCTAAGACAATGTCTCCTTGTCATGTCAGCATGGCCACGACCGTTAAAACAGTGACCAAAGTCAGGAGTTATCTAGGAATTCTTACTTTGAGAAACTCCGCTCAAGGACAAATAATAGAACTTGCATTTAAAAGACTGTATACTCTCTTTTATCAAAGAATGTGTAGTAATTTACAACAAAATATGTGCACAGAAGCCATAAGTACAAATAGGAAATAGTAAACCAAACCAAGGGAATGATGATTGTTACCAAAGTCCCTGGTAACAAGCATAAGGACCAACCAATGAGGTTGCAACAGCTGAATCTTAGCCACCATCTGAGCTTCCTGGTAGTCATAAAAGAGGAACTTGGTGAGTTCTGTACTTTTTATTACTGGAAAGAAACAATGCTTTTCCTAGAATCAAAATTTAAAACAAAGTTCTCATGTGGACTTTAATATAAAATACTGATCTAGGTAGAGGATAAGACTCTCAGTCCTTCAGGATATTGTATTAGCAAAATTCATTTAGTTGTTACTTGTCTTCTTTCATAAAAGAGGGAGGAACGAGCCAGAGCTAAGAGTACTATTGAATTATAGAGAGTAAAAGGAATTTCTTTGACCTAATGCTGCCAGACCCTTTTGAAAGTAGCATATAAATGTCTGTAGAATATTTTTGATCTGAGCTGAAGCGCTTGCGTTTCTTTCTCTCTTTTTTTTTTTGCTGATATATATATAGCACGAAAGCACTTCTTGGGCAGCAATTTAAAATATCCCAGTTTATCTCTCTGCTTATATTCCGGATCTTGGTTTCAGTCTGTAAATTCTGTCTGCTATCTTGGCCTTTGCCTGAGAATGTGAATCCTTCAGCACATCCCATCCCATCCCACCAGTTCCTGACCTCTTGCTATCTTCACCAATCTTCCTGGACTTTGTTCAAAGTCCTGCAGCGAGGCCGCACAGGCAATGGAATGCACAGACTGTGGTAGCTGGACTGCGGGAATGGTCCAGGGACCTAATGGGCTGCGTGTGGAAGCTCTCCAAGCGCACTGCTGGGCTGATGCCCTGCGTCTAAGAGTGAGCTGGCTGTGAGCTCTGCGGGGTCCTGCCAAGGTGCACCAGTCCACAGTGGTGAGGCAAACCCCCAGTGCCTGCGGAGCTGCAGGACCGGGGTCAGCACAAGGCATGAAATTGAAGATGTGTCTCTCAGGGTCGAACGAGGGCACCTGTCCTGCCTCACCCTCGTCCCCGTTCAGCTGTAACTGTGCTGGCTGGAAAACGGACTGCACTGGGTGAAGACACAAGCACAAGGTCGGCTTGTAGATTTCAATTTGAGTTAGCTTTCTCCTCCCCTTCTTGTTTTCCTCCTTTTCCATCTCTCCTTCCTCTGTTTTGCAAGCATCTGAGAAGCAGAGCTGGTGTGTGAGTCTGTTTTGTTAAAATGCTGCCTTGTCTGTTTCCTCTGCCTGGAATCCCAGTCCTTCTCCTCTTCGTATAATTAACTCCATTCTGCACATTTTATAAGCTCAGACCTTTTCTGTCCTCTCTTTCTAGGTCAGCTGTTCCTGTCACTGTCTTCCATTGTACCGCGCTGTGTGCTCAGTTGCTGAGTCGTGTCGGACTCTTTGTGACCCCATGGACTGTAGCCCTCCAGAGTCCTCTGTCCATTGGATTTTTCAGGCAAGAACATTGGCGGGGGTTGCCGTTTCCTTCTCCAGGGGATCTTTCCAGCTCAGGAATTGAATTCGTGTCTCCTGCACTGACAGGTGGATTCTTTACCACTGAGCCATCTGAGAAACCTGTCTCTCTCTTTCAATTCCTACTGTGTAAGTTCTTTTAACTTCATTAGTATATTACCTGATTCAATAAATTTTACATTTTTTATATGATGACTTTCCCAAGACTATCTAGTTACCTTTATATTCCCAGAACAGTGCTTAAGACATAGCAGGCATCAATACCACTGGTTGAGTGAATCAGTGAATCATTAAATGAAAAAGTCTAGTTCCATGAATTGTGCCTGGTGTCTGCCAGGGCATCACAGCTTCTGTGGGATGAATATGAATCCTTTGGTCTGCTTAGGATGTGCCCAGGACTGAGGACACCAGATGCTCAGAGGACCAGAGCTGTCCCCAGTGGCAGCAGGGCCAGACTGGCAGACTCATAAAGGAAGAAGAGCCTTCAGATCTTTCTTCAACACGGTGTCCCTCTATTCATTTGCCAGGCATGCCATAACAAAGTCCCGGGGCTGGGTGGCTTAAACACTCACTCTCTCCCTGCGTCTTCACAGGGTCTTCTCTCTGTTACTTTGTCCTCTTCTTAGAAGGAAACCAGTTACACTGGGTTAGGGCTCATCCTAATGGCCTCAGTTAACTTAATTACCTCTTTAAAGACTCTTTCTGCAAGCATAGTTATATTCTAGGGCCCTGGGGTTAGGACTTCATTGTTGAAAAACATATGGATTTTGAGAGGACCCAATTCTGTGGCATAACCACATTTCTACAGCTAAACTTCCACTTACTACCCAGTGTGAGGTAGTTAACCTCACTGTGCCTTTATTTCCTCTTCTGGAGGTACTAAAAGTGCTACCTTATGGTGTGCTGTGAAGATTACATGAGGTGACACCCATGAGGACTTGGGACAGTGGCCAGTACATGTCAGCTGTTATTAGGATTCCTCATTCCTCAGAAAATGGTTGTGGGCAATTGGAGCAGAAGAACTGATCTCAGGCACTATTCACAATAGCCAAGACATGAAAGCAACCTAAATCTTTATCAGTAGAGGAAAGGATAAAGAAGATGTGGTATATATAAGCAATGGAATATTACTCAGCCATTAAAAAGAATATAATGGCATTCTCAGCAACATGGATGAACTTGGAGATTATCACATTTAGTGAAGTAAGTCAGAAAGAGAAAGACAAATGCCATATAATATCAATTATATATAGACTTTAAAAATAATGTAAATGAACTTACTTATAAAACAGAAACAGATTAATAGACACAGAAAATAAGCTTCTGATTATCAGAGGGAAGGAATAAATTAGAAATTTGGGATTAACAGATACACACTACTACTTATAAAATAGTAGTAAATAAATAAATAAATAGTAGTAAATAAATAAATAAATAGTAGTAAATAAAATAGATAAATAAGGATCCACTATATGATGCAGGGAACTATATTCAATTTCTTATAATAACCTATAATAGAAAAGAATCTGAAAAACAATATATATAATATCAACATAATATGTAAAGCTGAATTACTTTGTTGCACACCTGAAACTAACACGGCATTGTAAATCAACTATGTGTGTACACGTGTGTGCTTAGTTTCTCAGTTGTGTCTGACTCTTTACAACCACATGGATTGTAGTCTGCCAGGCTCCTCTGTCCATGGGATTCTCCAGGCAAGAACACAGGAGTGGGTAGCGGTTCCCTTCCCCAGGGGATTTTCCTGACCCAGGTATGGAGGTCTCCTGCATTGGAGGTGGGTTCTTTACCATCTGAGTCACCAGAGAAGACAGTAAATCAACTATTTGTTGCTTTTGTGGAGAAGGAAACCATTTACACTGGGTTAGGGCTCATCCTAATGGCCTCAGTTAACTTAATTACCTCTTTAAAGACTCTTTCTGCAAGCATAGTTATATTCTAGGGCCCTGGGGTTAGGACTTCATTGTTGAAAAACATATGGATTTTGAGAGGACCCAATTCTGTGGCATAACCACATTTCTACAGCTAAACTTCCACTTACTACCCAGTGTGAGGTAGTTAACCTCACTGTGCCTTTATTTCCTCTTCTGGAGGTACTAAAAGTGCTACCTTATGGTGTGCTGTGAAGATTACATGAGGTGACACCCATGAGGACTTGGGACAGTGGCCAGTACATGTCAGCTGTTATTAGGATTCCTCATTCCTCAGAAAATGGTTGTGGGCAATTGGAGCAGAAGAACTGATCTCAGGCACTATTCACAATAGCCAAGACATGAAAGCAACCTAAATCTTTATCAGTAGAGGAAAGGATAAAGAAGATGTGGTATATATAAGCAATGGAATATTACTCAGCCATTAAAAAGAATATAATGGCATTCTCAGCAACATGGATGAACTTGGAGATTATCACATTTAGTGAAGTAAGTCAGAAAGAGAAAGACAAATGCCATATAATATCAATTATATATAGACTTTAAAAATAATGTAAATGAACTTACTTATAAAACAGAAACAGATTAATAGACACAGAAAATAAGCTTCTGATTATCAGAGGGAAGGAATAAATTAGAAATTTGGGATTAACAGATACACACTACTACTTATAAAATAGTAGTAAATAAATAAATAAATAGTAGTAAATAAATAAATAAATAGTAGTAAATAAAATAGATAAATAAGGATCCACTATATGATGCAGGGAACTATATTCAATTTCTTATAATAACCTATAATAGAAAAGAATCTGAAAAACAATATATATAATATCAACATAATATGTAAAGCTGAATTACTTTGTTGCACACCTGAAACTAACACGGCATTGTAAATCAACTATGTGTGTACACGTGTGTGTGCTTAGTTTCTCAGTTGTGTCTGACTCTTTACAACCACATGGATTGTAGTCTGCCAGGCTCCTCTGTCCATGGGATTCTCCAGGCAAGAACACAGGAGTGGGTAGCGGTTCCCTTCCCCAGGGGATTTTCCTGACCCAGGTATGGAGGTCTCCTGCATTGGAGGTGGGTTCTTTACCATCTGAGTCACCAGAGAAGACAGTAAATCAACTATTTGTTGCTTTTGTGGAGTCATTAAATCATGTCTGACTCTTTGCAACCCATGGACTGCACCATGTCAGACTTCTCTGTCCTTCACTATCTCCCAGAGTTTGCTCAAACTCATGTCCATTGAGTCAGTGAGGCCATCAGACCATTTCAACTTCTGTGGTCCCCTTATCCTCCTGCCTTCAATCTTTTCCAGGATCAGGGACTTTTCCAATGATTTGACTCTGCATCACATAACCACAGTATTGGAACTCCAGCCTCAGCATCAGTCCTTCCAATGAATATTCAGGGTTGATTTCCTTTAGGATTGACTGGTTTGATCTCCTTGCTGTTCAAGGGATTCTCAAGAGTCTTCTTCAGCACCACAGTTCAAAAGCATCAGTTCTTCAGTGCTCAGTCTTCTTAATGGTCCATCTCTCACATCTATACATGACTGCTGGAAAAACCATAGCTTTGACTGTATGGACATTATACTTCAAAAAAATTTTTTTAAAAAGAACTGGTCTCTGCCCTCAAGATGCTTACAGAGGGCTTCCCTGGTGGTCCAGTGGGTGGAGAGTCTGCTTTGCAGTGCAAGGGACACTGGTTCGATCCCTGGCCTGGGAGGATCCCACGTGCCGTGGAGCAGCTGGACTGGTGTCTCCAATTGTGAGCCAGTGCTCTGGAGCACATGTGTCCAGAGCCAGTGCTCTGCAACGAGAGAGGCCACTGTGATGGGAGACCCACACAGGCCTAAGAGTAGAGATGGATGAAAATGAATAAATACAAAACCAAGAAAAGAGGTCAAAATTTAAAAAAAAAAAATTTCACTTAAAAAAAAAAGATGCTTACAGAGCCCGTTGAGTGAAGATAAAACTAATCTGTAAAACAACAAGACATTTTCCTTAGCAGATGCTTTCTGGGCCACTGCTGAGGACAGGAAACTTAAGGGAAGGAAAGAACCATGGCACCCAGACTTGTGTCTTGGTCTGGACTCCTCCAGCCCCTCAACTGCAGGGCTCCCAGAAGCATCAGGCTCTGTGGCTTCCCTAGAAGGTTCTGAGGAGAGGAGCTCAGTCCTCTTCAAGCAGGGCACTCTCAGTCTCAGTCCTTGTGGTCCAGCAGGGCACTCTCAGTCCTTGTGGCCACCACACAGCTGTTCATGGAGGGAGGGAGGGATGGCCCTCTCCCCTGGTATCAGAGTCACTCTGTGGGCCAGATCCAGCTCTGCACTCCCTGTGCATCTAGAGTATCTCATATTTTACTTATATGCCCATTTTTTTCTATTTGAACATAAACTCCACAAGGGTAGCTTGTTCATCGGTCTATACACCCCTCCTTACTAGGCACTTACTGGGCATTCACTAAATCTTTATTCTGTGAGTGAATGAACGAAAGAATGAATGAACTGTGAGTTCCTGGCTTTTTGCTGATTGCAACAGCCAGAGATGAATGGCCTTCCCCTTCCAGTGCATTTTCAATCTGACTCCATTACTCTGGAAGTTGGTGGACCTCCCCACAGGATGATTCAAGCCAGATGCAAAGGTGGAAGTTGTCATAATTAACATTTATCTTGCTTAGATGGTTTATAATTATAATCAGCTCATTCAAAAACCCTATAAAGTTCCTTCTTTTGCTCTACTCAATTCTCTCCCTCTCTTTGAGATTACATGGACTGTAGCCTTCCAGGCAACCCATGCCAGTATTCTTGTATTGCCATTCCCTTCTCCAGGGGGATGTTCTCAACTCAGGGATCAAACCCATGTCTTTTGCATCTCCTGCATTGGCAGGCAGATTCTTTACCACTAGCACCATCTGAGAAGCCCCTCCTCTAAAGTGGATACTATTATTATTCCAAGAATGAAAGCATGAAGAGGTTAAATAACCGCTCCCCAACTACACAGCTAGGAATTGACAGATCAAGAAATTGAATTTGGATTGTCCGACTCCCAAGTCCTTACTTTCACTGTCAGCTGGCTTCTCTTTTTGTTTTTGTGGATATTTTAAGCTGTGTCAGGGACTGCTTGCCAGATGGCTTTTTAATCTCTCTCCTGTTGCTTCATTATTAATCTCTAAATTGTTTAGCGGAGAGAGAACTGGTACAGAAAGCAGTCATCTGCATGGGGATGATTCTGGAAGAGGTGCTGACATTTCACGTGGAGTGTGGCCTAGGTCTGGGCAGAGGTGAGACACAGAAACACACTACAACTGGGGGGTGAAATCTTGGAATCCAACTGTGTGGCCACTGCTGTGAGGAGGCTCAAACCAACCTACCCTGAGTTACCAACAATACAAAACTATGAACCAGGGTCAGTCCAATACTTAGCTGGTTGCTTCCTGCTTTGATCTGCTGGGAAAAGGATGGGCAACTCCTTACATTCTTTGCATTTTCTGAAAATCCACATTGTACTGGATTTGGGGAACTCTTTCTGGAAGATGGCAGATGCTTCAGGCAGAGTCCTGCACAGAGCGAAGTCCCGAATCCCGAAGTTTTCCCCAGGGGGGGCTCACTCTTGAGAACACGTCATGCTCAGCTGGGGTGGGCAGTGCCTTGCCCCTTTGTCTGACTGTGAGGAGGAGGACCGGAGAATCTGATGTGCCTCTGGTCGTAGCTGACTCCTAGGAGCCTCTCTGGTCCTTGCATATTCACTGGATGGAGGGGAAGGTGCCCTCAGATGAATAAAATAGGTGGAAACTGAAAATCTGTGAAGCTGATTTATTCTGCCGAGTATAGAGCATTCTGAACTTGCTCCACCCTTCCTATTTTCCATCTGTCTCATTATTCATCCCAGTAATATTTGGGCACTTTGAAAAGAGTGATATTTTAACATGAAGTTATTCCAAGGAGAAGGGAAAATATCCTCATTTGGCATAAAGCAGCCATGCAAATTAGCCTAAATAAAAATGAGACTAAAGGCAACTTAGAATATCATCATACTTTCCCAGACTCCTGCCAGTCACTGCTGTCAGCTGTAGCCTCTTTCCATCCTGGTGACAGTTTGGAGAAGCAGGGGAGGTTGTTCACTCAAACAGAACAGACATCAAAGATCCTTCCCTTCGGCTGTGTTGGATCCACCTCCTTGAAGGCCACATCAGGCACCACAGGGGACTTTCTTGAAGGGTATTCCCATGTTTGGCTCATCATAGACCAGCCTATCATCAAGGACTCTGGTATTCACTGTGTTTTGCTTCTGAGAGACTATTTAGGGTGTGTGTGTGTGTGTGTGTGTGTATGTGTGTGTGTGTGTGTTAAGGGCCAATGTCTACCAGATGACATTAAAAAAACAAAAAGCACAGGAAGTCTTCAGACCATGGTTAACAAATCATTATGCTCCTGCTGCTGATGGCAATGAAGCAGTTTCTTTCTCTTCATCTGTATCTTTCCTTCCTTTACTTCTCTTCTTGCCACTGTGTCTTCATGATTTCTCTCCTTTCTTTTCTTCTGGGTGTGCCTATGTTTGCTCTGGATTGGGGGTCATCCTAGCTTGACGCAATATACAAATCCAGAATGGAGGGTGGATGCTATGGCCAACTGAGGCAATAGATGATCCTCATTATTATTTATTTCCTCAAGTTTTGGCTTAAATGGCTGTGGATACATCTCAAAATCCTTCCCTAAGCCTACGGTATTTTGAAATTGTTCTGAAAGGAGCATGTCAGCCAGCTATATTTATTCCAAGGTCCTATTTCAATCAGACATTAAGACAACTGGGACAACACCCTTATCAGACTTGTCTCATAGAAGTCAGACATGCCACTACATTTATTTCACATCTCTAATTTCAAAGGTCATAAAGCCAGAGGTGGTTAGATACTCTTCAGCAGCTTTGCTTTGTTGGGGGGAATTTGAAATGCTACATGAAATCAACAAGGCTGAGTTCTGAACTTGCTTTTTTAGAAAAAAAAATGTTTTTTTAACTGTCAAGCCCATGATCTTGCAGTCTGTTTTGTTTTAAGAAGTATTTCACTGAACAAGGATGATAAGTGTCGAAGTGCCCACTCTAAAATGTTAGTTTTTCATGCTTAAAATTTTTTGGCTTATATCCATCTCCATGTACACAGAGCAGTGACCCAGAAAAGAAGTGACTTCAAAGGTAGGTGCAAGGAATGGGTAAAGGGTTTCATTTTTGGAAGCACTGGAAGAGGGTATTGGAAGAGGACACTATGAGTCCATTAGGTGGGAGTTTCCGTGTGTCTGGGATGGTTTACTCCCCTGGAAACAGTATAGAACCAGTGTAAAAACCCAGATTTCTGATGGCACAAGAGGTCTGGATCACAGGAAAATGCCAGAGACAATTGCCAGGAAATGACTCTGAGAATAAACAGAATTATCCAAAGGAAATCCACATAAGTGAGTTACAATCCTCTTTCTAGGTTGCAGAAATCAGTGTTCTCTGACCTATGTGTACCTGTGACAGATCCTGGACTAGACTCTCCCAGAGCAACAAGGAGGGCAGATCAATGGTTCTTATTCTTTTCAAGACTATGAGAGATTTGGAGGAGGCTGTTGAAAAGCAAACTCAAAAAACACCACCCAGGAACTTGGATTATACATGCAGTTTAGGAGAGGGTTGCTAGTTCCCCATCTAAAGAAATATCTGAACAAAAAAATAAAAAAACTACCTAATCCTTACCTGGTTGATGTGAAAGAGGAAAACATCTTTTGAAGCACAATAGAAAAAAAAGAAGTTGGGAGACTTAAAGAGAATTAAGTCCTTTTGGGAAATTGAGAAAGCACTAGAAGAGAATTTAAAATGTGAGGATGGCAAAAAAACCTTTTCTCATGAAGAAGTAAAATCTCTACTCTCTGGTACTTAAGTAGCCCATCCCTCGATGAATCAGAACACACCAGGACCAGTGTTTCCCTGGTGGTAGTATAAAAATCTGATTGCCCTTTGCAACATCTATAAACAAACCTAGATGAGTCAGAGAGTTCATGCTTAAAGAAAAAGGTAGGACATTGAGCCCTACTAGAGAATTCTTGACAGGATCAACCACCAGTCTAATCTGATATGGCAATTCCCACGTATTTATTTATTTGTGTTTAAAAACTTTGAGTGTCTTGATAGTCAGCCCCATGGCCCACGCCTATAGCTGAGAATGACAGCCTGAGTGTTGCTACATTCTCAGTCATCAAAGACATACTCCTTTATGCTTAGTATAATCCTCTTAGAATGGTGGAGACAGCCAATGTGATCCTTTAGGAAGAATTTTCTGTCATGGGAGTAGAAGATCAAAGAAATATTCTGGGATTGCTTTTTCTTTTTTTTTGGATTGTGCTTCCTTTGACAGGAAAGTGCATAACACAAAACAAACTTCTTTCATTGACTTATTCACATATTCCTTCATTCAATAAATACTATTAGTTGTTGAATGTGTATGGTGTGCCAGATCTACTTCTCTAGGTCTATCCTTCTCCTTCCTGTTCTGCCCTGGAGACTGGCTTGTGTGCCTTCTGGCTTTTGGTTGGATTCAGCCAGTGAGACATGTGGCAGGAGCTCAGTGGGTAGGGACAGTATGACTGGGGTGCTCATTTTTCCAGCTCCGCACCTGCTGCATCTCTCTACAAAGACCAGTGAATAAGTTTCTCTGTTCACAGCCGTTCATGCCTGAGGGTGGACTGGCTTCCTACTATTGACAGTCTAGGGAATGGCAGTATTCTTGTTGGTTTCCTAAATCTAGCCTACATCTCTGTCAAAACTGTCCCCAGCTGGATGCAGTAACTGAGATGTGATTATCTGTTCACCACCAGTGCTAACCCAAAGTATGACTGCATCTCCAAAAAGCCTGATCTCTACTTCCAGATCCTGCCTTCATAACGGACCACACCCATCCTGTACCTAAAGAGATAGGACACTCCTGTCAATGCCAACTAACTCATTCATTGAGTGGCTACTCTGTCCTAGGCACTGTTCTAGGTCCTGGAGAGACTGGTTGCCTATTGCATTTAGAAAGTAGGAATAAATGATCAAATTCTACTTTTGGTAACAAAAGAAAGAGAAATAACTTTTATACTTAAACCTTAGCAGTAATTCATCATGGTGGTTTCTTCTATTTTCCTCTGATACACATCTAGCACATACCTTCCTGATTTTTTCATTTTAAAGATAGTTTGCTTTGCCTTAATAGATAAATAAAGCAATTATATTTTAAGTGATTGTAGCCAAAGATGTGATTTTACTATAATTCTAGAACAAGGGTTTCTTTTCAAAGGTCTAAAATATCAAAAAGTGACTTTTCAAACCCTCACAATGTAGATTGTGAGATAAATTTAGTATTTTGCCTTATTTATATAACAAGGCTATTCCTGTCTTGCCACCAACTACACTAACGGGCCTTGATTTGCTGAGATGGCTTTTTTTTTTTTAATTTTTAATTTTCCTTTTCACTTATACAGAGTTTTGTTGCTCGCACATATGTATGATCCCGGATCAGTCATATGTATATCCCCGTCATCCCACAAGCTGTCGCACAGCACCCCCGCAGGATCCCCTATTCCCACATCACAATGACTATAACTATCCTCTTCACCTATGATAGTATAGATTTCTGTGTTGCTCCTTGTATGCTTCCCACTCACTGTTCATTCCCCACAATGCCCAGATGTCTGTTCTCTGTGTCTGTTTTTCCATTGCTTCACTGCATGTGTTTTCATTACCATCTTACTAGACTCCATATATATGTGTTGGTATACTACACTTGTCTTTCTCTTTTGGACTTTTTTCACTTTGTATAATAGGTTCTAGATCTATCCACCTCAGTAGGCTTGATTCTTCTGCATTTCTTTTTACAACTGAGAAGTATTCCATTGTATATATGTACCAGAGCTTCTGGATCCATTCATTCGTCAATGGACATCTAGGTTGCTTGCATGTTCTAGCTATTATATAGAGAGCTGCAATGAACATTGGGGTACAGGTGCCTCTTTCAGTTTTGATTTCATCAGGATATAAGCCGAAGAGTGGGATTGCTGGGTCATAGGGTGCTTCTATTTTCAGTTTTTAAAGATATCTCCCTACTGGCTTCCATAGAGGCTGTATCAATTGACATTCCCACCAGCAATGCAAGAGGGTTCCCTTTTCTCCACACCCTCTCCAGCATTTATTGTCTGTTGATTTGTTGATGATGGCCATTCTGACGGGTGTGAGGTGGTATCTCATTGTGGTTTTAATTTCCACTTCTCTAATGATAAGCGAGGTTGAGCATCGTTTCATGTGCTTTTGGGTCATCCGTATGTCCTCTTTGGAGAGGTGTCTCTTTAGATCTTTTTCCCATTTTTTGATTGGGTTGTTCGTTTTTCCTGTGCTGAGTTGTCTGAGTTGCTTGTAGATTTTGGAGATGAATTCTTTGTCTGTTGTTTCATTTGCTATGATTTTCTCCCACTCTGTGGGGTGTCTGTTCAGCTTTTTTGTAATTTCTTTTGCTGTACAAAAGCTTTTAACTTTCATGAGGTCCCACGTGTTCACTTTTCTTTTCAGTTTCACTATTCTAGTAGGTGGGTCAGAGAAGATCATGCTTTGATTGATGTCCTTGAGGGTTTTGCCTATATTCTCCTCTAAGAGTTTGATGATTTCTGGTCTTACATTTAGGTCTTGAATCCATTTTGAGTTGATCTTAGTGTATGGTGTCAGGGAATGGTCCAACTTCATTTTTTGGCATGTAGCTGTCCAATTTTCCCAGCACCACTTGTTGAAGAGGCTGTCTTTGTCCCATTTTATGTGTTCGCCTCCTTTGTCAAAAATAAGGTACCCATAGGTGCGTGGGTTTATCTCTGGGTTCTCAATCTTGTTCCCTTGGTCTATAGTTCTGTTTTTGTGCCAGTACCATACTGTCTTGATGACTGTTGCTTTGTAGTAGAGTCTGAAGTTAGGGAGGCTGGTTCCTCCAGCTCCGTTTTTCTTTCTCAGGATTGCTTTGGCTATTCGAGGTCTTTTGTGTTGCCATATGAACTGTGTTATTTTTTGGTCTAGTTCTGTGAAAAATGTCAATGGAAGTTGCATAGGTATTGCATTGAATCTGTAGATGATATTTGGTAGTATGGTCGTTTTCACAATATTGATTCTTCCGACCCAGGAACATGGAATATCTCTCCATCTGTTTAAGTCTTCTTTAACATCTCTCATGAGTGCCTTGTAATTTTCTGTGTACAATTCTTTTGTTTCTTTGGATAGGTTTATTCCTAGATATTTGATTCTTTTGGTTGCGATGGTGAAGGAGACTGACTCTTTGATTTTGTTTTCTGATTTTTCATTGTTTGTGTATAGGAATGCCAGTGATTTCTGTGTGTTGACTTTGTGTCCCGCGACTTTGCTGAATTCATTGATTAGCTCTAGCAGCTTTGTAATAGAGTCTTTGGGATTTTCTATGTATAATATCATGTCGTCTGCAAAAAGAGAGAGCTTGACTTCTTCCTTTCCAATCTGGATTCATTTGATTTCTTTCTCTTCTCTTATTGCCGTTGCTAGGACTTCCAGGACTATGCTGAATAGTAGTAGTGAAAGTGGACACCCCTGTCTTGTTCCTGATCTTAGAGGGAATGCTTTCAGTTTTTCACCGTTAAGGATAATGTTTGCTGTGGGCTTCTCATAGATGGCTTTCACTTTGTTGAGATAGGTTCCTTCTATGCCCATTTTCTGAAGAATTTTTATCATAAATGGATGTTGTATTTTGTTGAAGGCTTTTTCTGCATCTATTGAGATGATCATGTGGTTTTTGTCTTTCAACTTGTTGATATGGTGTATCACGTTGATTGATTTGCGGATATTGAAGAATCCTTGCATGCCTGGGATGAACCCTACTTGATCGTGATGTATGAGTCTTTTGATGTGTCGTTGAATTCTGTTTGCTAGGATTTTGTTGAGGATCTTGGCATCTAAGTTCATCAGTGAAATTGGCCTATAGTTTTCCTTTTTTGTGTTGCCTTTGCCTGGTTTGGGTATCAGGGTGATGGTGGCCTCATAGAATGTGTTTGGAAGTGTTCCTTCCTGTGCAATTTTTTGGAAGAGTTATAGAAGGACAGGCATTAGCTCTTCTTTAAATGTTTGGTAGAATTAGGCTGTGAAGCCATCTGGCCCTGGGCTTTTATTTTTGGGTAGATTTTTAATCACAAATTCGATTTCTGAGCTTGTGATTGGGTTGTTCAAAGTTTCTGTTTCTTCCTGGTTGAGTCTTGGGAGATTGATCTTCCCGAAGAAACTGTCCATTTCTTCCAGGTTGTCCAGTTTGTTGCCATATAGCTGTTTATAATAGTCTCTTAGGATCCTTTGGATTTCTGCATGATCTGTTGTAATCTCTCCTTTTTCATTTTTTTTTTAAAGATTTATCTATTTATTTATTTAGGATGGGGGTCGGGTTGGGGAAGGAGGGAGCGGGCAGGCCACTTCTGTTGGTCTTTCATTTCTCTATTTTCATCCATCTTTGTTCCTTGGCTCCTGTGGGCCTCCCATCGCGGTGGCGTCTGCCATCGCAGAGCACCAGCTCTGGTCGCATGCACCCCAGAGCTCCGGCTTGGTAATTGGACACATGGATCCAGCCGCTCTGCGGCACGTGGGATCTTCCCAGGCCAGGGATCGAACCAGTGCCCCTTGCACTGCAAGGCGGTGTCCTTACCCACTGGACCACCAGGGGAAGCCCTCCTTTTTCATTTTTGATTTTGTTGATCTGGTTCTTCTTAATGAGCCTAGCCAGTGGTTTGTTGACATTGCTTATCTTTTTGAAGAACCAGCTTTTTGTTTTATTTATCTTTACTATTGTTTCTTTCGTTTCTGTTTCATTTATTTCTGCTCTGATCTTTATGATTTCTTTTCTTCTGCTAACTTTGGGGTGTTTTTGTTCTTCTTTCTCCAATTGTTTTAAGTGTAGGGTTAGGTCGTCTTTTTGATATTTTTCTTGTTTCTTGAGGTAGGACTGTATTGCTATAAACTTCCCTCTTAGAACTGCTTTTGTGGTGTCCCATAGGTTTTGCACTGTCGTGTGTTTATTGTCGTTTTTTTCTGGAAATTTTTTAAATTTCTCCTTTGATTTGCTCGGTAATCAGTTTGTTTTTTAGGAATGTGTTGTTTGATCTCCATGTGTTTGTGTTTTTAGCGGTTTTTTTTCTGTAGTTGATCTCTAGTTTCATTGTATTGTGATCAAAGATAATGGTTGAAATAATTTCAATTGTCTTGAATTCACTGAATTTTGATTTGTAGCCCAAGATGTGGTCAGTCCCCTACTGTAATTGTGTTATTGTCAATTTCTTCTTGTATGTCTGAAAGTGTTTGTCTTATGTATTGGGGTGCTCCTATGTTGGGTGCATAGCTATTTATGATTGTTATGTCTTCCTCTCATATCAATCCCTTGATCATTACATAGTGTCCTGCCTTGTCTCTTCTAATCTTCTTTATTTTGAGATCTATTTTGTCTGATATGAGGATTGCTACTCCAGCTTTCTTTTGATCTCCATTTGCATGGAATATCTTTTTCCATCCTCTCACTTTCAGTCTATGAGTATCTCTAGGTCTGAAGTGAATTTCCTATAGGCAGCATATGTATGGGTCTTTTTTTTGAATCCATTCAGCCAGTCTGTGTCTTTTGGTTGGGGTATTTAGTCCATTTACATTTAAAGTAATTATTGATACAAATGATCCTATTGTCATCTTCTTAGATGTTATGATGGCTTTGATTGGTAGATCTTCTTCTCTTTTACTTGTTGTCTATATATAGCCCTTTAACACTTGTTGTAAGGCTGGTTTGGTGTGACTAAATTCTTTTAACTTTTGCTTATTTGTAAAGTTTTGGATTTCTCTGTTAATTTTGCATGAAATCCTTGCAGTGTAGAGTATTCTTGGTTGCAGATTATTCTTTTTCAGCACTTTAAATGTATCTTGGCATTCCCTTCTGGCATGCAGAGTTTCTATTGAAAGATCAACTGTTAAATGTAATGGGGTTTCCCTTGGATGTCACTAGTTGCTTTTCCCTTGCTGCTTTTAGAATTCTGTTTTCGTGTTTAATTTGTGTTAGCTTAATTAATATGTGTCTTAGTGTGTTTCTTCTCGGGTTTCTTCTGTATGGTACTCTTTGCATTTCTTGGACTTGATTGACTATTTTCTTTCCCACATTGGGGAAATTTTCAAATATAATCTCTTCAAAGAGTTTCTCATATCCTTTCTTTTTTTCTTCTTCTTCTTGAACCCCTATAATTTGAATATTGGTGCATTTGATATTATCCCAGAGATCTTTGAGGCTATCCTCTGCTCTTTTCATTCTTTGAGCTTGATTCTGTTTTTCAGCAGTTACTTCCACCATTCTATCTTCCAGCTCACTTATCCAGTCTTCTGTCTCAGATACTCTGCTATTGATTCATTCTACAGTGTTTTTAAGTTCAGCAATTGAGTTGTTTGTCTCTGCTAGTTGTTTTTTAAGTTCTCGTATTTTTTTATTCAGTGTGTTAGTTATTTCTTGCAATTTCTCTGAAACTCTGTTTTCGGTGTTTTGGATCATTGTTACTATCATTCTTCTGAATTCGCTTTCAGAAAGTTTGTCTAATTCTACTTCATCTATTTGGACTTGTGTGTTTGTAGATTGTTCCTTCACTTGTGTGGTATTTCTCTGCCATTTCATTATTATAATTAATTTTTAAACTATGTTTGGGGTTTCCTTTTCCCAGAGTTTGAGTTACATCTGTCAGTGTTTGTTGTTTGGATGAGGCAGCTTATTATGGGTGATGCTGGAGATTGGGTGACGTCGGGACTTGCATACAAGTGCATGCCTTTGTTGGAGTTCTTTCTGTTTAATGCTCTCTAGTGTTAGATGTTCTCTGATATTGTAGGATTTTGGAGTCAGTGCTCAGTTCCTAAAGCCCCTGGGCTTGTTGCCTGACCAGGGAATGCTGATTTCATGGCTGCTTTGTTATGGCATTAAATGGTATCTATATCTATATCTATATAAATATATATATGAATGAGAAACAGAAGGTATACCTTTGACAAATGGCAATTAAAATATCATGCAAATACTGTCTAGTGTGCTGAATTATACACACAAACATATACAGCTGGATGTCTAGTTGTTTCTTGCTGTTTAATTCTGTTTGGTTTTTAATTTGTGTTAGCTTAATTAATATGTGTCTTAGTGTGTTTCTTCTCGGGTTCTTCTGTATGGTACTCTTTGCATTTCTTGGACTTGATTGACTATTTTCTTTCCCACATTGGGGAAATTTTCAAATATAATCTCTTCAAAGAGTTTCTCATATCCTTTCTTTTTTTCTTCTTCTTCTTGAACCCCTATAATTTGAATATTGGTGCATTTGATATTATCCCAGAGATCTTTGAGGCTATCCTCTGCTCTTTTCATTCTTTGAGCTTGATTCTGTTTTTCAGCAGTTACTTCCACCATTCTATCTTCCAGCTCACTTATCCAGTCTTCTGTCTCAGATACTCTGCTATTGATTCATTCTACAGTGTTTTTAAGTTCAGCAATTGAGTTGTTTGTCTCTGCTAGTTGTTTTTTAAGTTCTCGTATTTTTTTATTCAGTGTGTTAGTTATTTCTTGCAATTTCTCTGAAACTCTGTTTTCGGTGTTTTGGATCATTGTTACTATCATTCTTCTGAATTCGCTTTCAGAAAGTTTGTCTAATTCTACTTCATCTATTTGGACTTGTGTGTTTGTAGATTGTTCCTTCACTTGTGTGGTATTTCTCTGCCATTTCATTATTATAATTAATTTTTAAACTATGTTTGGGGTTTCCTTTTCCCAGAGTTTGAGTTACATCTGTCAGTGTTTGTTGTTTGGATGAGGCAGCTTATTATGGGTGATGCTGGAGATTGGGTGACGTCGGGACTTGCATACAAGTGCATGCCTTTGTTGGAGTTCTTTCTGTTTAATGCTCTCTAGTGTTAGATGTTCTCTGATATTGTAGGATTTTGGAGTCAGTGCTCAGTTCCTAAAGCCCCTGGGCTTGTTGCCTGACCAGGGAATGCTGATTTCATGGCTGCTTTGTTATGGCATTAAATGGTATCTATATCTATATCTATATAAATATATATATGAATGAGAAACAGAAGGTATACCTTTGACAAATGGCAATTAAAATATCATGCAAATACTGTCTAGTGTGCTGAATTATACACACAAACATATACAGCTGTAACATAACCCAAACATTCCAACAAAAAATATACTACAATACGTTAGCATGGCGAATTGAGAAAACCAAGAATGATATCAGTCAGTTAATAACCAAGCTAATTAGAGCACAAATTGAAGAATAATGCTAGAGCAGGGTCCCAGTTGGGGATAAGGCAATGAAAACAAAACAGACTAAGAAATATGGTGGGGGGAGGAAAAAAGAGAAAGGGAAGATAGAAGAGAAATATAGAATAATAATGCAAAGTTAAATATAGGGTGATAAAGATTTGTATGTATTAGAGTTTAGTGCTGTAGGAAAAGAGCACTAGAGAAAGCAAAGAAATAGTTGTAGAGGAAGTAATAGTACATATAAAAAATTTAAAACTTAAAATAGAGATAAGGGCTTCCCTGGTGTCCAGTGAGTAAGGACACCGCCTTGCAGTGCAAGGGGCGCCAGTTCGATCCCTGGCCTTGGAAGATCCCACATGCCACGGAGCGGCTGGACCCATGTGTCCAATTGCCGAGCCAGAGTTCTGGAGCGCATATGCCCAGAGCTGGCGCTCTGCGACAACAGAGGCCACTGCGATGGGAGGTCCACACGGGCCAAAGAACAAAGATGGATGAAACTAGACAAATGAAAGACCAGTGTAAGTGGCGTGCCCACCCCCCTCTCTCCCCACCCCCGCCAAAAGAAAAAATAATAATAACAGAGATAAGTGTATAGACAAATATAGAAAAACAAAGCAAAAGCAAAAACAAACAAAACCCCCACAGAACCATAAAAGGTCAATGTGGAACCAGAAGTATATACCAAAATAAAATGTGTGGTTTAAAAGAAAAAGAAAATGATGTAAACTTCAATATAGTCAGTCTTACTGATAAGATCGGTAGCTTCAATAGAGTTCAGTGGAGGAAGCAAAAAACAAAAAAAAAAGCGGGGGGAGGGGTGTTGCTGAGGGAATGAGGAAAAAAGGGAAAAAAAGAGTGGGAAAAAAAGAAAAGAAAAGAGAAGCAAGAAAAAAGAATAAAAAATAAAATGAAATTAAAAAAATAATCAGTGGAAAATCCAGCACCAGTCAGAACGTGAAAATAGTGAATGTTCTTCCAGCCTTGGAATAATCCATTATACACACAAACATATACAGCTGTAACATAACCCAAACATTCCAACAAAAATATACTACAATACGTTAGCATGGCGAATTGAGAAAACCAAGAATGATATCAGTCAGTTAATAACCAAGCTAATTAGAGCACAAATTGAAGAATAATGCTAGAGCAGGGTCCCAGTTGGGGATAAGGCAATGAAAACAAAACAGACTAAGAAATATGGTGGGGGGAGGAAAAAAGAGAAAGGGAAGATAGAAGAGAAATATAGAATAATAATGCAAAGTTAAATATAGGGTGATAAAGATTTGTATGTATTAGAGTTTAGTGCTGTAGGAAAAGAGCACTAGAGAAAGCAAAGAAATAGTTGTAGAGGAAGTAATAGTACATATAAAAAATTTAAAACTTAAAATAGAGATAAGGGCTTCCCTGGTGTCCAGTGAGTAAGGACACCGCCTTGCAGTGCAAGGGGCGCCAGTTCGATCCCTGGCCTTGGAAGATCCCACATGCCACGGAGCGGCTGGACCCATGTGTCCAATTGCCGAGCCAGAGTTCTGGAGCGCATATGCCCAGAGCTGGCGCTCTGCGACAACAGATGCCACCGCGATGGGAGGCCCACACGGGCCAAAGAACAAAGATGGATGAAACTAGACAAATGAAAGACCAGTGTAAGTGGCGTGCCCACCCCCCTCTCTCCCCACCCCCGCCAAAAGAAAAAATAATAATAACAGAGATAAGTGTATAGACAAATATAGAAAAACAAAGCAAAAGCAAAAACAAACAAAACCCCCACAGAACCATAAAAGGTCAATGTGGAACCAGAAGTATATACCAAAATAAAATGTGTGGTTTAAAAGAAAAAGAAAATGATGTAAACTTCAATATAGTCAGTCTTACTGATAAGATCGGTAGCTTCAATAGAGTTCAGTGGAGGAAGCAAAAAACAAAAAAAAAAGCGGGGGGAGGGGTGTTGCTGAGGGAATGAGGAAAAAAGGGAAAAAAAGAGTGGGAAAAAAAGAAAAGAAAAGAGAAGCAAGAAAAAAGAATAAAAAATAAAATGAAATTAAAAAAATAATCAGTGGAAAATCCAGCACCAGTCAGAACGTGAAAATAGTGAATGTTTATGTTCTTCCATCTCTTGCTGCCTATTCAGGAATTATCAGTCTTTTTCTTGCCTCTGGCAATGGTTGGATCTGAAGGCCTCTTTTACTGTTTGTTTATTTCCGCCTATTCCAGAACTAAAAGGCCTGCCCAAACTGGCCCTGGTAGTTTCTTAATCCTTAATTCAGATCCCTTTTTTGCTGGGTGGAGCTAAATTCCCTGCCTGTAGTTTGACCTGCAGCCAAATTACAGTAGAGAAAATGGCGTCTCTCTCACAAGGGATTTATTCTCACACGCTCTATGAGAAGCACTTCTGCAGTGACCCGGATCCTGCTGCAGGCCACCATCAACTCCCGCCACCGCAGGAGACCTCAGATTACTCAGAGGTGAGTCTGGCTCAGTCTCATGCAGGATCGCTATTCCCCTCTCCCAGATCGCGGTGGGCACAGAGTTTCCAGTCCTACTCGGAGGCTCTATGATCGGGCTAATGGTAGCCTCCTTCAAAGGGAATTGAGTGCCGTCTTTCTGAGGACTGCTCAAGGGCACTTCTAGCTTAAGGGGGCACTTGGACCCTCTAAAGCAGGTCTGGCACAGTTCCTTGTGAGCATCACTGCTCCTTTCCCAGGTCTTGATTTGCAACAGGCTTTGTGTATTTGGCCCACCCAGCCTCTCTGGCGGGTATGAGGTTTGACTTTTAAAAGCGTGATTGCGCCCCTCCTACCTTCTTGTTGCAGCTTCTCCTTTGTTCTTCGATGTGGGTTATCATTTTTGTGATCAGATCCAACCTCCTCCTGTCGATGGTTTTTCCGGATCTCGTTGCAATTCAGATGATTTTGCAGCAGCAATGAGTGCACGTCCTCTACACTGCCATCTTAGCTCCACCTCCCCTGCTGAGATGGTTTTAACCAATTCTTTTGAAAACACACACAAAAAGTTCATGCAATAGCTTTATTAACAAGTTGTATCTATTTAACAAATTTTAAGTTTTATTTTAATTAAGTGGTTCAAGAAAGTTTTTATATATAGTTTGGGTGACATGTTTGTGTATCTTAACCTCATTACCAAAGATTTGGCTTTTGTAATCACTTATTTTATTGTGGAAGGTCAAGACAATTAAAAATAATCAGTGGAAAATCCAGCACCAGTCAGAACGTGAAAATAGTGAATGTTTATGTTCTTCCATCTCTTGCTGCCTATTCAGGAATTATCAGTCTTTTTCTTGCCTCTGGCAATGGTTGGATCTGAAGGCCTCTTTTACTGTTTGTTTATTTCCGCCTATTCCAGAACTAAAAGGCCTGCCCAAACTGGCCCTGGTAGTTTCTTAATCCTTAATTCAGATCCCTTTTTTGCTGGGTGGAGCTAAATTCCCTGCCTGTAGTTTGACCTGCAGCCAAATTACAGTAGAGAAAATGGCGTCTCTCTCACAAGGGATTTATTCTCACACGCTCTATGAGAAGCACTTCTGCAGTGACCCGGATCCTGCTGCAGGCCACCATCAACTCCCGCCACCGCAGGAGACCTCAGATTACTCAGAGGTGAGTCTGGCTCAGTCTCATGCAGGATCGCTATTCTCCTCTCCCAGATCTCGGTGCGCACAGAGTCTCCAGTCCTACTCGGCAGCTCTGTGATCGGGCTAATGGTAGCCTCCTTCAAAGGGAATTGAGTGCCGTCTTTCCGAGGACTGCTCAAGGGCACTTCTAGCTTAAGTGGGCACTTGGACCCTCTAAAGCAGGCCTGGCTCAGTC
Organism: Tragulus kanchil; assembly: GCA_022376925.1. NCBI lineage: Eukaryota > Metazoa > Chordata > Mammalia > Artiodactyla > Tragulidae > Tragulus > Tragulus kanchil. The sequence goes on from JAIOJX010000025.1 coordinate 43,615,517, forward strand.
CCTTGTGGGTGTCACTGCTCCTTTCCCAGGTCTTGATTTGCAACAGGCTTTGCATATTTGGCTCACCCAGCCTCTCTGGCGGGTATGAGGTTTGACTTTTAAAAGCGTGATTGCACCCCTCCTACTGTCTTGTTGCAGCTTCTCCTTTGTTCTTCGACGTGGGGTATCTTTTTTGTGATCGGATCCAGCTTCTCCTGTCGATGGCTTCCCAGGAACTCGTTGCAATTCAGATGATTTTGCAGCAGCAATGAGTGCACGTCCCTCTACACTGCCATCTTAGCTCCACCTCCCCTGCTGAGATGGTTTTAACCAATTCTTTTGAAAACACACACAAAAAGTTCATGCAATAGCTTTATTAACAAGTTGTATCTATTTAACAAATTTTAAGTTTTATTTTAATTAAGTGGTTCAAGAAAGTTTTTATATATAGTTTGGGTGACATGTTTGTGTATCTTAACCTCATTACCAAAGATTTGGCTTTTGTAATCACTTATTTTATTGTGGAAGGTCAAGACAAGTGGTAAGGAAAGAGGGTCTCCAGCAATTAGATCTCAGACTGGAGGAGGGAAACAAGTCCAGAGCTTCAGTCTGAAGAGTTGACGGGCTATTAAAACCATTAACAAGGCTCTACTGCCTCCACTAGGATGGAAAGAATGGCTTTGTAAATGGGAACTGAGTTGAGCATGAACTCTTCAAGGGTATCTACTCTGAAGTTAGAAGAGACAGAAAACGATTCCTGATTTGTTTTCCACGGCTTTAATCACTAAACACCACTCAGTTTAAGTGAGTAACGGCGGCTATGATAGATGCCTTCACATCAAGATCAGATAGGAGCCCTGAAAATCTAAGGTTGAACCCTCCTTCCCTTCTGCCAAGGAAGTCATTCCACATCTCTCAGTCCCTCTTCTCTGACTGATGATGAAATTTAGAGCCGTTCCTACTGCAGCCCACCATTCTCCCTTAGGTGAACCTTGCTTTACACCTAGCATCTGTGTATAAATTACAGGGTAATAATTCTCCTTACTTTCCCAGTGGACCACAGGGATCTCAGTCCTGAAAGGAACTCTGAAATACATGCTTTGTATGGCAGAATAGCTCTTTTGTAATGTAAACAATTATAAACAGAGACAAAAGCTTGCAATCTACCTAAGTGTAGGTTTTTACATATGGGATTTCATTAAAGCAGAGCGTATCTGTAAATGAAAATATTTTAAGCCTCAGCCCTTTGCCCATCATAATGGTCTTTAAAAACCTCATTACAATAAAACCCATTAGTTTGAATAATTAAATTTAAAAATGCTTTCTGCATGCATTAAAATCTCTGATTTTAATAGGAAAAAAGTACAAGTGAATGCCTTGTTTTTAAGCCTCTGTTTCAATCTTGTTTGAAAATGGCGAACAGTATAATGACTTGGCTGATGCAGAAAGTACACTGCAGAGTGTGTGTGTGTTGGGGGTGGGGACACGGAGAAAAGCAGTCTATGCTGGGGAGAGGAGAGACAGGCAGAACCTTAGAGAATGTGGTCAACACGTACAATCTTATTTCAATTTTTACAATTACATAGGTCTTGTCATTCCCAATTGACAGAGATAGTGAAGTCTTGGAAGCGTTATGTAACTTGTCTCATATCACGCAGGTTCTAAGCAGAGGTCAGAATTCAAACTCTCATCTCTGCCTCTCAAATAAAGGCTCTTAACTCCTCTGCCTACTATTCAGTGAAACTTCAATTGTCAGGAATTTTTGACCCACAAGGATGAAATTTCATATGGTTCAACTAAGACTTCTTTATCACACAGAAATCTGAGTAGGGAGAGAGAGAATGGGTCCAAGGTGACTTGAGTCCATTTTGTAGATGAAAGAGCCCAGATCACTGCTGTTGCTCACTGCAGTCCTGATAACTTTGTGACCCTCCCACCTACTTCTGGTTGCATCGGTAACTCTTCGTTTTACTCAAGAATTTTTGTAGGGCACCATCTGTACACCAGGTTCTAGATGAAGTGCTGGAGACACCCACCTGAGTATTATTTTGTCCTTGATCTTGAGAAGTCTGTGTGCATGCTAAGTCACTTCAGTCACGTCTGACTCTTTGTGATCCTATGGACTGTATCCCACCAGGTTCCTCTGCTCTTGGGATTTCCCAGGCAAGAATACTCCAGAAATCCTCAGTTTATTTCTTCTGGAACATTGCCCCAGAAAACAGTGGATGGTGGATTCCTGTCCAGTACACATAGGTTCACGCAGACTTCAGAACACACCTCAGGTATTTTAGACAAACAAATTTAGTTAGTTATTGTGTTTAGTTTGGAGCAGAAAAAAGCTCACCTTAAAGATTCTGAGGATTTTTGTTTGTTGGTTTGATGAAAACAAACCCCTCACTTGTGGCTGGCCCTTAGGACTCAAAACAAACCCTCATTTATCCTGAACACTCAAGTGGGATGTCATAGAGTTAGTAATTATTAATGACAACTAATGGCTGGTGGTTATTGATGACATTTGTGAGAGTAGGATAAAAATAATAATTATAAAATGCAAGATGTCATGAACAAACAGTAATTGCAATAGTGATTGCTATTATAATAATGAATGAGGAAAGTATTTTATGTTATTAAATCAATAAGGATAACAGAAGCCTGCATGTATTCATATATACAATTGTGGGGATGCCAGTTGAAAAGAATACTCACTCTTTCTTTAAAATTGAAGTATAGTTAGTTTACAATATTGTGTGTTTCAAGTGCACAGCAAAGTAATCCATTTATACATATATTATTTTCAGGTCATTTTCCACTATAATTTATTGAACAATATTGAGTATAGTTCACTGTACTATACAGTAGGTTCTTATTTATCTAATTTATAGTAGTACATATCTGTAAATCCCATGCTCCTAATTTATCAGTCCCCACACTTTCCCTTTGGTAGTCATGAGTTTGTTTTCTGTATCTGTGAATCTATTTCTGCTTTGGAATTAAGTTCATTTATGTAATATTTTCAGATTCCACATATAAGTGATAGTCATACAAAGACAAATATAACTTACTTCAATTAATATGATAATCTCTAGGTTCATCCATGTTGCTGCAAACAGCATTTTATTTTCATTATTCATGTGCACCCACCTGAGTATTATTTTGTCCTTGATCTTGAGAAGTCTGTGTGCATGCTAAGTCACTTCAGTCACGTCTGACTCTTTGTGATCCTATGGACTGTATCCCACCAGGTTCCTCTGCTCTTGGGATTTCCCAGGCAAGAATACTCCAGAAATCCTCAGTTTATTTCTTCTGGAACATTGCCCCAGAAAACAGTGGATGGTGGATTCCTGTCCAGTACACATAGGTTCACGCAGACTTCAGAACACACCTCAGGTATTTTAGACAAACAAATTTAGTTAGTTATTGTGTTTAGTTTGGAGCAGAAAAAAAGCTCACCTTAAAGATTCTGAGGGATTTTTTGTTTGTTGGTTTGATGAAAACAAACCCCTCACTTGTGGCTGGCCCTTAGGACTCAAAACAAACCCTCATTTATCCTGAACACTCAAGTGGGATGTCATAGAGTTAGTAATTATTAATGACAACTAATGGCTGGTGGTTATTGATGACATTTGTGAGAGTAGGATAAAAATAATAATTATAAAATGCAAGATGTCATGAACAAACAGTAATTGCAATAGTGATTGCTATTATAATAATGAATGAGGAAAGTATTTTATGTTATTAAATCAATAAGGATAACAGAAGCCTGCATGTATTCATATATACAATTGTGGGGATGCCAGTTGAAAAGAATACTCACTCTTTCTTTAAAATTGAAGTATAGTTAGTTTACAATATTGTGTGTTTCAAGTGCACAGCAAAGTAATCCATTTATACATATATTATTTTCAGGTCATTTTCCACTATAATTTATTGAACAATATTGAGTATAGTTCACTGTACTATACAGTAGGTTCTTATTTATCTAATTTATAGTAGTACATATCTGTAAATCCCATGCTCCTAATTTATCAGTCCCCACACTTTCCCTTTGGTAGTCATGAGTTTGTTTTCTGTATCTGTGAATCTATTTCTGCTTTGGAATTAAGTTCATTTATGTAATATTTTCAGATTCCACATATAAGTGATAGTCATACAAAGACAAATATAACTTACTTCAATTAATATGATAATCTCTAGGTTCATCCATGTTGCTGCAAACAGCATTTTATTCATTTTATGGCTGAGTAATATTCCAATGTGTATACATCACACATCTTTTTCCATCCACCTGTCAATGGCCATTTAGGCTGCTTTCATGTCTTGGCTATTGTACACTGGGATGCACATATCTTTTTGCATTAATTTTCTCCAGATACATGCCCATAAGTGGTATTGCAAGATCATATGGTAATTTTAAGTTTAGTTTTGTAAGGTTAGTAGCTGCAAATTACACTCCCACCAACAGTGCAAGAGGGTTCCTTTTGTCTACACTCTCTCCAACATTTATTATTTGTAGACTTTTGAACAATGGCCGTTCTGACTCATGTGAAGTGATACCTCATTGTATTTTGATTTCCATTTCTCTAATCAGTAGCAATATTGAGCATCTTTTCATGTGCCTGTTGGCCATCTGTATGTCAAGAATAGTCACCGACTAAAGACTTACTATGTGCTAGACACTGTGCCCATGACATAACATACATTATCTCCTTTAATTCACAGCAGCTCTGTAATTAGATATCCTTGGTAGCATGATTATCCTTACTATGTTTATGAGAAAACAGAGGTTTAGAGCAGTTATGCCATTTGACTATGGTAACTTAATAGGTGGTAAATGGCAAAAAGAGAATTTCAATCTGGTGTAGCTAAAGCCAAAGTATTACACTTAAGTATAAACTGGCACACCTAACCAGTATCCTATGGTTACTGAAAATAAACCCCAAAATCAACTGGTATACACTGTTCTCCAGGACAAGCTGACAACAGGTGAGTTGTAAGGGACCCCAAGTACTGATGAGTCATCTTAGACCCAAGGGTCCCAGGTGGCATTAAGATCTGCCCACAGACCAGTGTGGTGAGGACCCCATAGTGACTGCCCTGTAGAACTGCCCAGTGGAGAAAAGAGTATCTCTGTAAAGAGGAGGGACTTGGTTGCTGGGTTGAGGACAAGGCCTCATAAACATGTGCCTCCTTGGGGTGTTCTGATGGGAGCTGTGATCTAAGCCATCTTTTGAGTCTCTCCATATGAACAGTAGCAAGTTCATTGCCCTCCAGTGATCATAACTGGAGGGCTCAGAAAAGCCCTTGTGTTTATATATGTCTGTGTTGCCTTTAGAATGTGAGTGGGGCTGTGACTTCATCGTGACTACTATAAAAAGCAAACTAGAATCCTGTGCTGATTTGCCTGAAAAGTGGTTCTCATAGCTTCTATTGTTTGAGAGAAAGCCATTTTTTCTTATTTGACAAAATGGGTAATAGCACTGTTGGCAAATATTTTATCTAACCTGCGTGTGTGTGTTCAGTTTCGTCCGACTCCTTGCAACTTCATGGACCATAGCCCACTAGGCTCCTCTGTCCGTGGGATTTTCCTGGCAAGAATACTGGAGTGGGTTGCCATTTCCTTCTCCATTATATAACCTGGAGTGACCTGTTTATCAACAAAACTTATCTATTTTGCAATGAATTACAAAAAATCAGAAACCTGACCATCAGCCTATGGCGAGCATGATTTAGTCCTTCATGGTTCCAAAGGTGTGGGAGCTCCTGGTACTTACTCCTAACAGCAACGCTTGTCACTCAGAGGGGAAAATATGGCCATTTGAACACTGAATCTGGGTGTTCGGATAAATGAGCACTCACTGTTGACTTTGAAAAATGATACATAGAAATAAAGAAGAGCTTGAAAAAAATGCTTGAAAATTCACTGTACTGCAGATGAAATGTAAACCTTTTTAGTAAGAGTATGATAGTGTACTTCTTTCCCTTGTGAAAGCATGATTACATTCAACAGCAGACAGGCCTGAACAGGAGTGACATATACTTTAGGGCTTCAGGATCTGGCCCATTATTAGTTGTGCAAACTATTCTGGCTTTCCAGGTGGCCCTAGTGGTAAAGAGCCCGCTTGCCAATGCAGGAGACCAAGAGACATGGGTTCAATTCCTTGGTTGGGAAGATACCCTGGAGGAGGGCATGGCAACCCACTCCAATATTGTTGCCTGGAGACTCCCATGGACAGAGTAGTCTGGTGAGCTACAGTGCATGGGGTCACAAAAAATCAGACATGACTGAAGTAACTTAGCACACACTGTGGTCTGTAGGAGTCATACAGTTGCAGGGTGGAGTTGGAGTTCTTTTCCTTAGGACTGATTTTGAGCAAAGCAAAGGGGATGACCATGATAGCTTTTGGCTGAACCCTAGGAAAGGGGATGCTGGGGCTCTCACACACTCTTTTGCAGAGTGAATTAACTCCTAGAGCCGAATGGGTGAAGGCATCTCCTTCGCTCTCAAGCACAGTTCCTGGAAGGCATAGTGCAGATTCTGAGCAGTCATGAGTGGCTAATGTCAACTTCCTGAATTGCAGGTCAACGTACTCTGGTTGCAAATCTACAACTTACATGAAAAACAAAATTGAAAGACATTGAATGATCAGCATTATGAAACTTGCAATTTTTCCACCTCTTTGCATCCTGGGTTACATTCCGTAGGTTAATATTTCATGAGTGTAATTTCAGCTGGGTGTGTGTACATGTTTAAATAAAACAGTGCTTGAGTAGAACCATGTGAGCTAGCAGCACTCAGGAATGTAGAAATGATTCATGCTGTGGACTTTTCTCTTTTGTGGCGTGAGTGTGTTGCTGTGAATGAAGACCTTCTTGCAGCTGTATAGTGTTTTCTGGCAAAGTTCCTTCTGTCATTTTTTATTCACTGCAACTTTTGAGGTAGGCTGGGTAGGGCCTGTACTTATAAAAAGAAGGATATGATAAAAATAACGAGAACAGAGAGTTTCATAAAATCAGTAAAGCTCAATTATAACCAGGATTCCCCAGTACACAGGGCGGAAATACACTGCAGTGCTCAATCGATAAAATGATAGGCCACATTTGGATAAAGTTCTCATTTACAATTCTCCCACTTATAACAGTTTCATAGATTTTACTGTTCTTTCTCTTATTCATTGCCGGTAGGAACATTTTCATCAAAACTAAGTATTTGGTGCTTAAGAGTTCTCCTGACATTGCTTCTTACTCACCAAATAGAGTCATAATCCTTAGCATGTAACTTCAAAATCCTTTACACAATAACCAATTGCTTCCCCAAAGAGGATTGCGACTTCAGATGGTGAATTAGCTGCTGAAGGAAATTAGCTCTCGAGAAATGAAAGTCCTGTTTCTGTGCGCTTAGAGGCACAGAAAAGAAAAAGCTAGAGGCCATCACACAAATGCCAAAGCATCCTTTATCCTGCCTACAGAATGTCAGGACCAGACAGGTCACTCACAAGGTTACTCTGCCCTCTTATTCTATGCTCAGAGCTGGGAGAGAACATGGGGCACTCACTTCCTGGAAGCTCCTGCCCTTTTCAGCAAACTTGCCTGAGAAGCCATGGCTCTTTAAGACCTCCTTAATTTCTATGATATCCAAACCATTCCATTTACTCTCTCCCTCTAGATTTTTACCCACTAGCTGAATGCTAAAAGATTTTCTGCCTTCTGCACTTGAAAAGGGGGAGAAATCTCATAGGTGAAAGGAAACCAGTACACTTCATTTAGTTTGAAAAAAGAAAACACAGACCGATGCTCTGAAGAACATACACATGATCTACTTGTTTGCCCTCAAGGTTAAATTAGCAAAGATTATGAAAGCAGACCCACAAGAGCATAAAAATGCCATATCAAGTCAGGCGAATCCTCCATCTTGTGCTGCGCTCGATCTTCCTGGGGGCACTACTCAACAGCGGGTGGACGGCTGTGCGGAGGTGAAAGAGCTAGGTGACCAGAGTCGCAGCTCTGAGTCCTGGCAATGCGAATGGATGAACTTGAGCTGATCACTTCCTCTCTCTAAATCCTGCTTTCCTCATTTAGATGAATCCCTTCTACTTCACGGGTTGTTTTGAGAACCAAATCAGACAACGGATGCGAAAGTACTTTGTAAAGACTGGGTTAACATCTTTGCACGAAATGAAGGACAGGTATCTGGCGGAGGGGAGAGGTGAAGGAGTTTCCCAGCATACCCCACGCTGGCACCACGGAGGCCCCGCCCACTGCCCTGCCTCTGCACAGCTTACCCAGAAGTGCCTCCCCACCAGGATTGGCCTAGTCCCTCTAGATGCTTTTATAGCTCCTTGTGCCTGTCCTTGAAATTGTAATTTAGATAGTTATTTCTGCAATCCTTGATTTGATATGTGCCTTTTTCACTAGACTGTAAACTTTTTGAGGGCAGGGACCACTGATGTCTCACTATTAGAACCTGTGTAGCTCAGTGCTGGCACATAGTTGGTGTTTGGGAAGTATTTCTTGAATCAACAGTGGAACACATCAGATTTGTAGTGTCTCAAAACCACATTGTTTTTCTTTTCTGTCTTTAAGCATTCAAAAGCCTTGTTTATTTATATTTAATGTTTGGGCAGTTTTGCATCTAGAAGTGAAATTACTGCTGTTTTAGTATTTACATTTATGTCATTCTATAGTGGCTCTTTAAGACCTCCTTAATTTCTATGATATCCAAACCATTCCATTTACTCTCTCCCTCTAGATTTTTACCCACTAGCTGAATGCTAAAAGATTTTCTGCCTTCTGCACTTGAAAAGGGGGAGAAATCTCATAGGTGAAAGGAAACCAGTACACTTCATTTAGTTTGAAAAAAGAAAACACAGACCGATGCTCTGAAGAACATACACATGATCTACTTGTTTGCCCTCAAGGTTAAATTAGCAAAGATTATGAAAGCAGACCCACAAGAGCATAAAAATGCCATATCAAGTCAGGCGAATCCTCCATCTTGTGCTGCGCTCGATCTTCCTGGGGGCACTACTCAACAGCGGGTGGACGGCTGTGCGGAGGTGAAAGAGCTAGGTGACCAGAGTCGCAGCTCTGAGTCCTGGCAATGCGAATGGATGAACTTGAGCTGATCACTTCCTCTCTCTAAATCCTGCTTTCCTCATTTAGATGAATCCCTTCTACTTCACGGGTTGTTTTGAGAACCAAATCAGACAACGGATGCGAAAGTACTTTGTAAAGACTGGGTTAACATCTTTGCACGAAATGAAGGACAGGTATCTGGCGGAGGGGAGAGGTGAAGGAGTTTCCCAGCATACCCCACGCTGGCACCACGGAGGCCCCGCCCACTGCCCTGCCTCTGCACAGCTTACCCAGAAGTGCCTCCCCACCAGGATTGGCCTAGTCCCTCTAGATGCTTTTATAGCTCCTTGTGCCTGTCCTTGAAATTGTAATTTAGATAGTTATTTCTGCAATCCTTGATTTGATATGTGCCTTTTTCACTAGACTGTAAACTTTTTGAGGGCAGGGACCACTGATGTCTCACTATTAGAACCTGTGTAGCTCAGTGCTGGCACATAGTTGGTGTTTGGGAAGTATTTCTTGAATCAACAGTGGAACACATCAGATTTGTAGTGTCTCAAAACCACATTGTTTTTCTTTTCTGTCTTTAAGCATTCAAAAGCCTTGTTTATTTATATTTAATGTTTGGGCAGTTTTGCATCTAGAAGTGAAATTACTGCTGTTTTAGTATTTACATTTATGTCATACTTGGTGCCCATAAGAAACCTGCTATAGGAAGTAGCACCTTGGTTGTTTGTCTTCAACTTTTTTATGTTTCAGGATGTGCTCCTTTGCATGGCAAAGGTTTCCATGAGCGGTTGGTGAAGGACAGGAAAACCTGGCATGCTGCAGTTCATGGGCTGGCAAAGAGTCAGAAAGGCCTTAGTGACTGAACAACAGCAATAATATTCCCTGGACTGTCTCCTCCTTTCCTTCTGTCCCTTCACGATCACAGACCCTTTGATCACATCCGTGCTTCCGAAAGGTGAAGAATTCCAATCATTTTAGCTTCTTTTCCTACAAAACTACATTTCTTTGATCATTTCAGTTCTTTTCCTCTGAACATTTCCCAGCTCTGTTTAGCTTTCCCAAGGTGAAATCCAACTTTAGCTTAATTCTAGGAAAGTAATATCTTTGCTGATCCCTCACTGTTTGTCTAGTTAAGATAGAAGAGTGGCAGTTGTTTCATACCATGCGGTCTCCCCTCCAGCCCCAAACTCATCCTCACACAGCAAGCTTGGTGGTTGACCTTTCACCCTCTGCTTGTCAAGAAGATCTGGTCATCCTCAGGAGGCCGTCAGCCCTGGCCCTGTCCTCTTGGGCTTTCTTTTGCTTCCAAGAGAAGAACTACATTCTTTCCTAAATCCTACAAATGTCCTTCCTAAACTTATCCTTTCCTTGTCTTATCTCATCCTTTTCTTAGTGAGAATAATTGACATTAGCTGCTATCCCAGACAACAACCTAAAATTCATGAATGAATGTCTCTCATATCTTCTCTTGCTCTTTTCCACTAGACTGTAAACTTTTTGAGGGCAGGGACCACTGATGTCTCACTATTAGAACCTGTGTAGCTCAGTGCTGGCACATAGTTGGTGTTTGGGAAGTATTTCTTGAATCAACAGTGGAACACATCAGATTTGTAGTGTCTCAAAACCACATTGTTTTTCTTTTCTGTCTTTAAGCATTCAAAAGCCTTGTTTATTTATATTTAATGTTTGGGCAGTTTTGCATCTAGAAGTGAAATTACTGCTGTTTTAGTATTTACATTTATGTCATACTTGGTGCCCATAAGAAACCTGCTATAGGAAGTAGCACCTTGGTTGTTTGTCTTCAACTTTTTTATGTTTCAGGATGTGCTCCTTTGCATGGCAAAGGTTTCCATGAGCCGGATTTGGTGAAGGACAGGAAAACCTGGCATGCTGCAGTTCATGGGCTGGCAAAGAGTCAGAAAGGCCTTAGTGACTGAACAACAGCAATAATATTCCCTGGACTGTCTCCTCCTTTCCTTCTGTCCCTTCACGATCACAGACCCTTTGATCACATCCGTGCTTCCGAAAGGTGAAGAATTCCAATCATTTTAGCTTCTTTTCCTACAAAACTACATTTCTTTGATCATTTCAGTTCTTTTCCTCTGAACATTTCCCAGCTCTGTTTAGCTTTCCCAAGGTGAAATCCAACTTTAGCTTAATTCTAGGAAAGTAATATCTTTGCTGATCCCTCACTGTTTGTCTAGTTAAGATAGAAGAGTGGCAGTTGTTTCATACCATGCGGTCTCCCCTCCAGCCCCAAACTCATCCTCACACAGCAAGCTTGGTGGTTGACCTTTCACCCTCTGCTTGTCAAGAAGATCTGGTCATCCTCAGGAGGCCGTCAGCCCTGGCCCTGTCCTCTTGGGCTTTCTTTTGCTTCCAAGAGAAGAACTACATTCTTTCCTAAATCCTACAAATGTCCTTCCTAAACTTATCCTTTCCTTGTCTTATCTCATCCTTTTCTTAGTGAGAATAATTGACATTAGCTGCTATCCCAGACAACAACCTAAATTTCATGAATGAATGTCTCTCAATATCTTCTTCTTGGCTCTTTTGTAACAATGCTTTCTGGAACATGTTGTTCCCAGGGATGCCAAGTGGGGGAATGGGTGATGGAGAGGCTCATCAACCATTACTACTTTTGGCCTATTAGCTTGAACTAACCAAATGAATCATCATTTCAGCAAAATGTTTTAAAATGTTGGGTTTTTTTGTCTTTGCACTCTCTTTAGTTATTGAAGAATAGTTGATTTAGAATATTGTGTTAATATCTGCTACACAACTAAGTGATTCAGTTGCACACATCTATACACCCTTTTTAATATTCTTTTCCATTACAGTTTATCACAGGATATTGAATATGGCTCCCTGTATTACAGAATAGGACCTTGTTGTTTATTCTATATGTAATAGTCTCCACCTGTTAATCCCAAATTTACAATCTATCCCTGCTCCACCTGAACCCCCAACCTTGGCAGCCACAAGTCTGTTCTTTGTGTCTGTGAGCCTGTTCTGTTTGGGGCATAAGTTCACTTGTGTCATATATTAGATTCCATACATAAGTGATATATGTGGTATTTGTATTTCTCTGTCTGATTTATTTCACTTGGTATGATAATCTTTAAGCCCATCTGTGTTGCTGCAAATGGCATAATTCATTCTTTTGATGGCTGAATAGTATTCCAGTGTGTGTGTGTGTGTGTGTGTGTGTGTGTGTGTGTGTGTGACACATTTTTTATCTATTCTTAGATTGATGGACACTTAGGTTGCTTCCATGTCTTAGCTATTGTAAATATTGCTGCTGTGAACACTGGAGTGCATTTTCTTATTAATTTCAATTTTTATCTATAGTTTCTGAAGTGTCTATTATGTGGTATGGTATTATATGCTATACAATTTAATAAATAATAATAAATAATGACAAAAACTAGGGGCTGCCAAAGATGTATGATGAAAAATATTTGAGGATTATTGGTCTAGAGAGTGCCCCAGGCCCAGCCTAGTTGCTGGTCATCCTCAGGAGGCCGTCAGCCCTGGCCCTGTCCTCTTGGGCTTTCTTTTGCTTCCAAGAGAAGAACTACATTCTTTCCTAAATCCTACAAATGTCCTTCCTAAACTTATCCTTTCCTTGTCTTATCTCATCCTTTTCTTAGTGAGAATAATTGACATTAGCTGCTATCCCAGACAACAACCTAAATTTCATGAATGAATGTCTCTCAATATCTTCTTCTTGGCTCTTTTGTAACAATGCTTTCTGGAACATGTTGTTCCCAGGGATGCCAAGTGGGGGAATGGGTGATGGAGAGGCTCATCAACCATTACTACTTTTGGCCTATTAGCTTGAACTAACCAAATGAATCATCATTTCAGCAAAATGTTTTAAAATGTTGGGTTTTTTTTTTGTCTTTGCACTCTCTTTAGTTATTGAAGAATAGTTGATTTAGAATATTGTGTTAATATCTGCTACACAACTAAGTGATTCAGTTGCACACATCTATACACCCTTTTTAATATTCTTTTCCATTACAGTTTATCACAGGATATTGAATATGGCTCCCTGTATTACAGAATAGGACCTTGTTGTTTATTCTATATGTAATAGTCTCCACCTGTTAATCCCAAATTTACAATCTATCCCTGCTCCACCTGAACCCCCAACCTTGGCAGCCACAAGTCTGTTCTTTGTGTCTGTGAGCCTGTTCTGTTTGGGGCATAAGTTCACTTGTGTCATATATTAGATTCCATACATAAGTGATATATGTGGTATTTGTATTTCTCTGTCTGATTTATTTCACTTGGTATGATAATCTTTAAGCCCATCTGTGTTGCTGCAAATGGCATAATTCATTCTTTTGATGGCTGAATAGTATTCCAGTGTGTGTGTGTGTGTGTGTGTGTGTGTGTGTGTGTGTGTGTGACACATTTTTTATCTATTCTTAGATTGATGGACACTTAGGTTGCTTCCATGTCTTAGCTATTGTAAATATTGCTGCTGTGAACACTGGAGTGCATTTTCTTATTAATTTCAATTTTTATCTATAGTTTCTGAAGTGTCTATTATGTGGTATGGTATTATATGCTATACAATTTAATAAATAATAATAAATAATGACAAAAACTAGGGGCTGCCAAAGATGTATGATGAAAAATATTTGAGGATTATTGGTCTAGAGAGTGCCCCAGGCCCAGCCTAGTTGCAGCTCCATGGCCAAGTGTTTTGGTGTCAATATCTTAAAGTCACTCTGAACCCAATAAGTTCAAGGTGGAATACATATTTTTCCACTAAGAGAACTCACTTTTGTCAGCCCATTTTCCCTCAATGATATTCCAATTTCCAAGTTCAAGCCTTTTAAGAGAATTCTGACTTTTCTTCTTTCAAGGCTATTCCCCCCAGTTCAGTTCAGTTCAGTTCAGTCACTCAGTTGTTCCAGCTCTATGTGACCCCAATGGATTGCAGCATGCCAGGATTCCCTATCTTTCACCATCTTTTGGAGTTTGTTCAAACTCATGTCCGTTGACTCAGTGATTCCATCCAACCACCTCATCCTCTGCCATCCCCTTCTCCTTCTGCTTTCTATTTTTCCCAGCATCAGAGTCTTTTCCAATAAGTCTTCTCTTTGCATAAGGTGGCCAAAGTATTGCACGTTCAGGTTCAGTATCAGTCTTTCTAATGAATAGTCAGGGTTGATTTCCTTTAGGATTGACTGGCTTCATCTTCTTGCAGGCCAAGGGACTCTTGAGAGTCTTCTCCAACACCACAGTCAGAAGGCATCAAATGTTTGGTACTCAGCCTTCTTTATGGTCCAACTCTCACATCCATACATGACTACTGGGAAAACCATAGCTTTGACTGTATGGACCTTTGTTGGTAAAGTGATGTCTCTGCTTTTTAATAAATGCTGTCTAGATTCCTCATAGCTTTTCTTCCAAGGAGCAAGTGTCTTTTTATTTCATTGCTCTAGTCACTGTCTGACCCATGATTTTGCAGCCCAAGAAAATAAAATCTGTCACTGTTTCCATTGTTTCCCCATCTGTTTGCCACGAAGTGATGGGACCAGATGCCATGATCTTAGTTTTCTGAATGTTGAGTTTTAGGCCAACTTTTTCACTCTCCTCTATCACCTTCACCAAGCAGCTCTTTAGTTACTGTTGGTTTTCTACCATAAGGGTGGTCATCTGCAAACCTGAGGTTATTGATATTTCTCCTTGCAATCTTGATTCAAATTTGTGCCTCATCCAGTACCCATTTCCATCCAGTACCCATACAGTACTATTCCCCCCAGTACCCATTTATTCTGCAGACTTCTTACTCCTTCATTTCTCTCACTTTTCCTCTTCCTCCAGCACTACCTTCTTCTGGCCTCTCATCACATCTCTCCTTACTTATTATAATGACTTCCCAACAGCTCTTTCCCCTTCCAACCCTTCTCCTTCCCACACTCTCTTACTCCCTTTATATTTCCAGACTGCATGTCCTTCTGCCCCTCCCTCAGTCTTAACTCAAAAATCACAATAGTAAGACTCTCATATCTTTGAATCTGAAGATTCTTGCAAGTCTTGAAGAATTGCAAGACTTTCTATAATCTGAGCGAGCCCTTTCATTGATCTATTTATTGATCAAAAAATATTGATCAAGTATCTCCCTTATTCCACTGTGTTGTCCACTAGCTATACTTTAGTGAATAATAGAACAGCAACACAATTTCTTTTTTATTTTTATTATTTATTTATTTATTCATTTTCATCCATCTTTATTTTGGGGCATGTGTGAGCCTCCCATTGCAGTGGCCTTTCTCGTTGCAGAGCACTGGCCCTGGGTGCATGTGCTCTGGCATGCTGGATCTTAATTGGACACACAGGTCCAGCCACTCTACAGCACATGGGATCTTCCCTCACTAGGGATCAAACTTGTGCCCCCTGCACTGAAAGGCGGGCTCTCTACCCACTGGACTACCAGGGAAGCCCAAAACAATTTATTAAGTGACTGCTATGTGACAAACGCTGTGCTCGTGAATGAGACAACAAAGTCCCTTCTCACAAGGATTCATGCTTTCTATTTGATCTTATATTTGACTTTTCCACCATTTAAATCCTTCAGCTAAAATTCTTTATTCTTTGCAAACATGCTAGATTGATTTTCTAGTTCTAAGCAGGCTCCACCACTCCTTCCCCTGGCCCCCACAGCTGATCTACATATTTGACCACTCTTTAAAATATTACCCATTCCCCATGACCTTTGTGAGATTCTCCCTGACTGCTAATCTCTATTCATTTCTTCCCTCTAAACACCTATACTAGATATGACCATACCATGCACCATCCCATTCTACCCATTCCATTTCCTAGGTTATATGTACACGTAGGATCTTCCCACCTAGCCTGCAAAACTTTGACTGTATGTTTTCATCGTTGTAGTTGTTTGTTGTCACAACACTGCATCTGCTATTGTAGATGCTCCTTAAATATTGTTATAGCAGTCTTGTTAGGGCAGGGGATTATGGGAGGTTTTTCCCAATATATATTCATATTCTCTATAATGTGGGTATATTACTTTCATAATGAAAAAAATGCAAATAAAAACAAATAAAATATTTCTTTGATTCAATTTAATTGAAATCCAGAAATAATTGTTCTCATTAGGTAGCTAGGCCTTGGCAAGTACTAAGGCTAATTTAGACCAGATTGGAAAAATTCAAAAGTGGTTATTAGCAGTCACCAGTTCCTCTTAGTGTAAATTGCTCTTTCTCGATGACAGACCAGATTTTCTGGGGCACAGCTAATTTTGCCCTAGTTCTGGATTTCCTAGAACACCCTCCAGGGTCAGGCAAGAATGGCTGTCAAAAATGCCTAATATCAGGGCTTGCTTATAGCCTGTGAAGCATATACAACCATAGATTCATACAGATTTCTAAAAGTTGTTGGGTGAATCTTGAAGGATTTTTGCTTTCAGATATGCCTCCTATAATGGTAGCCGGGAAAATGAAAGAAACTCAAATTATCAGCAATTGCTGGATTGGGTGCAATGCTGGTTTCTCCCACTGCTATCAGAACAGAGAGGCATGATTTGCATAGGATGATGGATATCCTTGGTTTAACCGGCTAATATTTTAAAGTAACATAAATGGGGGTGACATAAGTGGACCTCCTATAAAATTAGCATCCAGCAGCTGAGCCAGGCAGGTTGGGGTGACAATGTGGAATGAACAGGATCCCTGAAGAATACTTTTCCTTTCCCCAGCCACCAGTTCCCTCCACCTCTTGTCTCTCCCAGTGACTAATTGAGCAGTCCATTTTATTGCTTGGATCACTTATGTCATATCCTTTTATCTCACTCCCAGTTAACTCTCCCTGATCCGTGAAGGGCAGTTTTGATACCTAGTCCTGTTGAAATTTGCTGGATTGGTTCACGTATCATCTACGTGGAGTATGAAATTGCTGGTGTCTCTCCCCACATTGGTTTGCTAAAAAACAGAACGTATTTTTACCCCACCTTTCCAACAAAGAAAATCCACAATATCCCGCTGTTTTGGATGTAGTATAAATACAGGAGACAGAGAAACTTAGGATGGAAAGACGGGCTGTATTTCTGCTTAGATGTTCTTAAAAGAGGGGATTATGGGAGGTTTTTCCCAATATATATTCATATTCTCTATAATGTGGGTATATTACTTTCATAATGAAAAAAATGCAAATAAAAACAAATAAAATATTTCTTTGATTCAATTTAATTGAAATCCAGAAATAATTGTTCTCATTAGGTAGCTAGGCCTTGGCAAGTACTAAGGCTAATTTAGACCAGATTGGAAAAATTCAAAAGTGGTTATTAGCAGTCACCAGTTCCTCTTAGTGTAAATTGCTCTTTCTCATGACAGACCAGATTTTCTGGGGCACAGCTAATTTTGCCCTAGTTCTGGATTTCCTAGAACACCCTCCAGGGTCAGGCAAGAATGGCTGTCAAAAATGCCTAATATCAGGGCTTGCTTATAGCCTGTGAAGCATATACAACCATAGATTCATACAGATTTCTAAAAGTTGTTGGGTGAATCTTGAAGGATTTTTGCTTTCAGATATGCCTCCTATAATGGTAGCCGGGAAAATGAAAGAAACTCAAATTATCAGCAATTGCTGGATTGGGTGCAATGCTGGTTTCTCCCACTGCTATCAGAACAGAGAGGCATGATTTGCATAGGATGATGGATATCCTTGGTTTAACCGGCTAATATTTTAAAGTAACATAAATGGGGGTGACATAAGTGGACCTCCTATAAAATTAGCATCCAGCAGCTGAGCCAGGCAGGTTGGGGTGACAATGTGGAATGAACAGGATCCCTGAAGAATACTTTTCCTTTCCCCAGCCACCAGTTCCCTCCACCTCTTGTCTCTCCCAGTGACTAATTGAGCAGTCCATTTTATTGCTTGGATCACTTATGTCATATCCTTTTATCTCACTCCCAGTTAACTCTCCCTGATCCGTGAAGGGCAGTTTTGATACCTAGTCCTGTTGAAATTTGCTGGATTGGTTCATGTATCATCTACGTGGAGTATGAAATTGCTGGTGTCTCTCCCCACATTGGTTTGCTAAAAAACAGAACGTATTTTTACCCCACCTTTCCAACAAAGAAAATCCACAATATCCCGCTGTTTTGGATGTAGATAATAAATACAGGAGACAGAGAAACTTAGGGGATGGAAAGACGGGCTGTATTTCTGCTTAGATGTTCTTTGCTTTAAGTTCACATTGTAGGGGGACAGGTGAAGGGTTAGGAATTGAAAATTTCTGGATAGTACAAAACAATTGCTCTAAATATTTTATTTCTCTGAAGAGGTATACAATGATCACATTTGGGAGGGAAGCTGTCCCAGATGATAAATGTTCACTCTGTTCCAACTTCCACCTCTTCTTACTTCCACAGAAGAGGAAATGTTAGCCACGTTATACTGTGCAGCTCTGTAAACACCTCTCTGCAGTTAGTTCCAATTGCGAATGAACGATGGTAAGAACAAGGTAATACGGGGAAATTGGACGTCCAAGGATTGATGATTTCAGCATCTTCCCTCGTGACATCTGAGCAAAAGTGCTTCCAGGGAGTGGAGAGGTCTCCAAGTGTGAATCTGATTCAGGATAAAAAAAGCAAGCTGCCAATGGCATCCCCTCTCCCAACAGGGTTACATAAGCACCTTCCCACTTTTTCAAAAATTAGAAACTCTATTGATTTAGTGCTCTTCATGGCTGTGTGTGATTTATGACCCAGAAGTTGTCTGACGGGATTCAGGCAGATTTGTGAGGTTCCAGGCCAAAGACAAAATGAAGAAGTATAACTTTCCTCACTTACAGATAGGCCTCTGAAAATCACCCCTGCCTCTGAGCTCCCCTCTGCTTTGCTTAAGGCTTCCTTTCAATAAATTGTGGGAGAAATTAAATTTCAAATTTGACTACTTTCTTTGCAAATGTTAATCTCTTTGGAACTGAAATATCATGACAGCTGCCGTATTCTGCTTTCTGATGGTCTCTTCAACTCTTTCCAGCTTTCTGGTTGAGATATTTAAGTTTTTGATGTACTATTGTCTATTTCAACTAACATTTATTGAACATCTGTTTCATGCCAGTTCCATGATATATTTACAAAGCTAACAAAAATGAATGTAGTCCTTCCATCAAAGAGCTATCACTATAGTAGTAGATGTATAGCAGAAATGGATAGCTATTCGACAGACTTCATGCAATCCTTCTGTATTGTGGAATGTCACTGTGAGGTCTAGGAGTCATGTGACAGTTTCTAGTTCTAAGTGTGAGCAGAACTATTGGTTCTTTCCAGCCCTGGCACACACACACACATATACACACGTGTGTGTATGTATGTGTGTGTATACCTATATTTCTCTATGTTCGCTTCCTCTGCCATTTGGGAAGAATGAAGATGAGTCCAGGGAAAGCCTTGTGTGTTAGTTGCTCAGTCGTATCTGAATCTTTGTGACCCCATGGACTGTAGCTTGCCAGGTTCCTCTGTCCATGGAATTCTCCAGGCAAAAATACTGGAGTGGGTTTCCATTCCCTTCTTCAGGGGATCTTCCCAATCCAGGAACTCAAACTGGGTCTCCCACATTGCAGGCAGATTCTTTACCACTTGAGCCACCAGGGAAGCCTGCAAGCCTTGGAAACCATAAAAGCTAGAATCCTTGTTGTGGTTTACAAGACCTTACATGATCCACCTCTTCCTTTTCATTTCTTTTTTTTTTTTGGCCTCTTTTATTGGGTTTATATTTATTTATTTTCATACATCTTTATTCTTTGGCCTGTGTGGGCCTCCTATTGCAGTGACCTCTCTTGTTGCAGAGCACCAGCTCTGGGCGCATGTGCTCCAGAGCACTGGCACTTAATTGGACACAGTGGTCCAGCCACTCCGTGGCACTTGGGATCTTCCAGGGCTAGGAATTGAACTGGTGCCCCCTGCACTGCAAGGTGGACTCTTTACCCAATGGACCACCAGGGAAGACCCACCTCTTCCTTTTTTCGACCTTACCTCATGCCATGATCGGGAGAGTTCAGACATTGGATGACTTGTTCATCACGCACCCCCAGCACTTCAGAAATTAAATTTGAAAGCATTTTACAAACCTACTTGATCAATGAATTCTAATTTGAAGAGGATATTGGAGACCAGTAGTCTGTAGGACACATTTTAGAAAATTCTGATCTAGAGAAATTCCTAAACCTTTCTCTGTAATTTAATGTGAAGTCAGACACACATACAAACAGGGGGAAAAACTGTACTTACTCATATCAGGTGCTGGGGATCAAGATGTGTCCTATCACTATAGTAGTAGATGTATAGCAGAAATGGATAGCTATTCGACAGACTTCATGCAATCCTTCTGTATTGTGGAATGTCACTGTGAGGTCTAGGAGTCATGTGACAGTTTCTAGTTCTAAGTGTGAGCAGAACTATTGGTTCTTTCCAGCCCTGGCACACACACACACATATACACACGTGTGTGTATGTATGTGTGTGTATACCTATATTTCTCTATGTTCGCTTCCTCTGCCATTTGGGAAGAATGAAGATGAGTCCAGGGAAAGCCTTGTGTGTTAGTTGCTCAGTCGTATCTGAATCTTTGTGACCCCATGGACTGTAGCTTGCCAGGTTCCTCTGTCCATGGAATTCTCCAGGCAAAAATACTGGAGTGGGTTTCCATTCCCTTCTTCAGGGGATCTTCCCAATCCAGGAACTCAAACTGGGTCTCCCACATTGCAGGCAGATTCTTTACCACTTGAGCCACCAGGGAAGCCTGCAAGCCTTGGAAACCATAAAAGCTAGAATCCTTGTTGTGGTTTACAAGACCTTACATGATCCACCTCTTCCTTTTCATTTCTTTTTTTTTTTTGGCCTCTTTTATTGGGTTTATATTTATTTATTTTCATACATCTTTATTCTTTGGCCTGTGTGGGCCTCCTATTGCAGTGACCTCTCTTGTTGCAGAGCACCAGCTCTGGGCGCATGTGCTCCAGAGCACTGGCACTTAATTGGACACAGTGGTCCAGCCACTCCGTGGCACTTGGGATCTTCCAGGGCTAGGAATTGAACTGGTGCCCCCTGCACTGCAAGGTGGACTCTTTACCCAATGGACCACCAGGGAAGACCCACCTCTTCCTTTTTTCGACCTTACCTCATGCCATGATCGGGAGAGTTCAGACATTGGATGACTTGTTCATCACGCACCCCCAGCACTTCAGAAATTAAATTTGAAAGCATTTTACAAACCTACTTGATCAATGAATTCTAATTTGAAGAGGATATTGGAGACCAGTAGTCTGTAGGACACATTTTAGAAAATTCTGATCTAGAGAAATTCCTAAACCTTTCTCTGTAATTTAATGTGAAGTCAGACACACATACAAACAGGGGGAAAAACTGTACTTCCTCATATCAGGTGCTGGGGATCAAGATGTGTCCTCTGCTGTCATGTGGAACACTTTAAGAACAATCTGACAGTTTTATAAAGTGAAAGAGAAGAGAGAGCTATCTCCATGTCTTCATTGCTTCTCTCCTCAATTGCCAAGATATCGATGAGGAGAGTGTTTGCTAAGTCAAGGAATTCCTACTGGGCTTAGTGGCCAAGTGTCAATAGCACTTAATTGATTTAATCTCTAGTAATTCATCAAAGATCGGACCTGCTGGTTGATTTAGAACTAATTTTGTTATTATCAGTGGCTCTACTATGGTGAAGTTGGTTAGGTTCAACTTTGGCAAAGCCTCGCTCTCATTTTCCACTATCACAGCTTCTCCCCACACACCACAGTAGAAAGGGCTCACCTTCCGCATGTGTCCTTCTGCAGGGAATTTGGCATTTGCTGAGAAGTCAAGTGCATTTCATCATCAACATTATCATCCATCGAGTGTTTGTTGCTCACTTCCTCTAAGGCTCTGCAGGCTGCATGTCTCTACACAGCAACCTTTTGTGATGCTGGCATCTTAAGGTGGAAGAAATGAGGGAACAGGGCAGTTAATCATGCGACTCTCATCTGTTAATAACAAAACAGTGTAAATGGGACGGAATTCATCACTTGTTTTTGAAGACACAGAAGTTAAGCGCTTTGTCTCACCCTACAAATCAAGACACTGTCAAAGCCCAGAATGGACCAGGGAGAATTGACAGGACTCTTTTCAACCCACCAACACTTGCACACTCCACAAAAGTGCTACTTGGCTAAAATACCTCCATGGTGGAAATCAGCAAATGGCAGTTACAGGAAAACCTAAAGCACCCAGAGCGATTGATGAATGCTTGTGGTAAAACTGTGAGAGAGAGTCCAAGCAGAAATGTTCAGTCAACATATTCCAATGGAAAGGCATATTTGATTTGCTAAATTTCATCTCATCCAGCCTATAAAACAAATGAGTGTCATTTAAAGAAAGGGTTTCAAAGTTCTCTAATAGTATAGACTCATTTACTTCTCATTTCCAGGCTTGTTAAATAAGGCAGAATGCCATCTCATCACATCTGAAAGTAGTTTGGGCAAGAACTAGAGAAAAATATTTCCTGGACATGATTTTTTTATATGACTTTTTCTTAAAGTGCCAAGGAACAGAGGGAAATATTTAAAAAGAGTGTATTAGTTGGCCATTGGTCCTCTCCCCTACTCCTAGTTTCTGTCTTACAAGTTTCATACCATGTGGTTTAGGGACTCTCTTAAGAGAGAAATGTAGTCTGAGTTCATGGGCCTCCCGATGTAGGAACTTCAAGTCTCTGAGGTTAGAAAAATACTGACCCTGCCAGATTTGTATTTCAAGCTTCAACCTTGGGACAAATGTCTCATCTGATTCCTTTTATCTGATAAGGTCCCTTCTTTCCTAGATTATTTTTCCAAGTCAAAGTAACTGTTAAAGGCATGGATACATAGGTGAATGTCAAGGACAAGGCTTCATCCTTAGATCGATACCATTAACTTCCACTTTGTCTGAGCATGGAATGCACCATCTTGGAATGCCATTAATGGAATGAACAAGGGTAAATGAGAGAAAAGGGGACTTCCTCCAAAGCCTGCTTGTTATCTTTCAGATTAAGCCCAGATCCCCCAGTGTAGCTGACAATATATACCATAACCTGGCCTTAGTCGATATTTTCACCACATCTTTCATCACTGTCTCGTATAACCCACATAGCTCCAACCTTGTTAATGCGTTAAAAGCTACTGGAATATTCCATGCTCTGTCTTCCCCCTCTGACTTTCACATAGCTGTCTGTAGTTGCTAGGAGTTTCTCAAGGAACATACAAATGTCCTTTCCTCTGGGAAGAAGAGCTAAGGCCTTCCACCTTTGATACCCATGGTGCCTTGAGATGAACTTCTTTATAGCTTAGCCTTTTTATGGAATTCTGTGTCTGCATGTTTCTGTTCCACCATATTGGAAGCTCCTGGAGGGGACTGGGCTTAGTACAATACAGGAGCTCAATAAGTGTTTGCTAAATATAGTATTTGATTATTAAAAATATGACATAAGTGCATTCCCTGAGGATAATGGAATGGAAGTCTTATCTTTCTTGCATAATTTTACCCATGCATCTTAGATGTTGTATATCCTTTGGTGATGAGTCAGAGAGTCTGTTAATGACTCTTTGGAATGATACAATACAGTCTTATAAATTTAACAGAGAAAAAAAGCCTGTTAAAAAACTCATATGGAGCAGGTTGCATGCAGATATTAGCAAATTTGTGCACCATACCAGTGTGATCCCAGTTTTGTTTCTGTCCACCAACCAGAGGTTCTAGGTGAGGAATTCACCAAGAAAAGAGTGATAAAGTAAGCTGATGCTACTGCATACCTTTTTTAAGCTGCAAATATGGAAGAAAGAATGTTCCTCGATGTGTTATTGCATGATTTATAATCCTCTCAGTCCAAAGAAGCAAGTTAAAGTCTAGCAGATGGTTCTCTGAAGCCCTGTAATGCAGTTTGTCTGTAGCTATAGTTACACGTTTTAAGAGTCAGAAACATCTTAGGAAATTGTTATTGAATTGTAGAGCTTCTCCAAGATGTGGAAAGGCTTCTCCACCCAGAAGCACTGGGCAAAGAGAAAGTGTGACTCTGAGGCAACCATCCCCGCCGGCTCTTTTCCTGATGATTATTATCCCAGCCCTTCCCAGCCAGCTCTTGTCTAAAGGAACAAACCACAGAACTAGCCTTGATCTCGTTTGATGGATGAGGCTCCATGTGGAGGAAGGTATTCCCCTAGAATGTATTGATATGTGGCTCAGCGTTAAAGAATCTTCCTGCCATACAGGAGACTCCAGTTCCATCCCTGGGTCAGGAAGATCTTCTGGAGGAGGAAATGGCAGCCCACTTCAGTACTCCTGCTGGGAAAATCCCATGAACAGAGGAACCTGGTGGGCTATAGCCCATAGGGTCTCAAGGAGTCAGACACAACTGAAGGAACTGAGCCTGAGGAGATAGGTTTTTGTTGGTTTTATTCAGTGAAGTGTCCCAGGCCCTGGAACAGGCACTGGCACACAGTAGGCTTATTATAAGTGTTTGCTGAGTGAATGGGGAAATAAAAGATTCTGAGAGTCTGATCTCTTGGGATGCCTCTGTGTGACACTTGTACAATCCCCTGAGTTCCCCCAGCACTGCGGAGTTCTTGTCAGAGGGCCAGTTTCCTTGATCCTGGGCCTGTGTTCTAAAGGATGTGGGGTTACTCCTCTCTCCCCATCCAGTGCTCAGCCTGGTTCTTGCCTAGATTCCCAGTCGAGTTTTGTTTACCTGATGGACATCTATACACCCTTTTTAGCTCCCTGTGAAAGTAGTTTGCTTCTCAAAGGCTGGAAATGGTGGTGTTTGCTTTGTCTATTCGCTGGACTTTCATAGTCTACTGTCCATACCTCTGCTATGCAGGGTAATGGTAAGTCCTTGTCCTCCCTCAGAGCCCCACCTCCCTGTGAGTAAACAGCCCTCCCTCCCCAGTTAGTCCTGAGCTCTAATAAATTCTGAGAGAAAAGAAGAGCCCACTGATGCCCAGCATTGAAGCAAATGAGGTCATCTGAAAGAATTATGGAAGCTTCTATAATTGGATACTTGAGCTGTATGTTTACTTTGGTTGGTATATTTTTTTCTGATTCAGTCCTCCTTGCTTGAAGCATAAAATCTTAAGCCCCAGAAGATTCAACTTCGCCTTCTCAATGGTGTTTTTCAGACAAGAACCGTTGGAGATTACCGAGTGTCAGTTCATCAAAACGAAAGACATGTCTGATTATGATGGCTTTGCTGACAAATAATTAAGATGAATTACTAGCATCTACTTGTCCCAGCTGCCTCATTGGTGTCTGTTTGGAGTTCACATGGGAAGCTCATAGTCCATGTCTCAGCTCTTTAAAAGCAATTTATAACCTAACTCACCATCCTAACTACCTGAGAAGATTTTAATACTAAACCTGTCACCACCCATTATTTTCACTGGGTCCTGATGGTTCTACATTAAAACAGTTTATAAGTAAAAGTTAACAAGGCCTAGAGAGAGTGATTTATATTTCAGTGTGTGAAACAGTCAAGTTCTTTCCCTGGTCAAAGATAGCCTGGAGCTCTCTGTGGACTGAGAGAAGAAAATTATCTCACAAGATGAATGGCTCATGTCTTTGGGCAGGTGGCTGATGTGTGGTGCTGGGCCTGAGGCCCAGACGTCAAGTAAAGCCTGTGAATATAAGGAACAAAGTGCAGCCCTGTTTCCCCCCACCTCTCATCCTTTCTGGCATTACCACCCTCCTGGGTCTACGTCATGTCTCAGGTATTTGGCAGTTTGAAGGAAGCATGAGCTTTTGTCTTATAAAATGCTGATGACTCAGAAAGTATCCTTGATTCACTGAAGCCAGTGGCAAAGCATTACCAAGTTGTCCTGATTGTTGCTGACAAATATGGATGGCTGAGTCAGTGGAGGCAGAAGAGGTATTTGTGAAGGAAACGCGTCTCCCTCCCACCAACACTCCACACTTCAGGGAAGGTAAAACTGCTGCTTTCTTCAACCCTGAACTCCTTCCTCTGTGAGCTGATACCACATTCCCTGAGAAGCTGTCCTAGATGTAAGAGGATGACCACTTCAGCACCAGTTGCCTGAGTTTTCCAGGGCTGCCATAATAAAATACCACAGACTGGGTGGCTTACATAGCAGAAATGCATTTTCTCACAGTTCTAGAGGCTGGGAGTCTGCAGAGAGCAAAATGTCTATAGGTTTGGTTTCTTCTGAGGCCTCTGCCCTTGGTTGGCAGATGGCTGCTTTCTCACCATGGTTCACACTGTCTTCCCTCTGGGTAAGCACACCTCTGGTGTCCTTCCTTGGGTCCACATTTCCTCTTCTTATAAGAACATCAGTTCGGATTGGATTAGGGCCCACACTAGTAGCCTCATTTTAATTTAATCACTTCTTTAAAGGTCCCTTTTCCAAAAACAGCCACATTCTGAAGTAGGGAGGTTAAGCCTTCAAGGCCTTGTGAAATTTTTGCAGGGGAAGGGTGGGGACACAACTCAGACCATAACACAAGTCAACGGCAAAAGCCCTCCAGGTGCAAATCCCTTCTGAGGAAGTACATTGAGATTTCTCTGACTAGTCAGGGCCAAGATAATTCCACTCTGGGGACAAAAGGACAGCTCATCTCACCAAAGGAAATGGAAATGCCCTCATAAGGAAGCTATCAAAGAACCTACAAACAGCTTCACAAAAGGAATTCCTTCCCAAGACACTAACTGTCTTCCTTTGATGCATAATTGATCCAATCTCTCTTTTTTCCCCCCTCTTTTTAAAAAAGAGGACTTGTCCTTTCTTAATTTCTTCAAGTATATCATTAGGGTGATATCTTCTCTTTGCCACACCTACATTCCATTTTCGGTATCCAAATTCTAAATGTGGGGGTTCCCTGGTGGTCCAGTGGATAAGGACACTGCCTTGCAGTGCAAGGAGCACCAGTTTGATCCCTGGCCTGGGAAGATCCCACATGCTGCAGAGCACTTGGACCGATGTGTCCAACTACCAAACCGGAGCTCTGGAGTGCATGCGCCTAGAGCCGGTGCTCTGCAGCAAGAGAGGCCACTGTGATGGGAGGCCCACACAGGCCAAAGAACAAAGATGGAAATAAATGAAAGACCAATAGAAATGGCCAAAAAAAAACAAAAAAAAAAAGTTAAAAAAAAATTTCTAAATGTGACCAGAAACTAATTTAGAGTGTTCCATCTGAGGCTGGTATGGTAGGTATTTCTCCATCCTAGATTTCAAGTTATAAGAAGCTGGTGTGATTGGAGTTGCTTCCCAGATAAGCAGGCCATAATATTTTCACAGTCGCCATGATCACAGACTGAGATAAGAGGCACATGTGCTATTTTTGCTCCCTATTTTTTTACTCTTGGCCTTAAGTACAAGGAGAACCAGTGAAAACCTCACTGCCTGAGCTGCTGCAGCAGACTACAATGCGTACAACCCCTTTCCTTTTTTTCCAGCAGGCTGGGATGTTCCTCCAGGATGGCAGAGATCCTACTGAGGTGATTTGGTGCCGAGGAGATGCTTCTTAATTGTGTTTGCAGCCCAGAGCAGAAAGCATGCCCATTTGAGGTACTTGTATCATTTTTAAATCAAGGCCATCTTTTTCTCAGTGGTAAACGTGAAATGTTTTTAAAGGCCAGACTTAGCATAAAAATCTATTGGTTGCTATGGATACCACTTACCACACAGGACTGTGCTCTGTGTTCAACTGTGTGATTTTTCTCTATTCAAAGGTTCAGCATTGTCAAAAAACAAATTACTTTTTCTGTTGTTTATCTCCAAGTTCATTATGGGGAAGGCAATAAATAAGAAGATATTCACGTATGGAGGAGAGCGATGTGGGGAGTCACTTGGGTGCTATGCCTTCAAATTCAGTATTTTACAATAATTATAGCCAAATTGGCTATTGTTAGGAAATAAAATGCATTTTGATCTTTTGTGTGTGTGTGCATATAAAGTAAAGCAGGTACTTGGAAGTCTGCTCCCAACAAAATTACATGGTAATAAGGCTTTTCACACCTACACAGCACTTAGTAACGAAGCTCTGAAAGAGGGAGATTTAGCTCTGATAGGCTTCAAACTTGGTACCTTAGGCTCCTGGCTTTCCTCTTTATGAGAGAGAATGTAGGTTCAGGACCTTATGATCACTGAATTATTCATACTATCTTTCCACCGTGTATCTCAAGGGTTGAAACCTGTGAGGTTGTTATTATTAAGCGCTCTGGTCCACCCCGCTCCCACCCACCCAGACATCCTCACCACCCTGCGGCTTCAGCGCCCTGCTAATTGGCTTGAATGTTTGCAGTTGGCAACTCCTTCCAGCTCAAAAACGACTCTAATTTAGAGATCTGAGGCTGGTATGGTAGGTATTTCTCCATCCTAGATTTCAAGTTATAAGAAGCTGGTGTGATTGGAGTTGCTTCCCAGATAAGCAGGCCATAATATTTTCACAGTCGCCATGATCACAGACTGAGATAAGAGGCACATGTGCTATTTTTGCTCCCTATTTTTTTACTCTTGGCCTTAAGTACAAGGAGAACCAGTGAAAACCTCACTGCCTGAGCTGCTGCAGCAGACTACAATGCGTACAACCCCTTTCCTTTTTTTCCAGCAGGCTGGGATGTTCCTCCAGGATGGCAGAGATCCTACTGAGGTGATTTGGTGCCGAGGAGATGCTTCTTAATTGTGTTTGCAGCCCAGAGCAGAAAGCATGCCCATTTGAGGTACTTGTATCATTTTTAAATCAAGGCCATCTTTTCTCAGTGGTAAACGTGAAATGTTTTTAAAGGCCAGACTTAGCATAAAAATCTATTGGTTGCTATGGATACCACTTACCACACAGGACTGTGCTCTGTGTTCAACTGTGTGATTTTTCTCTATTCAAAGGTTCAGCATTGTCAAAAAACAAATTACTTTTTCTGTTGTTTATCTCCAAGTTCATTATGGGGAAGGCAATAAATAAGAAGATATTCACGTATGGAGGAGAGCGATGTGGGAGTCACTTGGGTGCTATGCCTTCAAATTCAGTATTTTACAATAATTATAGCCAAATTGGCTATTGTTAGGAAATAAAATGCATTTTGATCTTTTGTGTGTGTGTGCATATAAAGTAAAGCAGGTACTTGGAAGTCTGCTCCCAACAAAATTACATGGTAATAAGGCTTTTCACACCTACACAGCACTTAGTAACGAAGCTCTGAAAGAGGGAGATTTAG
Organism: Tragulus kanchil; assembly: GCA_022376925.1. NCBI lineage: Eukaryota > Metazoa > Chordata > Mammalia > Artiodactyla > Tragulidae > Tragulus > Tragulus kanchil. The sequence goes on from JAIOJX010000025.1 coordinate 43,644,806, forward strand.
CTCTGATAGGCTTCAAACTTGGTACCTTAGGCTCCTGGCTTTCCTCTTTATGAGAGAGAATGTAGGTTCAGGACCTTATGATCACTGAATTATTCATACTATCTTTCCACCGTGTATCTCAAGGGTTGAAACCTGTGAGGTTGTTATTATTAAGCGCTCTGGTCCACCCCGCTCCCACCCCACCCAGACATCCTCACCACCCTGCGGCTTCAGCGCCCTGCTAATTGGCTTGAATGTTTGCAGTTGGCAACTCCTTCCAAGCCCCACCTCTCCTTCTTGTCCCACCTCCTCTCCTCAAGGAAAAGTGGGAAAAAGACGTGACAGAATTAGCAAGAGGGAGTTTCTCACATTACTAGAGGGCATTCAGACATAATTTGGTGTCAGCAAGCTGCCATTGGCTGAAGCCTGTAGTATTTTGCTATAACCCCCAATTAATCAAGGAACGCCCTAAACGTTGACTTGTTACTTATTTCAGATGCTCTCCAGTCACCTCACCAGCACTTTTTAGACTCCTTGATCCTGTCTATTTGCATGACAATGAGGTAATGGGGAAACCTAATGAAGGCATCGGTGTTTGAATGTGCTCCTTGGTGTTGGATGCCTGTAATAATAGCCTGAGGGCAGGTGGAATTCTCTCATGGGTTCACTGGAAAGCAGCACACTGACACCCGCTCATATGCAAATTTTAACTTGTCACCAACCTTCTGCCTGGAGCTGTTGGAGATGTCCAGGCTGCAACGTAATTGTCAAATCGCTGCCTAGAAAAAGCTTGCATGTAAGAAGCTCTGAAATTCATTTACATACTGCAAACATAGACACGAGGCAAAATAAAAGTGAGACTGCCCAAGGGAAGTATCCATGGTATTGATATGTCCCCTACATACGAATGCTCAAGTTGTGAACTTTCAAAGATGTGAATGGGCGTTCGTCTGTCCAATCACTTCAGTTAGTTCACATGTCTGGTGTACATGGTCATGTGCTGTATCCTCTACAAGAGGCTGTGCTTTTGTGTACTTTACTGTACAATACTGTGTGCAGTACATTCATATGGTGTCTTTACTTCAAGCTCAGGATGTCCAGAAGCAAATGTAAAAACAATGGTGATGTAGCTGCTACGGCTAAGAAGTGCCAACAAAAGATGAAGAGAGATGAGAGGAAGAAGGAATGGAGGAACCAAAGAGATCCATGACACAGGAAACGGCAGGGGGATTTTCATTACTGGAGGAGGCACTTGTTAGTTTTTGTGGCACGGGACCCACACATGGTACATGAAGGTTGCAGCAGCCATTTAAGAAGATAAACTCTGCCCCTCAATCCTCACCACCCTGCGGCTTCAGCGCCCTGCTAATTGGCTTGAATGTTTGCAGTTGGCAACTCCTTCCAAGCCCCACCTCTCCTTCTTGTCCCACCTCCTCTCCTCAAGGAAAAGTGGGAAAAAGACGTGACAGAATTAGCAAGAGGGAGTTTCTCACATTACTAGAGGGCATTCAGACATAATTTGGTGTCAGCAAGCTGCCATTGGCTGAAGCCTGTAGTATTTTGCTATAACCCCCAATTAATCAAGGAACGCCCTAAACGTTGACTTGTTACTTATTTCAGATGCTCTCCAGTCACCTCACCAGCACTTTTTAGACTCCTTGATCCTGTCTATTTGCATGACAATGAGGTAATGGGGAAACCTAATGAAGGCATCGGTGTTTGAATGTGCTCCTTGGTGTTGGATGCCTGTAATAATAGCCTGAGGGCAGGTGGAATTCTCTCATGGGTTCACTGGAAAGCAGCACACTGACACCCGCTCATATGCAAATTTTAACTTGTCACCAACCTTCTGCCTGGAGCTGTTGGAGATGTCCAGGCTGCAACGTAATTGTCAAATCGCTGCCTAGAAAAAGCTTGCATGTAAGAAGCTCTGAAATTCATTTACATACTGCAAACATAGACACGAGGCAAAATAAAAGTGAGACTGCCCAAGGGAAGTATCCATGGTATTGATATGTCCCCTACATACGAATGCTCAAGTTGTGAACTTTCAAAGATGTGAATGGGCGTTCGTCTGTCCAATCACTTCAGTTAGTTCACATGTCTGGTGTACATGGTCATGTGCTGTATCCTCTACAAGAGGCTGTGCTTTTGTGTACTTTACTGTACAATACTGTGTGCAGTACATTCATATGGTGTCTTTACTTCAAGCTCAGGATGTCCAGAAGCAAATGTAAAAACAATGGTGATGTAGCTGCTACGGCTAAGAAGTGCCAACAAAAGATGAAGAGAGATGAGAGGAAGAAGGAATGGAGGAACCAAAGAGATCCATGACACAGGAAACGGCAGGGGGATTTTCATTACTGGAGGAGGCACTTGTTAGTTTTTGTGGCACGGGACCCACACATGGTACATGAAGGTTGCAGCAGCCATTTAAGAAGATAAATGGGATTGAATCCAGCAAGGAACCAGCACCTGTGCCATCACCCATCAGGCAGGAGTGAACCCGCAGCTTGCCCTCCATCTCCTATTGCTGACCATCCTTTATGTCTGTCATCTGCCACCCTTCTTGCCTGCTCACTTGATGCCAGCTCCTGTGCACTGGCTGTTGTAGTGTACTTCTATACTTCTCAAGATACTGTACTGTACTTTGAAAAATGTTTTTCTTTATTTTTGTTTGTTCATTTGTTTTCTATATAGTATTTGTGTGAAAAGATTGTAAACCTATTAAAGTACAGGATTTCTCACCAATGTGTTAGTTGGGTACCTAGGATAACGCTCTTGTACCGTAATATCATTGCACACTTGCCTGTGTGGGAAACTTGCTGAGTCCCAACTTGAGTTTCAGGCTCCCCCACAAGAAATAGAGGGGGAGCCCCCAAATTCAGGAGCTGCGCTTGCAGGAAATCAGAAGAGGCAGCTCAGTGAGGACAGGGTGCTGATATCTTTTGCTGATAAATGTATCCTAATGCTTAGAACACTGTCTGACACACAGGAGATGTGTAAGCGATCTTTGCTATGTAGTTAAGCCATAGATAATTCCAAGAGGTAAGTGTGTCAATCACATCTTTCTTGCAAATAATGAACACCATCTCTGGTTAGCCTAAGTAGAGATAGTACTTACAGCAGTGCCAGAGGGAGATGTGAAACATTAGACAGGAATTCGGGCAGTTCCAGGAGTTTAGGTGGCAGAAATTGTTACCAAACCAAACTCAGATCTGCTCACACACATGCAGAAAACCAGACTACTGACACTGAGTTGTGCTGAAGGAGCCTTTAGTCTTTTCATGTATGGTGCTTTTTTACTTACACAATACTGTGCATCAAGGATGTCCAGAAGCAAATGTAAAAACAATGGTGATGTAGCTGCTACGGCTAAGAAGTGCCAACAAAGATGAAGAGATGAGAGGAAGAAGGAATGGAGGAACCAAAGAGATCCATGACACAGGAAACGGCAGGGGGATTTTCATTACTGGAGGAGGCACTTGTTAGTTTTTGTGGCACGGGACCCACACATGGTACATGAAGGTTGCAGCAGCCATTTAAGAAGATAAATGGGATTGAATCCAGCAAGGAACCAGCACCTGTGCCATCACCCATCAGGCAGGAGTGAACCCGCAGCTTGCCCTCCATCTCCTATTGCTGACCATCCTTTATGTCTGTCATCTGCCACCCTTCTTGCCTGCTCACTTGATGCCAGCTCCTGTGCACTGGCTGTTGTAGTGTACTTCTATACTTCTCAAGATACTGTACTGTACTTTGAAAAATGTTTTTCTTTATTTTTGTTTGTTCATTTGTTTTCTATATAGTATTTGTGTGAAAAGATTGTAAACCTATTAAAGTACAGGATTTCTCACCAATGTGTTAGTTGGGTACCTAGGATAACGCTCTTGTACCGTAATATCATTGCACACTTGCCTGTGTGGGAAACTTGCTGAGTCCCAACTGGAGTTTCAGGCTCCCCCACAAGAAATAGAGGGGGAGCCCCCAAATTCAGGAGCTGCGCTTGCAGGAAATCAGAAGAGGCAGCTCAGTGAGGACAGGGTGCTGATATCTTTTGCTGATAAATGTATCCTAATGCTTAGAACACTGTCTGACACACAGGAGATGTGTAAGCGATCTTTGCTATGTAGTTAAGCCATAGATAATTCCAAGAGGTAAGTGTGTCAATCACATCTTTCTTGCAAATAATGAACACCATCTCTGGTTAGCCTAAGTAGAGATAGTACTTACAGCAGTGCCAGAGGGAGATGTGAAACATTAGACAGGAATTCGGGCAGTTCCAGGAGTTTAGGTGGCAGAAATTGTTACCAAACCAAACTCAGATCTGCTCACACACATGCAGAAAACCAGACTACTGACACTGAGTTGTGCTGAAGGAAAGCACAGCACTTATTGTAAAGGTGACATAAAAGGGAATGGGGGCTCATGTTCTAAAACCCCAAGCTCTCCAAAGACTTCATCAAGGCAATTTTAAAGGACAGTTGAGGGAGCAGGGTCGCAGAGTATGTGATCTGCTCATGCACAATTCCCTGATTGGTTGGTGGTGAGGTAACAGGGTCATTAACATTATGAATTTTCAGGTGCCAGTGGGTCTGTGGGCACATGATCATCCAGTAGTTAATTTCTTCCGTTTCATGATACTTTTAGCATCTGTAAAACAACTGAGGAAGTGTGCATCAGATTCTGCTATATGGGTACTTCAGAAAGAAGTGTAGGGACTTCCTTGGTGGTCCAGTGGCTAAGGCTTTGTACTGCCGATGCAGGGGTCCTAGGTTTGATCCCTGATCAGGAATTAGATCCCATTTACCACAACTAAGAGTTCTCATGTCACAACAAAGATAGAAGATCCTGACTGCCACAACGGAGACCCAGTGCAGTCAAATAAATAAATATTTTTAAAAAACAGCTATAGCAGAGATTATGCAGAAGAGGGTCTGTCCTGGAAAGGCCCCATAGGGTCTTGCTTGGTTACAAAAGCAATGGAAGATTTCTGCCACTGGGATGGATTGGACCCAGCTATCTGCATGATTCTTGCTATTCTGGTCAATATTAAATGTTCCCTATGCTTGAGGGAAAGTGTCCTTTACCAAGATTGGTTTATGTGCTCACCTTTTGGCTAGAGTAATGGCTGAAACACATGGAGCCTGGCTAGCAACTACAAGTCCCAGTTTCCCTTGCAGCCAAGTGTAGCCAAATTTGCTCCAATGGAATATGATTCCACATGACATGTAGCCACTCACGGGGCCATACTCTCCAGGCTCCATTTCCTTTCTGTTGGGTGGACATGGCAAAGACAGGGTAAGCCTTGGAAACCACACAATGAAGGTGGCACATCTGCCTTGCTGGCTTAGGTCCCTGAATGATGAAGGAGCAGAGTTTGACTACCAGCTCTGGATTGTTATGTGAGATAGAACTAACTTTCCATCTTGCTTGAGGTTTGAGACGTTACACTTGACGTCTCTGTTATGGCTCATAAAGTTTACACTTTATTATTGGGGAAGCAGCATCCTCTCCAAAGCAATCTGTAAGGTCAGTTTGGATGGCATCACTGAGTTGATGGACATGAGTCTGAGCAAGCTCCGGGAGATGGTGAAGGAACCCAGTTAAATTGGAATTTTCAGGGGAGCAGGGTGCAGAGTATGTGATCTTATGAATTGTTGGTGTTCAGGGTCATTAACATTATGAATTTTCAGGTGCCAGTGGGTCTGTGGCCACATGATCATCCAGTAGTTAATTTCTTCCGTTTCATGATACTTTTAGCATCTGTAAAACAACTGAGGAAGTGTGCATCAGATTCTGCTATATGGGTACTTCAGAAAGAAGTGTAGGGACTTCCTTGGTGGTCCAGTGGCTAAGGCTTTGTACTGCCGATGCAGGGGTCCTAGGTTTGATCCCTGATCAGGAATTAGATCCCATTTACCACAACTAAGAGTTCTCATGTCACAACAAAGATAGAAGATCCTGACTGCCACAACTAAGACCCAGTGCAGTCAAATAAATAAATATTTTTTAAAAAGCAGCTATAGCAGAGATTATGCAGAAGAGGGTCTGTCCTGGAAAGGCCCCATAGGGTCTTGCTTGGTTACAAAAGCAATGGAAGATTTCTGCCACTGGGATGGATTGGACCCAGCTATCTGCATGATTCTTGCTATTCTGGTCAATATTAAATGTTCCCTATGCTTGAGGGAAAGTGTCCTTTACCAAGATTGGTTTATGTGCTCACCTTTTGGCTAGAGTAATGGCTGAAACACATGGAGCCTGGCTAGCAACTACAAGTCCCAGTTTCCCTTGCAGCCAAGTGTAGCCAAATTTGCTCCAATGGAATATGATTCCACATGACATGTAGCCACTCACGGGGCCATACTCTCCAGGCTCCATTTCCTTTCTGTTGGGTGGACATGGCAAAGACAGGGTAAGCCTTGGAAACCACACAATGAAGGTGGCACATCTGCCTTGCTGGCTTAGGTCCCTGAATGATGAAGGAGCAGAGTTTGACTACCAGCTCTGGATTGTTATGTGAGATAGAACTAACTTTCCATCTTGCTTGAGGTTTGAGACGTTACACTTGACGTCTCTGTTATGGCTCATAAAGTTTACACTTTATTATTGGGGAAGCAGCATCCTCTCCAAAGCAATCTGTAAGGTCAGTTTGGATGGCATCACTGAGTTGATGGACATGAGTCTGAGCAAGCTCCGGGAGATGGTGAAGGACATAGAAGACTGGCATGCTGCAGTCCATGGGATCACAAACAGTTGGGTGCAACTGAGTGACTGAACTGAACTGAAGGTCAGTTTCATCAGGAGCAGAGGTGGTCACATGCCCATTGTGATTATTGCTATTATTGGTATAATGATCATCGTGCAGAAGCTACAGTCAGAACAAGTATTCACAGCTGGTGCATACATGCTGGACTGTCTGGTTTGAAATTCCTAACCAGGAAGTGCCTCTTTGTTTTTTCCTCAAGCCCATGACTTCCTTCAAGTGAGCAACACTCCTCCACTTGCTGAATGCCAGTCATAGAATTCTCAGTTGAAAGACCTGGTGAATTCAATCACAACCCACTGTAAAAGGGAAAGGACTGAAGTTTTGTGCCTGCCATCTTATCCCTGTGGCTTCACCGCTTGAGAAACAGACTGATCTCTAACGTTAATTAGCACAGGCCCAGCCTCAACAAGCACCTTTTTGTAGTAACAACCCATAATGAGAAACCGTCACCAGCGAAGTAAACAACTCATTAGTCTGGGGAGAGAATGGTCAGCAGAGGCTGGGCTCCTAATTGTATTTTTATTTTGTGATTTATTTTCAATCAACCAGCAAGTACATATTGACCGCTTACTATGTGCCCATCATTGCTTTCATTTTGAGTAGAAAAATGTATTGTTTTCAACATGAGTAATGACGTTAGTGTTTAATAAAGAAGAGTTACTGGATTTTCTTCCTAGTTAGAACACACACAACAAACACATTTTAATTCTTGCTGTGTTATTAAGGATAACTTTCCAATTCCTTATTGGACATCCAAAGGAAAGTGAGATTTATTTAAAATAATCCTTTCTAGAATAAACTCTTTTTTTCTGAAACATGCATATTTGATTGGTGAAGCCTTAGTTCTTTTCTCATTTTTCCATTTGCTTGTATCCCATTCCTCAGTCAATCTCTCCACCCACACTCAGACACTACACAGATTTGAGGCCTTTCCTCATTAACTGGGCAGGTGGTTTCACCAGCACAGAGTTCTCTTCAAAATAGGGAGTTGGACTCACTGACTACTCTGTTCACTTCCATTCACTCTGCAAATTTTTGGGTATGTCTTGCACACTTTGCCCAAGTACCCAGCTCTGATTCGCCCAGCTCTGATCATTAGTGTCTGATCACAGCATCTTCTGATCTTGTCCAACCTTTAGATATGTAGATGTAGATGGCTACATTGTCTTGCTGGCCCCCAAAGGAAGTAGCTTGCTCTCCTTCCTCCAAAGAAATGGACAGATTACTTCAATGCCCCAGCATCCCATTGGCAAGGTTGAATTCTGATCAGAGGAAGCAAGCCAGCCCTTTGGTGTAAGGAAAACCTTTGAAGGAGATTTCCTTATGTAGAAAAGTATTCAACCCTATTTATGGAGAGGTCAAAACAAAAGACATTGTGGGTCTTTTGTATACTGTAAAGGAATGGGTCTATAAAGGGTGGAGCTACCATAGTCAGAATAGGAAATCTACGCCAGAAATGTCTTCAATGACAGAACTCTTTCATCTCTCTGCTGTCCAACACAGTGATCACAAGCCACAAGTAGCTATTGAACACTTTAAATTTTATCTAATATTAATTTATTTACATATAAATGGTCACATATATGGCTAGTGGTCACCCTATGGGATGGCATCAGTCTAGATGAAAAAGTCTTAGCAAAATCAAGTTGAAATCTTAGAAGAGAACAGCCAGTGAGCAATCATCTGTGGTGAAGCTGGCTGAAGGCCTTTGGTTTTCTGTCCTGTGTTGTGATAGTCTACCACACAGGGTTGCTTGGGGCAGAGGAGGACAGTGGATTATGAGACAACAGAAGAGGAAACAGAAGGTTGGTGCAGCAGACAGGAGGGTGAACAAGGAGACTCAGGCTGACATCTCTCCCCTCATCTGGTGTCTGGTTCTGCCTCATTTCTCCAGGCTCCTGATGCTTGTGAGGCGCCTGTGACCCATCACTGTCCTTGGCTCTTCTGGGACCAGGTGGGGCTGGGAAGGGAGCCAACACTCTCAGCCCACAGGCAACAAGGACTGGATGGGGAAATCAAAACAGCATTAACTGGGCAGGTGGTTTCACCAGCACAGAGTTCTCTTCAAAATAGGGAGTTGGACTCACTGACTACTCTGTTCACTTCCATTCACTCTGCAAATTTTTGGGTATGTCTTGCACACTTTGCCCAAGTACCCAGCTCTGATTCGCCCAGCTCTGATCATTAGTGTCTGATCACAGCATCTTCTGATCTTGTCCAACCTTTAGATATGTAGATGTAGATGGCTACATTGTCTTGCTGGCCCCCAAAGGAAGTAGCTTGCTCTCCTTCCTCCAAAGAAATGGACAGATTACTTCAATGCCCCAGCATCCCATTGGCAAGGTTGAATTCTGATCAGAGGAAGCAAGCCAGCCCTTTGGTGTAAGGAAAACCTTTGAAGGAGATTTCCTTATGTAGAAAAGTATTCAACCCTATTTATGGAGAGGTCAAAACAAAAAGACATTGTGGGTCTTTTGTATACTGTAAAGGAATGGGTCTATAAAGGGTGGAGCTACCATAGTCAGAATAGGAAATCTACGCCAGAAATGTCTTCAATGACAGAACTCTTTCATCTCTCTGCTGTCCAACACAGTGATCACAAGCCACAAGTAGCTATTGAACACTTTAAATTTTATCTAATATTAATTTATTTACATATAAATGGTCACATATATGGCTAGTGGTCACCCTATGGGATGGCATCAGTCTAGATGAAAAAGTCTTAGCAAAATCAAGTTGAAATCTTAGAAGAGAACAGCCAGTGAGCAATCATCTGTGGTGAAGCTGGCTGAAGGCCTTTGGTTTTCTGTCCTGTGTTGTGATAGTCTACCACACAGGGTTGCTTGGGGCAGAGGAGGACAGTGGATTATGAGACAACAGAAGAGGAAACAGAAGGTTGGTGCAGCAGACAGGAGGGTGAACAAGGAGACTCAGGCTGACATCTCTCCCCTCATCTGGTGTCTGGTTCTGCCTCATTTCTCCAGGCTCCTGATGCTTGTGAGGCGCCTGTGACCCATCACTGTCCTTGGCTCTTCTGGGACCAGGTGGGGCTGGGAAGGGAGCCAACACTCTCAGCAGCCCACAGGCAACAAGGACTGGATGGGGAAATTAGAGGCAGAGTTTGATATGCTTTTTTACCCTTAGCCCTAGGACCCCTGCTTCCAGCTGGCCTGGTGCTGTCTGAATATGGAAGACAGCAGAAGAATGCAAGACTGCAGAAAACACTATCTTCACTCTGCTGTCTGGCCTTCTGTTTTAGCACAGATCTTGAGAGGACCCCAGAGGTGAGACTCTGGGGGTTCGCCTTCCAATCTTGCCAGTGTAGGCAAACAAAATTTGCCACCCCAGTCGTTCTCTTTGGCATGAAGATTATTTTCAGTTGAAAATAACCAAGGCTTCAGAGATTGGAAGAAACTTGACATTCCTCAAGCTGTCCAAATAACGGAGATAAAGGGCCTGTCCTAGGAAAGAAGCTAACATCGTAGGTCTGTATACTGTGAATGATAGCAAAATCTGTTTGTTTAAGCTCTTCTCTGAGTCCCATTGTCTCTTCAGGCCCAGCAGACACTTATTTACCAAACGTTTGCCTGTACCCACTACCCAACATCCTCTTTTGTCTAAAGTTGAAGATGATATTTAAGGTGAGGGTTTTGGCCATTTGGGCGTTACTCAGTTTTCCTGGGTCTCTCTCATGTATCCATGTTATTAATTTTCTGTGTGATTTCCCCTTGTTAATCCATCTCATGCCAGTTTAATTCTTAGGCTGTCCAGAAGAACCTAGAAGGATAGAGGAAAATCTCTTCTTTCCCAGTACCAGCAGTCATCACCAAAGCTCATCCTAGGGATTTCCCTTGTGATCTAGTGGCTGAGAATCTGCCTTCCAATGCAGGGGACATAGGTTCAATTCCTTGTCAGGGAACTACAATCCCACATGCTATGAGGTAATTAAGTGTTCACATCAAAACTACAGAGGTTACATGCTCTGGCGTCCACCCACTACAACAAGAGAAAAGCCAGCACACTGCAATGAAAGAGCCTACATACCTTAAGGAACATCCTAAGTACTGCAACTAAGACCCAACATAGCCAAAAATAATAATGAATAAATAAGGACTGATGCTAAAGCTGAAGTACCAATACTTTGGCCACCTGATGCAAAGAGCTGACTCATTGCAAAAGATCCTGGTACTGGGAAAGCTCAAAGGCAAAAGGAGAAAGGGGCAGCAGAAGATGAGATGGTTAGATAGCATCACTGACTCAATGAACATGAATTTGAACAATTCTGGGAGATAGTGGAGGGCAGAGGAGTCTTGCGTGCTGCAACCCATAGGGTCTCAAAGAGTCAGACATGACTTAATGACTGAACAATGACAACAAAAACAAATTTTTTTTAAAGTAAAAGCTCATCTTGAAGGGAACCCTCACATTCATAAACTCCAGCTAGTTCCAGAGACGCAGTACATCAAAGAGGTGGCACTTGGAGGTGTTTAGAAAAAAGATTTACCCCCAAGTACAGATGAAGAAAAATCTTTAACTTTTCACAGCTTTTTGTGGCAAAAACGTTACTTTAGGCTGGAAAACAGTGAAAGCAGTTCGTTTGTCCCTTTCCTGTTTGCCTATTTCTGTTCTCCTCTAACCTTAAAAAAATATAATTATAGGCATGAGATCACTAGGCAATTTAACCTAACTTTTGACTTATGCTCTCTCCTGAATGCACGCCATGCCTTGCCTAACATGTTGATTCCTTTCTTAGATTAAAAGAAGAATGAAAAATTAAATAGTAAAAGAATGGCTAGCTCTCCATTCCCAATATCCCCTTTAGCAATCCTGCAGGCAGAACACAAAGGGATGAGACGCCTTCTGAAGAAAGGTCATGAGGAGTCAGTCAGCCTGCACACAATGGCAAGTGATATAGAGCTTGACCTCCTGCCTTGATGATTCACTGGGATCCTTACTCCTTTTCCCCGTTAAAAGCTGTCATGGCTGACATTAAAAGAATGAAATAATGCCATTTTCAACAACATGGATGGAACTAGAGATTGTCATACTGAGTGAGGTAAGTCAGACATGGAAGGAGAAATATCATATGACATCCCTTATATGTGTAATCTTAAAAGAAATGATACAAATGAACTTATAAAATAGAAACAGACTTAGAGAAAAAACTTATGGTTGCTGATGGGGGAATAATTGATGGAAGAGACAGTAAGTTTGGGATGGACACACTGCTATCATTAAAATGGATAGCCAACCATGACCTACTGTATAGCACAGGGAACTCTGCTCAATGTTATGTGGCAGCCTGGATGGGAGGGAATTTTAGGGGACTATGAAAACACATATACGTGTGGCTGACTTTCTTTACTTTTCACCTGAAACTATTACAGTATTGTTAACTGGCTATACTCTGCTATAAAACAAAACGTTAAAACAAAAAAAAAAAACTGTCATAGCTGAGCAGAATCTTAGGCGTTGATCTCAGGACATGAGTCTCAGGACATCTTCTCCTCAGATTGCTGGCTTTTCTGATTAAAGTAACTTTCCTTTCTACTAATGCTTGTCTCTCAAGTATTGACTTTTGAGTGGTGAGTAGCCAACAAGCCTCAGTCCTGTAACAGTAGATGCAACTGGAAGTTGCTGAATCCAGATAAAGAAATAAGTGTATCATTTAGAGTTATGATACACAGAAGAACTATATAAAAAGATCTTAGTGAACCAGATGACCACGATGGTGTGATCAGTCACTTAGGGTCACACATCTTAGAGTGCAAAGTCAAGTGGGCCCTAGGAAGCATTACTACAAACAAAGCTAGTGAAGTGAGAGATTCTAGCTAAGGAAGCTATTAAAAAACACTGCACCATGAATAGAATGAAAATTAAATAGTAAAAGAATGGCTAGCTCTCCATTCCCAATATCCCCTTTAGCAATCCTGCAGGCAGAACACAAAGGGATGAGACGCCTTCTGAAGAAAGGTCATGAGGAGTCAGTCAGCCTGCACACAATGGCAAGTGATATAGAGCTTGACCTCCTGCCTTGATGATTCACTGGGATCCTTACTCCTTTTCCCCGTTAAAAGCTGTCATGGCTGACATTAAAAGAATGAAATAATGCCATTTTCAACAACATGGATGGAACTAGAGATTGTCATACTGAGTGAGGTAAGTCAGACATGGAAGGAGAAATATCATATGACATCCCTTATATGTGTAATCTTAAAAGAAATGATACAAATGAACTTATAAAATAGAAACAGACTTAGAGAAAAAACTTATGGTTGCTGATGGGGGAATAATTGATGGAAGAGACAGTAAGTTTGGGATGGACACACTGCTATCATTAAAATGGATAGCCAACCATGACCTACTGTATAGCACAGGGAACTCTGCTCAATGTTATGTGGCAGCCTGGATGGGAGGGAATTTTAGGGGACTATGAAAACACATATACGTGTGGCTGACTTTCTTTACTTTTCACCTGAAACTATTACAGTATTGTTAACTGGCTATACTCTGCTATAAAACAAAACGTTAAAACAAAAAAAAAAAACTGTCATAGCTGAGCAGAATCTTAGGCGTTGATCTCAGGACATGAGTCTCAGGACATCTTCTCCTCAGATTGCTGGCTTTTCTGATTAAAGTAACTTTCCTTTCTACTAATGCTTGTCTCTCAAGTATTGACTTTTGAGTGGTGAGTAGCCAACAAGCCTCAGTCCTGTAACAGTAGATGCAACTGGAAGTTGCTGAATCCAGATAAAGAAATAAGTGTATCATTTAGAGTTATGATACACAGAAGAACTATATAAAAAGATCTTAGTGAACCAGATGACCACGATGGTGTGATCAGTCACTTAGGGTCACACATCTTAGAGTGCAAAGTCAAGTGGGCCCTAGGAAGCATTACTACAAACAAAGCTAGTGGAAGTGAGAGATTCTAGCTAAGCTATTTCAAATCCTAAAAGATGATGCTGTTAAAGTGCTACACTCAAGATGCCAGCAAACATGGAAACCTCAGCAGTGGCCTTAGCACTGGAAAGGGTCAGTTTTCTTTCCAATCCCAAAAAAGGGCAATGACAAAGAATGTTCAGACTACCACACCATTGCACTCATTTCTAGCACTAGCTAGAGTAATGCTAGCTAGTAATGCTGAAAATCCTCCAAACTAGGCTCCAACAGTATGTGAACCAAGAACTTTCAGATATACAAGCTGGATTTAGAAGAGGCAGAGCAACCAGAGATCAAATTGCCAATATCTGTTAGATCATAGAAAGAGCAAGGGAATTCCAGAAAAACAGCTGCTTCATTGACTACACGAAAGCCTTTGACTATGTAGATCACAACAAACTGGAAAATTCTGAAAGAGATGGGAATACCAGACCACCTTATCTGCCTCCTGTGAAACCTGCATGCAAGACAAGATGCAACAGTTAGAACCCAGTGTGGAACAATGGACAGGTTCCAAATTGGGAAAGGAGCCTGTCAAGGCTGTATATTGTCACCCTGCTCATTTAACTTATATGCAGAGTACATCATGCAAAATCCCAGGCTGGATGAAGCACAAGCTGGAATCAAGATTGCTGGGAGAAATATCAATAACCTCAGGTATGCAAATGACACTATCCTTACTGCAGAAAGTGAAGAGAAGCTAAAGAGCCACTTGATGAAGGTAAAAGAGGAGACTGAAAAAGCTGGCCTAAAACTCAGTATTCACAAAATGAAGATCGTGACATCCAGTCCCATCATTTCATGGCAAATAGATGGGCAAACAATAGAAACAATGACAGACTTCATTTGGAGGGGCTCCAAAATCACTGTGGATGGTGACTGCAACCATGAAATTAAAAGACGCTTGTTCCTTGGAAGAAAACAGTTTATTCAGAAGCAAAGACTCACTTGGCCGACAAAAGTCTGTATAGTCAAAGCTGCAGTTTTCTCAGTAGTCATGTATGGTTGTGAGAGTTGGATCATAAAGAAGGCTGAGCACCAAAGGATTGATGCCTTCAAACTGTGGTGCTGGAGCAGATTCTTGAGAGTCTCTTGAACTGTAAGGAGATCGAATCAGTCAATCCTAAAGGAAATCAGCACTGAATATTCTCTAGAAGGACTGATGCTGAAGTTGAATGTTCAATACTTTGGCCACCTTACACAAAGAGAGGACTCACTGAAAAAGCTCCTGATGTTGGAGAAAATAGAGGGAAGAAGGAGAAGGGATGACAGAGAATGAGATGATTGGATGGCATCACTGAGTCAATGGATATGAGTTTGAGGAAGCTCTGAGAGATGGTGAAAGACAGGGAAGCCTGGCATGCTACAGTCCATGGTGTTGCAAAAAGTTGGACGTGACTGAACAACTGAACTGAATTGATCTTAGAGCTGTGATGGTGACTCTGATGAGACTGAAAATCTTTGCTCTGAGGAGGGAATGGAAAGATGAAGGAATTTTATGTTTCATTTTATACCTTTTTGTACAGTTGGATCTTGAATAATTTTTTTCAAGAATAGTCTGACAATGTTTGTTATTATGGTGATAGTAAGGAGAGGTAATAGATCAGAAAAGAGTTCTTTTGTGAAGACTCTTTATGCTAGAATGGATAGTTGTAAGTCTAAGATGGTTTTTCCAGTCTAATAATGATGGTCATGCGCCAATGCTTCAATGAAACTGTGAATTCCAGTGTGAAGAGGAACTCAGTTAGAGACGGTCTGTGAACAAGGTTTCTAAGAGTCAACAATAGGACATCAGAAGAGATAGCTTCAGAAACGTTCTCTAAACCTTAGTATCCAAAGAGGTGTGACTTAAATGCAGTCAATTAAAAAAGACAATGGGGAGTTAGTAGTGGACCTGGTAAGGATTCTGAACATTTGATCTTCAGGTTAATGTGGTGAAGTTAGGTAGGCTCAAGTAGTGAGACCAGGCTTGTATCCTATTAATAAAGTTTATAGGGCAGAAACATCACACAGCAGACCATGGTTGAGCTTCAGAGGATGTGGTGGGAAGAGAAGGACCTTCTTGACACCCACAGGGCAAAAGCAGTCCCCAACAGCCTTGGCAGCTGGAGCCACCCCAGCAGAAGTTGAGAAGTCTTCCCTACAGATCTTGCCAAGCTTTGCCACCAACTCAGAAGGTCCTCTCCTCATTTGTGTTTTGTTTCTCCTCTTCCACCTACTCCACCTCCTTCTTCCTTCTCACATCCTAAACACTCGCAGAGAGGAAATGAGCAACCTCATTTACCCAGAGGATGAACTTTCAGCTATAATGGTTGCCTAATATCTGGAGGCAAATCAGTGTGAACATCCTCTGATAAGGGACCAGAGGTCTAAAGGTAGCTGAAAGCAGTGTGAACCACCTGGGTGCTCTGCAAATGCCTGGACAATCAGGACACATCTCTCCTAAGCAGAAGGCCAAGGTCAACCTCCAAACAAGGGCCTCTGCTGGTCCTCCTGTCCTTGAGAAAATATATTCCCTCACTCTCAATCCACAAGATGCTCACATTCAATTCACGAAATGCTTGCACAGCTTACCTCCTTCTAGACCCCACCACCATGAATAGAAGGCTTCCCTCTATCAGGCACTCCATTGGCTTAATTATTTTAATTGAAACAAGAGGCAACTAATGATGGCATCTCTCTCAGCCCATATATAATGAAACCAAAAAGCTAAAGGACCTGAAGTTCACTCTGAGTTTTTCAAGGCTTGCTGCCTCAGAAAAGCTCTCATACTTGGTTGGCACAGGGAACTCCTACTTCTTTGGGGAGGACTCCTTAATGTAGTCAGTTCAATTCATTCCTTCTGCTTTTTGTGGAAAACCCACCCCACAGCTCTGCCTGAATCAGTGGGGATCTGGAGTGCCTATGATTTCTTGCTCAAGATAAAGAATAGTTTTTTGCATAATTCTGAGAGCAAGCCACATGACTCTACCACATCCTGGAAAATTCCACAATACACAATGCATAAAATGAATAGAGGTCCCAGCACACAAGCCGTGATAAGGAGGTGTGTGGCATTCCACAGCCAATCTCTTGCCTGTGAAGTCACATAAAAGCCCAGTTAGTTCTGTGTAACAGCTATATTTTTCTTGTCTACAAATTCTAGTTGTAGGAAAGTAGCATGCAATGAGGAAACACCATGTCTGCCAATAATGGAAATTGTTTGAGATTTCTGAGGAATTGGTGAATGAGAGGGAGTGGCAGACACAACTTTGAGAGTTCATATCTTGGCTTGAGACTTGGGGCACAGGCATGTTGCTCTTAATTTAGCAGCCCCAAAGAGTTGATGAGAGGAAAGTCAGCATGTTTGTGAGGGAGGAGGATGTTTGGGAGAGGAAAGTGGAATTTGAGGGTCTATAGAGGCCAGAACTGCAACATGTGGAGAGATGCAGAAGATAAATGTCATGCCCAAACAGGTATCAGGATGCCTCTCAGCAGGTTCTCCCACCTCTGCCAATTGCCACCACACCCTGCGTACTTCTACTCAGGGGGCCTTTGAAAGGCCAGAGCAGACACATATAAGGAAGATGCCTCTGGATCAAGGTGTCCCCTATAAGGAGCCTCTTAACTGTTCTCTCACCTGGAGTTCTAACATCTTCTAGCTCTCAGGTTTGTGGTGATGGGAGACAAGGGGCATGGGGTCTCACAGCCATCTGTGAGATGGCCATTTGTGGGTATCATCACACCCAGCTGTATGGATGAAAAAGTAGGGACTTAAAAGGTGCCCACATCTGTGTAGGTAGCACAGAATCCAGGCTTTTGAAGTCAAGCTTATTTCTCTTTGTTATATGTACTGCCTCTTCAGTGGGTGTGCTCACTTTTTGACCATCATCCCACTTTTTCGACCCCTACCTTGCCTTGCCTTTCAGTGTGTCCATCTGGCTCCTAACAGCCTGCTCACCTCAGCATCCATATCCACCTGTGCTCCTGTTCCTGCTCACAGAACTGGTTTCAGGGAGATTGCTGATTTTCTGTGCTAATCCAGCACATCAGCCGTGATAAGGAGGTTTTTGTGGAACATATTTCCCAAAAACCAAGCCAATCTAAACCCTACAATGCATAAAATGAATAGAGGTCCCAGCACACAAGCCGTGATAAGGGTGTGTGGCATTCCACAGCCAATCTCTTGCCTGTGAAGTCACATAAAAGCCCAGTTAGTTCTGTGTAACAGCTATATTTTTCTTGTCTACAAATTCTAGTTGTAGGAAAGTAGCATGCAATGAGGAAACACCATGTCTGCCAATAATGGAAATTGTTTGAGATTTCTGAGGAATTGGTGAATGAGAGGGAGTGGCAGACACAACTTTGAGAGTTCATATCTTGGCTTGAGACTTGGGGCACAGGCATGTTGCTCTTAATTTAGCAGCCCCAAAGAGTTGATGAGAGGAAAGTCAGCATGTTTGTGAGGGAGGAGGATGTTTGGGAGAGGAAAGTGGAATTTGAGGGTCTATAGAGGCCAGAACTGCAACATGTGGAGAGATGCAGAAGATAAATGTCATGCCCAAACAGGTATCAGGATGCCTCTCAGCAGGTTCTCCCACCTCTGCCAATTGCCACCACACCCTGCGTACTTCTACTCAGGGGGCCTTTGAAAGGCCAGAGCAGACACATATAAGGAAGATGCCTCTGGATCAAGGTGTCCCCTATAAGGAGCCTCTTAACTGTTCTCTCACCTGGAGTTCTAACATCTTCTAGCTCTCAGGTTTGTGGTGATGGGAGACAAGGGGCATGGGGTCTCACAGCCATCTGTGAGATGGCCATTTGTGGGTATCATCACACCCAGCTGTATGGATGAAAAAGTAGGGACTTAAAAGGTGCCCACATCTGTGTAGGTAGCACAGAATCCAGGCTTTTGAAGTCAAGCTTATTTCTCTTTGTTATATGTACTGCCTCTTCAGTGGGTGTGCTCACTTTTTGACCATCATCCCACTTTTTCGACCCCTACCTTGCCTTGCCTTTCAGTGTGTCCATCTGGCTCCTAACAGCCTGCTCACCTCAGCATCCATATCCACCTGTGCTCCTGTTCCTGCTCACAGAACTGGTTTCAGGGAGATTGCTGATTTTCTGTGCTGCCAAACTCCTCAGAATCTTTCTACCCATTTTTCTGACTCCAGTTTTAGCATGCTCCATGTCTGATAGCCTTAGAGCTGTGCCCTGTCTCTGTGCTTCATTGGTCAAATTTGCTGGAGGATGGCCCATGAAGCTGGGCTGTATTTGATGGGAGCTGGGCCAGACAGCAGGTCATTAGCCAATGACCACTCTATTGATAGGCTGGACCTGATGAGAGAGGCCAAGTTAGCATCATGAGGGGAAGCTAAAATGCATCAGGTGTGAGCCCTGGAGAGAGACGCACCAGACCCCTCCCATGCAAAGGTCAAGAGTGTAGAAGTTGGGCTTCCCTGGTGGTCCAGTGGGTAAGGACACCGCCTTGCACTGCAAGGGGCGCTGGCCTGGGAAGATCCCACATGCCGTGAAGCAGCTGGACCCATGTGTCCAATTACCGAGCCAGAGCTCTGGAGTGCATGCGCCCAGAGCCGGTGCTCTACAACAACAGAGGCCACCGTGATGGGAGGCCCACACCGGCCAAAGAACAAAGATGGATGTAAATGGACAAATGAAAGACCAATAGAAGTGGCCCGCCTGCTCCCCTCCCTCCCCACCCCACCCCCACCAAAATAAATAAATAAATAAATAAATAAATAAATAAATAATCTTTAAAAAAAAAAGAAAGAAAAGAGTGTAGAAGCCAAGAGGAGATGCCAGGTAAAGGCAGATAAAATGGGGGGCAGTTCTGGAGCTACTCTATGACAACTGGGCATATCTCCATGGAGGTACCTTGAAAACATGGCCAAACAAGTTTTATTTCAACCATATTAACTTGGATAAAAAGATATAGAGGGGCCTGATGCACATCAAGAGAGAAAAGCTGGAAAAGAGTTTTACAGATGGTTGTACTCAAAGCAGAGTTCCCTGGGAAGGACACAGTGCACCAGGCAGGACCACTTGGGGAAGTACCAGGGTCGGCCACAGGCAGAGGGAGAAAGTGGAACCATGGGTCAGAGCCGTTGTCATGGTTTCCATAAGAAGGGGTACATGAGGCATGAAAAGCAGGCCTAGGGCTGGCTTGTTTGAATAATTTCACCAGGAGCCTAGAGGCTGTCTCTAGTTGTCTGGTACCTGGCCCTGGGGTGATGAGGGGAGGGGAATAGCGGCCTGGAATGCGAGAGTCCCATAGAGAGGTGGTTGCCGGTGTGAAATTAATTGGCTGCTCAAGAGGGGAAACGGATCAGCTTCTAGCCAGGGTCTCACAACCAGGTCAAGATAGGATTTGTACATACCATATTACAACTAGGTTGGGAAGCATTCTTAAGGAGAGCTCTGTTTGTAATTATAGAAGTAGTATATCGAGACTGAAAATTTCAACAGTACATGGAAAACTGATTTTGAAAGTGACTCTCCAACATCACAAGGAGAGATACTTAACAGACAAATATGTATTTTTCCAGAACATTTAGCTATGTCTGTAGAAAATTTGTGTCCATGAATATACACACTGTATACTTGTATATACAAAAAAAACAAAAATTACTACTGTACCCATTAATAGAGAGTGACATGCGCCCAGAGCCGGTGCTCTAACAACAGAGGCCACCGTGATGGGAGGCCCACACCCAAAGAACAAAGATGGATGTAAATGGACAAATGAAAGACCAATAGAAGTGGCCGCCTGCTCCCTCCCCCCCCACCCCACCCCCACCAAAATAAATAAATAAATAAATAAATAAATAAATAAATAATCTTTAAAAAAAAAAAGAAAGAAAAGAGTGTAGAAGCCAAGAGGAGATGCCAGGTAAAGGCAGATAAAATGGGGGGCAGTTCTGGAGCTACTCTATGACAACTGGGCATATCTCCATGGAGGTACCTTGAAAACATGGCCAAACAAGTTTTATTTCAACCATATTAACTTGGATAAAAAGATATAGAGGGGCCTGATGCACATCAAGAGAGAAAAGCTGGAAAAGAGTTTTACAGATGGTTGTACTCAAAGCAGAGTTCCCTGGGAAGGACACAGTGCACCAGGCAGGACCACTTGGGGAAGTACCAGGGTCGGCCACAGGCAGAGGGAGAAAGTGGAACCATGGGTCAGAGCCGTTGTCATGGTTTCCATAAGAAGGGTACATGAGGCATGAAAAGCAGGCCTAGGGCTGGCTTGTTTGAATAATTTCACCAGGAGCCTAGAGGCTGTCTCTAGTTGTCTGGTACCTGGCCCTGGGGTGATGAGGGGAGGGGAATAGCGGCCTGGAATGCGAGAGTCCCATAGAGAGGTGGTTGCCGGTGTGAAATTAATTGGCTGCTCAAGAGGGGAAACGGATCAGCTTCTAGCCAGGGTCTCACAACCAGGTCAAGATAGGATTTGTACATACCATATTACAACTAGGTTGGGAAGCATTCTTAAGGAGAGCTCTGTTTGTAATTATAGAAGTAGTATATCGAGACTGAAAATTTCAACAGTACATGGAAAACTGATTTTGAAAGTGACTCTCCAACATCACAAGGAGAGATACTTAACAGACAAATATGTATTTTTCCAGAACATTTAGCTATGTCTGTAGAAAATTTGTGTCCATGAATATACACACTGTATACTTGTATATACATATTGTTTTGTAGTATATAATAAAGAAAACAAAAAATAGAATTATACTGTTGCATAAATTTCTTTTTTTTAAGTACAATATTATAGCATATACGTTCTTCTATGTCAGTATATGCAGAGGGACATCATCCTTTTTAATGACTGCATAGTGTTTCACAGTATGGGTCAATTATAATGTATTATGACTCATTCTACTATTAATTAATATTTATGTTGCTATCAGATATTTTTCCTATTATATTAGCTCAGTTAACATCATACATACTTGTAAGACTTTTCTGGGGAATGCATTTCTGTAAGTTAAGTTTCTGGGTCAAAAATTATATGCATTTTGAATTTAATTAGGTGCTATAGAATTTCTCTCTGAAAATATCACACCAGTTTATACTCCCACAACAATTTATGACTAGACATTAGGCATTATTGATCTTTATTTCTCTAATCAATTTAGTGAGAGATATATCTATGTTTTAATTTGTATGCATCTAATCATTAGGGAGCTTTGTGGGTGTTCTTAAATATTTATTGCTCTTTGAATTCTCATCTATAAACAAACTCTTCAGGTCTTTTCCCCATGTTTAAAATTTATTTTGGTATTTGAAGAATAGTAACTCTTTACTTTGTAGATTATAACTTTTTTTATGAGTTTATCATTTGCTTTTAATTTTGCTTATAGTGTTTTTTTCTGTATAAAATCTTTCCTGTTTTACATCATAAAATCTGTCTATATTTTCTTTTATGACCTCTGGGGTTCTTGTTTCACTTAGCAAGTCTTTCCCATTGGATGTAGACATTTTTTTTAAGATTTATTTATTTATTTTAGGCAGGGGTCGGGTTGGGGAGGGAGGGGAGCGGGCGGGCCACTTCTATTGGTCTTTCATTCTTTCATCTTCATTCGTCTTTGTTCTTTGGCTCCTGTGGACCTCCCATCGCGGTGGCATCTGTTGCTTCAGAGCTCCGGCTCTGGGCGCATGCGCTGCAAAGCCCCGGCTCGGTAATTGGACACATCCGTCCAGCCGCTCCGCGGCACGTGGGATCTTCCCAGGCCAGGGCTCGAACCGGTGCCCCTTGCACTGCAAGGCAGTGTCCTTACCCACTGGACCACCAGGGAAGCCCTGGATGTACTTTTAAGGAGACTAGGCTGGGCTGGGCAATATTCTTACCACTGACATTATCCTGATGTGGAGCTAGTTCTGATTTCCCGGAAGTCTACTGGTTGCTAGGGGCTGGGGAGGGATGCCAAACACAAAAGTCACTGTTTAAGTGGTTCTTAACTTTCCAAGTGCTGTGAATACCTCTCTATTGTTGCTAAGTCGCGTTGACCTTGGTGACCCCTGCTAGGCTCTTCTGTCCATGGGATTTCCTGGGCAAGAATACTGGAGTGGGTTGCCATTTCCTTCTCCAGGAGATCTTCCTGACCCAGGGATCGAACCTGCATCTCCTACATTGACAGGCAGGTTCTTACTGAGCCACCAGGGAAGCCCAATACCTCTTTGAGATTCTGATAAAAGCTATGTAGCCCACCTATGATTTTGACAATGATTTCAGAGGTTTTCTAACCATCTAAAGTCTATCATGAAGCCTTGTTTATTCCAATTTGTTTTGAGAGCCCACTCCCACTATATTTGTAAATATCTGATCTAGGGAGTTCCCCGATGGTCCAGTGGCGAGGATGTGACACTATCACTGCCTAGGTTTAATCCCCGGTCAAGGAGAAAAGGTCTCACAAGCCATGTGGAATGGCCAATAAAGAAATAAATCATACAACACTAAAAATAAATAAATAAATGTCTGATCTAGGAAAACATTTCAAATGATTTCTGCCATTGACTGTAAGGTCATGATTGTCTCCTGTGAAATTTTACCTGGGAAATTCTTTATGCACCTCCCTTTGTCCTCTCTAGATATCATGACATCCTCATGACCCCAAAAGGATGACTGTTACCCCAACTTAGGACCAGCATCCCGGTTCCTTTCCTGGAAAGCATCCTCCTCCCTCTTCCCTTGGATCACTCTGATTTCACATCTGAGTTTAGAACCATGGAGGTGGCATAGGGAGCTTCTACACACAGTACACTCTTAGATGGTTGTTGGGGAGGAGGGGTTGTAGGGAAGAATGTCGAGAACTCCAAGAGAGTCCTTGAGAAGATTAAAATCTACCTATCCTCAAAAAGTCCTTAATGAAGGACAATCAATTTAGCAGCAGGATCTTACAAGGGCTCTGCAGGGGAGAAGAAAGGAACTTGTAGGTTCAAGGCCTCTTCTGGGAAAACCAATAAACTGTCATTGAGGGAAAATTTTCAAGGACCTCTCCAGAGAGCTGGGAGTCCCCAAGTGCCAGGGAGGAAAGGACATCTATTATGGAGACCTCAAGTCCTTGCATGTCTAGAAGCTTCAAAATAGATGCAAATAGCTTCTGCGGCTGTCTCTCCCTCTGACAGAAAACTTCCTGGGCAAATCTAATCAATACTTCAACAAGAGCACAAAGGAGCTGGTCTCAGCTTCAGAAATGTCAGCTTTAAGTGGTTGAGGACTTTGGTGGCAAAAATGTCAGCTTGTAGCCTAAAGATCAGCTCTCAAATTTAGAGAGATCATCTGCATGCCTGCAATGGGAATTCAAATCCCATGGGAAGCTGGCTCTGGCTCTCTACTGATTTTTTTCTCCTGGAATTCTCAGGTGGCTCAGTGGTAAAGAATCTGCCTGCCAATGGAGGAGTTTCGAATTCAATCCCTAGGTTAAGAATATCTCCTAGGAGAGGAAACAGCTACTCACTCCAGTATTCTTGCTGGCAAATCCCATGGACAGAGGCTCCTGGCCAGGCTACAGTCTATGGGGTCCTAAAGAGTCGGACATGACTGAGCATACACACCTGCTTCTTCTCTACATTGACTTTCTTTTCAGTATCTATGCACAATGAAAGAAATATTTGTTTGGCTGTTTGTGCCTCCAAACATGACTCTTCTTTGTCCTTTTTTCTAAAGATTTGATCATGACATCCTCATGACCCCAAAAGGATGACTGTTACCCCAACTTAGGACCAGCATCCCGGTTCCTTTCCTGGAAAGCATCCTCCTCCCTCTTCCCTTGGATCACTCTGATTTCACATCTGAGTTTAGAACCATGGAGGTGGCATAGGGAGCTTCTACACACAGTACACTCTTAGATGGTTGTTGGGGAGGAGGGGTTGTAGGAAGAATGTCGAGAACTCCAAGAGAGTCCTTGAGAAGATTAAAATCTACCTATCCTCAAAAAGTCCTTAATGAAGGACAATCAATTTAGCAGCAGGATCTTACAAGGGCTCTGCAGGGGAGAAGAAAGGAACTTGTAGGTTCAAGGCCTCTTCTGGGAAAACCAATAAACTGTCATTGAGGGAAAATTTTCAAGGACCTCTCCAGAGAGCTGGGAGTCCCCAAGTGCCAGGGAGGAAAGGACATCTATTATGGAGACCTCAAGTCCTTGCATGTCTAGAAGCTTCAAAATAGATGCAAATAGCTTCTGCGGCTGTCTCTCCCTCTGACAGAAAACTTCCTGGGCAAATCTAATCAATACTTCAACAAGAGCACAAAGGAGCTGGTCTCAGCTTCAGAAATGTCAGCTTTAAGTGGTTGAGGACTTTGGTGGCAAAAATGTCAGCTTGTAGCCTAAAGATCAGCTCTCAAATTTAGAGAGATCATCTGCATGCCTGCAATGGGAATTCAAATCCCATGGGAAGCTGGCTCTGGCTCTCTACTGATTTTTTTCTCCTGGAATTCTCAGGTGGCTCAGTGGTAAAGAATCTGCCTGCCAATGGAGGAGTTTCGAATTCAATCCCTAGGTTAAGAATATCTCCTAGGAGAGGAAACAGCTACTCACTCCAGTATTCTTGCTGGCAAATCCCATGGACAGAGGCTCCTGGCCAGGCTACAGTCTATGGGGTCCTAAAGAGTCGGACATGACTGAGCATACACACCTGCTTCTTCTCTACATTGACTTTCTTTTCAGTATCTATGCACAATGAAAGAAATATTTGTTTGGCTGTTTGTGCCTCCAAACATGACTCTTCTTGATCATAATCCTCCCAGAAAAATAATTAGCCAAGATTCAACTTTTAGAGAAACATGGAGAATAAATGACCTAACCCAAAGGAATGCAAGTCAATCCAATTTCAATCATAGGCTTTATTTCCCCCAATGGACTGTACTTGTTTAAGCTTCCACTTCTCATAAAGCTTTCAAAGTAAAGAAGAGGAAGATTACTACTCACAAAGGAGATCTGGATGATGTGGAGAAGGGCTGTTCCTGTTCCAGGCATCAAGAGGTGGTTGCTGGTGAGAGGGCATTTTCCTAATCCAGAGATATCCATGCGAGGAATTGTTCCAGAGAAAAACCTGAGCTGAGCCTAATTCCTGTCCTCGAGGAACCTTCAGTTTAAGCCATCTATTGACAGAAACTTATCAGCAAAACACTGGCTAAGTGCTATTCAGCGCACTTTGAGATAAAGCTTTGCTCATGCCCCCTGTCTACTGCAAAGCGGCTGGTATACAAGTCAGCCATTGTTGGGGATGTGTCTGGAAGAACCTCTGCTTTCCTATTTTCCTGGGCATGAAATCTTGACTGTAATAGTCTGAGTGTGATCCATAATTTGAATCTACATATTAATAATCAGTGGGCTTCCCAGGTGGCTCAGCAGTAAAGAATTTGTCTGCCAATTCAGGAGATGTGATTTCAATCCCAGGGTGGGGAAATCACTTGGAGAAGGAAATGGCAACTTACTCGTGTATTCTTGCCTGGGAAATCCCATGGAGGAGGGTGGCAGGGGTCGCAGAGAATCAGACTTGACTAAACAACAAGGAAATTCATAATAAGTACCTCAGGTGTTTTCATTTTTTGGAAGATTTTTTTTTTATGCAGATCATTTTTAAAGTCTTTATTGAATTTGTTACATTGCTTCTGTTTTGGCTTTTTGGCTGTGAGGCATGTGGGACCTTAGTTTCCTGACCACGGATCAAACATGTAGCCCCTTCATTGGAAGGTAAAATCTTAACCACTGGACCACCAGGGAAGTCCCCTATGGTGTTTATTTTCTTATTCTCGAGATTTTACTCAAAGACAAGAAGACAATCACTGGACCTATTTTCTAGAATGAGAACATTCTAGAAATACAAGAGTTACTCCGGTGTTTATTCATAGGCAGCTTTGTATACAATATCTTGGAGATTTGATAGCATTTTCTGGTTTCACCTTCTCAGGAAAACACATTCAGATCTGTAGTCAGAAGGTCAAAGAGAATGATCTGTTCCAGTCTGAACTTGTTAAGCCAAAAAAGAAGAAGGGAAGATTACTGGAGATCTGGATGATGTGGAGAAGGGCTGTTCCTGTTCCAGGCATCAAGAGGTGGTTGCTGGTGAGAGGGCATTTTCCTAATCCAGAGATATCCATGCGAGGAATTGTTCCAGAGAAAAACCTGAGCTGAGCCTAATTCCTGTCCTCGAGGAACCTTCAGTTTAAGCCATCTATTGACAGAAACTTATCAGCAAAACACTGGCTAAGTGCTATTCAGCGCACTTTGAGATAAAGCTTTGCTCATGCCCCCTGTCTACTGCAAAGCGGCTGGTATACAAGTCAGCCATTGTTGGGGATGTGTCTGGAAGAACCTCTGCTTTCCTATTTTCCTGGGCATGAAATCTTGACTGTAATAGTCTGAGTGTGATCCATAATTTGAATCTACATATTAATAATCAGTGGGCTTCCCAGGTGGCTCAGCAGTAAAGAATTTGTCTGCCAATTCAGGAGATGTGATTTCAATCCCAGGGTGGGGAAATCACTTGGAGAAGGAAATGGCAACTTACTCGTGTATTCTTGCCTGGGAAATCCCATGGAGGAGGGTGGCAGGGGTCGCAGAGAATCAGACTTGACTAAACAACAAGGAAATTCATAATAAGTACCTCAGGTGTTTTCATTTTTTGGAAGATTTTTTTTTTATGCAGATCATTTTTAAAGTCTTTATTGAATTTGTTACATTGCTTCTGTTTTGGCTTTTTGGCTGTGAGGCATGTGGGACCTTAGTTTCCTGACCACGGATCAAACATGTAGCCCCTTCATTGGAAGGTAAAATCTTAACCACTGGACCACCAGGGAAGTCCCCTATGGTGTTTATTTTCTTATTCTCGAGATTTTACTCAAAGACAAGAAGACAATCACTGGACCTATTTTCTAGAATGAGAACATTCTAGAAATACAAGAGTTACTCCGGTGTTTATTCATAGGCAGCTTTGTATACAATATCTTGGAGATTTGATAGCATTTTCTGGTTTCACCTTCTCAGGAAAACACATTCAGATCTGTAGTCAGAAGGTCAAAGAGAATGATCTGTTCCAGTCTGAACTTGCATCCTCTTTGAGATACTGCCAGCTCCCTTTTCATATGTTCTATGACACTATTATTTCGTAGAGACCGAAGAGAGAATATTTCTTTTCTGTTTCATTTGCAAGGAATTTTCTTTTCAGTTTACATTCTTTAAGAACTATTGGGGGGCTTCTCTGGTGGTCCAATGGGTAAGTACACCACCTTGCAGTGCAAGGGGCGCTGGTTCGATCCCTGGCCTGGAAAGATCCCACGTACTGCAGAGCGGCTGGGCCCATGTGTTCAATTACCAGGCCAGAGCTCTGGAGAGCATACGCCCAGAGCCGGTGCTCTGCGACAACAGAGGCCACCGCGAAAGGAGGCCCACATGGGCCAAAAAACAAAGATGGATGAAAACAGATAAATGAAAGACCAATAGAAGTGGCCCGCCCAGTACCCTTCCTCCCCAACCCGCCCTCACCCAGAAAAAAATAAAAGAACCATTGGGCTTCCCT
Source organism: Tragulus kanchil (assembly GCA_022376925.1). Lineage (NCBI taxonomy): Eukaryota > Metazoa > Chordata > Mammalia > Artiodactyla > Tragulidae > Tragulus > Tragulus kanchil. The sequence goes on from JAIOJX010000025.1 coordinate 43,673,028, forward strand.
GGTGGGAAGGAGTCTGCCTTGCAGCACAAGGGGCACTGGTTTGATCCCTGGCCAGGGAAGATTCCACGTGCCACGGAGTGGCTGGACTGGTGTGTCCAATTAGGAGCCAGCACTCTGGAGTGCATGCCCCCAGAGCTGGTGCTGTGCACCGAGAGACCACTGCAATGGGAGGCTCACATATGCCAAAAAGAATTAAAAAGAAAAAAAAGATGAATGAAAATAAATAAAAGAAAATTTAAAAAATAGAAAGAAAAGAAAAACTCTAAAAGAACTATTATAATTTTTTCAAAGAATAGTCTTTCTAAAATCCCTACAAAATGCTGTTTTCCTGCAGTTCATACCTTTCTTACTCTCCATCTCTGTTTCTCTCTCCTGCTTGTTCTCTGCCTGTATTCTCTTTTCATTCTCTGCTGTGATTAGCATTCTTTACAGATGGAAGGGAAATTTTACATTTCTTTTGGTGGAAAAAGTCATTTTCTACCTGAGGCACAAAAATCACAGTTAATTTTCCTCTTGGGGCAGAAATAAGAGCACCTGGTGACTCCTGTGTGACATGATTCAACACGCCCCTACCCTCCCCCGCTACACTCCGAACATACACAATAGCATGAAACTACTATCCTCTAAGAAGAGTTCTTCCTTAACAGTCTACACCTTGTTGTATAAACCAAGGGGCAAACCTGGCTAGGGCAGGCAGCATTTTTAGTAGCCCAGATTCCTGAGCCCACCCTGGACCTTTGGAATTAGACTCTTTGCCCCCAAGTGTCCTTATGTGGGCTGCTGCTTAGTCACTTCAACCCTGTCTGACTTGGTGTGACCCTGTGGACTGCAGTTCATGAGGTTCCTCTATCCATGGAATTCACCAGGCAAGAATACTGGAGTGGGTTTCCATGACTTCCTCCAAGGGGATCTTCCCAGCTCAAGGATGGAACCTGACTCTCCTGAATTGCTGGCTGATTCCTCACCACCAAGCCACCAGGGATACCCTATCTATCTATCTATCTATCTATCTATCTATCTATCTATCTATCATTATCTATCTATCTATCTGAGACCCATGGACGAGAGCTTGCTAGGCTTCTCTCTCCACTGAATTCTCCAGGCAAGAATACTGGAGTGGGTTGCAACTTCCTTCTCCTGTCCTTATGTCTAGCTAATTCCTTTGGTGACTTACTTGGCACAGGTGTACAGCAAAGAGTAAGTGTACAAAGGATGTTGCATAATTATACAAAGTAAGAGAAGCATAGAAAACCTCCCTTTCTTGAAATGGGGAAACAATTCATGGGAGAGTGGGCATTTCAGATCAGTCTGAATGAAGACAGTTCCTGGAAGCATTGGGTATTCTGGGCAGAAATGGAGGAAGGGACAAAGGGATTTAGAAGAAGGGCTGGGAATAAAGAGGAATTAAGCCTCCTCCCAGGAGGAATGAGGCCTGGCTGAATGACTCCAGGATTTGCCATGCTTCTCTGAGGAGGAAAGACTTTCATTCCCAAAGCCCTGAATCTGGGCAAAGACTGTGCTGACAGTGATGAAATTCCCAAGGCCCCAGAGACCCCATCACCCAGGGAAGTCTCTACCTCCTGCCTGAACAGCCTTCTTTGGAAAAAGCCTACCTGAGGCACAAAATCACAGTTAATTTTCCTCTTGGGCAGAAATAAGAGCACCTGGTGACTCCTGTGTGACATGATTCAACACGCCCCTACCCTCCCCCGCTACACTCCGAACATACACAATAGCATGAAACTACTATCCTCTAAGAAGAGTTCTTCCTTAACAGTCTACACCTTGTTGTATAAACCAAGGGGCAAACCTGGCTAGGGCAGGCAGCATTTTTAGTAGCCCAGATTCCTGAGCCCACCCTGGACCTTTGGAATTAGACTCTTTCCCCCCAAGTGTCCTTATGTGGGCTGCTGCTTAGTCACTTCAACCCTGTCTGACTTGGTGTGACCCTGTGGACTGCAGTTCATGAGGTTCCTCTATCCATGGAATTCACCAGGCAAGAATACTGGAGTGGGTTTCCATGACTTCCTCCAAGGGGATCTTCCCAGCTCAAGGATGGAACCTGACTCTCCTGAATTGCTGGCTGATTCCTCACCACCAAGCCACCAGGGATACCCTATCTATCTATCTATCTATCTATCTATCTATCTATCTATCTATCATTATCTATCTATCTATCTGAGACCCATGGACGAGAGCTTGCTAGGCTTCTCTCTCCACTGAATTCTCCAGGCAAGAATACTGGAGTGGGTTGCAACTTCCTTCTCCTGTCCTTATGTCTAGCTAATTCCTTTGGTGACTTACTTGGCACAGGTGTACAGCAAAGAGTAAGTGTACAAAGGATGTTGCATAATTATACAAAGTAAGAGAAGCATAGAAAACCTCCCTTTCTTGAAATGGGGAAACAATTCATGGGAGAGTGGGCATTTCAGATCAGTCTGAATGAAGACAGTTCCTGGAAGCATTGGGTATTCTGGGCAGAAATGGAGGAAGGGACAAAGGGATTTAGAAGAAGGGCTGGGAATAAAGAGGAATTAAGCCTCCTCCCAGGAGGAATGAGGCCTGGCTGAATGACTCCAGGATTTGCCATGCTTCTCTGAGGAGGAAAGACTTTCATTCCCAAAGCCCTGAATCTGGGCAAAGACTGTGCTGACAGTGATGAAATTCCCAAGGCCCCAGAGACCCCATCACCCAGGGAAGTCTCTACCTCCTGCCTGAACAGCCTACCACCCAGGTCTCCAAGCCCACCCAACCATCTCCACCATCACCTGGGAGCCTGTGCAAATACCAGTACCTGGGCCCTTCCCGAGTCGTCTCATATGATTGGCCTGGAGTGGGCCCCCAGCATAGGTAGCATAGATATTTGTTCCCAGGGGATTACAATGTGCAGTCAGAACTGAGAACCACCGAGCTGGCCTGTGGGAAGCCACCATTTGGGAAATTCTTGTTTGACCTCAGTTTCTTCATCTGTGCTGAAGGACATGTCAAGGTGACACTCGTCCTCAAAGTTGCTCTGCCTCTAGGGTTCCTACTTTTTCGTCACAGGCTCTCTTAACCACTCTCTGTTGTTCCCAGGGGTGTCTGCCTCCCATCTTTCCTCCTTCCCATCTTATCTGTTCTGCTCATTTCCTCTGGGCCCCTGATCTCTGCTAAGTGACAAAGAGTGCTAATTGCTTAATCAGATGAACTAATTGCTGTTAACACTACCTGGTTAAAGTGTTCTCTAAGCCAGTTGGAATTGATTCCCCCAGAGAGCTGTCCCTACAAAAGGAATTTCAGACAAGGTCAGCAGCAAAGTACAGGGCTTCTTGGAGCCGCCATTCCTACCCCAGTGGGGCCATGTCTGTGCAAGAGAGGAAAGAACAAGCTGTGTGAAACTGGCCTGTGATTGAGGCTCTCTCTCTCTTCTTTTTTTCTAATTAATTTTTATTGCAGTATAGTTGCTTTACAGTGCTGTGTTGGTTTCTACTAGACAGCAAAGTGAACCAGCTATACATAGACACATGCGTGTCTGTGTGCTGGGTTGTTCAGTTGTATCTGACTCTTTGCGACACTTTGGAAATCTCCAGGCAAGAATACTGGTGCGGGTTGCCATTTCCTTCTCCAGAGGATCTTCCCAACCCAAGGCTTGAACTGGAGTCTCTTGCATCTCCTTCCTTGCAGGCAGATTCTTTATTGCTAGGCTGCCACATGGGGGAAACCCACATATGGCCCTTCTTTCTTAGGTTACCATAGAGCGTGAATCTGGGCAAAGACTGTGCTGAAGTGATGAAATTCCCAAGGCCCCAGAGACCCCATCCCTCCACCCTGCCTGAACAGCCTACCACCCAGGTCTCCAAGCCCACCCAACCATCTCCACCATCACCTGGGAGCCTGTGCAAATACCAGTACCTGGGCCCTTCCCGAGTCGTCTCATATGATTGGCCTGGAGTGGGCCCCCAGCATAGGTAGCATAGATATTTGTTCCCAGGGGATTACAATGTGCAGTCAGAACTGAGAACCACCGAGCTGGCCTGTGGGAAGCCACCATTTGGGAAATTCTTGTTTGACCTCAGTTTCTTCATCTGTGCTGAAGGACATGTCAAGGTGACACTCGTCCTCAAAGTTGCTCTGCCTCTAGGGTTCCTACTTTTTCGTCACAGGCTCTCTTAACCACTCTCTGTTGTTCCCAGGGGTGTCTGCCTCCCATCTTTCCTCCTTCCCATCTTATCTGTTCTGCTCATTTCCTCTGGGCCCCTGATCTCTGCTAAGTGACAAAGAGTGCTAATTGCTTAATCAGATGAACTAATTGCTGTTAACACTACCTGGTTAAAGTGTTCTCTAAGCCAGTTGGAATTGATTCCCCCAGAGAGCTGTCCCTACAAAAGGAATTTCAGACAAGGTCAGCAGCAAAGTACAGGGCTTCTTGGAGCCGCCATTCCTACCCCAGTGGGGCCATGTCTGTGCAAGAGAGGAAAGAACAAGCTGTGTGAAACTGGCCTGTGATTGAGGCTCTCTCTCTCTTCTTTTTTTCTAATTAATTTTTATTGCAGTATAGTTGCTTTACAGTGCTGTGTTGGTTTCTACTAGACAGCAAAGTGAACCAGCTATACATAGACACATGCGTGTCTGTGTGCTGGGTTGTTCAGTTGTATCTGACTCTTTGCGACACTTTGGAAATCTCCAGGCAAGAATACTGGTGCGGGTTGCCATTTCCTTCTCCAGAGGATCTTCCCAACCCAAGGCTTGAACTGGAGTCTCTTGCATCTCCTTCCTTGCAGGCAGATTCTTTATTGCTAGGCTGCCACATGGGGGAAACCCACATATGGCCCTTCTTTCTTAGGTTACCATAGAGCATTGAGTAGTGTTCCCTGTGCTCCAGAGTAGATTCTCATTAGCTATCTATTTTATACATAATGTATATATATATGTTCATCGCAATCTCCCAATTCTTCTCATGCCCGTCTTTCCTCCTTGGTATCCATACGCTTGCTCTCTATGCCTTTGTCTCTATTTCTGTTGTAATTCAAGGGATAGCAACACTTATCGTCCAGAATCACTGTAAGGGCCCATCAAAGGGTATGCCATATTGCAGGTGTTCTATAAATATTATCTTTCTGTTCCTTCCTGTCAAAGGCCAGATCTAATTACGTTTTTTCTGAGTCACTTCTCACTTTTAACCTGCGGAGATTAAATCTGCAGCTAAGCCCCGGTTCTTTCATCCTGCACTTGTGCAGTTTGCTTTTTAGATCTAAATATTGAATTTTAAACTTTTCCCTGCTAAACTTTCTCTTATTATTTTCAGCCAGTATCCTAGCCTTTCTAGAGTTTCTGGTTCCTGATTCATGGTAGCTAAATTTTCTGGTCTGTGTTGTCAGCAGAAATGGGCAAAGGGCTCTCAAATCTTCATCTAAATCATGGATAACATTATTGAACAGAATGGAAAAACAGATAAAGCTCCTGTATACCCCCTAAGTTCCTAGCTTGGTGCTAGTAGATTAACTCTATATTTTTAGCTTTAATGTTGGTTCCAAACCAACCCAACTGTATCTTCATTCAGTTTATGTGTCCACATTTCTCCACTATTGCATTTGTGACAGAAACTAGTTTCCTGCCCCAATATCCATTCTTTCCTTTCTCCTTAGTAACAGAACCCTGTATATATTATAGCTGCATGCATCCCAGCCTCTCTTGCAGCTCGGTTTGGCTGTGGACCTCCATTCTAGTCAGTGAGTTTAAGTGGAATTGCTTCATGGAACTTCAGGCAAAGCTACTTTTTTTTTTCTAAGAATATAAGTCATCAAGCAAAGCTACTTAAAAGTGACTCAGATGGAAGAAGCTAGTCCTTCTTCCTGGTGCTTGAATGGAGATGTAATGGCTGAATCTCTAGTAGCTGTCTTAGGTTATAACTGCCACATGGGGGAAACCCACATATGGCCCTTCTTTCTTAGGTTACCATAGAGCATTGAGTAGTGTTCCCTGTGCTCCAGAGTAGATTCTCATTAGCTATCTATTTTATACATAATGTATATATATATGTTCATCGCAATCTCCCAATTCTTCTCATGCCCGTCTTTCCTCCTTGGTATCCATACGCTTGCTCTCTATGCCTTTGTCTCTATTTCTGTTGTAATTCAAGGGATAGCAACACTTATCGTCCAGAATCACTGTAAGGGCCCATCAAAGGGTATGCCATATTGCAGGTGTTCTATAAATATTATCTTTCTGTTCCTTCCTGTCAAAGGCCAGATCTAATTACGTTTTTTCTGAGTCACTTCTCACTTTTAACCTGCGGAGATTAAATCTGCAGCTAAGCCCCGGTTCTTTCATCCTGCACTTGTGCAGTTTGCTTTTTAGATCTAAATATTGAATTTTAAACTTTTCCCTGCTAAACTTTCTCTTATTATTTTCAGCCAGTATCCTAGCCTTTCTAGAGTTTCTGGTTCCTGATTCATGGTAGCTAAATTTTCTGGTCTGTGTTGTCAGCAGAAATGGGCAAAGGGCTCTCAAATCTTCATCTAAATCATGGATAACATTATTGAACAGAATGGAAAAACAGATAAAGCTCCTGTATACCCCCTAAGTTCCTAGCTTGGTGCTAGTAGATTAACTCTATATTTTTAGCTTTAATGTTGGTTCCAAACCAACCCAACTGTATCTTCATTCAGTTTATGTGTCCACATTTCTCCACTATTGCATTTGTGACAGAAACTAGTTTCCTGCCCCAATATCCATTCTTTCCTTTCTCCTTAGTAACAGAACCCTGTATATATTATAGCTGCATGCATCCCAGCCTCTCTTGCAGCTCGGTTTGGCTGTGGACCTCCATTCTAGTCAGTGAGTTTAAGTGGAATTGCTTCATGGAACTTCAGGCAAAGCTACTTTTTTTTTTCTAAGAATATAAGTCATCAAGCAAAGCTACTTAAAAGTGACTCAGATGGAAGAAGCTAGTCCTTCTTCCTGGTGCTTGAATGGAGATGTAATGGCTGAATCTCTAGTAGCTGTCTTAGGTTATAAGGTTAAGGATGAAAGATAGACAGAATCTGGTCTTTGTGGAACAGGGAACCACCACAACAACTTGTGACTGCCTAGAGATTGTCTAATAGGAGAGAGAAATCAACTTTTATTTTGTTTAAACTTCTGCATCTAATTCTCGGGAATATGCTTTGCTAAAATTCAAATATTTTGCATCTTGGAAAAAAAGAAAGAAAGAAAGAAAAATTCGAAGTGTTCCAACGAGAATCTGGGATATCATCCATATTTGGAAGAGTTCTGTATGTCCACAGCCTTTTCAATCTTTGGAAAATAGCTTGAGAGGTCATTATAAAAAGGACAAAAAACAAAAAGGGAAATTTGTCAGCATGCATTTGAGTATCAAGTTAAGAGCTAGAAAAGCCTTTCTTTAGAGACCTGGGCCATTTCTAACAGTTTCCTTTGAAATCACTAATTATGCTCTAAAAGAGGCGTCGTTGGAGCCAGAACCAGCAGCCAATTACCCACAAGAAATCACTCACTGTGTGGGCTGCCTTCTCTCTCTGTTCGCATAATTTCAAAATGTAATTTCTAGACTAATGCTAAATACTTGTAAACAGAGATTGGTTTAATTGCAAGGAGGAACAATTTCATGGGATAAAAATGAGAGTTGTTTCTCATCTGGCCCATAACAGAGCAGTCCTCTCTGGGTCTGACTTGCAGCTCCCATCTGTCTTCCCACCCAAGTCAGGTCCCTCTGTAGCTCCCATCCTGAGATGCGCTGACTCCAGCAGAAGGTAGAGGTTGCTATGGAAAGAATGTAACACTTAGACACAGATGATATGAGTTCAGATCCCAGCTCTGGCACTTACAAGGTTGTTATATTAGCAAACACATTGTCTCATTTTCCTAATCCTCAAAATGGGACTGCCACCAGAATATAGGAGCACAAAGCAGGTGATATGCATGTGTAAAGTGCTCTATTGGAACGTAGGTTCCATGAGAGTTGTGGCTGAAGGTTTATTTCCTGCTGCTTTCTCTGGGGGTCTGAACAGTTCCTGGAAGATAGTGGGAGTGTGTATCATTTAGTATTGCCACAAATTTGTGGCATAATAAAGCTTGTGTGTCTGCTCAATCACATTTGACTCCCAGCAATCCCATGGACTGCAGTCTACCAGGCTCCTCTGTCCAGGGAATTTTCCAAGCAAGAATATCAGGGCAGGTTTCCATTTCCTACTCCAGGAGGTCTTCCTGACTCAGGGATTGAAACTGCTTCTCTTGTGTCTTCTGCATTGGCAGACAGATCCTTTACCATTCATGCCACTTGGGAAGCCCTTAACAAAACTTTAACAGTGGCAATGGCTATCATCATCAATATTGGCTGTTCACAGGTTTGCAGGGTCTAGTTGATTTGGGCTGGTCCTGGCTGACCTCCACTGGGTTGGTTTGTGCCTCTGCTCTCAACTGGGGCACGTCTGCTCCATGGTTTCTCATTCACCACTGGGGGATAAGGGCTAGTCCTTGTCCCAGTAATGGCAGAAGCACAAGAGGAAGCAAGATGCATGTCGGTGCCTTGTCTGCTGATGTCCCATCAGTCAATGATGAAAAGCTACGCCCAGCAGTGGGAATTTCACTCTGCCCACAAAACAGGAAGAGACTGCAGAGCTACATGGCAAAGGGCATGGATAAATAAAAGGGCAAAGGACTGGTCTATTATTGCAGTCTGCCACAAGATGCGATCACCTATTGGGCTGACCAAAAAATTCATTTGGATTTTTCCATATGATGCTGCTTATGAATGAACCTTTTGGCCAACCCTATATGTTTTCCAAGCGTAGGAAGACAAAAGTGAGATAGCTGAAGTTCTGACAGCAGACTCTTTCCTTGCCCATCAAGGCTCTCCTTCTCCCATGCCCGTAATCCTTTAGCTAATAGTGGGAAAAGCAGCTATGTGACTTGATGAAGCCATGCAAAAAAAGAAATTCACTACAAACCTTCTCTCTTGGAGTTCCCTCCTTTCTCTCTAGCCTTTCCTGTTTGCCCTTCCAAGCACCCAAACTGAGTGTTTTTCAGCCAACTCTCAACTGATTGTTGCTAAGATTGCAATTCACTCTAAGGTGATAGCTAAAGACCTTGAACCAAGTTAAGGAGTAGAGGGACAACCAAGGTGGAGAACTACATCACTGTCTCTTTGCACACACACACATACACACACACAAACATATATATATATATGTATATAGTGATGGAGGAGATATTCTTTTTGTATTTTACACCTTCCTGTGCTGTTGGGATTGGGGAGGACCTTTAAGTATGTGCACATTGTTTTTAGAACATATTTTTTAAGAGGCTTGAAGAAGCAGTCTGTGAAACTCCCTTCTTGTGTGTGTGCTTTCAAGCCCCAGAGGGATGAAGCAAGAGCTATAGGAAGGAAATCATGTGTAGGATGGAGGCTTGCCTCTCTTCCTCATAGGGTCTATATTTTGAACAAGAAAAAAGAGACCCATTCACCTTATCCCATAGTAATACACGAACGAGAGTATGAATGGAATTAACATTCTCAACTGCACACCTAGAATGAAATGTCACCAAGTGAGTCAGAAAGTGATGACTACCAAGGCTGAATGAGCAAACCAGTTAGGCAGATGGGGAAGTCTTGTTGTACTACTGATCTTGGGGCTATTTCGCTTGTCTTTTCCATTTCTTCCTGCCTCCTCCAGGCTTCCTGTGGGTCTGGGTTTGCATAAAGAGTGTGTTTCGGGGAACATATTCTGGGAAGGCACAGCCTCTTTTTAGAATTTGCAATTTGGTTTTTAAATGTCGCTATCCAGCAGGAAGGCACAGTAGGAAAAGGCACAGGAGATAAGATAGATTTTTTTGGAAAATGCTGTTCATGGCTCTCATCTGGTAAGGCTTGGATGGATCTGTTCTCAAGGTTTATTTCTGCTGCAGAGTTTCAGACGGTGGACAACAACCTGCTCAGAGTTTTAGTTTACATAATGACTGGATAGGGTCCATCAGCTCCTGAGTCCATCTCTGACATCACAGCTGCTGGCTTTCTCCTGGGGGAGACCAGTGCCTGCCTACTCTGAAGTGATGAGAGGGGAACAAATCTTGGGAATCTGTGTTTCTTACAAAAACGTGGTGAGCGGGTGTGAGCACTTGTGAATGTGTCCTTGTGTGGAGGCACTTTGGAGGAGAAAATGAGCAGAATGACTTTTCTGAAGAATCTGCATTGTGTTCTCATGGCTCAGGCCAGAGTGAACAGAGAAAGCCATAAAAAGGAAAGCTCTAGGCCCCAATAAACTAAAGGCAAGTTGAGACAGGCTGGGACTTGGGACCTTCGCTGCAGTGCTGCAATGCTTGCATGTGGACACACCTCTCCTCAGCAACACACTACAGACAGACTGTACGGGACTAAAAATAACTGTGTGCATAGGCAGTTGGGGCAAAGTTAAAGAGTCAAAGAGACCAAAAAACCAACTGCTGCTGTTGAAGAGTCTGGAGCAAAAGCAGGATACTGCACATGCGCCCTGCACACAACACAGAGGGATGAGCAAACCGTGTAAGCTACCCTCCTTCCTGCTCCCTGGACACATCCCTACCCTCAGCTCATATAAGGAACAAGCTCCCTGTTCCCCACCTTCTCAGGGATCTTGCTTCCTGCTGCCACAGGAGGGGCTCCAATAAAACCGTGCCTGAATTTCTTCTCCAATTTCTATTCATTGGAGAAAGCCAAGAATCCTGGTTGGTATCAAAATGACTACACGTCTCAAAGTCATTCTGGCCCTGCAGCCACTCCGAATGGGCCTGGAGTTGGGCCAGGTGACCTTGAAACTCGCAGCTTGGCCAAAATCTTTAGTTACCTGGGAGCCACAAGTGTTGGGTTGGTTGCCAGCTGGTGAGGATTTGCTGTCTCAGGCTCAGGACCTGGGAAGGAGAAAAGGGCTTGCTTGAGCTGGGGTCACAGACCCTGGGTCCTCCCCACCCCCCCCCCTCGCTTGGTTCCCTTTGTGCAAATTTTCAGTCTATTGTAGCATATCCCCAATAAAGTAAATAGTGCTTTCCCAAGAGCACATCTTTGATATTTCTGCAATTGTGCCATAGCCAGCTAATGTGTAATTTTGTAGCTTAATAGTCTATTAAAACTCAGCACTGCGCATTAAAATCTCTACTGTATGACTGCAGATCTACTTAACAAAGGCAATCTGTGTTTCTTACAAAAACGTGGTGAGCGGGTGTGAGCACTTGTGAATGTGTCCTTGTGTGGAGGCACTTTGGAGGAGAAAATGAGCAGAATGACTTTTCTGAAGAATCTGCATTGTGTTCTCATGGCTCAGGCCAGAGTGAACAGAGAAAGCCATAAAAAGGAAAGCTCTAGGCCCCAATAAACTAAAGGCAAGTTGAGACAGGCTGGGACTTGGGACCTTCGCTGCAGTGCTGCAATGCTTGCATGTGGACACACCTCTCCTCAGCAACACACTACAGACAGACTGTACGGGACTAAAAATAACTGTGTGCATAGGCAGTTGGGGCAAAGTTAAAGAGTCAAAGAGACCAAAAAACCAACTGCTGCTGTTGAAGAGTCTGGAGCAAAAGCAGGATACTGCACATGCGCCCTGCACACAACACAGAGGGATGAGCAAACCGTGTAAGCTACCCTCCTTCCTGCTCCCTGGACACATCCCTACCCTCAGCTCATATAAGGAACAAGCTCCCTGTTCCCCACCTTCTCAGGGATCTTGCTTCCTGCTGCCACAGGAGGGGCTCCAATAAAACCGTGCCTGAATTTCTTCTCCAATTTCTATTCATTGAGAAAGCCAAGAATCCTGGTTGGTATCAAAATGACTACACGTCTCAAAGTCATTCTGGCCCTGCAGCCACTCCGAATGGGCCTGGAGTTGGGCCAGGTGACCTTGAAACTCGCAGCTTGGCCAAAATCTTTAGTTACCTGGGAGCCACAAGTGTTGGGTTGGTTGCCAGCTGGTGAGGATTTGCTGTCTCAGGCTCAGGACCTGGGAAGGAGAAAAGGGCTTGCTTGAGCTGGGGTCACAGACCCTGGGTCCTCCCCACCCCCCCCCCTCGCTTGGTTCCCTTTGTGCAAATTTTCAGTCTATTGTAGCATATCCCCAATAAAGTAAATAGTGCTTTCCCAAGAGCACATCTTTGATATTTCTGCAATTGTGCCATAGCCAGCTAATGTGTAATTTTGTAGCTTAATAGTCTATTAAAACTCAGCACTGCGCATTAAAATCTCTACTGTATGACTGCAGATCTACTTAACAAAGGCAAGGTCCCCAGAAAGCACTATTCACTTGCTGAGAGTTGCTGCAACAGAACAGAGGAAGTCACTTAGGGTAGAAAAATTTAAAGCGGAAATGGGGTGGAGAAGGCACCAATAAACACCTCCCTTCTACTTCCTTCCCCACGCCTTCAGAGCGGCCCCTTTGCCTGCCTGGAAGGAACACAGTCTGCTGGTGCTCTGGATGGAGTCTGGAAATTCTTGGAGTTTACCACCAAATCCCTTCAGATCAAATCTCATCACTCAGATCTTTATTTGGAAGCACTTCAGTTCCCCTTCACTCCTTCTCAGAAAGAAACAGGGTTCAAGGAAGCTGCCCCCAGTTGGGAAACTGCACCAGCGACTCCTCCCTCTAGAACAATTGCTGGGGCGGAGGAATTCTTCAAACAGCTGTAAATCCTCCCACCAACAACTCCTTCCTTCAGAAACTACAGCACAGCCCCACATCAAAGCCTCCCTTCAGCTGCCAAGAGGAAGAATCAATAGTTTAACAGAAAGGAAGCAACGTGGTTGCTGGGCGTGTGGTGTAAACACCTCTATTGAAAATAACCCAAATGTCACCTAAGAAATTGGAGGGAGAATCAAATTCCTGGTGCTTCCGCTTCTGAGGAGCCCCACGGAGGCTTTCCCACATGTGAGGAGTCAGAAGACCAGCAGAGGCTTTGCTGCAGAGTTGGGAAAGCAAAGGGAGTCTGAGAGATGAGGATGTGTGTTGACAGTGGGCTGGCCAGAGCCAAAGGCCTGGGGAGAGAGAGAAAGTGGAACAACGCAGTGAAACCACACAACTCATATGGGACTTAAGCCCCCTGTCTTTTCATTGAGACCACATACCTGGTCTTAGGACTTAATAAAGCCTTGGTTCTTCATGTCTCATCACAGAAAGAATTCAGTGAGAGACAAGGTAATAAGTGAGTGCATTTATTTAGAGGGATGCACATTCCATAGACAGAATGCAGTCTGTCTCAAAGAGGCAAGTTCCTTCATGATCAAGAGCTTAATTTGTGTAATTTTGTAGCTTAATAGTCTATTAAAACTCAGCACTGCATTAAAATCTCTACTGTATGACTGCAGATCTACTTAACAAAGGCAAGGTCCCCAGAAAGCACTATTCACTTGCTGAGAGTTGCTGCAACAGAACAGAGGAAGTCACTTAGGGTAGAAAAATTTAAAGCGGAAATGGGGTGGAGAAGGCACCAATAAACACCTCCCTTCTACTTCCTTCCCCACGCCTTCAGAGCGGCCCCTTTGCCTGCCTGGAAGGAACACAGTCTGCTGGTGCTCTGGATGGAGTCTGGAAATTCTTGGAGTTTACCACCAAATCCCTTCAGATCAAATCTCATCACTCAGATCTTTATTTGGAAGCACTTCAGTTCCCCTTCACTCCTTCTCAGAAAGAAACAGGGTTCAAGGAAGCTGCCCCCAGTTGGGAAACTGCACCAGCGACTCCTCCCTCTAGAACAATTGCTGGGGCGGAGGAATTCTTCAAACAGCTGTAAATCCTCCCACCAACAACTCCTTCCTTCAGAAACTACAGCACAGCCCCACATCAAAGCCTCCCTTCAGCTGCCAAGAGGAAGAATCAATAGTTTAACAGAAAGGAAGCAACGTGGTTGCTGGGCGTGTGGTGTAAACACCTCTATTGAAAATAACCCAAATGTCACCTAAGAAATTGGAGGGAGAATCAAATTCCTGGTGCTTCCGCTTCTGAGGAGCCCCACGGAGGCTTTCCCACATGTGAGGAGTCAGAAGACCAGCAGAGGCTTTGCTGCAGAGTTGGGAAAGCAAAGGGAGTCTGAGAGATGAGGATGTGTGTTGACAGTGGGCTGGCCAGAGCCAAAGGCCTGGGGAGAGAGAGAAAGTGGAACAACGCAGTGAAACCACACAACTCATATGGGACTTAAGCCCCCTGTCTTTTCATTGAGACCACATACCTGGTCTTAGGACTTAATAAAGCCTTGGTTCTTCATGTCTCATCACAGAAAGAATTCAGTGAGAGACAAGGTAATAAGTGAGAGTGCATTTATTTAGAGGGATGCAAATTCCATAGACAGAATGCAGTCTGTCTCAAAGAGGCAAGAATGACCCTGAAACACACTTCACAGGAGGCAAGATGCCCCCAAATATGAGGTAGTTAGGTTTTATGGTCTGGGTAATATCATCAAACCAGTCAATCCTGAAGGATATCAAGCCTGAATATTCATTGGAAGGATTGATGCTGAAGCTGAAGCTCCAATACTTTGGCCACCTGATGCAAAGAGTCAACTCATTAGAAAAGATCCTGATGCTGGAAAAGGCTGAGGGCAGGAGGAGAAGAGGATGACAGAGGATGGGATGGTTGGATGGCATCATCAACTCAATGAACATGAATTTGAGCAAACTCTGAGAGAGAGCAAAGGACAGGGAAGCCAGATGTGCTGCAGTCTATGGGATCTCCAAGAGTCAGACACAACTGAGCAACTGAACAGTAACCAGTGAGAGGATTATTTCAGCAATTTTGGAGAAGGGGCAGGTATTTCCAGAAATTGGCCACTGCCCTGCCCCTTTTGGTTTTTTATGACCAGGCTCAGAACAGTCATAGCATTTGTGGGTGTGTCATTAAGCAGCTAATGCATTACAATGAACTTATAGTGATTCTCAAGATCTACTGGAAATGGAATCTTCTGCCATCTTGAATCTGGCTAGCTCTAACCAGTTTGAGTCATATTCTCAAGAGCTATGTCATTCTTTCAGAGGTTTTGCCCTTGACCACTTCCCTCCTGTTTCTGTGGGAGACACATACATGTTGGAATGGGTGTCAGAAGCTCCCCCAAGCTCCATGTCACCACCAGGCATTGATGGCTCAGTCTGGTAAACTTGAGATCTTCATCTGGGAAAGCAAAGGGAGTCTGAGAGATGAGGATGTGGGGACAGTGGGCTGGCCAGAGCCAAAGGCCTGGGGAGAGAGAGAAAGTGGAACAACGCAGTGAAACCACACAACTCATATGGGACTTAAGCCCCCTGTCTTTTCATTGAGACCACATACCTGGTCTTAGGACTTAATAAAGCCTTGGTTCTTCATGTCTCATCACAGAAAGAATTCAGTGAGAGACAAGGTAATAAGTGGGGTGCATTTATTTAGAGGGATGCAAATTCCATAGACAGAATGCAGTCTGTCTCAAAGAGGCAAGAATGACCCTGAAACACACTTCACAGGAGGCAAGATGCCCCCAAATATGAGGTAGTTAGGTTTTATGGTCTGGGTAATATCATCAAACCAGTCAATCCTGAAGGATATCAAGCCTGAATATTCATTGGAAGGATTGATGCTGAAGCTGAAGCTCCAATACTTTGGCCACCTGATGCAAAGAGTCAACTCATTAGAAAAGATCCTGATGCTGGAAAAGGCTGAGGGCAGGAGGAGAAGAGGATGACAGAGGATGGGATGGTTGGATGGCATCATCAACTCAATGAACATGAATTTGAGCAAACTCTGAGAGAGAGCAAAGGACAGGGAAGCCAGATGTGCTGCAGTCTATGGGATCTCCAAGAGTCAGACACAACTGAGCAACTGAACAGTAACCAGTGAGAGGATTATTTCAGCAATTTTGGAGAAGGGGCAGGTATTTCCA
Source organism: Tragulus kanchil (assembly GCA_022376925.1). Lineage (NCBI taxonomy): Eukaryota > Metazoa > Chordata > Mammalia > Artiodactyla > Tragulidae > Tragulus > Tragulus kanchil. Next base: position 43,688,889 of record JAIOJX010000025.1, read on the forward strand.
GAAATTGGCCACTGCCCTGCCCCTTTTGGTTTTTTATGACCAGGCTCAGAACAGTCATAGCATTTGTGGGTGTGTCATTAAGCAGCTAATGCATTACAATGAACTTATAGTGATTCTCAAGATCTACTGGAAATGGAATCTTCTGCCATCTTGAATCTGGCTAGCTCTAACCAGTTTGAGTCATATTCTCAAGAGCTATGTCATTCTTTCAGAGGTTTTGCCCTTGACCACTTCCCTCCTGTTTCTGTGGGAGACACATACATGTTGGAATGGGTGTCAGAAGCTCCCCCAAGCTCCATGTCACCACCAGGCATTGATGGCTCAGTCTGGTAAACTTGAGATCTTCATCTGCATGAAAAAACCAAAATATGTCACCCCAAAATTTGTCTCTTTGACATGAACATTTTGAGCTGAAAGAAAGTCAGAAAAAGCAGTAAATACAGGCAAAGCTTCCTCTTTTCTGCCTAAAGGCAGGAAATAAATTCTCCTCTTGGAGACAGACTCTTATCAGTCCAGGGAAGTCACCAGAGGAATGTGCAGACAGACCTTGATAAACTAACCCTTATCTTTCTAAAAAGAAAGATAAGGACTCCCTAGCCTTAGCTGGACCACCCTCAGCTCAAACTCCTTTGTCTTGTCAATTCCTTCAGAAATGTCTGGGTCTTGGTCTAAAAGGCATAAAACCTTCCTGCTCTAGTCACTTCTGGTCTTTTGTCATGAAGGCTCTTACGTACATGGACAAATTCAATAAAATGTGTATGCTTTTCTCCTATTAATCTGATTTCTCAGTTTCATTTTCAGACTCAGCCAGAATCTGAGAGTTGAGAAATTTCCCTCCCTATAAAGGATGCTCTCAAAGTTTCCCTCTAGCTCTTTAACCTAAACAGCAGATGAGAGAGAGAGAGAGAGAGACAGAGCATAGGGGTGACCACCTTTGATCATAGTGGTTTTAAAATTCTTAGTGCCACCTGATAATTGTTTTTGTTTGTTTTTAGTTTATTGGACTACTATGATGTCTGTAGTGGTTCCATGTCAAAAATTCAGAGCATGCTTCAACTTGTGGTAAAATTGTGTTTTCTGAACAAAGTACCAAGCTATCTAGATTAGGTAATTTTAAATCCCATGATATGGCACCTTTTGGTTTTTTATGACCAGGCTCAGAACAGTCATAGCATTTGTGGGTGTGTCATTAAGCAGCTAATGCATTACAATGAACTTATAGTGATTCTCAAGATCTACTGGAAATGGAATCTTCTGCCATCTTGAATCTGGCTAGCTCTAACCAGTTTGAGTCATATTCTCAAGAGCTATGTCATTCTTTCAGAGGTTTTGCCCTTGACCACTTCCCTCCTGTTTCTGTGGGAGACACATACATGTTGGAATGGGTGTCAGAAGCTCCCCCAAGCTCCATGTCACCACCAGGCATTGATGGCTCAGTCTGGTAAACTTGAGATCTTCATCTGCATGAAAAAACCAAAATATGTCACCCCAAAATTTGTCTCTTTGACATGAACATTTTGAGCTGAAAGAAAGTCAGAAAAAGCAGTAAATACAGGCAAAGCTTCCTCTTTTCTGCCTAAAGGCAGGAAATAAATTCTCCTCTTGGAGACAGACTCTTATCAGTCCAGGGAAGTCACCAGAGGAATGTGCAGACAGACCTTGATAAACTAACCCTTATCTTTCTAAAAAGAAAGATAAGGACTCCCTAGCCTTAGCTGGACCACCCTCAGCTCAAACTCCTTTGTCTTGTCAATTCCTTCAGAAATGTCTGGGTCTTGGTCTAAAAGGCATAAAACCTTCCTGCTCTAGTCACTTCTGGTCTTTTGTCATGAAGGCTCTTACGTACATGGACAAATTCAATAAAATGTGTATGCTTTTCTCCTATTAATCTGATTTCTCAGTTTCATTTTCAGACTCAGCCAGAATCTGAGAGTTGAGAAATTTCCCTCCCTATAAAGGATGCTCTCAAAGTTTCCCTCTAGCTCTTTAACCTAAACAGCAGATGAGAGAGAGAGAGAGAGAGAGACAGAGCATAGGGGTGACCACCTTTGATCATAGTGGTTTTAAAATTCTTAGTGCCACCTGATAATTGTTTTTGTTTGTTTTTAGTTTATTGGACTACTATGATGTCTGTAGTGGTTCCATGTCAAAAATTCAGAGCATGCTTCAACTTGTGGTAAAATTGTGTTTTCTGAACAAAGTACCAAGCTATCTAGATTAGGTAATTTAAATCTAGAGTGCTTAGTCCCTGGATGCAAACACTTGGCCCACCTTTATTGAGTGATGATCCAGAATGCAACCATGGTTCCACCTCCTCCTGACTGTACGTGGAGATTTCAGTGGCCCCCCAATTTTTCTGCCCATGGAAGAAACATAAAAGGATGTTTCCCAGATCGTCATTTTCAGTGGCTTTCTCTTCAAATACTTTCCCCAAAGTGCCACATGGGGCAGGGAGCAAAAATTGCTGGATTATTATCAACCATCCAGTTCTTCTCAGATCTCCAATTTGTACTCTGATTCCACTCCTAGCTTCCTCTTACCCCTCCAACAACTTGTCTCCAGGGTCCTCACCTGCTTACCTTCAATTTAATCTAAATTTGTATCTTATTGTAGTGGTATAGTTTGAATTACTTGAAATCCTGTTGAAGGTAAGGTTGATACAAATACATGAACAAATAAGTGGATAATCCCTGACTTCTTTCTCGCCCAATAATATGTGCAAATATATACGGAGCAGAGAAACTGGGAAGATGAGAAAGGAAGACGAAAGTAGAATCGCCTTGGGGGACATACCTGGCTGTCCAGTGGTTAAGACTTCACCTTCCAGTGTATAGGATGTAGGTTCAATCCTTGGGCAGAGAGCTAAGACACCACATGCCTCCTGACCTAAAAACCAGAACATAAAAAAGAAGCAATATTGTAACAAGTTCAATAAAGACTTTTAAAATGGTTCACATAAAAGACATCTTGGGAAAAAAGAGAATTATCTTGGTGACTTGGGGTAGAAAAGAAGTAAATTTTAAACTTGGGGTTGAAGTGAAACGAGCTGGGCAACAGTGATAGAACAAGTGCGACATCTTCGTGTGTGTGACATTATGTTTATAGGAAGAGAAATAAAGAGCCAAAAGGACAAAATGACTTCCAAAGGGAAGGAAGTCATGTTTTCCTTTGGTTTTCAATTCAGGGCAAAGGCATTGAGGCTTTGCTCAGGAAGACTTTGTGTCGGAGAGGGTCCCTCAGTTTCACTGAGTGCTTCATGGGGACAGCAGCTTCCCATGCATTATCTTGTTGAGTCCTTATAATGATCCTCCCAGACAGGAATTGTTTAGTTTCCAGTAATGGGTTGAATAATGGGTCCAAGGATATTTTGAAGCTATGACTTCCCCAGCAAACCCCTTTATTGAGTGATGATCCAGAATGCAACCATGGTTCCACCTCCTCCTGACTGTACGTGGAGATTTCAGTGGCCCCCCAATTTTTCTGCCCATGGAAGAAACATAAAAGGATGTTTCCCAGATCGTCATTTTCAGTGGCTTTCTCTTCAAATACTTTCCCCAAAGTGCCACATGGGGCAGGGAGCAAAAATTGCTGGATTATTATCAACCATCCAGTTCTTCTCAGATCTCCAATTTGTACTCTGATTCCACTCCTAGCTTCCTCTTACCCCTCCAACAACTTGTCTCCAGGGTCCTCACCTGCTTACCTTCAATTTAATCTAAATTTGTATCTTATTGTAGTGGTATAGTTTGAATTACTTGAAATCCTGTTGAAGGTAAGGTTGATACAAATACATGAACAAATAAGTGGATAATCCCTGACTTCTTTCTCGCCCAATAATATGTGCAAATATATACGGAGCAGAGAAACTGGGAAGATGAGAAAGGAAGACGAAAGTAGAATCGCCTTGGGGGACATACCTGGCTGTCCAGTGGTTAAGACTTCACCTTCCAGTGTATAGGATGTAGGTTCAATCCTTGGGCAGATAGCTAAGACACCACATGCCTCCTGACCTAAAAACCAGAACATAAAAAAGAAGCAATATTGTAACAAGTTCAATAAAGACTTTTAAAATGGTTCACATAAAAGACATCTTGGGAAAAAAGAGAATTATCTTGGTGACTTGGGGTAGAAAAGAAGTAAATTTTAAACTTGGGGTTGAAGTGAAACGAGCTGGGCAACAGTGATAGAACAAGTGCGACATCTTCGTGTGTGTGACATTATGTTTATAGGAAGAGAAATAAAGAGCCAAAAGGACAAAATGACTTCCAAAGGGAAGGAAGTCATGTTTTCCTTTGGTTTTCAATTCAGGGCAAAGGCATTGAGGCTTTGCTCAGGAAGACTTTGTGTCGGAGAGGGTCCCTCAGTTTCACTGAGTGCTTCATGGGGACAGCAGCTTCCCATGCATTATCTTGTTGAGTCCTTATAATGATCCTCCCAGACAGGAATTGTTTTCATGTTATAAATGGAGAAACAGAGGCAGTAATGGGTTGAATAATGGGTCCAAGGATGCACACCAGTTCAGTTCAGTCACTCAGTTGTGTCCAACTCTCTGCAACCTTATGGACTGTAGCACTCCAGGCTTCCCTGTCCTTCACCGTCTCCCAGAGCTTGCTCAGACTGATATCCATTGACTCAATGATGCCATCCAACCATCTTGTCCTTTGTCATCCCTTTCTCCTTTTGCCTTCTATTTTTCCGAACACCAGGTTCTTTTCCAATGAGTTGTCCCTTTGCATCAGGTGGCCAAAGAACTGGAGCTTCAGCTTCAGTGTCATTACTTTCAATGAATATTCAAGATTGATTTCCTTTAGGATTGACTGGTTTGATCTCCTTTGCAGTCCAAGGGACACTCAAAAATCTTCTCTAAGGTTACGGTTCAAAGACATCAATTCTTCAGCTCTCAGACTTCCTTATGGCCCAACTCTCACATCCATACATGACTACTGGGAAAACCATAGCTTTGACTATAGGAACTTTTGTCAGCAAAGTGATGTCTTTTGAACACTCTGTCTAGATTTGTCATAGCTTTTCTTCTAAAAAGCAAGCAACTTTTAATTTCATGGCTACAGTCACCATGCACAGTGATTTTGGAGTTCCAAAATATAAAGTCTGTCACTGTTTCCATTGTTTGATCATCTATTTGCCATGAAGTGATGGGACCAGATGCACACAAGAAAGGGGCAAAAGTTAATATTTCAATTTATGATCATCTTACTTTGCATCATGGTGCCACTTAGCCCATTGACAACTATAAAATTGTGACTAAGCCAGTGTCTTCTCCTTCAAGTCACGTAAAATTTGGAAGGCAGAGGAAAAAAGTCCAGGAATGCCTATTATATAAATAAGGGACAAGAAAGGACAAAGGAACTTCAGGAAGATGTTTCCTCTGATGTTTCTGAGGGACGAGAGAGGTCGGGAAGCAGGCCTTGCTCACTACTCTGTGACCCACCAGTCTTAAGTCTATAAATACTACAGATCCTCAAACGGGGTGATCCTATATCCCTGGGAAGGCCTCAGATAATTGTAATTGTACTTATTTGTCTTTAAGTGAAGGACAGAAGGAAGAAGTGACAGCTATGCCCACAAATCAAGGGAAAGGGAATTCAGGGAGGAGCTGCTGAACCCTTATCTCTGCCCTCAGTTGTGAGACTGATTGATGCTATTAAAATTCCCAGGAGTCTGCTATCAGCATTCCCCTTGCTGTTGGGGTTGGGGGAGGAGGGGTGTTATTGTGCCCTGGGAGAGAAAGAGGAATGGGGTTGAAGGAGGGAGAGGGAGAGAAGCAGTCTTGGAAATGCTTGTAGATTCTCTTCTTGAAATAGTTCAGGTGGGAGAGGTGGTAATCCAGGAATGAAAATGCATGATACAAAGGATTTTATGGCTGCTGTCTGAAATAGTGTGGGGTAGGTGCCAAGACCAAGGCCTGAAAAACTCTTCACTTGCTAGCTTAGATTCAAGAATTGAGGACCATGTCTTTAAATTAGAATAATCAAATTAAATGCAAAAGTTTTATTCCCCCACCCCCACCCTCCCCGGGGCTCCTCTTTAGACTGCCAACCCAGAATCGGAGAATTGAGGAATAAAAGATCTGCACTCAAGTCTATCGGGTATGTGACCCTGGGAACTCCTCTTAATAATCTCTCTCATCTAGATTGCTCATCATTGACCTCAGTCTTGTTATTAAAACAAGAGACAGTGAGGTGAAGGCGCTGTGCATGCTGTGGAGGGCACTGTGAATAACGTATATTTATCACAACTCAGGTTTAGCTGTGAGAGGGCCACACTTTGGGCCATTTTCCATAGATAGCCTGTGATTTTGCCCAGCTGCTGTGGTTCCCTTGGAGCTCACTTCAGAAAGGTTCATCCAGCACATGATCCTTGAGTTCTCAGATGTCCTTGGCAACTTTCATGGGGCTCTGGCAAAACAAACAAACAAACAAACAATGAACTTACTCCCAAGAGACTAATGTGTGACCAACAGAGGGACCCCCAAAACTGGTCACTGAATGAATGCTTTGTCAGCAAGTCCCATGCAGGGATGAGACCTGGAAAAGAAACTGAAGTGTGGTGGTATTTTTCTTCTGTCCAGGCAAATGGGATGAATGTGGGAACATCTTCAAAGGGAACCCTGAGTTTCCTCTGTGCCAAGGAGGGGCCTGGTTCTGCCGTTGCTCCAGAAAATAGGGAAGCTAAATTTAACATCTTCCATTCTCCTCAAAAGGGTGCAAAATAGTCTGTCTTTAGGACTAACTAGACAATGCAACACCAGGTGCCATCTCTGGATTTCCTTGGACCTTTTTTTGGCAGGCAATTTGGGATGTAGACAGCATTTCTCATCACCAGTCACTGTGATTGGTCTTACGAGCACTCTTCTCTGAAAGTAAGCACCCTCACCTCTGTTCCCTCCTCAGTCTTCCTCACTGCTCTCTGCCCTAGGTTCCTGACCCACAAAAAGCACAGGCATAGCCAGCCCCACCCCTTCAGCCTTTTCTGTACTGAACCAGGCTTGTCTACTTTTACCAACCTGAAAAACTCTTCACTTGCTAGCTTAGATTCAAGAATTGAGGACCATGTCTTTAAATTAGAATAATCAAATTAAATGCAAAAGTTTTATTCCCCACCCCACCCTCCCGGGCTCCTCTTTAGACTGCCAACCCAGAATCGGAGAATTGAGGAATAAAAGATCTGCACTCAAGTCTATCGGGTATGTGACCCTGGGAACTCCTCTTAATAATCTCTCTCATCTAGATTGCTCATCATTGACCTCAGTCTTGTTATTAAAACAAGAGACAGTGAGGTGAAGGCGCTGTGCATGCTGTGGAGGGCACTGTGAATAACGTATATTTATCACAACTCAGGTTTAGCTGTGAGAGGGCCACACTTTGGGCCATTTTCCATAGATAGCCTGTGATTTTGCCCAGCTGCTGTGGTTCCCTTGGAGCTCACTTCAGAAAGGTTCATCCAGCACATGATCCTTGAGTTCTCAGATGTCCTTGGCAACTTTCATGGGGCTCTGGCAAAACAAACAAACAAACAAACAATGAACTTACTCCCAAGAGACTAATGTGTGACCAACAGAGGGACCCCCAAAACTGGTCACTGAATGAATGCTTTGTCAGCAAGTCCCATGCAGGGATGAGACCTGGAAAAGAAACTGAAGTGTGGTGGTATTTTTCTTCTGTCCAGGCAAATGGGATGAATGTGGGAACATCTTCAAAGGGAACCCTGAGTTTCCTCTGTGCCAAGGAGGGGCCTGGTTCTGCCGTTGCTCCAGAAAATAGGGAAGCTAAATTTAACATCTTCCATTCTCCTCAAAAGGGTGCAAAATAGTCTGTCTTTAGGACTAACTAGACAATGCAACACCAGGTGCCATCTCTGGATTTCCTTGGACCTTTTTTTGGCAGGCAATTTGGGATGTAGACAGCATTTCTCATCACCAGTCACTGTGATTGGTCTTACGAGCACTCTTCTCTGAAAGTAAGCACCCTCACCTCTGTTCCCTCCTCAGTCTTCCTCACTGCTCTCTGCCCTAGGTTCCTGACCCACAAAAAGCACAGGCATAGCCAGCCCCACCCCTTCAGCCTTTTCTGTACTGAACCAGACTTGGGTCTACTCACCCACACACAGTAAGGCTGATCTACCAACACCAGGTTGTGGTGAAGGAAAGTGCAGCACTTACTGTAGGTGTTCAGCAAGGATTCCAGGGCTTCTAGTGCTCAAAACACCACAACTCCCTGGTGGTTTAAGCAAAGCATTTTTAAGTGAGGGAGGTGGGAAGCAGGGCGGTCCCAGGATCTGAGATCAGCTTGTGTACAATTCTCTGGTTGGTTCATGGTGAGGTGGCAGAACTATGTCACAGGGGTCAACATTCCACCTTTAGGTTCCAATGAGCCTGGGGACTTTGGGTGGGGCTTTACATCTATTAAAAAAAAAAAAAAAAAGCTTCAGGAAGTGAGTGAGCATCAGATTGTGTTCAGGCTGGGAGGAACTGAAAGAGGCTCTTTTCTGTTCATGAACTAAAAACTTGCACAGAAAAAAGAAATCTGTGCAGGCACAGTTCAGCCTCTGTGAGGACGCCTGTCCTCTCTCGTCCTTCCCTTTCTCACACTCTCTTAAGACAATATCATCCACGAGAGGATTTAGAAGCAAATGAAGTGCAGGGAGCATAAGAATCTGGAGATGGGTTTTTCATCTGCATTGCTCCTCTTCTGGAGGTTTACTTGTATTTCCATTTGAAAGATGGGCTGTGTTGATAGCAGCCCATCAGCCCATTACCAGCTGGGCTGACAGGCAGAGCTCACAGAGGTAGGTGGCCCTCCCCACCCCGCCCACTGACTCCCCTCCCCTTGCTCCCTCCTCCCCTTGCTCCCCACTCCCTTGAATTCCCTAGGAGGCTGCTGGGAGGCAGGGCTCAACTCTGCAGCCAGAAACTGGTAAATAAGAACGTCCCAACGTACAAACTGCAGACACTGAATTCTCCCTCTGCTCTGCTGAGAGGTGAAGACCATGCAGAGGAGGAACAGAGTGAATGAGGCATGCTGTTTTTGCTTCCCTGTCTCTAGGGTCTGTGTTTTGTGGACTCAGGGAAGACAGCAGAAGGGACCTGGACTGAAGGCCAAGTGTTGACTTGTTCTAGCCTCATGGCCTCGGGAAGGCAATTTCAGCTACTAAAAGGCAAAAATGTCACATGGCCACAATGCACTGCTTTGTAGACCTAAACCCTAGAACCCCCTAAACTGAATCCCAAACCTTTCTTCCTGTGGTAGTCCTTCTCTCGATCATGGAACTGCCACGTACCCTGTCTCAACCGGGCACCAGGAGCTTGGGTTCTCCCTGATTCCCCCCTGCTTTATTCCCATGTCTCGTCATCAAATTACAGTGATTCTATTTGACAAGATCAAAAGGTCTCTGGAACCCTCCATCCTCCCATCTCCCCTCTTCCATCCTAGTGCAGCACCCAGACTCCCTCACCTGAATGGCCACGTGGCATACCCTTTCAGTATCATCATACCCTTTCCTGACCCGGAAGCAAAATTAACTAGTTCAAGAATATAAATCGGGGCTTCCCCTGGTGGTCCAGTGGGTAAGGACACCGCCTTGCAGTGCAAGGGGCGCCGGTTCGATCCTTGGCCTGGGAGGATCCCATGTGCCGAGCGGCTGGACTGATGTGTCCAATCGCCGAGCCGGAGCTCTGGAGCGCATGAGCCCAGAGCCGGTGTTCAAGATCCCCCCCCACTCTCTTAAGACAATATCATCCACGAGAGGATTTAGAAGCAAATGAAGTGCAGGGAGCATAAGAATCTGAAGATGGGTTTTTCATCTGCATTGCTCCTCTTCTGGAGGTTTACTTGTATTTCCATTTGAAAGATGGGCTGTGTTGATAGCAGCCCATCAGCCCATTACCAGCTGGGCTGACAGGCAGAGCTCACAGAGGTAGGTGGCCCTCCCCCCCCACCCCGCCCACTGACTCCCCTCCCCTTGCTCCCTCCTCCCCTTGCTCCCCACTCCCTTGAATTCCCTAGGAGGCTGCTGGGAGGCAGGGCTCAACTCTGCAGCCAGAAACTGGTAAATAAGAACGTCCCAACGTACAAACTGCAGACACTGAATTCTCCCTCTGCTCTGCTGAGAGGTGAAGACCATGCAGAGGAGGAACAGAGTGAATGAGGCATGCTGTTTTTGCTTCCCTGTCTCTAGGGTCTGTGTTTTGTGGACTCAGGGAAGACAGCAGAAGGGACCTGGACTGAAGGCCAAGTGTTGACTTGTTCTAGCCTCATGGCCTCGGGAAGGCAATTTCAGCTACTAAAAGGCAAAAATGTCACATGGCCACAATGCACTGCTTTGTAGACCTAAACCCTAGAACCCCCTAAACTGAATCCCAAACCTTTCTTCCTGTGGTAGTCCTTCTCTCGATCATGGAACTGCCACGTACCCTGTCTCAACCGGGCACCAGGAGCTTGGGTTCTCCCTGATTCCCCCCTGCTTTATTCCCATGTCTCGTCATCAAATTACAGTGATTCTATTTGACAAGATCAAAAGGTCTCTGGAACCCTCCATCCTCCCATCTCCCCTCTTCCATCCTAGTGCAGCACCCAGACTCCCTCACCTGAATGGCCACGTGGCATACCCTTTCAGTATCATCATACCCTTTCCTGACCCGGAAGCAAAATTAACTAGTTCAAGAATATAAATCGGGGCTTCCCCTGGTGGTCCAGTGGGTAAGGACACCGCCTTGCAGTGCAAGGGGCGCCGGTTCGATCCTTGGCCTGGGAGGATCCCATGTGCCGCCGAGCGGCTGGACTGATGTGTCCAATCGCCGAGCCGGAGCTCTGGAGCGCATGAGCCCAGAGCCGGTGCTCTGTGACAACAGACGCCACCGCGATGGGAGGCCCGCAGGAGCCAAAGAACAAAGACGGATGAAAACAGAGAAATGAAAGACCAATAGAAGTGGCCCGCCCGCTCCCCTCCCTCCCCAACCCGACCCCCGCCCAAAATAAATAAATAAATAAATCTTTAAAAAAAAAAAAAAATATAAATCGTATTACTATCCCTCCTGCGAAAAAACCCTCAAAGGTCTCCCCATTCTCTTTAAGTTCCCCTTCAGTACCTTAACCATGGCTTCCTGGGCCTTCATTTCTCAGTCCTTTTCTGCCCCTGCTAACCTGCCCATCCCCTCTTCTCTCCACTCCTGGATTTTTGTATGTTCCACACATGCCTTGGAGCCTTTGAATATGCTCTTCCCTTGCCCCAGAAGCCCTTTGCCACTCTATTCCTCTTCATAGCTCTTCTCAAGCTTGGTGTATTTACTTTTCTAGTTTTGTACTCTAAGCTCCACAGAAAAAGGCATTATATCTGTTTTCCTTACCACTGTCCTTAGCACCCAACATGGTGCCTGACACCTAATAGATGTTCAAAAATATGCAGACTTATTACATTATATAATGTATAAAATTGAGACTTTAGTAAAACTACCTTAGAACTATAAAGTCTGTATAAGATTGGTGATTTTTATTTCTGCTCTCTAGCTCAGAACAAGCAAAATAGAATAGTCTATTATCATTTGGTCTTGAGTGGAATTTATTTATATCTGTGTGTTAAGGCTTCCAGGCATTTGCATCTTAAGCTTTTTATTTCTACCTGCAGAATGGAGGGGTTTGTGCTTCTCAAAAAGCATTTCTGGCAATAGCCAGCAGGTGGGTTCATTAAGGAAGAAACAGAACACTCTCATGTTGTTTTTATTTCTTTTTTTATAGTTTGGAAACTGAAAAACAAAGAGACAAGTTGAGGCCAAGAAAAGGAAGTGTGTGTGTTGACGAGTGGGAGCAGGGACTATACTCAGGCTTTGAATTCTCTCTCACCCTTTATAGAGGAACCAAGGCTCCCCATGTGCCGAGCGGCTGGACTGATGTGTCCAGTTGCCGAGCCGGAGCTCTGGAGCGCATGTGCCCAGAGCCGGTGCTCTGTGACAACAGACGCCACCGCGATGGGAGGCCCACAGGAGCCAAAGAACAAAGACGGATGAAAATAGAGAAATGAAAGACCAATAGAAGGGGCCCGCCCGCTCCCCTCCCTCCCCAACCCGACCCCCGCCCAAAATAAATAAATAAATAAATCTTTAAAAAAAAAAAAAAAATATAAATCGTATTACTATCCCTCCTGCGAAAAAACCCTCAAAGGTCTCCCCATTCTCTTTAAGTTCCCCTTCAGTACCTTAACCATGGCTTCCTGGGCCTTCATTTCTCAGTCCTTTTCTGCCCCTGCTAACCTGCCCATCCCCTCTTCTCTCCACTCCTGGATTTTTGTATGTTCCACACATGCCTTGGAGCCTTTGAATATGCTCTTCCCTTGCCCCAGAAGCCCTTTGCCACTCTATTCCTCTTCATAGCTCTTCTCAAGCTTGGTGTATTTACTTTTCTAGTTTTGTACTCTAAGCTCCACAGAAAAAGGCATTATATCTGTTTTCCTTACCACTGTCCTTAGCACCCAACATGGTGCCTGACACCTAATAGATGTTCAAAAATATGCAGACTTATTACATTATATAATGTATAAAATTGAGACTTTAGTAAAACTACCTTAGAACTATAAAGTCTGTATAAGATTGGTGATTTTTATTTCTGCTCTCTAGCTCAGAACAAGCAAAATAGAATAGTCTATTATCATTTGGTCTTGAGTGGAATTTATTTATATCTGTGTGTTAAGGCTTCCAGGCATTTGCATCTTAAGCTTTTTATTTCTACCTGCAGAATGGAGGGGTTTGTGCTTCTCAAAAAGCATTTCTGGCAATAGCCAGCAGGTGGGTTCATTAAGGAAGAAACAGAACACTCTCATGTTGTTTTTATTTCTTTTTTTATAGTTTGGAAACTGAAAAACAAAGAGACAAGTTGAGGCCAAGAAAAGGAAGTGTGTGTGTTGACGAGTGGGAGCAGGGACTATACTCAGGCTTTGGAATTCTCTTCTCACCCCCTTTATAAGGAGGAACCCAAGGCTCCCCATCGGGATGGGATGAGGCTGCTGGGAAGGGAGCCTAGGGAATAGGAAGCACCAGGGCTACCCTGACACTGTGAGTTCCAAGCCTCTATTAGCCCTGGGGCTTTGAATAGCCACTTAATTGGTGCCTCAGTGTCTATTTGTAAAACAGAGATCAAAGTTTAGATATTGGCATTATTGTGAAGATTAAAGGAGATCATGTTTCAGAAAACACATTGTAAGTTACAAATATAAGTTGAAGGTGATATGATGATATCACTAAACCAAGCGTCTCAAATACAAAAACAAGGCCCGACATTTCTTTACCATGAGCTGCTCCTTCTTATGTGGCTCCAGGCACTTGATCACATGTCAGCAGTTTCAAGAACAGTGACAGAGTATTTGTATCTCTCCCTCTTCCAGTGGTCAGTAAACTCAGAGAACGGTCCTAGTGTCTTACATCCCATGTCAGATGCTCAGGATCCTTTGAATGAATGAATAGATGGTGAGAAGCAAGGAGAAAGATGGTCTGAAGAAAAAGGTGAGTAGGCGAGGGATGGGCTAGATCCCTGGAGAGGTTTATATTTGCTTAGAAGTCCAGGACAGGGCTTCCCTGGTGACTCAGTGGTGAAAAGTCTGCCTGCCAATGCAGGAGACACAGGTTCAGTCCCTGGTTTGGAAGGATACCATTCAGCTGCCATGGAGCAGCTAAGCACATGTGCCACAATTACTGAGTCCATGCACTCTAGAATCCATGCTCTGCAACAGGAGAAGCCACTGCAGTGAGAAGCCTGTGCACTCCAACAGAGAGTGGCCTCTGCTCACCTCAACTACAGACAGGCCTGTGGGATAGCTTCCAGGCATTTGCATCTTAAGCTTTTTATTTCTACCTGCAGAATGGAGGGGTTTGTGCTTCTCAAAAAGCATTTCTGGCAATAGCCAGCAGGTGGGTTCATTAAGGAAGAAACAGAACACTCTCATGTTGTTTTTATTTCTTTTTTTATAGTTTGGAAACTGAAAAACAAAGAGACAAGTTGAGGCCAAGAAAAGGAAGTGTGTGTGTTGACGAGTGGGAGCAGGGACTATACTCAGGCTTTGGAATTCTCTTCTCACCCCCTTTATAAGGAGGAACCCAAGGCTCCCCATCGGGATGGGATGAGGCTGCTGGGAAGGGAGCCTAGGGAATAGGAAGCACCAGGGCTACCCTGACACTGTGAGTTCCAAGCCTCTATTAGCCCTGGGGCTTTGAATAGCCACTTAATTGGTGCCTCAGTGTCTATTTGTAAAACAGAGATCAAAGTTTAGATATTGGCATTATTGTGAAGATTAAAGGAGATCATGTTTCAGAAAACACATTGTAAGTTACAAATATAAGTTGAAGGTGATATGATGATATCACTAAACCAAGCGTCTCAAATACAAAAACAAGGCCCGACATTTCTTTACCATGAGCTGCTCCTTCTTATGTGGCTCCAGGCACTTGATCACATGTCAGCAGTTTCAAGAACAGTGACAGAGTATTTGTATCTCTCCCTCTTCCAGTGGTCAGTAAACTCAGAGAATGGTCCTAGTGTCTTACATCCCATGTCAGATGCTCAGGATCCTTTGAATGAATGAATAGATGGTGAGAAGCAAGGAGAAAGATGGTCTGAAGAAAAAGGTGAGTAGGCGAGGGATGGGCTAGATCCCTGGAGAGGTTTATATTTGCTTAGAAGTCCAGGACAGGGCTTCCCTGGTGACTCAGTGGTGAAAAGTCTGCCTGCCAATGCAGGAGACACAGGTTCAGTCCCTGGTTTGGAAGGATACCATTCAGCTGCCATGGAGCAGCTAAGCACATGTGCCACAATTACTGAGTCCATGCACTCTAGAATCCATGCTCTGCAACAGGAGAAGCCACTGCAGTGAGAAGCCTGTGCACTCCAACTAGAGAGTGGCCTCTGCTCACCTCAACTACAGACAGGCCTGCATAGCAATGAAGACCCAGCAAGACAAAATAATAATAATAATAATAGTAATAGTAATAAAGTCCAGGAGCACAACTGAAGGCACAGAATTCACAGAGGGTGCCCTCTTAACTTCCTTGCTTATACCCCAAATCCCAGCTCTTCTGGCCTATGGCCAGTTTCAAGGATGGGATGGGGTGGGAACTCCTTGTTGAGACTTCATTCAGTTGCTTTGGCCTCTCCTTGGGGGGCCTTACTGAGCTGCCAGAGTCGTGGCTTAACAAGAATATTCAGATTTCCAGATGTGGGAGTCTTTCAAGAGATGTGTGCCCTGGTCTTACCCCCAAACAAAAGGGACAGAGCTAAATACAAAGAAATGCTTCTTTCCAGTCTCCCAATACCAACTAAATATCATTCATCCATCCATTAAATAGCTGTAAAAACCCTGCTGTGCACTGTGCTGGGTGCTGAAATAACATAAAATGAATTGCACCCTCGTCTCAAGCAGGGGGAACATAACCTATTTTCCATGGGAAAACCCAGTGGGGAGGGAGCAAGAGCCAGGGCCTGGAGGTGGAGGAACACAGCGCCTGCACCCTGGCAAACCCAGCAGTGTCATCTCGCTCCACTGCTCTTGTGTCACCCTTTGGCCTGGGTGCCAAAGGTCCATGGTGCCAGGGGACACCCTCAAACCCTCCATGTCACCCTCAAACCCTCCACGTTGCTGGAAAATTTGGAACTCAACTACCACAGTGTTGGCCAGACTTTGGGAATTACTCACAAATTTTCTGCACCAAAGTCTTTTTGGAACTGATAGACAAGGAGTGATTATTCCTTTAAGATCAAATATATATATTTGATGGGAAATCATCTTCTGTTGTGAATGGAAAGTAGGCCTCCCCTCAGCATGAAGCCCATCTGTCAGTGTTTCTTGAGGCCTGGGAGATGATGATCTAGATGTTTCCAGGCTCAGGGCAGAATGGTCTGAGGAACTGGCTGGCCTTTACTAAAGAGCTTCCAAATTTTAGCAGGTGTGGTTGGAGGCAAAGAGAGAATGGCCTTGAACTTGATGGCTGAGTGTCCTCCAGCTGATAGAAGATCACTTCAGGTCATATGGAGCCGCCTCAGAAGAAGAAAATCGCATTTACTCAACAGGTCCTGTGCCCCATATTGAATCCATCCTGCTCTATTCTTCACAAACAAAGTGAGAGGCTCTTAGTCATTTGAAGAGACGGCCCAGAGTGCCAGTGTTGACTGACCCTTCTCTGTCAAAGCCACTTTTTCAATCCAGTTAACAAGCAGGGGCTGCCAAGGGCCCCCGGCCAGCAGCAGGCAAGCCCAGATGGCACCTGACTGAGGTGTTGCCATAATTCTGGCTGAGTCCTCCAAGCTCCACCTGTGGACCTGGTACAGCCAACTAGATTCCATCAAGGAGCTCCTCCCACCCCTAAAGGTGCTCATCAGGCAGAGGTCTGCTAAGTCTTTCTTTCCAGGCCCTGAGCAAAGTACCAGAGGAAGCTGCCTCCTTTGACACGAGGGGAGCCTCAGAACAAAGAGGCCTGTGTGAGCTGCTGCAACAGCATATGCAGGCCCAGAGCCAAGCCTGGCTGGAGGGCTCGCAATGTGGTGGGGGGCATGCTTTGGAATACAGATTGCCTTGGAAGCCTTGCTCATCAAGTGGCGGAGCCTGACATCCAGCCGTCAACAGCTTTCAGGCCTGTTTGCAGCACAGTTAGCGTCCTGTTTGGTGATCTGACAAGAGTCCCAGGCACTCTTGGCACATCAGAACTCAGGAATCAGTGCCGCCAGCGTGGGCTGGCTGCATCTGGAGGCTAAGGTGTTCTCTACTGGAGCAGCTGGATTAGCTGCTGGCTGAGCTCAGGAAATGCAGTTGGAAGGTCCATGAGATGCCTCTGCTTCCCGCCCTCCATCCTCAAGTCCTCCCTCCATTACTCATAGAAAGACACAAGATGTTCCCAGATACTGTCTTGGGAAAGGGCTGAAACATATGCCAGATTCTGATAAAGATAAGAAAAATGAGCGATTATAGAAAACAGATTGCTCTGTGTTTTTTTCAAAACACACCCCTTTAATAATAATTAGTCACATTGCTGTACGATCCGGTCTAAAAGCCCTGTCTGAGTAAGCTGAGATGCGTCATACAGTTTCCCCTTTTGATCCAGCTCTCATGCTTTTGTGTAAACAATTTACAAGAGGAGGCACATGGATTCAGTGTGAAGGGCTGCTGATCATTCGTATCCCACTCAGTAAAATCATTAGCAGGGGAAATGTCTCCCTTCCTTGATCCCGTGGCTCTATTGTATCCTTATTCTGTGAGCACCTCCATCTTCTCCCCATTCTCTGGGCTTGTCCTACCACCCCTTCCTTCCTAGGCCAGATTCTTCAGTGCCCCTCCATTCTTGCCAAACAAAATCCCAAGCTGGGTGCACAGAATCCCCCAGAGCTCTGACCTTTGTTCTAAATGGACGTTCCTGGGTAGGTGAGGCCACCCCAAGTTCACGGCCCCCAACCTGCACTGGGCCTTCAATGCCCTCAGTCACCTTTGCCTGTCCTTGGAGAAGGCCCTCCTCCATGCTCCAGGTGACCACTCTGAGCTCCCAACTCTCACCAAGGCCACTCAAGCTCTTTTGTCTCAAACTCGGCATGTAAACTTGACTGTAACTTCAAGGTCATCAGACTCATTCTCTTTCCCACTTCCATCCTACAACCCCCTCCACCTGCACACCCATCTTCACCTTCAGTCCCTGTGGCAGGGCCCTCTTCTGTGCTGTTTCTTCTCTGCCTTGATGACCACTGACAGACTTTGATAGTTATCTCCTCTGATTTTTATCAATATCTCTTCCATCTTGCTTGAAGCTTCTACATATACAAGAGGCAGACCTCGTTTTATGGGGCTTCACTTTAGTGCACTTTGCAGTTAGTTGTGTCTTTACAATGAAAGGTCTGTGACAAGCCTGCAGCCAGAAAATCTATGGGCACCATTTTTGCTCGTTTCCTATCTCTGGGTCACATGTTGGCAATTCTCAAAATATTTCAAATGTTTTCATTCTCAGTACTAGAGTCTCATGGGCCATGTTTTCCTTTAGTTACTTCTCAGCATCTCCTCTCCCCTTCTCTTGCAAGCATCTTGGTGTTTATATACCCATTCATTCCCAGCTCTTTTTTCTCTGTCTCTGTTCTGAGTCCAGTACCAAAATCAGTACCACAGAGGTGACCAGTGACTTCCTGGATAAAAGGTTGAATGGACTAGTTGCAATCCATTCCTTACTAGAAGTTTCTGAAGCATTTGAGGATACAGATTATCCTTTGAAGCTTCCTGATCCCTTACATCTCTTCTCCCCTCCCTCTGACAGAGGCTCCTCTCCTGCTGCCTGTCCCAGGTACCTGGCTGTTCCCTAGGAGTCTGTTCTGATTCACTCCTTGCCTTCCATACACACCTCCTTCATCGTCTCTTGGGGGATGTGCAGGTAACTTCCAGTTCCTTCTTATAACCTAGATATTTCTTTGCAACTTCTCCCATAGGCACAGAACTAATACAGAATTTCCAGAAGTGCAATCAGAACACTTTTCCTGTTAAACCACCTCTTTCCCAATGTTTATAAAGACATTGTAGCCTCCCTGCAGGGGTGGGGTGGCTGTTACTCCAGTCCCTTCCCTCTCCACATGCATAGACTTGGATTGCCACCAAGTCCTCCCAGGTATCTCTCAGACTCACATTTCTCTCCCGACTATCTTTCCCACCACTCTCTCCTGACTCAATACGACGACCTCTTAGATGCCTGCTCTGTTTGCAGCCCTTACCAGCACCCATCTAGCTGCTGGAATGACCCTTTGAAAAGCAAAACTGAACTCCTTAAGTCCTTGTTTTAAACCCTCCTGTCCTTTCCCTTGTCTGAATTCTCTGAAGGTCATACAAGTTCCTCTGTGGCCAGAGCTGCTGGTCCTTTCCTGCACCTGGGCTTCTGTTCATATGGCTCCAAGTCTCCAGGTTCATCTCTAACTTACCCTTCCTGCCCTGTCTTCCTCCTCCACTGCCCACTCATCTCTTTGCTTGGCTGTCTTTCAGTCATCCTTTAAGACTGAATACACTGCCTTTTCTTCACTCACCTCCCACAACCATCTTGTACGTGTTCACATAATACCCTGAGCCTGTCCCCACTGCTGTGGATTTGAAGTCTGTCCCATAGATTGGCACTTGAAATCCTAACTCCCCATACCTTGGAATGTGATCCCCTTTGGATCATTACAGATGTAAGTAGTTAAGATGAAGTTATACTAATTCAATATAACTAGTGACCTTATAAAAAGGGGAAATTTGGATACACACACACACAGAGGAAGGATGCTGTATGGACATGAAGACAGGAATTGGGATAATGCTTCTTCTAGAAGCCAAGGAAAGCCACAGATGGCCAGAAAATCACCAGAAGCTGGGGCGGGGTGGGGGGGGGGCTGGAGCAGATTCTCTCTCACAGGCTCAGAAGGAATCAACCATGCCAACACATGGATCTCACACTTTTAGCCTCCAGAATTTTGAGACTAAAGATAGAGATAAATTCCAGTTTGTGGTACTTTCCTATGAAACTCTAGAAAACTAATACACCCACCAACACACTACTGTGAGTGGGTGCTCTGTCACTTAGTCATGTCTGACATTTTTCAAGCCCAAAGACTGTAGCCCATCAGGCTTCTTTGGGACTTACCAGGCAAGAATGCTGGAGAGGCTTGCCATTTCCTTCTCCAGGGATCTTCCCTGCAGGGATTGAACTTGTATCTCCTGCATCTCCTGCATTGGCAGGCTGATTCTTCACCCCTGCACACAATTGTACTGTACCCTTATTCCCTTTCAGGGTACCCCACTCCTCCCTGTATCCTTGTACCTCCGGAGCAAAAACCACTGTCTCCTAGCATAAAAAGTTTCAAGTATTCTATGAATCACCTAATGAAAGTTCAGCCTTCCAAAAAAGCCAAGCTACAGAGTAAAAAGCTTCACTATTTGCTGAGTTCTAGCACACAAGGGTTCTGTTTTTCCCAGATCCTTTTGGAGATTTTTTACCTGGCTTCCATATGCCCATAGTCTTCCTCCTCCTGCCCTGTCTTCCTCCTCCACTGCCCACTCATCTCTTTGCTTGGCTGTCTTTCAGTCATCCTTTAAGACTGAATACACTGCCTTTTCTTCACTCACCTCCCACAACCATCTTGTACGTGTTCACATAATACCCTGAGCCTGTCCCCACTGCTGTGGATTTGAAGTCTGTCCCATAGATTGGCACTTGAAATCCTAACTCCCCATACCTTGGAATGTGATCCCCTTTGGATCATTACAGATGTAAGTAGTTAAGATGAAGTTATACTAATTCAATATAACTAGTGACCTTATAAAAAGGGGAAATTTGGATACACACACACACAGAGGAAGGATGCTGTATGGACATGAAGACAGGAATTGGGATAATGCTTCTTCTAGAAGCCAAGGAAAGCCACAGATGGCCAGAAAATCACCAGAAGCTGGGGCGGGGTGGGGGTGGGGGGCTGGAGCAGATTCTCTCTCACAGGCTCAGAAGGAATCAACCATGCCAACACATGGATCTCACACTTTTAGCCTCCAGAATTTTGAGACTAAAGATAGAGATAAATTCCAGTTTGTGGTACTTTCCTATGAAACTCTAGAAAACTAATACACCCACCAACACACTACTGTGAGTGGGTGCTCTGTCACTTAGTCATGTCTGACATTTTTCAAGCCCAAAGACTGTAGCCCATCAGGCTTCTTTGGGACTTACCAGGCAAGAATGCTGGAGAGGCTTGCCATTTCCTTCTCCAGGGATCTTCCCTGCAGGGATTGAACTTGTATCTCCTGCATCTCCTGCATTGGCAGGCTGATTCTTCACCCCTGCACACAATTGTACTGTACCCTTATTCCCTTTCAGGGTACCCCACTCCTCCCTGTATCCTTGTACCTCCGGAGCAAAAACCACTGTCTCCTAGCATAAAAAGTTTCAAGTATTCTATGAATCACCTAATGAAAGTTCAGCCTTCCAAAAAAGCCAAGCTACAGAGTAAAAAGCTTCACTATTTGCTGAGTTCTAGCACACAAGGGTTCTGTTTTTCCCGCAGATTGTTATGGAGTCTGTCCATGTCTTCCTATTCCTTTGAGGAGTGTGCAGCTGGTTCTCTGGTTAGCCTTTGAGGAATATTCAGCCCTTTTCTGCCCATCTCATCCTATAGCTACAGGTCCTGCTGGACAGCCTCCTCAAGCTCCAGCTCTAACGAGGTTCTGGCCACCCCAGCTCTGTCCTCTGGTTCCTCAGTCCCAGGGGTGACTAGGACATCCCACTAGTCCTAAGACTTCATTTCTTGGTCTTTCTTCATTCTGCCTGCAGCTCTGGAAACAGTTTCTCCATTTGACTCTGGTGAGCATTCTGTTTCCTGTTGGGACCCTGAGGGATATAGTCAGTGGGCAGGTGGGTACGGACTGAGATGATACATATGGTGTGAAAAGAATTTGCTTGTTTTTTTTTTTTAAATAATCTTTTGCATCCCAGTGATTAATTCCCTCCCAGTTTTGTTTTCAAAGCACTGCATACCCAGTATTTTTACAGAAAACCTTCTATCTGACCTTATCTACACATCTGACTAAATATAGTAAGTGTTTGGTTTGATCCGACATTGAATACACACAATTTGCAGGTACAGTGATGGGCACTAGGGATCCAAAGAGGAAAAGATCCTGTTTCTGCTTGAGAAGACTCAGAGGTCAGTGGGTGAAACAGACACCAGGGAGGGCACTGTGCCTGGCCCTGGACTCACATCCTCCTGACACTAGAATGTGTCAGGTCTAGACATTCTAGAGCAATACTGGTCCTTTGACTTTAGCTAGTTTTCATACAATCATCTTCAGGTTTTGTCAAGAGATAAAATGCCATCTGCCAGTCAAATACACACAAGGTGATTATGTAACACACTTTGGAGTTGAGTCTCCATCTCTTATTTTCTCTTTTACTTACATTACATCTCTCTTGTGGTGACAATGACTTTAAATGATCACCTGGACTGACAATTGCCAATTCTGGATTAATATGAGAGCAGCTCTGTAAAGAAGGTTCCTGAGCCTTATAGCCATCTGCTGAATCACAACCTTTGTGAAGGTCAAGTGTATGGGGTAAAGGGAGGCCTATAGATCGGGATCTTTTCTTTTGAAACCCTTGTAAGGATTCTGATGGTCAGTCTGTTTGGAAATCACTGGTTTGGATTAACTCTTATTTACAACAACTGTAAATTAGACCAAGTTTTTTCCAAATGTGGCTCCTTGGCCATCGGAGTGTGTTATACTGGTATAGGGATAGGCATGTAGATCAATGGGATATAACTGAGAGTCTAGAAATAAACCTTTATATTTATGAGTAATTGATTTTCTTCAAGGGTACAAAGACCATTCAATGGGGGAAAGATAAACAAATGGTGCTGGGAAAACTGGACATCCACAATACATAAGCATGAAGTTGGACCCTTATCTTGTGTTCATACATGAAAGCTAATTCAAAATGGATCAATGATCTAAATGTAAGAGCTGAAACTATAAAATTCATAGGAAACCGGCACAAATATTCATGACCTTAGATTAAGCAACAGTTTCTTAACTATGATACCAAATACTCAAAAAAAATTTTTTTAGATAAGCATATATTTTATTTTATTTAAAAAAATAATTTGGACTTTATAAATTAAAATTCTTGTGCATCAAAAAGCTGTCAAGAGAACAAGAAGATAATTCACAGAATGGAAGAGAAATGTTTACAAATCATGTATCTGGAAAGAAATTAATATCTAGAATAAGTTAATACTGCAACAACAGAGTATCCAACCTGGAAAAACCAGACACCAGGGAGGGCACTGTGCCTGGCCCTGGACTCACATCCTCCTGACACTAGAATGTGTCAGGTCTAGACATTCTAGAGCAATACTGGTCCTTTGACTTTAGCTAGTTTTCATACAATCATCTTCAGGTTTTGTCAAGAGATAAAATGCCATCTGCCAGTCAAATACACACAAGGTGATTATGTAACACACTTTGGAGTTGAGTCTCCATCTCTTATTTTCTCTTTTACTTACATTACATCTCTCTTGTGGTGACAATGACTTTAAATGATCACCTGGACTGACAATTGCCAATTCTGGATTAATATGAGAGCAGCTCTGTAAAGAAGGTTCCTGAGCCTTATAGCCATCTGCTGAATCACAACCTTTGTGAAGGTCAAGTGTATGGGGTAAAGGGAGGCCTATAGATCGGGATCTTTTCTTTTGAAACCCTTGTAAGGATTCTGATGGTCAGTCTGTTTGGAAATCACTGGTTTGGATTAACTCTTATTTACAACAACTGTAAATTAGACCAAGTTTTTTCCAAATGTGGCTCCTTGGCCATCGGAGTGTGTTATACTGGTATAGGGATAGGCATGTAGATCAATGGGATATAACTGAGAGTCTAGAAATAAACCTTTATATTTATGAGTAATTGATTTTCTTCAAGGGTACAAAGACCATTCAATGGGGGAAAGATAAACAAATGGTGCTGGGAAAACTGGACATCCACAATACATAAGCATGAAGTTGGACCCTTATCTTGTGTTCATACATGAAAGCTAATTCAAAATGGATCAATGATCTAAATGTAAGAGCTGAAACTATAAAATTCATAGGAAACCGGCACAAATATTCATGACCTTAGATTAAGCAACAGTTTCTTAACTATGATACCAAATACTCAAAAAAAATTTTTTTAGATAAGCATATATTTTATTTTATTTAAAAAAATAATTTGGACTTTATAAATTAAAATTCTTGTGCATCAAAAAGCTGTCAAGAGAACAAGAAGATAATTCACAGAATGGAAGAGAAATGTTTACAAATCATGTATCTGGAAAGAAATTAATATCTAGAATATGTAAAGAACTCTTACAACTCAACAATAGCAACAACAGAGTATCCAACCTCGTTAGGCCTAGTGATGTAATATGTCTGACAGACCCCTGTTTCATCCCCCAAAGGAAGATGAGCTTGCCTGAAATAATTCATTCTCTGCTAGAATAACTTCATTGCCCCACCTCCTTCTGCCTATGAAAGTTTTCCATTTGTACAGCTCTTAGTCTCTCCTGTCTGCTATGCTGGCATGCTGCCCAATTCATGAACCATTAAGTAAAGTCAATTATATGTTTAAATTAAAGAAAAGTTCAAACAACCAAATTTAAAAAATTGACAAAGCACTTGAATAGACTTTTTTCCAAAGAAGATCTACAAATGGTCAATGAATACATGAAAAGATGCTTGACATCCTTAGTCATTAGGGAAATGCAAATCAAAATCACAAAGGGCTATTGCTTCACACTCATTAGTACAGCTAACAAAAGGAAAAGATGGACAATAACAAGTGTTGCTAAGGATATGGAAAAGTGGAACCCTCAAACATTGCTGGTGGAAATGTAAAGTGATTCAGTCTCTGTGGAAAACAACTCTGGCAGTTCCTCACAATCTAGAAATTCGTTTTTCTTAGGGATATACCCATAAGAATTTGAAATATACATCCATACAAAAACTTGTACACAAATGTTCATATCAGTAATTTTCATAGTAACCAAAGAGTTGTAACAATCCAAATGACCACTAACAAATGAGTAGATAAATAAAATGTGATATTATGCCCGTACAATGGAAAATCATTCAACTATAAAATGAAAGGATGTACCAATACATGCCACAGTATGGATGAACTTTGAAAACATTAAGTGAAAGAAGCCAGTCACAAAAGAATACATATTGCATGATCCTGTTAATAGGAAATATTCAGAGTAGGCAAAGGTACAGAGACCTGAAAGTAGTTTAGTAATTGCTAAGGGCTAGGGGCAAAGTGTATGTGGAGAGTGACTGATAACGAATATGGGTTTCTTTTCTGGGGTGATAAAAATGTTCTGAAATTAGATATTGGTGACAATTGTACAACTTCATGAAAGTACAAATGAATAAAAAACAAAATCCAAAACAAAAAATGCAGAATTTTAGTTTATAAGGGTGAATTTTATAAGACATGAATTTTTTCTTGATTTTTTAAAAATTAATTTCTAAAAATTATTTGTGTATTTGGGGCTTGGGAACTTGCATTTGAAACAAGTCCTCAAAATGATTCTTAGGTCCACTGAGATTTGAAAACTGCAGCATTTTGTTTGTAATCACTTTATCCCCTGAAGATCTGAAGAATTTAAAATCTGTTAAAAAATAAAAGGCAAGAATAAAAAAGACAACCAGAGCATGAGTCATCATTCAGCAAACAACTATTTAGCTGTTGCTTGCTATGTAGCAGGTAGCATGCAGGGCCCAATGAGCTAGTCATGAACCGTGCCTTCTGCTGAGTGTTTGGGAGGGATACAGCATCAAACACATAGTTATAGTGCCAAGACAGTCACAACATCTGCTTTAATGGAGGCTTGTACAGAATATGGCAAGGTCAACAAAGGAGCCTTACGGTGGACCTGGAGGAGCCAAATGATGAGTTGGTATTTGAGTTCTAAGGATATGGAAAAGTGGAACCCTCAAACATTGCTGGTGGAAATGTAAAGTGATTCAGTCTCTGTGGAAAACAACTCTGGCAGTTCCTTACAATCTAGAAATTCGTTTTTCTTAGGGATATACCCATAAGAATTTGAAATATACATCCATACAAAAACTTGTACACAAATGTTCATATCAGTAATTTTCATAGTAACCAAAGAGTTGTAACAATCCAAATGACCACTAACAAATGAGTAGATAAATAAAATGTGATATTATGCCCGTACAATGGAAAATCATTCAACTATAAAATGAAAGGATGTACCAATACATGCCACAGTATGGATGAACTTTGAAAACATTAAGTGAAAGAAGCCAGTCACAAAAGAATACATATTGCATGATCCTGTTAATAGGAAATATTCAGAGTAGGCAAAGGTACAGAGACCTGAAAGTAGTTTAGTAATTGCTAAGGGCTAGGGGCAAAGTGTATGTGGAGAGTGACTGATAACGAATATGGGTTTCTTTTCTGGGGTGATAAAAATGTTCTGAAATTAGATATTGGTGACAATTGTACAACTTCATGAAAGTACAAATGAATAAAAAACAAAATCCAAAACAAAAAATGCAGAATTTTAGTTTATAAGGGTGAATTTTATAAGACATGAATTTTTTCTTGATTTTTAAACATTAATTTCTAAAAATTATTTGTGTATTTGGGGCTTGGGAACTTGCATTTGAAACAAGTCCTCAAAATGATTCTTAGGTCCACTGAGATTTGAAAACTGCAGCATTTTGTTTGTAATCACTTTATCCCCTGAAGATCTGAAGAATTTAAAATCTGTTAAAAAATAAAAGGCAAGAATAAAAAAGACAACCAGAGCATGAGTCATCATTCAGCAAACAACTATTTAGCTGTTGCTTGCTATGTAGCAGGTAGCATGCAGGGCCCAATGAGCTAGTCATGAACCGTGCCTTCTGCTGAGTGTTTGGGAGGGATACAGCATCAAACACATAGTTATAGTGCCAAGACAGTCACAACATCTGCTTTAATGGAGGCTTGTACAGAATATGGCAAGGTCAACAAAGGAGCCTTACGGTGGACCTGGAGGAGCCAAATGATGAGTTGGTATTTGAGTTGGGGGCTCAAGGTCTTGTGCACCTGGAAAGGTAGGAGAGAGTAAGAATCAGGGAAGAAGGGGTAGCTTCCAGGCAGAGGAACAGCATGTGCAAATGCACAGAGGTTTGGGAGAACTTGGCATACTAAAGCATTTGTAACAGATTAGAACCTCTCCTAAGGGAGAAGAGGCAGGAGAGGAAGCAGAGAGTTGGTTTATTGTGCAGTGAAGAGTCACTGGAGAGTTTAGAAGACAAAGGTACCAGTCCTAGGTGGGGAAGAGCCATCTGAGGGCAGGATGGAGACTGGGGCAGAGGGAACAGAGTAGCTGAGAGGCTGGAGGGAGGAAGGTTTGTCTGATACCCTGAAGGTCTAAACTAAGGCCAGAGAAGGAGGAAGAGGAGACAGAGTGAGTCTGTACTTATTTACAGTCCTACATGTGGACCGAATGCTTTGCAGGACCCTTGACAACCTCATTGGCCTGTACCTGCTAGATGTTAGTTGCACATTCCAGTTGTGACAAACAAAAATACCTCCAGAAATTGCAAGGTGCTTTTGAGTGTCTATAGCACTGAGGCAGCTGAGGTTCCAATAAGCTTAGACTCCCTTGATCTTGTTGTAGGACCATGTTTGTGCTTGTTTGCTAATAAACATCTGAGGGGAGGCAGAATCCTCTCTAAGTTGTGCTGTGATTGTGAGAGAGTTAGGGAGCAGACTTGTAGCCTCACCTTCCTCTTACAATCAGGAGATCTCGTTTTTTACTGAACTGGGTCTCATTGTTGACTGAAACAGCCAACTTGATCTAGGTCTGTTGGCACCAAGGTTGTTTTGTTTCTGACTGGACAAGGGCTGCTATTCCTTGTTTTAAATTAATTAAACAAAGAGGTCTCTTGACTGAGGTAGCTTTTCATGTTTTGGTAGCAAACTAATACCTGAGCCTAAAATGCCTTGAGGTTAATAAATCAGAATTCAAGGACAGCCAATCATAAATAACCAGCCAGGCTTTCCCAAGTACTACTTAAGTTACAGCCAATCAAATCAGTCCCTTGCTTTACTTCCTCTTCTTTATAAAGGGTTTCTCTGGTTGCTCAGACAGTAAAGAATCTGTCTTAAAAGACAGTAAAGAATCTTCCTCCAACACAAGAGATCTGGTTTCCATTCCTGGGTCAGGAAAATCCCCTGGAAAAGGGAATGCAACCCATTCCAGTATTCTTCCCCAGAGAATTCCATTGACAGAAGAACCTGGTGGGCTACTGTCCATGGGCTTGCAAAGAGTTAGATAAGGCTAAGCAATGAATACTTTCACTTTTTTTATAAAAGTCTCCCTTCTCCCACCTCGCTTCTGTCAGTGGAATGTTCCTAATCACTTCTGATTTGATGTTACCAGACTGGAATCAATTTTTGCTCCAATAAACTTAAAAATTGAAATGTGCCTCAGTTTATCTTTTAACACTTGAAACAGAGAATCCCCAACAGAGAGTTCATGACCAAGAGAAAGAAGGGAGACATAGCAGAGTGAGCTCCAAAACCAGGAACTTTAGAATGCACAGAATGAATTTCTTCTGGGTTTCAAATTTGGAATCATCATGAGAGGCTGGAGGAGGAAGGTTTGTCTGATACCTGAAGGTCTAAACTAAGGCCAGAGAAGGAGGAAGAGGAGACAGAGTGAGTCTGTACTTATTTACAGTCCTACATGTGGACCGAATGCTTTGCAGGACCCTTGACAACCTCATTGGCCTGTACCTGCTAGATGTTAGTTGCACATTCCAGTTGTGACAAACAAAAATACCTCCAGAAATTGCAAGGTGCTTTTGAGTGTCTATAGCACTGAGGCAGCTGAGGTTCCAATAAGCTTAGACTCCCTTGATCTTGTTGTAGGACCATGTTTGTGCTTGTTTGCTAATAAACATCTGAGGGGAGGCAGAATCCTCTCTAAGTTGTGCTGTGATTGTGAGAGAGTTAGGGAGCAGACTTGTAGCCTCACCTTCCTCTTACAATCAGGAGATCTCGTTTTTTACTGAACTGGGTCTCATTGTTGACTGAAACAGCCAACTTGATCTAGGTCTGTTGGCACCAAGGTTGTTTTGTTTCTGACTGGACAAGGGCTGCTATTCCTTGTTTTAAATTAATTAAACAAAGAGGTCTCTTGACTGAGGTAGCTTTTCATGTTTTGGTAGCAAACTAATACCTGAGCCTAAAATGCCTTGAGGTTAATAAATCAGAATTCAAGGACAGCCAATCATAAATAACCAGCCAGGCTTTCCCAAGTACTACTTAAGTTACAGCCAATCAAATCAGTCCCTTGCTTTACTTCCTCTTCTTTATAAAGGGTTTCTCTGGTTGCTCAGACAGTAAAGAATCTGTCTTAAAAGACAGTAAAGAATCTTCCTCCAACACAAGAGATCTGGTTTCCATTCCTGGGTCAGGAAAATCCCCTGGAAAAGGGAATGCAACCCATTCCAGTATTCTTCCCCAGAGAATTCCATTGACAGAAGAACCTGGTGGGCTACTGTCCATGGGCTTGCAAAGAGTTAGATAAGGCTAAGCAATGAATACTTTCACTTTTTTTATAAAAGTCTCCCTTCTCCCACCTCGCTTCTGTCAGTGGAATGTTCCTAATCACTTCTGATTTGATGTTACCAGACTGGAATCAATTTTTGCTCCAATAAACTTAAAAATTGAAATGTGCCTCAGTTTATCTTTTAACACTTGAAACAGAGAATCCCCAACAGAGAGTTCATGACCAAGAGAAAGAAGGGAGACATAGCAGAGTGAGCTCCAAAACCAGGAACTTTAGAATGCACAGAATGAATTTCTTCTGGGTTTCTCAAATAAGTGTTTACAGGATTTCTCACCTCAAACTCATGGTCTGTGATGATAATCACACAGGGCCCAAGCAAAGCTCTGCTCAGATTTAGACCAAGCAGACTTCCTCAGCAGAGATGTGGGGCTCTGAATTGAAAGAGGACCGTTGCAAGCATAAGGAAGCTTAAGCACATTGTTTCAGTTTGGAGCTAAGATGGAGCCTACATGAAGGGACATGGGAGTGAAAGGAAGCTTAAGCACATTGTTTAAAGAAGCTTAAGCACATGTTTGCAGTTTGGAGCTAAGACAGTGCCTACAGGAAGAGACAAGGGCATGATCTAAATTGTTAAGTGATGGTCAAAATTTCTGATTGATTCCTCTGGTTTCCATGCTCGTGGGTGATTGCTTGACCTTTAGCTTGATTGGTGTAATCTATAGGAAGTCCCGTGCAAACCCCCCTTCACTTGCCTATAAAAGCTGTGAATCTGCATTAATAAAACGGAACTGCTTTGACAAAACCTCTGTCGCGTCTGATTGTCTCCCGCCTGCCGGGGGGCTGGGTGGCGGGCAGAAGATCCACCTCTCTCCGAGATCTCCTGGTTCAGCCGGGGGCAGTCTCACTGCCTTCCTTTCTGGGGAAGGCCCCCAGACAGAGAGATCTCTGATAGCTATGACACCAGGCAGCAGTCGTAGACTGAGTGTGAAAGGATCTCCAAGAGATCTTGCCTGTTATCATTCCTAACAATCCTGTGTCCACATCAGTGGTAGGTCTGGAATCCATCTTACTCTACTCCCACCCTGGTCCATGCCAGAATCGTCTCCCACCTGGAGGGATGCCATTGCTTCCTAACTAGAATTTTAGTTTCTTTCTTCCTCTCTTAGGCCCTACTTTCTATACAAGTTTCAGTTGGAATGTTCCTAATCACTTCTGATTTGATGTTACCAGACTGGAATCAATTTTTGCTCCAATAAACTTAAAAATTGAAATGTGCCTCAGTTTATCTTTTAACACTTGAAACAGAGAATCCCCAACAGAGAGTTCATGACCAAGAGAAAGAAGGGAGACATAGCAGAGTGAGCTCCAAAACCAGGAACTTTAGAATGCACAGAATGAATTTCTTCTGGGTTTCTCAAATAAGTGTTTACAGGATTTCTCACCTCAAACTCATGGTCTGTGATGATAATCACACAGGGCCCAAGCAAAGCTCTGCTCAGATTTAGACCAAGCAGACTTCCTCAGCAGAGATGTGGGGCTCTGAATTGAAAGAGGACCGTTGCAAGCATAAGGAAGCTTAAGCACATTGTTTCAGTTTGGAGCTAAGATGGAGCCTACATGAAGGGACATGGGAGTGAAAGGAAGCTTAAGCACATTGTTTAAAGAAGCTTAAGCACATGTTTGCAGTTTGGAGCTAAGACAGTGCCTACAGGAAGAGACAAGGGCATGATCTAAATTGTTAAGTGATGGTCAAAATTTCTGATTGATTCCTCTGGTTTCCATGCTCGTGGGTGATTGCTTGACCTTTAGCTTGATTGGTGTAATCTATAGGAAGTCCCGTGCAAACCCCCCTTCACTTGCCTATAAAAGCTGTGAATCTGCATTAATAAAACGGAACTGCTTTGACAAAACCTCTGTCGCGTCTGATTGTCTCCCGCCTGCCGGGGGGCTGGGTGGCGGGCAGAAGATCCACCTCTCTCCGAGATCTCCTGGTTCAGCCGGGGGCAGTCTCACTGCCTTCCTTTCTGGGGAAGGCCCCCAGACAGAGAGATCTCTGATAGCTATGACACCAGGCAGCAGTCGTAGACTGAGTGTGAAAGGATCTCCAAGAGATCTTGCCTGTTATCATTCCTAACAATCCTGTGTCCACATCAGTGGTAGGTCTGGAATCCATCTTACTCTCTACTCCCACCCTGGTCCATGCCAGAATCGTCTCCCACCTGGAGGGATGCCATTGCTTCCTAACTAGAATTTTAGTTTCTTTCTTCCTCTCTTAGGCCCTACTTTCTATACAAGTTTCAGAATGATGATTGTAAGTAAATCTATCTTGTCATTTCCTAATTAAATCCCTTCAGTGACCTTCCACGGCATTTAGAATAATTCCACAATCCTTATTTTTACAAAGCTATGCAAGTCTGCCTCCCAATTTCATCTAACCCTTAGCTCTCCACCAAACTCCAGCCACAGTGATCTCCTTTGGGCTTCTGAAATGTGCCTAGATCTTTCCCATCTGAGGGTCTTGGACTTTGAGGGACTGTCTTCCAGGAGTAACTTGCTCCAAGTCTTTCCATGGCTGCTTCCTCTGCCATGGGGCTCAGCTCAGAGAAGACCCTCGCAGAGAGGCCTCCCTTGCGTCTCCTATCTAGCGAAGCTAGATGTCCCCACCCTCCCAGTCACTCCACCGTTACTCCTGTGCTGCCACTTTCACTGTAGGGAATGATCTTGTTGGTTGGTTGGCTGACCACTTACCCCTCCCTCTAAAATGCAAGATCCTCGAGATCAAAGGATTGCCCAGAATTAGCATGTGGTCTGGTGTATCCCAGGCACTCTATAGATATTCATGAAGAGATGAATGACTTTAGGATTGGTGCCAGAGCAAATCCATTTAACGTGTATGTGCACAACGATGGCCAAGATCAGATCTCTTGATATCCTTGTCTTCACTATAAATTAAGACATGTCATTAAGGGATGCCTTTACTGACTACTGTGAAGGCCTACCTGTAGGTCTCTAAGCATTTTGGATTCACCTCTCCATTCCCCCTTACCTCCCGCTGCAAAATAGTGGAGAGGTCCTTGTTGATAGTAGACTGTTGCTCCCTAGGCTTTTCCTGGAAAACAGCCGGGGCAGTCTCACTGCCTTCCTTTCTGGGAAGGCCCCAGACAGAGAGATCTCTGATAGCTATGACACCAGGCAGCAGTCGAGACTGAGTGTGAAAGGATCTCCAAGAGATCTTGCCTGTTATCATTCCTAACAATCCTGTGTCCACATCAGTGGTAGGTCTGGAATCCATCTTACTCTCTACTCCCACCCTGGTCCATGCCAGAATCGTCTCCCACCTGGAGGGATGCCATTGCTTCCTAACTAGAATTTTAGTTTCTTTCTTCCTCTCTTAGGCCCTACTTTCTATACAAGTTTCAGAATGATGATTGTAAGTAAATCTATCTTGTCATTTCCTAATTAAATCCCTTCAGTGACCTTCCACGGCATTTAGAATAATTCCACAATCCTTATTTTTACAAAGCTATGCAAGTCTGCCTCCCAATTTCATCTAACCCTTAGCTCTCCACCAAACTCCAGCCACAGTGATCTCCTTTGGGCTTCTGAAATGTGCCTAGATCTTTCCCATCTGAGGGTCTTGGACTTTGAGGGACTGTCTTCCAGGAGTAACTTGCTCCAAGTCTTTCCATGGCTGCTTCCTCTGCCATGGGGCTCAGCTCAGAGAAGACCCTCGCAGAGAGGCCTCCCTTGCTTCTCCTATCTAGCGAAGCTAGATGTCCCCACCCTCCCAGTCACTCCACCGTTACTCCTGTGCTGCCACTTTCACTGTAGGGAATGATCTTGTTGGTTGGTTGGCTGACCACTTACCCCTCCCTCTAAAATGCAAGATCCTCGAGATCAAAGGATTGCCCAGAATTAGCATGTGGTCTGGTGTATCCCAGGCACTCTATAGATATTCATGAAGAGATGAATGACTTTAGGATTGGTGCCAGAGCAAATCCATTTAACGTGTATGTGCACAACGATGGCCAAGATCAGATCTCTTGATATCCTTGTCTTCACTATAAATTAAGACATGTCATTAAGGGATGCCTTTACTGACTACTGTGAAGGCCTACCTGTAGGTCTCTAAGCATTTTGGATTCACCTCTCCATTCCCCCTTACCTCCCGCTGCAAAATAGTGGAGAGGTCCTTGTTGATAGTAGACTGTTGCTCCTGTTCCTGGAGCCCTTGTTTTCTTTCCCTCCCTCCCTCTCTCTAGCTGGCTTGTTCCTGAAAACTTACTTGTTAATTTAATAGCTTAACATCAAATCCTTCTTCCTGTTAATGTACAGAAGCCCCATAATTCAGTTCTAAAGACTCCGATTGGCTACACTTTAGCTTTTGGCCTCTTTTGTAAAATGATTAATCATCTGTAATCAAACACTTACAGAGGATGGTTAAAGTACTTGCTATTTAGAGGTCTTCTGTAGTGAATTCTTTTTTTAAATGGAAGGACTGACTGGTTTATCTTCTGTGTAAATATGGCTTTTCTTATTTTGGACACTGGATTGGTTACACCTGCACCATTGATGTGAATCCAACATGTCCGGCTGCCACCTCTGTCTCCTCTCACCTGATCGCTGCATTCAGTCACTCAACCCACCTTTACTGAGCACCTACTATGTGCCACAGAGATGAACAAGGCAGCGCTCCTCCTCAGTGATGCCCCATGCGGCAGGGGAAATGGACAAGAGAATGATCAAATAGTCTGACAGAAGAAGAGCCCCTTGTTAAGTTCCAGGTAATCAGGGAGGACTTTCATGATGATCGTTATGCTCTTTGTGGGGAAGATGAGTGGCAGGATGCCAAGCAGATGGAAGGCTAGGCATCCAGAAGGGCTATGGACCTTCATGTTCAAAGGTGAAGAACTGTGAGTGACTTTTCAGAAGGACTTGGCCAAGTGTGGATGTGAAATGCTAAAGGTTAAAGCTAGAGGAATAAACAGAACCATGAAACCACAGAGGACTTGGATCTTATTCTTAAAGTGATGGGAGATCATTGACGGATATTACAGGGAACACACAAAAGGCCATGGACAAACAGCATTGCTAAAAGATGACTTAAGCAGCTCTTGCAGAGAGTGGATCAAAAGAAGGGTAAGGTTGGTGTCAGAAGACCTGTCAAAGGACACCACCACACATGCACTCAACACCTAGAATGGTACTTGAGACAGAGTAAGAACTCAGTAATAATTGATAAATGAATGAGTAATTTATCTCCTCCTTGTCTTCTACTCTCTGTCCCCAAACTATGTTTTTGCCAGGCTTCTAGATACACAAGTTTCTAAATCATATCCTAGGTTATAAGATCAACCTTTGGCCTCATCCCTTTCCCCTTTCTCTGGTTCAAAGCCTTCTTGGTTCTCACCTGGATGAATCTGATGTCTGCTGTGATCTGAATGTTATTATCTTCCCCAAATTCATTTATGGAAATTCTCACACCCCCACCCCAGTGTGAAGTATTTGGAGGTGGCACTTATGGGAGGTGGTTAGGTCTGGAAAACTGAGTCCCCGTGAATAGGATTAATGCCCTTATACAAGAGACTCTGGAAAGCTAGCTTGTCATCTCCTGCATGCAAGGTTGTGTTAAGAAGATAGTCATCAGGGAGGAAGTGGGTTCTCATCAGACTTGGTCCTTGGAAATCCCAACTTCTAGGACTGTAATTAATAAAAAATTGTTATTTATAAACCACCTCATTTATGGTGTTCTGTTACAACAGTCTGAATGGATTAAGGGAGGAACCTGAGGACATCATCAGTTAAGGAGAGAAGGAATTTATAAAGAAGCTTGAAAAAGAGGAATAAGAGAGGAAAGAGAAGAACTAGGAAAGAGGGAATCATCCAAGTACTGAGGAAGAGATTTGGAAGGTCAATAGTCCAAGATGTTGCAGAAAGTAATTCAAGGTCCAAAAAGTATGCCTTGCATTTCTCAGACTGTAAGAAAGTGTGGAGGGATTGGGAGTGGAAAGATTACAGTGGGGTAAGGAACAAATAAGTGAAGTGAGTCAGTGCAGACACCATCCCAAAATGATATGTCTGGTCCAGCTACTTCAACATCTATGTTTTGGGGACCATGACCATTGGCTCATGGCCAAACTGCAGGTTTAGTTAAAATCAGGATAACAACCAAAATAGCTCATGTCCATGGACATATCAGGAAGCTGTGGTCATAGGCTTTAGGACTAGGGAGGGATCAAAACCAGGAAGATCTTGATAAAGGGAAGCTAATGGGAAAGTGTCCAAAGCTCCTGATAAGCTTGAAGTGTAGGCAGAGTGAATGTAACTAGACAGGGGCACAGCTGGAAGACAGGAGATGGAGGCCCAAGGAAATACTGGAATCACAGATTGGTAATGCAAATTGAGAAAAGCCCAGAGTGTAGTTTCAGGGGAAATTTGAGTAAAGTGGAGCAGAGGTGAAGTTCATTGACTTCAAAGAGAGAGAGAGAAAAAAAATTCTGTTAATGTTAGCCAGTAATTGGGAAAACTATTAATAGTAGATTACAACCATGACAACCTAGGGAAGATAGTTTGCCTAAACAATTTGGTGGCTCCTAAGCAGCATTTGAGTTTCCTGGTGGGTGCTGGTGGTCAAGAACTTGCTGGCCAATGTAGGACACGTAAAAGACTCAGATTCAATCCCTGGGTCAGGAAGATCTCCTGTAGGAGAGCATGGCAACCCACTCCAGTATTCTTGCCTGGAGAATCTCATGGACAGAGGAGTCTGGTGGGCTATAGGCTGTAGGGTCAACAAAGTGTTGAACATGGCTGAAGCAACTTAAAATGCATGAAGGCAGCAGTTTTTTTTTTTAATGCAATGAAATGCAATAAAACAGAAATTATCAGACAGCATCATTCTTAACTTTAAGAATATTTAACAAAATTTGTGTGTTTGTGTGAGAGACAGAAAGAATGAGAGAGAGAGTGTATGTGCTATTCTGGGTGAAAATGTAAAATATATTTCTAATTGTGGGTTGTGATTAAAAAAGATGAAGTTGAGATGATATGAACTCCAAAGCAGGATTCTTGCAGGAAGGTGGAAGGGTGTGGAGAATGAAATGTGAACTTCAGCCTAGTTTCTTTTGGCTTGAGCCATATGGACCCCAAAATGGCCCAGTGACAGACACACAGGAGTGGAGGGTACCTGGTATAGAGTTGCCAATAAGGAAGTGATTCCACTGGGGTCCAGAAGTGCTAATAATACCTGATCTCACTTGAAACAAGGGATACTCATTACAAATGATATGATTTGGGGATGTAGGCTCAAGTCACAGTATCCAGGAATCATAATACAGAAACAATCAAATACCATGGTTTTGAGAAAGAAGCAGAGTATGGTTTAAATTTAGCTGCTCCAGCTTTGTGAATGCCGCCTTGGTTTCTCAGAAGTGTCAGTCTTGTGTAAGCAGCAAGCGTGAGTGTTGATTTTTCCCTCTCAGTGCAAATTTCATTTGACTTTTCCGTTTCAGAGTACGGATTATCTTTTTTGCACTTTTCTTATCCTGTCTACTTTGTTACTGTGCTCTGTGAACTTTGCCTGTGGTACTATAAACCTGAGGACTAAATACTTGGGTTTAGCTGCAAGAATGAAGACATTGAAGAAACAGCTCTTAGCTGCTCAAACAGGTCTTTGTGTCCCTGGAGTTTGTACTATGCCCTGCGTGGCAGAGACTGAATACTGTTCTGAAAATTCATCTCCATTTCCTCCTGAGCAAGCAGAGAGACTCTTCCCAGCCTCCTTTGCAGTTAAGTATGGCCATGTGACTACATTTTAGCCAATAGTGTATGGAGAGAGAGAGGGTAGGTATGACTTCCAGGATCCGCCCCTTGAAACAGACTCCCATCAATCTTATCCCACTTCCCCCATCTGCAGACTGGACCTACATCCATGCCATGGCAGAACTGGGAGCTTCCTATTGAAGATGGAAGCCTGGAGCTTGGTCTACAAGGAGCAGAGGCTCCTTCCACATCCCTCCCATTCTCGATCTGCAGAACTTTAGTAGAAGGAGAAAGAAACATTGTTTTTTTGGAGTTGATCGTGATAGTAGACTGCATTGCCTTAACTGCTACACCTGTGCCTACTTAGATGTTCAACCCTGGGTGCCAACTGGATCTCCATATTCATTTAGAGTTTGCCTTTGGAACTGAGATAAATTAGTGATTTCATTTTATCTCTCCACAGAGGCTTCACTTAGTGTTTTCAAAAGAAACTTTCTTAATTGCTTTCATTTTCACTTGCGTTTTTATTTTCTCACCATCATTAAAAAAAGCAAGCAGTGGCTGACTCCCTGCTTTCCTGGCCCCACTGAAATCCAGAGCGATGGTATCTACCCAGCAGGAACTCCATAAATGTTGCTTAGCTGATGGTTGAGCTTGCTTTAAGAAATGATTTTTTCTCCCTTTTGGAAGTCCTCAACTAAATTTACAATGAAGACAAGCCAAGTGTTTGTGGAAATTCCCAGAGATTGTAACTAACAATGACAATTACCACACATTGGGCAGTACAAGATGCCAGCACCATTCTACACATTTTATACACATGATCAGCAACCTAATATAACCCTGCAAGGTAGGCATGAGGACATCCTTTTGTGTATGTGTGATTTTGAAACAGAAACTGAGAATAGCTATGGGACTCACCAAGGTCATACAGTTAGTGCCTGGTTGGAGCCAAGATTCTGGATCAGATCTGACCAGCTCCAAGGCCCAATCCTGACGCATCTGCTTCCCAAATATGTGCTGTTAGCTTGCTCGCCTTACGTCTGCTCATTTCTTCCTTCTATTTTTCATTGATACTGATTTCCCTGGTTCCGTTCATTGACTGGTCAACACAGTGTACCCTGACTTCAGCCAGGGCACATAATTTTAACAGATGAAACAGAACACAGGCCACTCAGTGCAGGAAGCATCAGGCCTGCCTTGATGGGCATTAGGACATAAAAATATTTGCATAATTCCTCCAGTAGACATATGCATACACACTGGTCACTATTAGTGAGCAACAGCAAAATGCAGCATCCTTTGAATGGCCTTGTTCAAAGTAAAACAAAACCAAACATGCTGGTGGACAGTAAAATTCTTGAGGTCACGCATCACATTTTGGAAAAGAAACTGGCACCCCCATCCTCACTTCAATTCTTGTCTGAAACTTGGAATGTGTTTGCTAAACTAGTTCTTGTTTGAATATGGTTTCTATTAAAAACTGGCATGTGTGCTAAGTTAAGGCAAGGTGACCAGGAGACACGCATGCATGTGAAGCAGCAAAAAGGAGGCATTGCTTGGTGGTAGGTGTGAGGAGTGATTTTAAAGCTTACTGGATGGCGACAAATGGTCCTGGCATGTTTCAGGTCTACAGATACTTGATGCTCAAGTCTAGCACCTCTTTTACCTCAGGTGCATTTCTTTTTTTTTTTTGATGACCTTGTTTTAGGTGTTTCTTTTTTTTAAGGTACTTCTCTTCATCCCCCAATCATGCCTCTTTTATTTTTGTATTTATTTTCATCCATTTTTTATTCTTTGGCATGTGTAGGCCCCCCATTACAGTGCCCTCTCTCACTGCAGAGCACTGGCTCTGGGCACACGCTCTGGAGTGCTGGCTCGTGTGGACACACCATTGAAACAGCAAACTGAGCAACCTAAAACCCTGCGTAGGCATGAGGACATCCTTTTGTGTATGTGTGATTTTGAAACAGAAACTGAGAATAGCTATGGGACTCACCAAGGTCATACAGTTAGTGCCTGGTTGGAGCCAAGATTCTGGATCAGATCTGACCAGCTCCAAGGCCCAATCCTGACGCATCTGCTTCCCAAATATGTGCTGTTAGCTTGCTCGCCTTACGTCTGCTCATTTCTTCCTTCTATTTTTCATTGATACTGATTTCCCTGGTTCCGTTCATTGACTGGTCAACACAGTGTACCCTGACTTCAGCCAGGGGCACATAATTTTAACAGATGAAACAGAACACAGGCCACTCAGTGCAGGAAGCATCAGGCCTGCCTTGATGGGCATTAGGACATAAAAATATTTGCATAATTCCTCCAGTAGACATATGCATACACACTGGTCACTATTAGTGAGCAACAGCAAAATGCAGCATCCTTTGAATGGCCTTGTTCAAAGTAAAACAAAACCAAACATGCTGGTGGACAGTAAAATTCTTGAGGTCACGCATCACATTTTGGAAAAGAAACTGGCACCCCCATCCTCACTTCAATTCTTGTCTGAAACTTGGAATGTGTTTGCTAAACTAGTTCTTGTTTGAATATGGTTTCTATTAAAAACTGGCATGTGTGCTAAGTTAAGGCAAGGTGACCAGGAGACACGCATGCATGTGAAGCAGCAAAAAGGAGGCATTGCTTGGTGGTAGGTGTGAGGAGTGATTTTAAAGCTTACTGGATGGCGACAAATGGTCCTGGCATGTTTCAGGTCTACAGATACTTGATGCTCAAGTCTAGCACCTCTTTTACCTCAGGTGCATTTCTTTTTTTTTTTTGATGACCTTGTTTTAGGTGTTTCTTTTTTTTAAGGTACTTCTCTTCATCCCCCAATCATGCCTCTTTTATTTTTGTATTTATTTTCATCCATTTTTTATTCTTTGGCATGTGTAGGCCCCCCATTACAGTGCCCTCTCTCACTGCAGAGCACTGGCTCTGGGCACACGCGCTCTGGAGTGCTGGCTCGTAATTGGACACACCATTCCAGCCACTCTGCAGCATGTGGGATCTTCCCAGACCAGGGATCAAACTGGCACCCCTTGCACTGCAAGGCAGACTCTCTACCCACTGGACCACCAGGTAAGCCCCTTCAGGTGTATTTCTAAACTCTCCAGGAATAAAAACTTGTCTATGGATGTGAGCTGATGTTATGAGTCCCTTCCACCTCTGAGTTAAGAGGATTGGCTCTGAAAGCATTCAGCCCAGGTTAAAATTCTGACCCGGTCACCAGGCAGCTGTGCCACCTGGGCAAGGGGCTCAGCCTTCCTAAGCCTCTTTCTCTCCAGTGCTGAAATATATTTGATTCTATGTCCTCACCACAGGGTTACCTTGAGGGGTAAATCACCCCCATAAAGCACTGAGCATAGTGCTTGACACATAGAAATCACACAGTGAGTGTGGGCTACAGAAGCTGCCTTTCATTTTGTCACTGAAGCCTTAAATCAGCTAGTATAACAAAGAATCAGCTCGGGGTGCCAGGATTGCCCAGGCCTAGAAGAACCTCACCCTTCGGGAGCAAGAATTTATACTCAGGATTTCACTAGTAAGACTCACAAGATCTGGGACAAGGACATTGTCTGTCTGTGCTTGAACTTCTGCATCTGGGTAGAGAGAGTGGATGGGAGGGAACCTACCAGGGCAATGTGTCCCTGAGCCTGGACATTGGCTGGAACTCAATTACAGACCAAAGGAAAGAATGGTTAGTCATTCCCCTGGCAAACATGGCAAAGTGATCATCTCCTTTTATTAATAGATCAGGCTACACAAGCCATAAAAATAGGGTAGCTTCAAAATTGAAGTTCTTTGAATTTTTGTTGCATCTGATGGAATGTGAAAAGAGAATTGTTATACATGGACTTTGTATAATGATCTCCTATCTCATGCTGCAAATCAATTACTTATTAGCTTTCATTGCCAAGGAAAAGAAAATATATTACTATTCATTTCAGCCTTTTCCTTATTGATTTTGAGAGTACAGTACTAGTTCTTAAAGAAAGATTATATTCATTCTTTCATTACAAAAACCCAAGGCCACATTACACAATATTAAAATGGGGAAAAAGCAGAAATAGAATAAGCTTATCATACTCCTCAGTGGTTGACATATTCAGTTTTCATTTTTCTTCTGCATATTTTACATAAAGGACTGCATTTTTCACTCGGTGCTATGTAAGGGCCAATTGTCGCACTACTATATACAGTTTATAATAGCTTTAATTGTAGAATACTATCCCAAATGGCATGCTCTGGTTTATTGTACCACCCCCTTATCTTTGTCAGAAGATAACAGTGAGGGAACAGGGGATTTGATGCCACATGTCTTAGCAGTGTGACCTTGATGAAGCCACTTAATCTCTTCAGCCTTCAGTGGCCTCAGCTACAAAAATCCAGGTAGCCAAAAATCTCGCCTGGCCATTGTGAAGACTAGATGAGATCATGTTTGCAGAAGGCTCACCAATCTCTGGAATGTAGGAGGGTTCACTGACACCAGTGGTGGTTTCAACTTTGTGACCTACATTCCAATCCAATGAATGATCTGATTCTTATAGACACCCCACCAGAAAACTCACATAGCCTATCATGCCACGCCACTCCCTTTCTCTGGGCCTGCTTCCTCACCTGCACAGTAAGGTGGTCAGATCATAAAGTGTGACCTCAAAGGCCCCTTCCACCATGGTCCTTGGTTATTACTAAAAGCAACTGTAATCATCTTGGGGAAATGACCTATGGAAAGGTTCAGCCTCACTGACAAATAGAGCACCCTGTGAAGACCCAAGGGCTTAGGGATATCAGTTTCTCCCTTCTCCCAGATAAATGTTTGACAGTTCTCTGAAAGGCCTCTCCTGGCTCAGTTTGTGTGCCTTTCACATCTCCATTTTTCAAATGGGTTCAGCAGCCAGCATGCTCCCCCAAGGTTTTATTTATCCATTTCACATTTCTAATGCCACTTCGCTGCTGTGATCATTTTCCTACATGGTCATTTAAGGAAGATAAATAGGACTGCAAATCTCAGGAGAGCAGGCATTCCATTCAGTCAGTTCCCAAAGGACAAAGACTTTTTTCCCACTCTTAACACTACCTGCCTTTGCCCTCCCTAAAACCTCCCATGAAGACTCTGACTGATAGAAATTTTGACCCCAGAGTAGTTGGATAGACCTCCTCCCTGGTACATTCACTGTTACCCCTAACACTCAGATTTTTCGGAGTCCCAAAATCAAGGGCAAAAATAAACAAAACAAAACACCTCATGCTAGAATCAGAGGTGCCAGTGCAACTCTGACATCCTGTCCTCAGAGCATTTCAGGAGAGCCAGCCTCTCCGTCACTGCTCACCCACAGTGCCTGAGGTGCAGGGGACCCACACTATGCTTGGACGTTGGGGGACCTGCATTATGGAAGCACAGGATGTAAAAGAGGCACACATGGGCATCTGCTGGAGCTGGTACAGTATGAAGTCAACCATGCAGGCTCTGAATCCTTGCACTTTTGCCTACTGTGCGATCTTAGGTAGGTTATTTAATATCTCTGTGCCTCATTTCCAAAAGAGCCTGTCATAAGGTATGAGAGACATAAATGAGTTAATGCAGGTAAAAGCTATCGAATGTGCCAGACACATGTTTCATAAGTGGCACTTTCTACCACATGTGCTAAATGGAGGAATCAGGTCATCCCTTTGAGGGACAGCCAGTAGTCATGGAAAGAGGGCGGAATGGGTTTTAGAGATAGCCCTGAGTTTGAATCCAATCTCCAGTTTGTGTTTAGTGTTTGGTAAATTCACAGGCCTTCTGGTACTCTCAGTGTCCTCATCCGTTCAATGGGAACACTTTATCTGCCTTGAAAGCTTGTTATGAACAAGTAAAGGCATGTCCATTTCTCACAAGAAAGATTAAGAAAAGATATCCAGGCTGAACAGACAATTGCCTCCTTACACTAACGATAAGTGCTACCTGCAAGCCTCACTTCTCTGAAACCTCCAATAGCCCCAGTCATAAGATTAGCAGTTTCAAACTATTACCTTTAGCAAACATTGATAGAAGTGCTAATGCAGAACACAAAACCTCTTCCTCTTACCCCTTTTCAATGCTAATGAAACACGCTTTTTACAACTCTGGTTCCCTTGGCAACTAAAAATTGTAAGAATATTTTTTCTATAAACAAATGTTTCCCCTCGAAAACAAAGGTGTTGGTAGAGGAGCAAAGGGCTCCGGTGATGACCTCTTTTACATCTCTAGAGAGACAAAAAGCTTCTTCATGATTATTAATTAGCTTGAAATTTCTAGTTGGAAAAAATATAAAAGGGTAAAGGAAGATTGTACAGAAGCTTGCTCATGCAACTCAGCTGCGTCTGAGGTAAGAAGCTTTCCAGCTCTGGGGTAAGAACATCTGTTTACATTTGATTGAGTTC
Source organism: Tragulus kanchil (assembly GCA_022376925.1). Classification (NCBI taxonomy): domain Eukaryota; kingdom Metazoa; phylum Chordata; class Mammalia; order Artiodactyla; family Tragulidae; genus Tragulus; species Tragulus kanchil. The sequence goes on from JAIOJX010000025.1 coordinate 43,732,153, forward strand.
TGATTATTCCTGATTACTTGTGCTTGCCTTTATTTGATGATTAATAAACCCACTCTTGGTTTGACAGTACTTGAGACCATGATACTTTATTGTTGAGGTCCAAGGCTCACGTCCTGAGGGGACCATGCTGTGTTCGCGTAAAGGTCTCTGAGCTATTTAATATAGTTTCTCTTAGCGAGAACTAGTGAGAATAGTAATCAGAGTAAACTCCGACACAGTGCCCACGACAGGCTGACCATGAGAACTAAACGGGAGAATGTATGTTAAGTGCTCAACACAGTGCCTGGCGTTATGATCAATGCCGGAGAACGTGCGGTCTTGCTACAGCCCAGCCTGAGGGCCTGACCCTCCTGTTGGAGAGGCCTCAGTCAGCCTGGGTTTGCTTTCTTGATGTCAGCCTGGCCTTGGCAGTTCCTGGGGCTTGGCTCATCAAAGCCATTTCTGTTGTTTCTATCTTCCTCCTGTTGGAGAGAAGCCAACCACCAACTAGGGCTGCCCATGTGTTTGGGGTCACACTGACTCTTTTTAGTGCCTAAGCTGTTTGGTTCTGTCGACTACAAACTGGCATTTACCAATTACATTGCCAATGCCTGGATAACAAGGACATTTGCCGTCTACCTCTGCAGAGACAAGACCCTGTGCTGTTGAGAACTGCTGACCTTCAACATCCCATGAAGGAAGTCAGGGTGGGGTTGAGACTCCATGCTGTTGAGAGCTGCTGACCTTCAATAGCCCCACTGGAGATCAGGGTGGGATAGAGGCACTCTGTGCTCCAGGGAATCTGGTGGAGCAGGTCTTTAGACAGGTGGTTGCTTTTAGGAACAGCTTTTGTTATCTCAATCCTTGCATCTCCTCATATTTAGAAAAGCACTAAATCTTCTCACGGTGACATCAGATCCTCGTGACTGGGATCCTTTGTAAAATGACTGTTTAATTAGCTTGAAATTTCTAGTTGGAAAAAATATAAAAGGGTAAAGGAAGATTGTACAGAAGCTTGCTCATGCAACTCAGCTGCGTCTGAGGTAAGAAGCTTTCCAGCTCTGGGGTAAGAACATCTGTTTACATTTGATTGAGTTCTGATTATTCCTGATTACTTGTGCTTGCCTTTATTTGATGATTAATAAACCCACTCTTGGTTTGACAGTACTTGAGACCATGATACTTTATTGTTGAGGTCCAAGGCTCACGTCCTGAGGGGACCATGCTGTGTTCGGCGTAAAGTTCTCTGAGCTATTTAATATAGTTTCTCTTAGTGAGAACTAGTGAGAATAGTAATCAGAGTAAACTCCGACACAGTGCCCACGACAGGCTGACCATGAGAACTAAACGGGAGAATGTATGTTAAGTGCTCAACACAGTGCCTGGCGTTATGATCAATGCCGGAAAAGCGTGCGGTCTTGCTACAGCCCAGCCTGAGGGCCTGACCCTCCTGTTGGAGAGGCCTCAGTCAGCCTGGGTTTGCTTTCTTGATGTCAGCCTGGCCTTGGCAGTTCCTGGGGCTTGGCTCATCAAAGCCATTTCTGTTGTTTCTATCTTCCTCCTGTTGGAGAGAAGCCAACCACCAACTAGGGCTGCCCATGTGTTTGGGGTCACACTGACTCTTTTTAGTGCCTAAGCTGTTTGGTTCTGTCGACTACAAACTGGCATTTACCAATTACATTGCCAATGCCTGGATAACAAGGACATTTGCCGTCTACCTCTGCAGAGACAAGACCCTGTGCTGTTGAGAACTGCTGACCTTCAACATCCCATGAAGGAAGTCAGGGTGGGGTTGAGACTCCATGCTGTTGAGAGCTGCTGACCTTCAATAGCCCCACTGGAGATCAGGGTGGGATAGAGGCACTCTGTGCTCCAGGGAATCTGGTGGAGCAGGTCTTTAGACAGGTGGTTGCTTTTAGGAACAGCTTTTGTTATCTCAATCCTTGCATCTCCTCATATTTAGAAAAGCACTAAATCTTCTCACGGTGACATCAGATCCTCGTGACTGGGGACCTTTGTAAAATGACTGTTTAATGATATTAAACTCCCCTCTCACCAAAACCCTTAAATATTGGCCCTCCTCCTGCTGCCTCTTTGGAGCAGCCTCTCAGAGCTATCTGGGGTGCTGTCTCCTGGGTTGCAGTCCTAATTATGTCCCAAATAAAGCTTAACCCACAACTCTCAAGTTGTTCCTTTTTTTAGTCAACAGTTCCTTTACAAACCCATCTGAAAGAACCCTTCTGAGCAGGTGCGTGCTTCCCTCTGCCACCTTGTGAAGCCTGCGGGCTCCTGTTCTCTGGGCTCTTCCCGCTTGCCTTTGTAGGGGGTTGGGACCCTCCAACAGCCTTTCCTTCCAAGGCTTGTTCCTTCTGGTAGTCTCTCCTCTTCCTACTGCTTTGCTGCATTTTTTCCCCAACCTGGTCATCTCTCCAACCCAGAATGTCCTGCCTGTGAACCCATTCCATGCCTTTCCCTGGGCGAGGATTCAGGGCCCAGCTAAAATGCCATCTTTTCCCCAAGGACTTCTAGACCTTTCCAGGGCCCAGAGAGCACTCCCCTCTGAACCTCCAAAAGATTTACCCTTCAAGTGGCTCAGTAAGCCCTTGGAAGGATGGATACTAGGCAACTGTTTCTGCATGTGGTACTTATTGGTTCTTCTGGTTTGTAAGCTTCCTGAGAACAGAGAATCTTCTGTATGAGACAGAACTTTGTCAATACTGATCTTTTAGTTGGGGTACTGTGACTAACTCCTATTTGTTTAGTGAGGCCAGGGTATGTGTGTGTATATAGGTATATGTATCTTCCAATGTCTTACTCTGGTCATCACATATCCCTATGATGTGGCTATTGCTCTTATTTTGCATTTGAATTAACAGAAGCTCAGGGAGAAAAAAACCGACCAAGACAAAAAAGCTAGAAAGGAAGAGGGCCCAGGATTATAGTTCAAGCACATTTCCCAGGTTTATGCACCTAACACATGGTCTCAAAGCTTTCCTGATTTGAGTATCCCTTTCAGGAAGTATGCTATCTTTGTGTGTGTGTTTGCCATTATAAGTAATATATATCTACCATAGTGCAAACTTATATACATTATAAAGCATATATTACAAAAATATAAATCAAAGCATAATATGAATGTAACAATAGATTGTGATCTCTAAATATCATTTCCTACTAAAAGAAACCAGCTCCTTGAACAAGTTTGGAAAGTGAGCTTGAAATACCTTGTTATATCAGAGAGCAAGGAAGCAATCATTATTATTGGGGTCACATCAAAAGAATCAAGAGTCAACTTGAATAGATTCCATTGACCAAAAATGGGTTGCTTGGAGCCATTGCAGTGGATTACAACCACATTATGTAGACTGAAATTCATGTATTTATAATAATACTAATAATACTCTGGTGATCACTTTTAGAGAACCCTAGATAATTAACTTATTATTTTGAAAACTGGTTTAAAAAAAAAGGCGGCAGGTGGAAGAGAAGCATTTACCCTACCTTTCCTCTAAGAACTGGGCCTCAAGTTAGCAGATAGCTAATGAGAAGATTCTCTTTACAGAAGTATTCTAGCAAATAAATAAAGATAGAGTTGGAACACCACACTTTGTAACCACTAGTGAATTAAAGGATTTGGCAATGATCATCAAAGTTGCAGATGTCACACAAAAAAGAAATGACCAAATATTATGTTCTCCCAATAGATGTCCATACCACCATCTACAAAATGTTCTTGCCAGAATACTAAATTTGAACCTGATGAAGTCTCTTGATGTTTCATTAAGGAGGGAGACACAAGGGATAGAGGCACATGATAAATGATACTATGGGAACAGAATCGACAAAATCCATTTTGTAGAAGATTAGTCAGGAAAAGCAATCCAAGTTTTTTAACCCAAAACTTGCGAAAATAGAGAATAAGAGATTGCGGGAGGGATCCATAGATTTAAAATGATAGACTTAAAGTGCATATTTATCCATCACAATGTATGGAGCTTGTTGAGATCCCAATTCAAACTGTGAAAAATATTTATAGAGTAATTAAGAAATGTGAACACTGGGTATGCAGTTGAGGAATATACATTGAGTAATTGTAAGGGTTAGGAGGGAAAGGGGCAGGGCACAATCTTTGAAAGAAGGACATAGCCCAAGGACACAGCATAAACCCATGGAAATAAATGGGTCCCGGATGGCAGACCAGATCTTGATCCTCAGACGTCTAAATGACACACCCAAAGGCACCATGACAGTTCGGACCCTTCCCTAAAAGAAGTAGGATAATCTTTTCACTCATTAGCATATGGAATTGCCCAGCCCATAAAAGCTAAGAAGGCCATGTTTTCGGGGCCACTGGATTTGTTCTGAGATGGCCCACACTCTGCATGTGGAGTGTGCTTTCCTTGAATCTGAATAATAAATCTATTTCTTACCTATCACTTTGTCTCTCACTGAATTATTTTCTGCAAAGAGACATGAAGAACCTGAGCTCTGTTAGGTCCTGAAACCGGGTATGGCAGGTTTTGACTGGGTCCAAGTCCCAGCCACTTGGGTCTGAGTCCCAAAATGGGTTTTGGGTATAAGTCCCAATCCGAGGTAGAATGCTTTCAGAATTGCTGTTGATGGTTTGGAGTACAAGGATGGCATTGTGGTTGTTTTTAAGGAGAGAAGATTTGTTTTTTATAGGCTTGTTTTTCAGATCTGTGTATTGGAATATTTATAGCTGTAATGACAAGTGTCCAGCAGAACATGGAGTACTGATTATTAATTCCCAGGAGCAGAACTGTGCACTAGTCTCCAGCCCCAGTGGAGGACGGCAAACACTTCTACCCACTGCACCTTTGTGTCAGAGTTGCCAGGAAAAACACTGGATGGAGCAACACTTTACTTACATGGAGAAGAAACACAGTAATATCAGTTTCAGCAGTGGGCATTGGTCCCTACAGCTATCAGGTCTCTCCCAGGACACAGTGCAGGGTAGTGTATGCAGCCTCTTGGGATGAAAGGACCCACCCCTTTTTCATGGAGTCTGAAATACTGAAGCTTGGGGGAATCCCTAGGGGCCCATTAACATAAGGACTTAAGCAGAACAAAAGAAGATGCATTGAGCTTGAAACCAGGAAAGCTATTCCTACACTAGGTCTTTATCTCTTGGTCAGGAAGTGCTCCAGGGGGTCAAAGTCTGCAGACACTGTATAGCCTTTGCCACAGATTGTGGCTGGGATTTGCTTGAAAGAATGTGGGAGGAGGAGTAGCAGGGCAAGGAGGAGGCTGCACAGGGGAGAAGAAAGAGGATGGTTTTTGAAGTTGAACAGTTACATGGGTACATGGGAAATTCACGATCACTTTTATATATATTTGAACTTCTAATAGCAAAAAATGGCTTTGAAGTGATAAACACAAAATATTAAATATCTTAATGTTTTCTTTGTTTATTTCTAGTGGATTGTCTGGGGTAGCATCCTCTGAGTGTGACCCCCACTTGGGAGACCACTGCTATTGTCCATTGGTGCAGTACGGCTCTCAACCCGAGGCCCACAGGAAGCATGACTTGGGAGGGAACCAAGGTCCGACGCTATCTCAAGGCCTTCGATGACAGGGACCTGACAACCTACCCTGGCACATGGGCAGTACTTGCAGCTTTGTTGCCAGGAATTCCTTCACTCTGGGGACGCAAGTCCCTTTCATAAAAATAGAAGGAATTGGCTTTTCAAGATCCCTTCAGAAGGAAAGACTGGCATTGTTTAAAGGAAAAATCGTCCAGTGTTTATGAAAAAAGACAAAGTCCTCCTTCAAGAAATAACAACCCTGCTAGTTTGCTCTGGGTGTAAAATAATGCTATTGGCAATGAAATTGGGGTATTCTATCACTGTCTCAATAAACTTTCTCTCCCCTGGGTAGTATTTTATACTTACTGCTTCTATGCTCCACTGGCACAGGCATAATTTATGATATGTTTGCATGTTTCACTCACTCTGCTAAGGTGGAAGTCCAGTGAAACCTTATTCCTAGGTGTGCCTCAATGTGTGCACACATTGACAGACTACTCAGAGACACCTGCCAAGTTGTGAGCCTTCTGCTTTTCACAGCATCAGTGGCCTTCCTAGGACGACAGGCACCTCCACTGGCTCTTGGCTTCCTGGTTCTTCTCTGAGAAGGAGCAGGCCAGTCCTGTGACAGTGCTGGCTTCCTGCCACTGCTCAGCTTCTTTATTGGAGCCCAAAGCCCCATCTCTGTGGAAAACAGTGCTGGTCTTTATCTCTTGGTCAGGAAGTGCTCCAGGGGGTCAAAGTCTGCAGACACTGTATAGCCTTTGCCACAGATTGTGGCTGGGATTTGCTTGAAAGAATGTGGGAGGAGGAGTAGCAGGGCAAGGAGGAGGCTGCACAGGGGAGAAGAAAGAGGATGGTTTTTGAAGTTGAACAGTTACATGGGTACATGGGAAATTCACGATCACTTTTATATATATTTGAACTTCTAATAGCAAAAAATGGCTTTGAAGTGATAAACACAAAATATTAAATATCTTAATGTTTTCTTTGTTTATTTCTAGTGGATTGTCTGGGGTAGCATCCTCTGAGTGTGACCCCCACTTGGGAGACCACTGCTATTGTCCATTGGTGCAGTACGGCTCTCAACCCGAGGCCCACAGGAAGCATGACTTGGGAGGGAACCAAGGTCCGCACGCTATCTCAAGGCCTTCGATGACAGGGACCTGACAACCTACCCTGGCACATGGGCAGTACTTGCAGCTTTGTTGCCAGGAATTCCTTCACTCTGGGGGACGCAAGTTCCTTTCATAAAAATAGAAGGAATTGGCTTTTCAAGATCCCTTCAGAAGGAAAGACTGGCATTGTTTAAAGGAAAAATCGTCCAGTGTTTATGAAAAAAGACAAAGTCCTCCTTCAAGAAATAACAACCCTGCTAGTTTGCTCTGGGTGTAAAATAATGCTATTGGCAATGAAATTGGGGTATTCTATCACTGTCTCAATAAACTTTCTCTCCCCTGGGTAGTATTTTATACTTACTGCTTCTATGCTCCACTGGCACAGGCATAATTTATGATATGTTTGCATGTTTCACTCACTCTGCTAAGGTGGAAGTCCAGTGAAACCTTATTCCTAGGTGTGCCTCAATGTGTGCACACATTGACAGACTACTCAGAGACACCTGCCAAGTTGTGAGCCTTCTGCTTTTCACAGCATCAGTGGCCTTCCTAGGACGACAGGCACCTCCACTGGCTCTTGGCTTCCTGGTTCTTCTCTGAGAAGGAGCAGGCCAGTCCTGTGACAGTGCTGGCTTCCTGCCACTGCTCAGCTTCTGTATTGCCTCCTTTGACTTGCTTTCCCGTATGAAGATGAAATCCCTCCCATTCTGGGTGGAATGTTGATTTGCACCACATTTTTCTCAATGGAGTCATGTGAAGGAAATAAAGCAGATGCTATTATCTTCCCCTTTTCTCCACTGGAGACTCAGCAAGGTCATTGGTATTTGCAGGTTCAAACAGCAAGGGAGAAATCCATCCCTGGCCAGTTCTGATGGGTGAGCAGTGACCACTTGCCTCCTCACCAGCTCTCTGACCTGGAGGAAGTCACTAAGCACTCAGGTTCTTCACTGTTAAAAGATGGAGATGATGGTAATTACTCCACAGGGCTGTTTTTGAAATGATAGTTTAAAATGCTCAGTAGCAGCATCAGAAAGTGCCATGAATGTTACCAACGCTAATGGTTTTTTTGAAGTATTTTGTTCTGAGACCTTATAATAATAACAACAGGTAACTCTTAGGTAATAATAACAAGAATAATCATAATAAAATAGGTGACTTACTACATACCAGGCACCATCTAAAGCCCTTTCAGTGAATTAACTCATTTATTTGTCACAACCAACCTATGTAGTAGGCGTTAGTATTGTTTAGTCGTTGAGTCCCACTATTTTGTGACCCTACAGTCTGTAGCCCTCCAGGCTCCGCTGTTAATAGGATTTCCTGGGCAAGAATACTGGAGTGGGTTGCCATTTCCTTCTCCAAAGGATCTTCCCAACCCAGAGGTTGAACCTGCATCTCCTGCATTGGCAGGCGGATTGTTTACCACTGAACCATCAGGGAAGCCCATAGACGATATTAGTATTCCTGTATTAGGGATAGGAGACACAAAGGTAGCTAGGTTGAAGTAACCTGGCCATTTCCTTGTCTTTTAAAATAGAATTAGTCCACACTTGGAGTATTTCCTCCTTCCGGCATCTTTTCTAGCATCAGTCCAGATGCATAGACTCCTGACTGCCTTTGTGGGAGGTTGGTGGGGGCGGAGGCTGGGAGGGTGGTCCTCCAAATTCCACCAGTCCTTGCTGGAGATCACCACCTCTGTAGCATCTGCTCCCCACCTTCCATCTGTCTGGGATATTCTTTATCTTAGGTCTCAAGGATTCCTTTGATGAGGAACCTGAGGCTCCGAGTGGGTAGCCACTAATCCAGACCTACAAGGTGAGCTCCGAGGGTCCAGCCAGTGTTCTTACCCTACCCCACTGTGTTCCTGGATGCTGTTAAGAGCTCAAAGGGCCGGGTGGGGCCTCGGAGGCCTGGATCACTGCATCGGCCGCTGCCTGGCGGCATCCAAACCGGAGGGACAAGGACACTCAGTAGGGGGCACCCGAGAGCCCAGATGGCCGCCAGCTCCCCTCGTCCAGCCCCGCCGGCCTGGAAGGGCTTGGAATTGAATCCTCCGCATTCCATTCTGAGTTCCTGTGACATAATAAAGCCCAAGGAGGGATCTCGAGTGACTGGTCAGCAGAACCCTTAGCGGGATTTTCTATAGATAGCCAGGGCGTGTCTCGGGCTCGGGGCTCTCTGCGGGAGGAAAGTGCTTCCCTGCAGGGCTGGGCAGCGCCCTGTGCGGCAGGTGGGCGACGTGGGGGACCCGCCAGGCCTCGAGCTCGGGGGACTTTGTCGGGCAGCAGGGGAGGGGGCGCCAGGGATCCCGAGCCAGGAGAGGGAATTCCAGCTATGGCGTTTTGGAGAAAACTATTTAGTTATTTGCCCTCGCTGACCTCGCCCCACGATGGGCCTGCGGCTGTGATGAGATGTCCCAAATACTGAGCCTCCAACAGCCTTTGACGCCGGCTCTGCAAAGATTCCGCGGTCTGAGCCAGGCAGTCGTTGGCAAGAGAGGCGTGTTTGGAATGTCGGTGCGGCCGCCGCTGTGATTGGAGGTTTGGGGTTTCAAGAGTTTCTTAATTTGCATGGCCTTGCGGCAGGCAAGCTTACTACAGTCCACAATAGAGGGCTGGAATTTGAAGCTCTGTTTACCTTCCAGATGCCGAACATGCAGCATTCCTACCAATAATGTCACATAAAGACCCGCCTGATGGTATAGAATCCTATCATTACTAATTTATTTCATTTTATCATTTCTAGCGGTGGAGAGGAATTCTCAGGAGATAGGCATATATTTTGCATAAAATAACAGCTAAGCTGCCAAGGGCTTTAATGACATAATTTCATCGTGAGATTCTGGACTCTTTGGTTTATGTTGCCATCAAGAACCCGGAGACAGAATTAATGCATGTAACTGGGACAAGCCCAAGTGCTGTGTTTCCGTTCCCCTTATAAGTGAACTCAACCATTTTAATTGCCCAAACATCTGGTGGGTAGGGAGGTGGAGAAAAGCCTGTCTGATGTATTCATTAGCTGTAGAATAAATTCCTTAGAGGCAATATACAGTTGTTGTTGAAAATATGAGCAGTCAGGTCAAGCAACCCAGGTCTGACTCCTGACTTGGCCTGAAATCTGTGAAAACTTGAGTGAGTTATTAGTGATCTCAGAGTACATTGCTCATCTATGCGATGAGGCTGCTGATACCTGCCTCTCAGAGTTGTTGAGAGGATTAAACACTGTCAGAACTGTTGGGCTGGATGAATACAATACCTCTGAAAGGCCCTAGGTCCAGTGCCTGCAGCACAGTAGCTGTTGATACTGGCTGCTGTATTATTAACTCCACAGCAAAAGCAAAACATCCCTGAAACAGGTCCCTGACACCATGGAGGTCCAGGAATTTTAACCACTTCAAGCTACAAGCTTCTCTTTTTAGCCCCTGAATTCCCCAAATGCCCCACATTTGTCAATTGTATTATTTCCCAGCCCGAGAGAGCAGGGTGGGGACCCCCACCCTGTCTGGAATCCCAGAGCACCTCTAAGAGTCTGACCTAGCACAGCTGCCTGTTGCAAATAATTTAGGAAGCATGAAACAGAACATATTGCTGTTCCACAGGAAGGTCTGGAGGGTGAACTTTATGTGTCTGTCATGGACCCGCTTTCTTCTGCAGAGGACAGAAAGCCGGGCTCTGCCTGGAGGAATAGTCCCCTCCTTCCCCTCCAGGCAAGGAGCAGGAGCTCCTCAAACTCAAAAGATGGGGGTCCATGTAGTTCTAATTTCCCCCTAAGGTCTACTGCCGTGTGGCTTTGTCCCTGGCATCTATAAGGGCTTCTCGGTAGATGTAAATGGAGTGCCTACCTTTAGGTGACCTTAGCTTTGTAATTCAAAATTATGGCGTCACATCTTGTCTTTGTGACAGGTTTCTGAACCTGCTCGTTCATTTTTTTTTAAGATGTTTTGATGTGGACCATTTTTAAAGTGTCTATTCAATTGGTTACAATATTACCTATGTTTTATGCTTTGATTTCTTGGCCCCAAGGCATGTGGGATCGAATCCCAACCTAACCAGGGATCCAACCCACACCCCATGCATTGGAAGGTGAAGTCTTAACCACTGGGCCACCAGGGAAGTCCCTATTTGTTCTTAAAACCTACAAGATGATAGGAATGGAAAGCCCTTCACTGGGTGATTGGGTAGATTCAATGGCTTATTGTATGGCAAGTGCCCAGTACAGCTTCTGGCATATGGTAGATACCCTGTGAACCTCGTTTCTCTTCCAAATGGCCATGAAGCCTAAAGCAGTGAGACAGTGCCTACTCAGTTTCCTCCTATTCTTTTCCAAAGAAGAAGACATAGAACAGGAGCAGAGTGCCATTTCAGAGAGGAACGCATGGGGACATGGGGACATGATGTTACTTGCTGGGCCCTTTACTGGTGGGGATGTAAACGCTGGGTGGCAGAGATGGACTGTCTCGCAGCCCACCCCTGACCAAGGTCCTCACCAGCAGCTCAGTTATTGATGTACTTCCTCTACTGGGGCCTTCTTTGAGTACACCAACCTAAATGACCTGAGAAAAGGGATCTTTAAGGTTCCAGATATTGCTGTTAACTATCAAAGTAAAAGGATATTTTATTTCAATTTTCTTTTTTTTGCTTGAAATCTGGTAGGAAAGGGTGATCTCTAGAACTGGGAGTCCCAGTTCATCCAGAATAGAGTTTAGAGTTTTTAAATATTCCGGTCCACTTTCCTGGCCAAGCAATGGCAGCAGACAATCATTAAATGGGGACTGGGATGTGACATGGCCCACAGGGACCCTGTAGGACGCCTGTTGAGATTTGTCTTTGTGAATGGCCTGACCATTCCTTTTTAGTAGCTAAGAATCTGTGCTGGATGTGTGCACTCTCAAGCCCTTCTACTTATTGTATGTGGCTTTTTCTTATGTACTTCTGCTCTCTCTGAAAATATTTTCTTCTCACCTATGTGAGTGAGCTGGCCACAGTTATTCTTAGGAACTGCGGACGGAGTTGAGTTTATTTGCAGGTAAGCTCTGCAGCTGCCAAGTCCTTGCAGCAGATCTTTGGAAAAAGAGAACCCTAGCTGCAAATAAATAAATAAATGTAGACATGCTGGTTTTCACCTCTAAAGCAGGTAGCATGCCTGTTAAGTCTCGTGTATTTCCCGAGGGCACCTAGAATAGCTCTTTCTAGTGGTTTGCATTCCATAAATGGTATAGTCTGTTTACTTTCCAGATTCCAAACAAGCAGCATTCTGATCAAGGGGAAGAGTCTCAAAGGCACGTGGAGTGCGGAGGGGGCTGCAGAAAATGGATTTTCCTCTTCTTAGTGACTGTGAGTGATTGACGCCATTGTACAGTTCCAATTCCAAAATTATATCAATATAAAAGATGCTACATAAAATAGCCCCTGGACATTCTTGTAGATTGTGATCACTAAAGAGGCCGCATCTTTGCTTGCTCTGCTTTGTATCATGTTTTACAGAAATAAATAAACGTATAATTTTAAGATTTATTTATTTATTTATTTATTTATTTTGGGCGGGGGTCGGGTTGGGGAGGGAGGGGGGTGGGCGGGCCACTTCTACTGGTCTTTCATTTCTCTATTTTCATCCGTCTTTGTTCTTTGGCTCCTGTGGGCCTCCCATCGCGGTGGCGTCTGTTGTTGCAGAGCGCCGGTTCTGGGCACATGAGCTCCAGAACTCTGGCTTGGTAATTGGACACATGGGTCCAGCTGCTCTGCGGCACGTGGGATCTTCCCAGGCCAGGGATCGAACCGGTGGTTCTTGCACTGCAAGGCGGTGTCCTTGCCCACTGGACCACCAGGGGAAGCCCGATGTATAATTTTATAAAGAATAAATACTGGGGCTTCCCCAGTGGCTCAGTGGTAAGATTCCACCTGCCAAGGCAGGAGGCATGGATTTGATCCCGGATTGGGGAAGATCCCACTGAGCAACTAAGCGGGCGAATCATAGCTACTGACTTTGTGCTCTAGAGCCTGTGAGCCACAACTACTGAGCCTATGTGGTGCAACTAATGAAGCCCACTTGCCCAGAGCCTGTGCTCTGCAAGAAGAGAAGCCACCACCAGCAGAAGCCCTCATGCTGCTAGTGAGTAGCTCCTGCTCACAGCAACTAGAGAAAAGCCTGCACAGCAACGAGGACCCAGCACAGGTAAAAATAAATAAAATAAAATCTAATCAATGCTATTAGAAACTGACAAGAATGTTGAAAAGATCAGTGGGCACTGCCTCCATATTTGCACTGACCGAACTTGTCTCTTTGGTAAGTGTCTTGAGTTGGCTGGGTCTCAGTTTTTAAAATGGCCAAATCTTTACTTCCTAAACTTTTTATCCATCAAAAACAGTTCTAGAGCACCCAACCTCAGCCCCACCACCTTGTTCATTTGCTTATCAAATATTTACTGAGCACTTAGTATGCACCAGGCATTCTACTAGGAGTTGGAAATACAATTGTGAGGAAAAACAAATGCATTCCCTGCCCTCATGGAGCTTAGATTCAATAGTAGAGACAGACACAAATGACCATGTAAATAAAAACACAATTCAAAAGTATGTTAAGTGCTCTGAAGGAAAACATAGAGATTATGAATCATAGAAAAGGCCTCTAGTTGTATTTTTAATGTACTTAAAGAGATCACATACTGATAAAAAAATTGCCATTTGAATAAGGTTTTAAAAGTATTTGTCTTTTATTAAGTACAATGGCAAGTGACAGAGGATGAGAGGGTTGGATGGCATCACTGACTCTATGGACACGAGTTTGAGCAAACTCCGGGCGATAGTGAAGATAGGGAAGCCTGGCATGCTGCAGTCCAAAAGTTGTAAAGAGTCAAACATGATTTAACAACTAAACAACAATAAGCACAACAGCATATATATATACACATGTGAAAAAAGCGTAGTTAACATGTCTAGGGCAGCTAGAATCCATGAGTGCTTCGTATGTGACTACATGTGACACCCAGTGTCCTGCAAATTCCACAGCCTACTGGGGGGCTGAGGACACTTACTCAGAATATGCCTCATCTCCAACTGCCTCTAAAGGCAATTCACTTTAAAGATCATAAAGAAAAGTAGTTGGTTTTCTGGTCAGCATTCACATGAACACTCAATGAAGGCTCAGTCAGCTGTCTGCTTCCCAGAAGCCAACATACCCATCAACTGATGGCCACAGATGGGTGACCTGGCCAGAAATGCAGGCCAGCTCCCCGGCACCTAGCAAAATTTATTTACCTCCAGAAAGATCTGATCTGGATCATACTTGATATTCAAAAGCTACAAGTCCTTTTGACATTCACTCCTTGGCTCAACAAGTGGAGGCAGCAAAGACTTCTTCAGCACTCCCACAAACCCCAACAATTGTCCATCGATATTTTATTTCCCAGGGTTCAACTGAGCGATTGTATGTCACATATCAGAAACAAACATGTGTTTCTGTCATATCAGTCTCCTAGCTATGGAAATGGCTATACATCCTGGATTTATGTCTCCAGGTGGACAAGTTTCCTATTGGAAGTAGAAACTTTCAATATTCTAATTCCGCTGGGATAACCAAGGAGCCACAAGTTCAGATAAGAAGCTAGGTCCAAGATGGGAATGATCCTCATGAACAGGCAAAACCACCTAAAGATAGAAGAGAAATTCACATTCTGCTTGCCAGCTGCCTGTCTTCTCCAGGAGGAGGAAGAGAGGAGTTTGAAGTCTATGAGAAGCCCAGGACTGAAGTTGGGGGGTTTCATCCCTTACCTGAATAGATGTGAAGAAAAAGAGGGTCCTTGTAGTGTTGGTGACCTTGCATGGTAAGTCACTTCAGTTGTATCTGACTCTTTGTGACCCCATGGACTGTATTGTAGCTTGCCAGGCTCCTCTGTCCTGAGTGGAAGCCTGGCAAGTCCAAAAGTTGTAAAGAGTCAAACATGATTTAACAACTAAACAACAATAAGCACAACAGCATATATATATACACATGTGAAAAAAGCGTAGTTAACATGTCTAGGGCAGCTAGAATCCATGAGTGCTTCGTATGTGACTACATGTGACACCCAGTGTCCTGCAAATTCCACAGCCTACTGGGGGGCTGAGGACACTTACTCAGAATATGCCTCATCTCCAACTGCCTCTAAAGGCAATTCACTTTAAAGATCATAAAGAAAAGTAGTTGGTTTTCTGGTCAGCATTCACATGAACACTCAATGAAGGCTCAGTCAGCTGTCTGCTTCCCAGAAGCCAACATACCCATCAACTGATGGCCACAGATGGGTGACCTGGCCAGAAATGCAGGCCAGCTCCCCGGCACCTAGCAAAATTTATTTACCTCCAGAAAGATCTGATCTGGATCATACTTGATATTCAAAAGCTACAAGTCCTTTTGACATTCACTCCTTGGCTCAACAAGTGGAGGCAGCAAAGACTTCTTCAGCACTCCCACAAACCCCAACAATTGTCCATCGATATTTTATTTCCCAGGGTTCAACTGAGCGATTGTATGTCACATATCAGAAACAAACATGTGTTTCTGTCATATCAGTCTCCTAGCTATGGAAATGGCTATACATCCTGGATTTATGTCTCCAGGTGGACAAGTTTCCTATTGGAAGTAGAAACTTTCAATATTCTAATTCCGCTGGGATAACCAAGGAGCCACAAGTTCAGATAAGAAGCTAGGTCCAAGATGGGAATGATCCTCATGAACAGGCAAAACCACCTAAAGATAGAAGAGAAATTCACATTCTGCTTGCCAGCTGCCTGTCTTCTCCAGGAGGAGGAAGAGAGGAGTTTGAAGTCTATGAGAAGCCCAGGACTGAAGTTGGGGGGTTTCATCCCTTACCTGAATAGATGTGAAGAAAAAGAGGGTCCTTGTAGTGTTGGTGACCTTGCATGGTAAGTCACTTCAGTTGTATCTGACTCTTTGTGACCCCATGGACTGTATTGTAGCTTGCCAGGCTCCTCTGTCCGTGGGATTCTCCAGGCAAGAATACTGGAATGGGTTGCCATTTCCTCCTCCAGGGTATCTTCCTGACCCAGGGATCAAACCCGCATATCCTTCATCTCCTGCATTGGCAAGGGGATTCTTTTTCATCTGAACCACCAGGGAAGTTATTTATCTGGCGAGATCCTTATCTTGATCCCAACCCTGGGATCAAACCTGTGTCTCAACATCTACCTGCATTGGTATGAGGGTTCTTTACCACTAACGCCACCTGGGATGCCCATTGGTGACCTTACTTATATCCTAATTCCTGGATGGCAGAGATTCCTGGATGGCGTCTTTGTCACATGGCCCCAGTGGTGGCCAGCCTATTGAGCATAAAGTCACTAATTGTTCAAAGAGTGAACAAGGATCTGGAAAGGTGTTGGGATGAGGTCATTGAGCCAGGAGTGTACTAAAGCCTCAAATACACCAGAAGTGAGGCAAAGAAGCAAAGGAGGGCTTGCCTGAGAAGTGGAGCAGGGGGAAGGGGGAGGCGCTGGGTCAGCACTGCCCCACCGAACCAACCCCAGCCAAGGAACAAGATGCTTTTCCAGAAAACCCAGTGCAGGCAGCTTCGAGTCTCCACACACCCAACCCAGTGCTCCTGTTGCAGGACTGTTCCCCTTGCAGAAGGTTTGACCTCAGCATCCCTTTGTGGTAGCAAGTACCTCACATTTGTTTGAAATACGATTGCATTTAGAATTTACTTTTCAGAGACAGCACCTGAGGACATTCCAAATATGTAAAGTGCACATATTTCAGTCATCGGGGCCATTTCTGTTTTTATTTAGGTCCCATCAAAGTCTAAAACAGGATTAGAAGTGACAAAGTGTTCATAGAGAACAGGTGAGTATAGATAGCTATGGGACCGTGGAAACCGTATTCTTCAAAGTACATCTTTGCTCAGCTCTGCTGCATCGTCATCACGCCCTGTGAGTCAGGCTCTGCACTTGGTTTGAATCCCAAGCTGGTGTGAGGTGGGATAAATCATGTAACCTCTCTGAGCTTCTCTGCTCTCTCTCTTCACTGTGATTATTTCATTTATTTTTGTAATCATTTTTGGTATTTTTGTGACATGGCTGTGGAACAGGTTTCCTGAACTTAAATTCCGATTTTCCCAGGGTGATCCACATGCATGATTAAAGTATCAAACAGTCTGAAAGGCTTTGGAAAGTAAAGGAACAATGCCTTGGCCCACCTCTCCCCACCCTCCTTCTAGTTCCCACAGACAGCAGTCGCCAACATGTTTCTGTTTTTAGTTCTGCCTGTGGTTTCTCTTTTCATCTCCAAATGGTATGTTTACACAGCTCCGTCTTGATCAACAACCTTAGTAGACATTATCTATCCACTTCCTTCTAGGATAGGTAAAGTTTTCATTCTTATACCCCATGCCTTCCCACGTTCTGAAAGTTTTAGCTATTTTGGTTTCTCTGTTACTTCTCAAATAGCAGACAAACCCTTAATTCTTGTTTCACCAAACAGTCAACCATACCTCTGACTACTCATTCAGGAAGATGAAGATAAAAGCGGAAAGTCTTTCTTCTACCTCACTGCCCACTTCTGCCTCCCAAATTCTATCTATTCTATAACCACAATTAAGTTTCCCCTGCCTTGTTTACAGGTTGATTCTAAAAATTGAAAACCAGAAAACAGTGCTTTCATTATGACCATGTAAATATTGCTACCAAGCTAAGCTACGTGCATGATTACATTTCTTCTCTGTGGTTCTGATGTCATGACCTGGATGCCACTCAAAGTAAAATGTTTCAAACGTCAAGAACAAATAGTCTTCTTTCTCATACTCATTCAATTGCTCACAATATGGCCATGTTTTAATTTAATTCCCATTTGGGCTTTGAGCTATGTGTACATTGGATTTTGCTTTTCCTAGAGTTTCTGATTGTCTTTTATAGGTTGAAGAAATATATCTCCATTATGATATTCCGCCTTTAGTCATTCCACTCATTTCTTGTGATCCATTCCATTCTTCCTGAAAAGGTTTTTTTCCCCTTAGAGTCCACCGATACTCTGTTTTAATCTGCACTTGCTAAATCAGCTGACAACTGGGATCTAGAAATTTCCTGAGTGAATTAGATTATTTCTCATATCAAAAATTTTCCCTTTTCTGGGACTTTGCCTTAGTTTTACTGAAGCTGACACACTCAAGGAACGTCCTCAGAAGTGATATATAGAAGCAAACTTTGTTTACTCTGCAATATCTGGAACTGACTTTATTAGGCCCTCACACTTAAATGTTTGGATTGATACGGAATTCTAGTTTAAAAATAATTTGTTCTCAGAACTTTTAAAACCTTTACTGTGTTTTGGCATCCATGGTTTTGAATTTGAAATCTAATGCCAGTTGGAATCTTTTTCCTTACAGAGGACTAATCTCTTAGAATTTTCTGACCCAGTGTCCTGATATTTCACAGTGAGTGTGTCTAAGGAGAAGAATTGTTTCTTTTCTTTCTGGGCATTTGGGAGCCCTTTTATTTTTGTTTTTGTTTTTTGTGAGGGGTGCAGGTTGGGGAGGGAGGGGGGCAGGCTGGCCACTTCTATTGGTCTTTCATTTATCTATTTTCATCCATCTTTGTTCTTTGGCCCATGTGGGCCTCCCATTGCAGTGGCCTCTGTTGTTGCAGAGTGCTGGGTCAGGGCACATGCGCTCCAGAGCTCCGGCTCGGTAATTGGACACATCGGTCCAGCCGCTCCGTGGCATGTGGGATCTTCCCAGGCCAGGGATCGAACAGGCGGCCCTTGCACTGCAAGACGGTGTCCTTACCCACTGGACCACCAGGGAAGCCCGCCCTTTTGTTTTGAAACTCTGAGCCTTTATTTAGTTGTTTTTTTCCTTGATGTTTTCCTTGTTCTCTGTTGTGAATGCCTAACAGGCAGATGCTTGACTCTGCCTGGAATTGACCTTCTGTATCTTTTTTCTTCATGTTTTCTATCTTATTCTTTTCTCCTCTAGGTTCTAGAAGATTTCCTCCACTTTATATCCTATCATTTATATTAAACATTTAATTTGGCAATCACTTTTCGATTTCCTGAGAGTTCTTTCTTGGTTTATGATTGTTCCTTTTCATTCTGTAGAGTCCACCGATACTCTGTTTTAATCTGCACTTGCTAAATCAGCTGACAACTGGGATCTAGAAATTTCCTGAGTGAATTAGATTATTTCTCATATCAAAAATTTTCCCTTTTCTGGGACTTTGCCTTAGTTTTACTGAAGCTGACACACTCAAGGAACGTCCTCAGAAGTGATATATAGAAGCAAACTTTGTTTACTCTGCAATATCTGGAACTGACTTTATTAGGCCCTCACACTTAAATGTTTGGATTGATACGGAATTCTAGTTTAAAAATAATTTGTTCTCAGAACTTTTAAAACCTTTACTGTGTTTTGGCATCCATGGTTTTGAATTTGAAATCTAATGCCAGTTGGAATCTTTTTCCTTACAGAGGACTAATCTCTTAGAATTTTCTGACCCAGTGTCCTGATATTTCACAGTGAGTGTGTCTAAGGAGAAGAATTGTTTCTTTTCTTTCTGGGCATTTGGGAGCCCTTTTATTTTTGTTTTTGTTTTTTTTTGTGAGGGGGTGCAGGTTGGGGAGGGAGGGGGGCAGGCTGGCCACTTCTATTGGTCTTTCATTTATCTATTTTCATCCATCTTTGTTCTTTGGCCCATGTGGGCCTCCCATTGCAGTGGCCTCTGTTGTTGCAGAGTGCTGGGTCAGGGCACATGCGCTCCAGAGCTCCGGCTCGGTAATTGGACACATCGGTCCAGCCGCTCCGTGGCATGTGGGATCTTCCCAGGCCAGGGATCGAACAGGCGGCCCTTGCACTGCAAGACGGTGTCCTTACCCACTGGACCACCAGGGAAGCCCGCCCTTTTGTTTTGAAACTCTGAGCCTTTATTTAGTTGTTTTTTTCCTTGATGTTTTCCTTGTTCTCTGTTGTGAATGCCTAACAGGCAGATGCTTGACTCTGCCTGGAATTGACCTTCTGTATCTTTTTTCTTCATGTTTTCTATCTTATTCTTTTCTCCTCTAGGTTCTAGAAGATTTCCTCCACTTTATATCCTATCATTTATATTAAACATTTAATTTGGCAATCACTTTTCGATTTCCTGAGAGTTCTTTCTTGGTTTATGATTGTTCCTTTTTCTTAACATTCTGTTCTCTTTTATATATGCAATATCTACCCAAATCTTCCTGGAGTAGGGTAATTATCTTAGTTTAGCAATAGGGCTTCCCAGGTGGTGCAGTGGTAAAGAATCTGCTGGCCAACGCAAGAAATGTGGGTTTGATCCTCGGGTTGGGGAGATCCCTCAGGGAAGGAAATGGCAACCCACTCCAGGATTCTTGCTTGGAGAATTCCGTGGACAGAGGAGCATGGCAGGCAAAGAGTTGGATACAACTGAGCATGCACTGCACTGCACTGCAGACTCCTATAACCAAGATGCTATAAACTGAAGGCTTAAACAAGAAACACTTATATCTCACAATCCTGGAGGCTGGGATGCCCAAGATCAAGGTGCTGGCAGATATGGCATCTGGTGAGAGTTCCACACTCTTGACTTTCCAGAAGTCCCCTCTCCTAGTACTATTACATTGTGGCTTATGATTTCAACATGCAAATTTTGAGGGGACACAAACATGCAGTTCATGACAAAGATTGTATATCAAGGATAGTAATGGTTTATACCTGTTGCCCTGACATAATTATTAACATCTCCACATTGCTTTCAAAGTTGTCCCAGGTTGGATGTTAAATTACACAGTCTCTTCACTGTGAAGATATTAAGAATTATTTTAAAGGGCTTCTTCCATTCTTGAATATTTCTCTTTCTTCAGGGTGACATTTGTAGGCTATTTTTTAATCTTGATTGTCCATTGATGTTTAAAAATGAGTTAGGGATTAGTATCTCTGGGTCCATAGAGCTAGAGGTAGAGTAGAAGTCAATATAACTGTTTATTAAATACATTATTTCAACAGTTATTAAATTTTTAAAATAATTTCTAAACAATAAGAAGACAAAAGAAAAGGTATTAAGATACTTTCAGCTCATTAATTTCCTAAAGAAGAAAGTGTTTCTGAAAATCCCTTTTGTTGAAACTCTGCTTTATTTAGTTGTTTTCCTTGATGTTTTCCTTGTTCTCTGTTGTGAATGCCTAACAGGCAGATGCTTGACTCTGCCTGGAATTGACCTTCTGTATCTTTTTTCTTCATGTTTTCTATCTTATTCTTTTCTCCTCTAGGTTCTAGAAGATTTCCTCCACTTTATATCCTATCATTTATATTAAACATTTAATTTGGCAATCACTTTTCGATTTCCTGAGAGTTCTTTCTTGGTTTATGATTGTTCCTTTTTCTTAACATTCTGTTCTCTTTTATATATGCAATATCTACCCAAATCTTCCTGGAGTAGGGTAATTATCTTAGTTTAGCAATAGGGCTTCCCAGGTGGTGCAGTGGTAAAGAATCTGCTGGCCAACGCAAGAAATGTGGGTTTGATCCTCGGGTTGGGGAGATCCCTCAGGGAAGGAAATGGCAACCCACTCCAGGATTCTTGCTTGGAGAATTCCGTGGACAGAGGAGCATGGCAGGCAAAGAGTTGGATACAACTGAGCATGCACTGCACTGCACTGCAGACTCCTATAACCAAGATGCTATAAACTGAAGGCTTAAACAAGAAACACTTATATCTCACAATCCTGGAGGCTGGGATGCCCAAGATCAAGGTGCTGGCAGATATGGCATCTGGTGAGAGTTCCACACTCTTGACTTTCCAGAAGTCCCCTCTCCTAGTACTATTACATTGTGGCTTATGATTTCAACATGCAAATTTTGAGGGGACACAAACATGCAGTTCATGACAAAGATTGTATATCAAGGATAGTAATGGTTTATACCTGTTGCCCTGACATAATTATTAACATCTCCACATTGCTTTCAAAGTTGTCCCAGGTTGGATGTTAAATTACACAGTCTCTTCACTGTGAAGATATTAAGAATTATTTTAAAGGGCTTCTTCCATTCTTGAATATTTCTCTTTCTTCAGGGTGACATTTGTAGGCTATTTTTTAATCTTGATTGTCCATTGATGTTTAAAAATGAGTTAGGGATTAGTATCTCTGGGTCCATAGAGCTAGAGGTAGAGTAGAAGTCAATATAACTGTTTATTAAATACATTATTTCAACAGTTATTAAATTTTTAAAATAATTTCTAAACCATAAGAAGACAAAAGAAAAAGTATTAAGATACTTTCAGCTCATTAATTTCCCTAAAGAAGAAAGTGTTTCTGAAAATAGAGAAAAAAGACCAAAAATTCAATTCAAAAAAGAGACCCCAGGGTATGACACTGAAGACAAAATACAAATTGTCCTGAAATATAAGAAAAGATGTTCAGGATCAATCTCACTCATGACAAGATACACATACACACACACACACACACACACACATTTATGTATGTATATATATGCCTATATATATATATATATATATATATATGCCAATAAAAAAAAAAACATGCAATTTCTCACTGATCAGATTAGCAGAAATTCAAAAAGCTCAAGCCTATCCTCTGCTGGGGAGGCTGTGGGGCAACCAGACAGGCTCATGCATTGTTTAGGGATATAGCACAACACTGAGCTGTGATGGACAGTCAGGCCACAGCTACCGAAATATAGAAAATTTATCTGTTCACCCAGTCCTCCTGCTACTGGGGCCCTAGTCTACATACCTAACATATGTACGAGGTTGTTTGTTACAGCAACAGAACAGCAAAAGATGGAACAGTCAGGATAGGGGTAATTATAAAGAAATTAAGATACATTGTACAGTGGAATACTATACAGCAATAAAAGAAAAAGAAAGACACTCCCTAGCTGTCAGTATGGAAAGATTCTCTGGATGTCTCCCAAAGTGAGAAAAGCAAACAAACAAACAAACATAATTTTGCTGGACTTCCCAGGTGGCACTAGTGGCAAAGAACCCACCTGCCAATGCAGGAAACTTGAGACATGGGTTTGACTCCTGGGTGGGGAAGATCCCCTGGAGGAAAGCATGGCAACTGACTCCATTATTCTTGCCTGGAGAATCCCATGGGCAGAGGAGGCTGGCAGGCTATTGCTTTCAAAGTTGTCCCAGGTTGGATGTTAAATTACACAGTCTCTTCACTGTGAAGATATTAAGAATTATTTTAAAGGGCTTCTTCCATTCTTGAATATTTCTCTTTCTTCAGGGTGACATTTGTAGGCTATTTTTTAATCTTGATTGTCCATTGATGTTTAAAAATGAGTTAGGGATTAGTATCTCTGGGTCCATAGAGCTAGAGGTAGAGTAGAAGTCAATATAACTGTTTATTAAATACATTATTTCAACAGTTATTAAATTTTTAAAATAATTTCTAAACAATAAGAAGACAAAAGAAAAAGTATTAAGATACTTTCAGCTCATTAATTTCCCTAAAGAAGAAAGTGTTTCTGAAAATAGAGAAAAAAGACCAAAAATTCAATTCAAAAAAGAGACCCCAGGGTATGACACTGAAGACAAAATACAAATTGTCCTGAAATATAAGAAAAGATGTTCAGGATCAATCTCACTCATGACAAGATACACATACACACACACACACACACACACACATTTATGTATGTATATATATGCCTATATATATATATATATATATATATATGCCAATAAAAAAAAAAACATGCAATTTCTCACTGATCAGATTAGCAGAAATTCAAAAAGCTCAAGCCTATCCTCTGCTGGGGAGGCTGTGGGGCAACCAGACAGGCTCATGCATTGTTTAGGGATATAGCACAACACTGAGCTGTGATGGACAGTCAGGCCACAGCTACCGAAATATAGAAAATTTATCTGTTCACCCAGTCCTCCTGCTACTGGGGCCCTAGTCTACATACCTAACATATGTACGAGGTTGTTTGTTACAGCAACAGAACAGCAAAAGATGGAACAGTCAGGATAGGGGTAATTATAAAGAAATTAAGATACATTGTACAGTGGAATACTATACAGCAATAAAAGAAAAAGAAAGACACTCCCTAGCTGTCAGTATGGAAAGATTCTCTGGATGTCTCCCAAAGTGAGAAAAGCAAACAAACAAACAAACATAATTTTGCTGGACTTCCCAGGTGGCACTAGTGGCAAAGAACCCACCTGCCAATGCAGGAAACTTGAGACATGGGTTTGACTCCTGGGTGGGGAAGATCCCCTGGAGGAAAGCATGGCAACTGACTCCATTATTCTTGCCTGGAGAATCCCATGGGCAGAGGAGGCTGGCAGGCTATGGTCCCTAGGGTCACCAAGACATGACTGAAGCAGGCACATGTATATAAAGTTACCTTTTATATCAGTAAAAGAAGGAAGTTAGCATATTATTTGGTATTAGTATAAAGAAATAGTAGAAAAATAAGTTAATAGTGTAGAGATTAATAGAGATTGATATATGTCTCAGTTTTATTTCTGAATCATGTAACTAAAATATATATTTGAAAAAAATGCAGTTAGAAATAAATATGCATGAAAGTTAAAAAATTATAATTTCTTATAATCTAGTGTCTAAAGGATTGTAGGCCCCACTATAATTCCCAGACCCAGAGACACATTTTCTGTACTAGCTTGATTAGGGTAGTGTTTCAGACTTATGGAATCAAAGACTATTCAAATTGACAAAGATCCAGGCGTCTGCTTGTTCCAATCCCCTCATTTTGCAGATGAATAAACTGAGATTCAGAGAGATTTACTAATTTTTCAAGGTCACATTATACTTGAGAAAAGAGTCAGATTTGACCTAGCTGATTTTCAGCTCAGTATTCTTTCCACTCCCTTGTGTTCCTAGGATACTTAAAGAATGAGTTAAGAGACACATAAATTCATGCCATAGTGCTTCATCTGGAATGTCATGTAACTAACCAATCTTAACCAAATACTTTGTCATACCCTTCTTATACCCTAGAGCCTATGTAGGGGCTGGATATACAATCAAGTCAAGAAATCTTTACTCCCTCTTACCTGAACTCTATCTCCCATAGACCTGGATCCACCCATGAGATTTACCCAGTTAGTCAAGGTGTGCTCTTGTCTGGTCTCTCTTCTACTTCATAGGAGATATCAGGACCTGCCTGGCCTCCAGGTCCTTCAACTCCTAGATGTGGCTATGGCCAGCCATGCCGAGGGCACATGCTGGAATCCTGGTTGGGCACGTTGACCTCAGCAAACACAGCAAGACCATGTTCACTGGTTTTCTAAGGCTTGGAGCTTAGAAAACCAGGTAAAGAGGAATTAAAACAAGGATCCAAAGTTAAGAGGAAGACAAGGAAACAGGCAAAGAAGGATGGAGTGGACAGTGAGTTTAGAGCTTCTGTAGAGGTGGAGCTGTACTGAGACAGGGCTTCCCTGGTGCTTCAGTGGTAAAGAATCTGCCTGAAATACAGGAGACCTAGGAGATTCAGGTTTGACCTCTGGGTTGGGAAGATCCCCTGGAGATCCCAGGGGAATGGAACCCACTCCAATATTCTTGCCTGGAGAATCCCGTGGACAGAGGAGCCTCGTGGGCTACAGTTCATAAGGTCACAAAGAACTGCACACGACTGAAGCAACTTAGTTCACATGCACACATGGTGACCAAGGAAACACCCATATCTCAGTTACTTATTACAACGAAAGTTTGTTTCTTGCTCATGAAACCTCTCCTCCAAATTTAGTGACTGTCCAGAGGAGCTCTCCTCTCTGAGGTCAGGAAGGGACCTCAGCTTTTGCATTTGCATCCTTAAGTCTTGGCTGCAGGTCTGCACGACTGGAGGGAAGGGCCGCATGCTAGCAGTGACACGCCTCAATCCAGGATAGCACTCGTCACTTTGGGTCATAGTCTGTTGGCCCAAACTGGTCACAGACTCCATCCTGACTCCACAGGGGCTGAGAAACTGCATGTGGGCTATTTGGTGAGCAATACTGTTCACCATAGGAATGATCACTGAGGTTGCTCTCACATCGTCCCAGTGGCAGTGGGTCGGGCCTTGTGTATGAACAAGACTAAAATAGGGCTAAACAGGATCCCTCCTTATATTTCTAAGTGCTCACACATAACTTTCTTAATACCTATTTTTTTAAGAGGAGGAAATTTTAAAACAAATTTTAAACTTATGTATTATTTACTTTTGGCCGTAGTGGGTCTTTGTTGATGCACCCAGTTTTATCCAGTTGCAGTGAGCAGGGGCTATTTTCAGTTGTGGTGCATGGGCTTCTCCTTGCAGTGGCCTCTCCTGTTGTGGAGCACTGACTCTAGGCACACGGGCCTCAGAGTTGCAGCCTGGGGGCTCAGCCACCCTGCAGAGTCTGGAATCTTCACGGACCAAGGATCAAACCCGTGTCCCTTGTATTGGCAGGAGGATTCCTAACCACTGACAACCAGAGAAGTTCCTTAACATCCATTTTAAAAGTCTTTACTTATCATTTATTTATAGTTATGCCAGGACAAATTCTGATTCTTTAAAAATAACACAGATGCAGAGATTTCCTGACACTGAGAAATTAAGACCCCCAGGAAGAGTTCTGTTGTCTTTTTTTGGTGTCATCAACAAAGTTTGGGGCCTCTCCTAGTGAGATTTGTCCTTCCTTCTTTTTTTTTTTTATTTTCAGAAGTCTAAGTAGTCCTGGATTCCCCATTTTTTGAGGGAGTAGACACGGAAGATTTTGCTCACAGAAAAGAAACCTTGTGGACTATTTTTATTAACAGTTTGTCTGAGGCAGAGATGAGGGTCTATGGTAAAAAGTCAATTCCATGTTGTTTACTACAAAACTAAATAGAGTAACTCCCCTATACATGAACAAGTTCCCGTCTGAGAGCACATCTGTAAGCCCAATTGGTTTTTAAGTCCAACAAAGTTAGCCTAGGTACCCAGCTAACACAATCAGCTATATAGTACTTTACCGTAATAGGCTTCTAATATTTTTCACACAAAATAATACATGAAAAATAAGCAAACACACTTTCAATCTTACATTGAAAAGTACATTAGTACAGTACAACAGCTGACATACAGGGGCTGGCATCGAGTGAACAGGGAAGAAGAGCTATGAGTGGAGGAGGGGAGAGAGGTGGGAGATGGTAGAGCGAAAGGATCATCACCAATATGCGACCAAGGGTAAGTGACAATTTCACTCATGCCTGATGCTGATGGAACATGCGTTTGGAACTTTGAAAGTCTGCAACTTCAAAGTTCATATGTAGGAGACTTTCTGTAATCATAATTTTGTGCCCCAAATTATGTTGTATCTCATCTCCCATATCTCATGCCCGGTACTCCCTTGTGAGTCCCTGAGACTCAGAACACACACCAACACACAACCACACACACATCCTTCAAGCTGCCCACCCCCAGCAGGTGCTCCGTTTTAAGCATCCTGAATGAGGAGCTCTCCTGCTCCCCAGGGGCTAGATGTACCTGCAGCCCAGGAGGCGGGAGATTGTTCTCCTATAGCCCAGCCCCCAGCTCATCTCCAGGCCTCTTCTGACATCTCTCCTTCTCAAAGCTTGCATAGTCAAGCTTGTTCTCTCATCCCGTTTCAACAATATAGACTCTCACTATCCCTTGGGAGTCATTATATGACTGTCTTCCCCACGTGGTTTTCCCCAACCAGCTCACTGGGACCCAACTCTCCTCCAAATTTAACAGTCAGTCTTAAATGGCTTCAGGAAATCTTTTTCCCTGTTGTGTTGTTGATCTGCCACCTTTGAATTGCTTACTATTCCTCATTTATCCAGATCTTTTTGTAAGCATGAGACTTTCATATATTTTTGAAAATATATGTATTCAGCAATTTTACTATATATGACAAATACTATAATAAGCATTCTACCAATGCAAACTCACTTAATTCTCAAGACAATCCTGTGATGTATTTGACGTGTAACTGAAGCACTGTTTCTCTCGCTGAGGCACAGAGATGTTAAATAACTTACCCAAGGTCACACAGCTGGTTGAGTGTCAGGGTTAGGATTTGAACCAAAGTAGTCACTCCCAAATCCCTAATAAAATGCCTGCAGCAAAATGTTTTGATATGTTTTGATACATTTAATGATCATTTTACTTGGATACTTCTATCCAGAGAGTGACTTTTAGCTGCACTCCCTTCCCAAGCATAAGTTCTGAATAGCCAGAAGACATGATGGCCCTGAGCTGCCATAGTTATTTGTTTATGAGTTTAACAGAGGTGGACCCCCGCAAAACATGTGCTGTGGAAATTACAGCTATACTAATCCTTGTGCCTGGATCGTAGGATTCACAGTTACTGCAGATCCCTGTTGTCCTCTCAAAGCTCAGCTTCCCACACTGTACTCCACATCTTTTCCAAGTGGGAAGTGTGCTGAATGTAGTCTCTGAGGGGCAGCTCACACTGGCGTACTGTGGTTCTCAGAGGGGCTGAGAAATCTGGAAGCATGGGGGGCAGTGTTCTTGGTGGTCACAGTGATTGGGTGGCTACTGGCTTGGGGTAGACCACTGCCCAGGGCTACTCTCCCAATCAAGAGCTGTCTGCATCCCACATGACTCTGTCCTATTGGACAATGTGTAGGTGAAAATCCTGTTTCCAATCATCTGGGCCTAGAAGCGTAACACAGTGTTTTAGAGGTTTTAAAATTTTGTTTATATTTAAGGTTCAGTTGACTACAAAACAGGCCTCCCCTAGTGGCTTCGCTGGTAAAGAATCTGCCTGCAATGCAGGAGACCCAGGTTCAATCCCTGAGTTGGGAAGATCCCCTGGAGAAAAGAATGGCAACCACTCCAGTATTCTTGTCTGGAGAATTCCATGGACAGAGGAGTCTGCTGGGCTACAGTTTATGGGGTTGCAATGAGTTGGACACCGCTGAGTGACGAACACTTTAACTTTTACTTGCTTACCAAAGAATACATTCACTGTGTAAATCAGGGGACAATGGTTCTTTGTTTTGTTTGGAACTTTATCAAAGGACTATTGTGCATTGACCATGATTCTGCTTGTCATTTTGGGGCCATCCATGTAAGATGCACTCCATCTACATTGGTAGTTGGCATGTTGATGGGAATTTCTCATGGGTACAAGCATCCAAGCACTTCTGCATGACTAGCATTGTGGTCATTTGCATGTTGAGGTACATGTCATTTTATTGTGCATCACCCCCCTTGTACAGAAATCCTATACCTCTGGATTGATTTTCCAACCATAGAGATGTTCCTAGTCAAACACATCATCATGCTTATCATCAACAATCTTCCTGAGTATATAAATGGTACCATTAAGCAAGATATTGTTTTATTTGAAATTATCTATGCATATAGGTTCTATAATCTGTGAATTTCACTTCAGGGAGGCTAAAAGACACAATAACTATTTCTTTTAAAAGGGGCTGTTGTGCCCCTTTTGGGTCAGAGAATCACCTCTCAAGCGCTTGCATAGAAGGAGGCAGTATGCTCACAGCAAACCCACAAATGCGCAGTGCAGTGGGGAATGAGTGGAACGAGCAGGGACGACGCCTGCCCCAGTCACAGCCTGGCTTAATCACCGTGCTGCACATAATGATGAGGTTGCTGCCGTGCTCTGTGAGCAGCTGCAGGAAATCAGTGTGGCTAAGGGCACGCTCTCCTCTGAGTTGCTGGAGTCAACTTCAGCTTTGATTTACAAGAGCTGGCAATTGCACTAAGTAGATGACGGATCAACAGACATCTTTCCATTTGTAAAGCACCTGGGAAAGCCTCCTAATAGGCCTACTATACTCTTGGCACTTAATGAATATGTAATAGAAGTACATTTGATTGAAGTAGGAGATTCTGGTCTATTTGTTCTGGGTTTTGAGGGGAATGTTGATGAAATTCTTCTCTTCTGGCTTGATTTTCTAACCATAGTGATGTTTCTGGTCAAAGACATCATCATCACCATCATCATCACCATCATCATCAACGCTTTTGCTGAGTGTCTAATTACCATTCATAACAGCAGTGCATCGACTGCTCATCTTGATAGCGCGGAGTATGATCACTACAAATTTTATTATCCAACTCATTTTTTCAACATGCAACAGATGTCTATTGGTATCTATTCTGAGTTAGTCTGTGCCAGGTTCAACCAAGAAGATGTAGGTGCCTTCATAGTGAAGTTCACAGATTCAGGAAGGAATGGATACTAATAAATGATTACACAATTATGTGTGCCGCTTATTTAATTATAAAAAAGAGAGAGGTTTTTATTCAATTCTCCATAGGTCCCTGAGTTCATCATGTTACTCCCAAGCTTATTTCTCTCCAAAAGTTCTGATCATAGTTGTCTGGGCTTCTCTCTAATTCTCTCTTCTGATTCTTCAGATCAGAAAACAGAGTCATTTTAGCAACTGATTCTTTCTCACTTCCCACTCCTGACACCTAATTAACCACCAAGTCCTGCTAATTCTACCACCCAAATATTTTCCCAATGTATCCCTTCCTCTCTGTGCCCACACCTCTCTTAATCATCAGCCTGGACACTTGTCACAGCTCTGTGGCACATCACCCTAATAACTATTTGGGGCTGTTGTGCCCTTTTGGGTCAGAGAATCACCTCTCAAGCGCTT
Source organism: Tragulus kanchil (assembly GCA_022376925.1). Taxonomy (NCBI): domain Eukaryota; kingdom Metazoa; phylum Chordata; class Mammalia; order Artiodactyla; family Tragulidae; genus Tragulus; species Tragulus kanchil. Next base: position 43,762,403 of record JAIOJX010000025.1, read on the forward strand.
GCATAGAAGGAGGCAGTATGCTCACAGCAAACCCACAAATGCGCAGTGCAGTGGGGAATGAGTGGAACGAGCAGGGACGACGCCTGCCCCAGTCACAGCCTGGCTTAATCACCGTGCTGCACATAATGATGAGGTTGCTGCCGTGCTCTGTGAGCAGCTGCAGGAAATCAGTGTGGCTAAGGGCACGCTCTCCTCTGAGTTGCTGGAGTCAACTTCAGCTTTGATTTACAAGAGCTGGCAATTGCACTAAGTAGATGACGGATCAACAGACATCTTTCCATTTGTAAAGCACCTGGGAAAGCCTCCTAATAGGCCTACTATACTCTTGGCACTTAATGAATATGTAATAGAAGTACATTTGATTGAAGTAGGAGATTCTGGTCTATTTGTTCTGGGTTTTGAGGGGAATGTTGATGAAATTCTTCTCTTCTGGCTTGATTTTCTAACCATAGTGATGTTTCTGGTCAAAGACATCATCATCACCATCATCATCACCATCATCATCAACGCTTTTGCTGAGTGTCTAATTACCATTCATAACAGCAGTGCATCGACTGCTCATCTTGATAGCGCGGAGTATGATCACTACAAATTTTATTATCCAACTCATTTTTTCAACATGCAACAGATGTCTATTGGTATCTATTCTGAGTTAGTCTGTGCCAGGTTCAACCAAGAAGATGTAGGTGCCTTCATAGTGAAGTTCACAGATTCAGGAAGGAATGGATACTAATAAATGATTACACAATTATGTGTGCCGCTTATTTAATTATAAAAAAGAGAGAGGTTTTTATTCAATTCTCCATAGGTCCCTGAGTTCATCATGTTACTCCCAAGCTTATTTCTCTCCAAAAGTTCTGATCATAGTTGTCTGGGCTTCTCTCTAATTCTCTCTTCTGATTCTTCAGATCAGAAAACAGAGTCATTTTAGCAACTGATTCTTTCTCACTTCCCACTCCTGACACCTAATTAACCACCAAGTCCTGCTAATTCTACCACCCAAATATTTTCCCAATGTATCCCTTCCTCTCTGTGCCCACACCTCTCTTAATCATCAGCCTGGACACTTGTCACAGCTCTGTGGCACATCACCCCAGGGCTTTTAGTCTTGCCCAGGTATCAGTCAGGATTGAGGTTCAGAGAACAGCACCCACACCATCCAGTCTGGACAGAAGGTGATTTGTTGGAGGCCACTAAATGGTTTACAGAATTGTTGGAAAAGCTGAAGAAACACGTTGAACTTTGGAAAACAGCTTTGGAGGCACATCACAGAACCTGGATACCAAGGGAACTACAGCCTCTTTTATGATCAGGAAGCTGTTTGCCAAAAAGAGAAGCTTGTGCTTCGACTGCCAGCTCCAGAACCAGGGCTCTGGTGCCATAATGTGATGCCAACATGATCAGGAAGCCATTGCAATTAGAAAACAGCTGTAATCAGAAGCAACCTTGATGGAGAACCCCCTGCAGAAAATGCCACCGCCTCCATGCATGGCATGACCAGCGGATATCCAGTCCCTGCTTGGTTTCCATCCAGGTCTTGGACAGGTACTTCCGCCTGATGAAAACCTGAATCATATCTAGAGTCCTTGCCGTGACGGATTCTCAAGAGGGTAGCTTGCAGCTTTCTAGCCTCTGCAGGCTTGCAGTAGGGGGAACCTCTTCAGGAGAGGGTTGGAACAGATGTGCAAAGTCCCGAGCCCCACTGTACTCCTTTTAAGATTCCCAGTGATGAATCTATACAGAAATCTGATTATGTTGTGCAAAGATGAAATCCTTTCAGTAGTTGCCCCTAACACAAAGTCTAAGTAGTGTCTTAGTCTATCTTTTCTCTCACATCATAATCGCTGTTCACACTTGACTCTCTTGATAGCACCAGCGCGTTCTCTGTTCTATTGCAATCCCCATCTTTGCTCCTGCTAGGCCCTTGGTTCAGAGTACACTCCCCACTTTGCCTGGCTAACTTTTACTCATCTCTCCAGATTCAGCTCCTGGGTACTGGGAAACCCTTCTTGAATGTTGGGGCTCTTTGCTTCCGCAGCTTCCTGGGCAGACCTATATCTTGAAACTATCTACCATGTTTTGCCAATGTATCCCTTCCTCTCTGTGCCCACACCTCTCTTAATCATCAGCCTGGACACTTGTCACAGCTCTGTGGCACATCACCCCAGGGCTTTTAGTCTTGCCCAGGTATCAGTCAGGATTGAGGTTCAGAGAACAGCACCCACACCATCCAGTCTGGACAGAAGGTGATTTGTTGGAGGCCACTAAATGGTTTACAGAATTGTTGGAAAAGCTGAAGAAACACGTTGAACTTTGGAAAACAGCTTTGGAGGCACATCACAGAACCTGGATACCAAGGGAACTACAGCCTCTTTTATGATCAGGAAGCTGTTTGCCAAAAAGAGAAGCTTGTGCTTCGACTGCCAGCTCCAGAACCAGGGCTCTGGTGCCATAATGTGATGCCAACATGATCAGGAAGCCATTGCAATTAGAAAACAGCTGTAATCAGAAGCAACCTTGATGGAGAACCCCCTGCAGAAAATGCCACCGCCTCCATGCATGGCATGACCAGCGGATATCCAGTCCCTGCTTGGTTTCCATCCAGGTCTTGGACAGGTACTTCCGCCTGATGAAAACCTGAATCATATCTAGAGTCCTTGCCGTGACAGATTCTCAAGAGGGTAGCTTGCAGCTTTCTAGCCTCTGCAGGCTTGCAGTAGGGGGAACCTCTTCAGGAGAGGGTTGGAACAGATGTGCAAAGTCCCGAGCCCCACTGTACTCCTTTTAAGATTCCCAGTGATGAATCTATACAGAAATCTGATTATGTTGTGCAAAGATGAAATCCTTTCAGTAGTTGCCCCTAACACAAAGTCTAAGTAGTGTCTTAGTCTATCTTTTCTCTCACATCATAATCGCTGTTCACACTTGACTCTCTTGATAGCACCAGCGCGTTCTCTGTTCTATTGCAATCCCCATCTTTGCTCCTGCTAGGCCCTTGGTTCAGAGTACACTCCCCACTTTGCCTGGCTAACTTTTACTCATCTCTCCAGATTCAGCTCCTGGGTACTGGGAAACCCTTCTTGAATGTTGGGGGCTCTTTGCTTCCCTTGCAGCTTCCTGGGCAGACCTATATCTTGAAACTATCTACTCATGTTTCTGCCAATGCCATTCGATACATATTTTCTAGGAGCAGCAACTGGACATCATTCATTTTTGTATTTTCAGTTCCTAGTTCTATGCCTGGCCCCAAGTATTTAAAACATGCTAAATAAAAATTTGTTAGATTGAAAGGAATGGTACTGCAGTAAGCGAAGTGTTGGTCACTCAGTTGTTTCTGACCCTTTGTGACCCCACAGGCTGTAGCCTGCCAGGCTCCTCAGTCCATTGAAATTCTCCAGGAAAGAATACTGGAGTGGGTTGCCATTCCCTTTTCTAGGGGATCTTCCCAATCCAGGGATCAAATCTGGTTCTCTAACATTGCAGACAGATTCTTTACCATCTGAGCCACCAGGGAAGTCATTTGGGGTGCCCAGAAATCAGACTCTGAGACCAAGTTTGCATACAGGAGTTTTTTCTCTTTTTTATTTTTTAAATTATGAAAATATAACACATTTACAAGAGACTTGGAAAACACAGAACAGGGTTACATATAGCTCCACTATATGTTACAATTATTTTTATATAGATAAATTAAGATTTTTAGCTGGATTTTCAATATCAAACTCTCAAAAATTAGTAGAATGAATATACAGAAAAGTGGAAGGATATAGTAGATCTGAAAAGCACCATGAACACAGATAAAGATTTATATGATTAAGATTTATACAGCAGTAGGATACAAATTCTATTCAAGTTCCCATAGACTATAAACCAGGAGACACTGGAACATATCCAGGGACATAAAACGAGGTTGGCTGCAGGAAATTTATTGGAAATTCCCTGTGCATCTGTCTCTGTAGGGTGTGTATGCATGTGTGCAGGGTTGGGGGAGATGTGATGGAAGCAATATTGGGCAGAGGGAGATGTTGGACTGTGGTGCTAGACCTCAGGCAGCCCCACAGTGAGCTCAAGAGCTGGAAGCCCCTTTAGAGTTGTCCCACCATGAAGCACCAGAGCTGGGCCTTTTCATGCCCATGTGAAGTAGTCATTAATGCTGGAGAGGGTGTCACTGTGGGAAGCCCGCTTTGAGTGACTAATGTTGGGGCTCAGCTTCCTGGGCAGACCTATATCTTGAAACTATCTACTCATGTTTCTGCCAATGCCATTCGATACATATTTTCTAGGAGCAGCAACTGGACATCATTCATTTTTGTATTTTCAGTTCCTAGTTCTATGCCTGGCCCCAAGTATTTAAAACATGCTAAATAAAAATTTGTTAGATTGAAAGGAATGGTACTGCAGTAAGCGAAGTGTTGGTCACTCAGTTGTTTCTGACCCTTTGTGACCCCACAGGCTGTAGCCTGCCAGGCTCCTCAGTCCATTGAAATTCTCCAGGAAAGAATACTGGAGTGGGTTGCCATTCCCTTTTCTAGGGGATCTTCCCAATCCAGGGATCAAATCTGGTTCTCTAACATTGCAGACAGATTCTTTACCATCTGAGCCACCAGGGAAGTCATTTGGGGTGCCCAGAAATCAGACTCTGAGACCAAGTTTGCATACAGGAGGTTTTTCTCTTTTTTATTTTGAAATTATGAAAATATAACACATTTACAAGAGACTTGGAAAACACAGAACAGGGTTACATATAGCTCCACTATATGTTACAATTATTTTTATATAGATAAATTAAGATTTTTAGCTGGATTTTCAATATCAAACTCTCAAAAATTAGTAGAATGAATATACAGAAAAGTGGAAGGATATAGTAGATCTGAAAAGCACCATGAACACAGATAAAGATTTATATGATTAAGATTTATACAGCAGTAGGATACAAATTCTATTCAAGTTCCCATAGACTATAAACCAGGAGACACTGGAACATATCCAGGGACATAAAACGAGGTTGGCTGCAGGAAATTTATTGGAAATTCCCTGTGCATCTGTCTCTGTAGGGTGTGTATGCATGTGTGCAGGGTTGGGGGAGATGTGATGGAAGCAATATTGGGCAGAGGGAGATGTTGGACTGTGGTGCTAGACCTCAGGCAGCCCCACAGTGAGCTCAAGAGCTGGAAGCCCCTTTAGAGTTGTCCCACCATGAAGCACCAGAGCTGGGCCTTTTCATGCCCATGTGAAGTAGTCATTAATGCTGGGGAGGTGTCACTGTGGGCTCAGGAGCTTCCTTTAGCTGAGGGCAATTCCTAGAAGGTGACAACAGTTAAGTTCACTACATATGAGCAAATTCCATTCTGAGAACGTGTTCATAAGTCCTATTTGTTTGTAAACCCAACAAAGTTAGCCCAGGTATCCAACTAACACAATTGGCTACATCACCACTGCTTGTATGATTACTTCCAGACATCCTGGGCTTGAAATAAACATATGGTACCACTGTATAGTACTACACAACAAAGTACACAAAAACACAACTATTTATAGAGGATGTACATATGTGACAGTGTACATCAGACACATGAACTAACTTATGTGATTAGACATGCAAATGCACGTTAGCACCTTTGAAAGCTTGCAACGTGAAGGGTCATCTGTAGGAGACTTACTGTACTTGACTACATCAACCAGAGTTTGATCACAGATGACGAAGCCCTAGGATGGATACATGGATAGAAGGAGGGAAGGATGGATTAATAGATATGTAGATACCATTTATAGTTGATGTACTTAAAAAGGAGCTAGCTAGACAAGATATTTATTAAAGGCATTTGACTTCATGTTCTTGTGGAGACTTTTACATAGTTCGTGTGAGATTGTTGTTTCTGTTTGATACTGGAGCCTGAAGTTTGAAAGAGGAGCAGTCAAGAGGGAAGCTGGAATTGAAGTGAGGAAAATAGGACAAACTGGAACCTGGGAGGTTGAACTGGAACCTGGCTCAGTCTATCTAAGCCTTCATCTCAACTAATGGGAGGGTAAGAAAATGGAGGCCTCCATTATGGAGCTAAGCATTGTGAGCCATGAACTCTCTGTGTCTTCAGAAATGAGTATCTCAGGGCTGACAACTGGGACCTGGGCAGACAGCCACAGCAGCCACTCCAGAGGACTGTACAAAGTACACTATCCAGGTGCTGCATTTCCTCTAGGGCCTCACTATCCAAGGATGCACGAAATCTGGGGTGCACGAAAAAGACAAAGTATAAAAAATGTATGTGTTGTTATCTTGATGGGGAGTATGGAAAATGGGATTTGGAGGCTGAAACTCTAGGAAAGTCTCATTTGAAAACAGCCTATTCTACCAGTTAGCTGTACATTTCTAGGGAACTCTAAGAAAGTGATTCACTCTTCTTCTAGTCCCTCCTATTCCTTGACTTTGTCTTCATCAAAATGTCACAGTGTTGCTCCTTCTCACCCTTGCCCATGGCAGACATCATCAATCAACGTGTTCATAAGTCCTATTTGTTTGTAAACCCAACAAAGTTAGCCCAGGTATCCAACTAACACAATTGGCTACATCACCACTGCTTGTATGATTACTTCCAGACATCCTGGGCTTGAAATAAACATATGGTACCACTGTATAGTACTACACAACAAAGTACACAAACCACAACTATTTATAGAGGATGTACATATGTGACAGTGTACATCAGACACATGAACTAACTTATGTGATTAGACATGCAAATGCACGTTAGCACCTTTGAAAGCTTGCAACGTGAAGGGTCATCTGTAGGAGACTTACTGTACTTGACTACATCAACCAGAGTTTGATCACAGATGACGAAGCCCTAGGATGGATACATGGATAGAAGGAGGGAAGGATGGATTAATAGATATGTAGATACCATTTATAGTTGATGTACTTAAAAAGGAGCTAGCTAGACAAGATATTTATTAAAGGCATTTGACTTCATGTTCTTGTGGAGACTTTTACATAGTTCGTGTGAGATTGTTGTTTCTGTTTGATACTGGAGCCTGAAGTTTGAAAGAGGAGCAGTCAAGAGGGAAGCTGGAATTGAAGTGAGGAAAATAGGACAAACTGGAACCTGGGAGGTTGAACTGGAACCTGGCTCAGTCTATCTAAGCCTTCATCTCAACTAATGGGAGGGGAAAGAAAATGGAGGCCTCCATTATGGAGCTAAGCATTGTGAGCCATGAACTCTCTGTGTCTTCAGAAATGAGTATCTCAGGGCTGACAACTGGGACCTGGGCAGACAGCCACAGCAGCCACTCCAGAGGACTGTACAAAGTACACTATCCAGGTGCTGCATTTCCTCTAGGGCCTCACTATCCAAGGATGCACGAAATCTGGGGTGCACGAAAAAGACAAAGTATAAAAAATGTATGTGTTGTTATCTTGATGGGGAGTATGGAAAATGGGATTTGGAGGCTGAAACTCTAGGAAAGTCTCATTTGAAAACAGCCTATTCTACCAGTTAGCTGTACATTTCTAGGGGAACTCTAAGAAAGTGATTCACTCTTCTTCTAGTCCCTCCTATTCCTTGACTTTGTCTTCATCAAAAATGTCACAGTGTTGCTCCTTCTCACCCCTTGCCCATGGCAGACATCATCAATCAATCTTGAGGTACCCAAATAAGATTTCAGAGTCCCCTTTCACACAACCTTCCAGATAGGCATGCCAAATGATGGGCTGGAACTTAATAGTCATTCCTGTCCATAATCAATTCCAGCCATGCATTCCTAACATATTGCTCGTCCTAAAAATGTCTGTTTCTCACACCTTCTTTACCTGCTATCCCAGAGCTAAAACCCCAGGACTCCTGTCTTTTTTCTGTATCCCTGGCCTTAACATCAGGCAGAGTGAAAGGCTGGAGACTTCCAAGCCTCTTACCCCAGCTAATCCATGGTGGCCCAGTCCTGCTTCCCAGGGACCTGGATTTATGACCCAAGGTAAGAGCTTATGAGAACAAAGGCAAGTATGACGGGGTAACCCCACCTGCCATTTTTGGGATAGAAACTGTTCTTGAGAAGCAGGCATTGGAAAGAAATTAAGGCGAAGGAAGGTTAAAATTAAAATGTAGGCAAAAATAACAGGGAAACTTCTGCTTTCATTAGTAACAATTCTGAGGAAGATATCTTTAGAGGTGTACCTTGCTTTCAGCGATAGATATGAATTGAATTTTTAAATTCAACTTGCTGGCTTAGATGATCATTTCAGGAACCTTGATCTCCGAGTTATTACCTTAATATTTTAACAATGCCTTAATAGTGGAGTCCTCTGGCCTTACTTCCCAATTAACTTTCTGTAAGCAAGCATTTAAATGTTAAGAAATCTCTTTGTAAGGCAAATTATTCCTCTGTAGTGTAAATAACCCCCTCAGTTTATCTAATATTGATATTACCTGCTGCTCTAATTGAAATTTATATTTTTCAAAGCACGGCAGTGCTTAAACTCATTGATCACCTAAATGGCTCTGTAGGGTAAGTGTACGGACACAGTGACTCCTAGGCTCTGAAGAAGAAGCAGAAAGTATGTGGGGATTGGGGGCTGAAACTCTAGGAAAGTCTCATTTGAAAACAGCCTATTCTACCAGTTAGCTGTACATTTCTAGGGGAACTCTAAGAAAGTGATTCACTCTTCTTCTAGTCCCTCCTATTCCTTGACTTTGTCTTCATCAAAATGTCACAGTGTTGCTCCTTCTCACCCCTTGCCCATGGCAGACATCATCAATCAATCTTGAGGTACCCAAATAAGATTTCAGAGTCTCTTTCACACAACCTTCCAGATAGGCATGCCAAATGATGGGCTGGAACTTAATAGTCATTCCTGTCCATAATCAATTCCAGCCATGCATTCCTAACATATTGCTCGTCCTAAAAATGTCTGTTTCTCACACCTTCTTTACCTGCTATCCCAGAGCTAAAACCCCAGGACTCCTGTCTTTTTTCTGTATCCCTGGCCTTAACATCAGGCAGAGTGAAAGGCTGGAGACTTCCAAGCCTCTTACCCCAGCTAATCCATGGTGGCCCAGTCCTGCTTCCCAGGGACCTGGATTTATGACCCAAGGTAAGAGCTTATGAGAACAAAGGCAAGTATGACGGGGTAACCCCACCTGCCATTTTTGGGATAGAAACTGTTCTTGAGAAGCAGGCATTGGAAAGAAATTAAGGCGAAGGAAGGTTAAAATTAAAATGTAGGCAAAAATAACAGGGAAACTTCTGCTTTCATTAGTAACAATTCTGAGGAAGATATCTTTAGAGGTGTACCTTGCTTTCAGCGATAGATATGAATTGAATTTTTAAATTCAACTTGCTGGCTTAGATGATCATTTCAGGAACCTTGATCTCCGAGTTATTACCTTAATATTTTAACAATGCCTTAATAGTGGAGTCCTCTGGCCTTACTTCCCAATTAACTTTCTGTAAGCAAGCATTTAAATGTTAAGAAATCTCTTTGTAAGGCAAATTATTCCTCTGTAGTGTAAATAACCCCCTCAGTTTATCTAATATTGATATTACCTGCTGCTCTAATTGAAATTTATATTTTTCAAAGCACGGCAGTGCTTAAACTCATTTGATCACCTAAATGGCTCTGTAGGGTAAGTGTACGGACACAGTGACTCCTAGGCTCTGAAGAAGAAGCAGAAAGTATGTCAAATTCACATAACTAGTTAATGACAGTTAAGACTTCATTTAAGGTCATCCGATTTATGGCCAGAACTGTGTTTCCATTGGAGTATACCACGTCGAGTTAAATGTCTGCTGATTTTTTTTTCAGGTGACATCAGCTATATTGAGTTCTCTGAAATCAAGGATATTCCAAAATCATCCGCTTGCAGAGGAATTAAGCTATGGTCTTATTCAATGGTTCTCAACCTCTAGTGTTCATCAGACTTATCTGAGATGCTTCTTAAAAAGGCATCTGGTGGGTCCCACCTTAAACCTGTAAAAATCTGAATCTCTGGGTGGTGGGAAAGAAGACATCTATATCTTAACAGCCTAGTTAGTTAATCCTAAAAACATCAATATTTGAGAACCAGTGGTTGAAACCTGTCTGTCTTCAGATGGGCACACATGACCAACTCAGCAAGTTAGCATGTAGCCATCAACTACCGGTTATACTAAATACACTATTACATGTGGAACACACAGACCAATGAGGGATTTTGTCTATAGGACTATGGTGATCAGGAAGTCCAGAAGGATTTTTATTCCACCACCGTTTGCCACCACAGAACCATGAAATTGTTTTTCTCTCAACCCTTAGATACACACCAAAGGACAAAGGTATGGCCCCCTGGGATTTTTCTTCTCTTTTCTTTTCTTTTTTGAGATCTTCAGAAGCAGGTCCTATTTACATTGCGGAAGGTCTTAGGGATCAACTTTTGAGCAACCCAAAAGGTTACTGTAGCAGGAACAATGCCATAGGCTCACCCACTCCACTCTCAGGAACCTTGATCTCCGAGTTATTACCTTAATATTTTAACAATGCCTTAATAGTGGAGTCCTCTGGCCTTACTTCCCAATTAACTTTCTGTAAGCAAGCATTTAAATGTTAAGAAATCTCTTTGTAAGGCAAATTATTCCTCTGTAGTGTAAATAACCCCCTCAGTTTATCTAATATTGATATTACCTGCTGCTCTAATTGAAATTTATATTTTTCAAAGCACGGCAGTGCTTAAACTCATTTGATCACCTAAATGGCTCTGTAGGGTAAGTGTACGGACACAGTGACTCCTAGGCTCTGAAGAAGAAGCAGAAAGTATGTCAAATTCACATAACTAGTTAATGACAGTTAAGACTTCATTTAAGGTCATCCGATTTATGGCCAGAACTGTGTTTCCATTGGAGTATACCACGTCGAGTTAAATGTCTGCTGATTTTTTTTTCAGGTGACATCAGCTATATTGAGTTCTCTGAAATCAAGGATATTCCAAAATCATCCGCTTGCAGAGGAATTAAGCTATGGTCTTATTCAATGGTTCTCAACCTCTAGTGTTCATCAGACTTATCTGAGATGCTTCTTAAAAAGGCATCTGGTGGGTCCCACCTTAAACCTGTAAAAATCTGAATCTCTGGGTGGTGGGAAAGAAGACATCTATATCTTAACAGCCTAGTTAGTTAATCCTAAAAACATCAATATTTGAGAACCAGTGGTTGAAACCTGTCTGTCTTCAGATGGGCACACATGACCAACTCAGCAAGTTAGCATGTAGCCATCAACTACCGGTTATACTAAATACACTATTACATGTGGAACACACAGACCAATGAGGGATTTTGTCTATAGGACTATGGTGATCAGGAAGTCCAGAAGGATTTTTATTCCACCACCGTTTGCCACCACAGAACCATGAAATTGTTTTTCTCTCAACCCTTAGATACACACCAAAGGACAAAGGTATGGCCCCCTGGGATTTTTCTTCTCTTTTCTTTTCTTTTTTGAGATCTTCAGAAGCAGGTCCTATTTACATTGCGGAAGGTCTTAGGGATCAACTTTTGAGCAACCCAAAAGGTTACTGTAGCAGGAACAATGCCATAGGCTCACCCACTCCACTCTCATCTTGCCAGCAGCATCACTAGGCTAAGCCCCAGGTTATTTGTATGTAGGTGAGGTTGTGGACCTGCTTCCCCATTGGAATAGGATAGCAAGTGTGGCATATGATGGAACTGTTAGGGCAAGGTTGCCTTCTTCGACTGATCTCTTTTCTCTCATCTGTTAACTGCAGAGGATGGAGAGGAGAATTCCCAGCCTTCAGGGAAATGCCAGAAACATATGAGGTGGAAGGCACCTGGCTCCCCAAATGACTAAGTGGAGCAGAGCCCACCACCTTCCCTGCAGCCCCAGCCTCCATCACACATCTAATAAGGGATGTGTTGACTCCTGCCCCACAGGTCTTTTGTGAGAATTCAGTGAAACCATGCCCACAAGAGGTTCAATGCCCTGCACCTGGCAAGTATCAATACACATTAGCTGTGGTGGTAACTTTGCCTGTGGTCATCATATCTTCTGAACTGCTTCTGCTTCTGTTTTGGTGACTGTCCAGTCTGCTCTACTGGAAGACTTTGTTCCCAGAAACAGCAGAGCTACAAGTTTCTAGATGTTTAGAGATAGAAAGGACCTTTGGGAAACCCCTTGTACAAGTAAGGGACCTAGGGAAGGGGAAGGGGTGCCTCAGTGATGTGAGGGTGACCACGATGTTCTTCCTGTCACCTCACCCTTCCATGGAGTGTTTCTTACAACCCTCAGATTCTGACGCTGGACTCCCTATGTTTGAGTCCTGCTTCTTCCATTGCTAACAGCACAGTCACAGGGAAGAGGCTCTGCCTCATCGTGGCCCAGTGCATCCCCATCTGCAAAGTGAGGAAAATAGCTTACACCTCATATGGCTTTAAGGAGAACTGACTGGAGTCATTTCTGGTTCGTGGAAAGGCCTCAGAAAGTATAGACTCTGCTTAGTGGTCCAAGCCCTTCGGTCGCAGACAGAGCTGCCTTCACCTCAAAGGCTCTGAGGACTTCAGGATGCCCTAGACCCCAACTCTGCTGACCTGTCACGCTCCATGGCCGTGGACACAGCTGATGCATGACCCTAACAGTCCTTGGCAGTTCTAGCAAGGTCTCCCTAGCAGCTCTGATGAGTGGCACAGCCTAATCCTGCCTGCCTGTTTCACAAAATCAATCTAAAACGACACCATGAGGGTGACGGGCCAGGATTAGCAGCCATTTCTGATGGACAACAAAATGGAGAGCCAGGGAAAGTAAAGCCCATGTCGCCTGTGTGTGCTGAGTCAGTGATGAAAAGCAGTCAGGGCTGAGCTGTCCATGGGGTCTGTTCGGGGGCTAGGAGCCGCTGGTATGAACCCCACTCTCCACCCCCCAATACCTCTGCTCTCACACCTCTGACCCCGGACATCTCTGATGAGCTCAGGCCCAGAGTTCCAGGCTGGGATTCTCAGGACCTCACCTCACTTTGACTTGTCATAGACAGAATGCATTGCAGCCAAAAGACCACAACAGAGTCCCTAGAACTCCACATCAGCAGAAACACTGCTAAACTCTATTTGGTGATGAAAAGAGGAACCACAGTAGTGATGAGACAGATGGGTAAGAGTCCCAGGAGGTGGGTTTGATCCTGGTCAAAGCAAGTTGGATGGGTGGGCTCAGCCTCCTGGGCCCCATGGTAACAGCTTTCACAGGAGGCCACTGAGGGTAAATTTTCTTAGAGGAAACCATAGACCTCATTTCTCAGTGCCCTTGTCTCAGCCCTATTTCCCAGGCTCCTTCTCTCCCAGGAGCCAGCTGCTGATCATTTCCACTTCCATCACATCATTCTGGTGTGACCCTTTCAGAGAAAGCTTGCAGATCCACAGAATTTAAAACAGTTTCACTGTTGCAGGTCTCGCTCTCTCTCTCTCTTCCCCTCCCTCCCTCTCTCCCTGCCTGTCTCTCAGCTCTGACTTCTGAAATGAGTTGGCCATCTCTTTCAGTGGCTACATGACCACAGTTCCTCCTGAGCCCCTACCACTGCCCAGTCCTCGCTGATGCCCAAGCTGAGCAGACCACATCTAGCAGAGAGATCTGTGGCCCCAGGGTTCAGGGCAGAATCATCAAAGGCTGACGATTGCCACCAGGAAGCACATTTTGGGGCCCTGCCCACGGAGATCAGACTGTTGGGCTGAATGAACAGCGACAGAAAACTGGCCATTTTTGACCTCATCATGGGCAGTTTTCACCTCCCCGCCCTGAAGTCGCTGACTCCGGCTCTCCCTGCCCTAGAAGCAGTGCATATCCTAAGCTGAGATCAGGGAGGGTGTATTTTTGAGGCACCGGGATTATCTTCTGAAGGTGTACACACTGTATGGGGGTGACCCCGAGCTCCTCCCCTTCCCTCACCCCACTCTTTTTAATGTGTGATTCAGGATTATGATTCCTGTCAGAAAGGATGGTAAGCCACATGGTCAACGTATCAAAGTCATTCCCAGGCTTCCACAGACAATAAAAAAGCAGTCTCGGCGGCGGCCCTGAATCGGCAGACAGGCTGGGAGGTGAAGCGCAGTACAAGCTCCTGCTGGGGCATCTCTCCACAGTGCGCATTGTGGGAGACTGTAAAAGAGAAGAGGAGAAAGGCCCTGGACAACTCTAGGATTGTCTTGGTTTTGTTAGCAAAGACAAGATAAGCGAAACATCGTCTCTATAAAACTCAATTAATTTTTTTTCCCTGGCTAATTTGTTTAGCCTTGTTTATCACGGAGGCTGAGACATCAAATCTCAGTGGGCGGTGCTCCCCCTGGCGCATTGCTGTTGCACAAGGAAGAAACAAGCTTGCCGACCAAGGTCACCCATCAGTCATGCGGCGCCGGTGGAATGGCGTCTCCTGGAGCGCTGGGTGGGAGCAGCAGAGCCGGCTCGCAGCCGCCTCTCCCCTTCCAGGTTTGGGGAGCACACGGCGGCGAGCTTCTCTCTCCAGAGCCCTTGCTCTGCGACCTGATACCCATCTTCCTTCCCAGTCTGCATAGGAGACCTCTCCCTCCCTTTCCCCAATTTTAATAAAGGATTTTTGCTTTTGAAAAGCTAGAGTCTCTGTTCATAGAATATTTGGAGAATACTGTAGCATATAACCTTTGCCCAGGGCAGCCCAGTGTTAAAGGCATTAGTTAATTACATCTTGGAACACTCTCATCACTCTGCCAGCTCAGAGACTACAGAATAAGATGCTTGCAGTCAAGACCAAAAGAAAAGACGGTAGAGGATGAGATGCCACTGATCCTAGCATTTAGCACCTTACAGCTTCTTGGAGAAGGCTGAGTTCCAGATTTATGTGCCTAAGAGTGGGCTGCACTGGGGTGAAGAGGAGTGAATTCTGGACTCAGTTCAGAAGAACTGCAAATGCCTAGCTCTGCCCCTTGCCAGCTATGTGGCTTTGGGCAAGCCCCCCAGTTTTCCTGAGCCTCAGTTTCTGCACCTGAAACATGCAGCGCATAATAAAAGCTGCATAGGATTTCTGGAAGAACCATGTACAGGAATATATATGAAGGTTTATGTGTGTGCATGCTCAATCATTTCAGTCATGTCCAACTCTTTGTAACCCCATGAACCATGGCCCACTAGGCTTCTGTGTCCATGGAATTTTCCTGGCAACAATATTGGAGTGGTTGCCATGCCCTCCTCTAGGGGATCTTCCCGACTCAGGGATCAAACCCATCTCTACTGGGTCTCCTATGTGGCACAGGGATTCTTTTTTATCCATTGACCCATCAAGGAAGCCACATGAAAGTTCAGAATCATAGAAAGGTTTGTACTCACTGAGTCACCTGTGCCTCAGGGATGCGAGTAACTCCTTTTTTTAAAAAAGTTTATTTATTTTAATTGGAGGATCAATGCTTTACAATATTGTGATGGTTTTTACCATAATCAACATGAATCAGTCATAGGTATACCTGTGTTTTTTCCCCTTCCTGAACCATCCCACCATCTCCCTCTCTACCCAATCCCTCTAGGTGGTCCAAGAGCACTAACTTTGGATGCCCTGTTTCATGCATCAAACTCGCACTGGTCATCTGTTTTACATTTGGCGATATATATGTTTCAGTGCTCTTCTCTCAATGCAGGTAACTTCTGAGGCTGCCTTCAGATTCCCTGGGTACAGCTAAGAAGTCAACTGAAAGCTCCAAACAGGGGGTCTCATCTTTAGATGGAGACGTGGCAAACTTCCCGTCTCTTCCAAAGACTCTTTCTAATGCATCTTTAAAAGCTAATAATGACTTTCTAAGATGGATTCTGTAAGTTTCTACACTTGTTCCTTAGCATCCAGGTTTTCAAAGTTGAATTTCAGAAGCTGATTTCTCTCCCAGGAGTCTGTCTGGAGAGCTGAAGCATCTCCCTTTTGCTGCTGTGATGCGCCTCCGTGGAGCCATCGTTGGCTTGCACAACAGTCTGCTCATGACCATGAGCGAGTGACAGAGCAGGCTCTCAAGGTGCGCTAAATGAGAGACGTGCTCTTTAGGCAAAGCATTCACATGTTTGAATGAAAGCCGGGAACTGTGGAAGCTGCTGCTGTGGACAGGAAATTGATGTCTGCATTGCTATTTACCTAGCAGAAATGAGTTCTCCAAGATCAGCCTTAGTGAAAAGGAAAGAGGGCACGTGGCTGCAGGAAGAATGCTCTCGGGTTTCCCCTCATTGTTTGTACTCCCCAGGCACATCCCTTCTGGTAGGGTGCCTCATGGGTCTTTGCCTGGGTGTGCTTAGTAAACTTGATTTAAACTCCCATGCAGAGTGTAGAGTAGCAGAAGCATTAACAATGGAGGTCAAGGGACACCCAGCAGAGAGCCAGATCTCTCAGGAGAATCTGAGATCTAAGAATTGTACACTATAAATGTACCTTAAGCAGAAGCTTGGTGGGAAGAGGCAGCCTGTGGGCTATTGGCAGGCCTTATCCCGTTGGCTCTGTAGAAACTTTATCCCAGCCACTTATCCCAGTTGGGGCAGAGAAGGAAGGGGGGTCACTGAGGGTGGACGGAGGCACTTGGCACAGTCTGGCACCCACTGCTTCTCACAGCTCCCATCCTGGGACACAGGAGGGGCCCACGGCCCAGTGAGTCTGATGGAGCTGCTTCCTGGGAGAGAGACTGCTGAGCCCAAATGCGTCGAGGACACGGCAGGGCTGGAGGGCACCTGGTTGGGACCTCTCAACCCACCCAGGGAAGCTGTAAAGTAGACATGCTTTGCTGCAATTATCAAGCTTGAAAGACTGTATGTCTCCTCTCTGTGTCAACAGCAAAAGAACGTTCAGCCACCAGGCCCTAGCCTCTTGTTTTCAGTGGGCTCCAGATCTGTCTGCACTGACTTTCTGATAGTGGCAGTCTTTACTGTCCCTCACATGCCAAATATAAGTAGCCCATACAATCAGACTTTTATGGAAAAAGTGACCCCCATAGATTCCCTTCTGGCGTTCAGTCATCACACCCTCGGGTGTGTGTCCATTCTCAATGTCGTTATTTAGGCGCTTCAGTCCTGTCCAACTCTTTGTGACCCCATGGACTGTAGCCTGCCAGGCTCCTCTTGTCCATGGGAGAATTCTTGTACAGGCAAGAATATTGGAGCAGAGTACCATTTCCTTCTCCAGGGGATCTTCCTGACCCAGGGATTGAACTCATGTCTCCTGCATTCAGATTAAGAACTTCTACTTAGGTTGTTTTCAGACTTAGGGAGGTGGATAGATCTCTGTCACCTGTCTTTGGACCAGGAGGACAAATGTATAGCATTTTGGTAAAGATAGTGTTTATCTACACACAACCCTAATCACATGGTCATGTTGAGTGATCTGTTTGATGCTGTTCCTCTGCTATTTAGGGAAACTCACTTTTATGGGTAACGGGAGCCTCATCTATAAATGAATGGAGCCAGAACATGGAGGATGTGTGTGTGTGTGTGTGTGTGTATGGGTAGGAAGGCATCAAGATTAAAAAAAGTCACCCCCTCACCCATTAGAAAACAATGAAGTCTGATGGAAATGGATTTTTCTTTTGATTTAGGATTTTAAAAATAAAAACTTGAAATGGATGTTCCTAAGCTGCTTCTTCAAAACTCTCCAAGTGGCTTTAGGCCATGAGTCAACATCATCTCTATCCACACTCAGTGCTGAATACCTGCTATAGGGCAGTGCCTTTTCCTGGAAGCTTAGATCCCAGGTGAGCTAGAGAGAAACAGTCATGTAGTACCTAAAGGGGCTGCAATCCCTGGTCCAGAGGAAAGGACTGCTGAGTGATTTCTTGCCTGCCCCTGCGCTGTTTCTTAGACAACTAGGGGATCAGCAGCTCCAGTTAGTTGGCTGTTGATCCAGAACTCAGAGAGGGAAGAGGACTCCAGGGCAGATGGCACCTTTCTAGGGCATCTGTGTTTAAATTGGGTGCTCACAGAATAAGAGAAAGCTTCTGAGAAAGAATAAACAGATCTGTACGGAGAACCAGAGGCAAAGCGCCAGGTGGAGAGAGGAGAGAAAATAGCCTCAGTCCCCAAGGCTTGCTAGGGAGAGTCACTGCAAAGGCATGTCAGCAGTTCACACAGGGGCTGCCTCCCTGTCAGAAGGTAGGGTCTGTTTGTCTTCTCCTAGAATTCCAGCTGACTTCTGACTTGATTTTCAAGTCCTACTAACAGGCATGGAGAGCAATGCTGTGTGACATCTGGGACAGGCCTTCAGAGCCCTTCAGCTTCAGTTCCATCCCCTTGGAAGCCAATGACTATGTAAAGATGCACAGGCTAGGTTACAGGAATGAAAAGAGACCACGAACTACAGAGAATATAGTGATGGGGAACTGAGGGGCCATGGCCCACAACCACAGAAGCCCCAGATGGGTGTGGAGGCTGCCTTGACCCTCCAGCCCCAGTCCAGACATCCCAGGTGATTCCAGGAGAAGGAAGAGCTGGCCCAGTTGGAGCCATTCCAGATGAAGCCCCAGACATTGCAGAACAGAGAAAAACCATCCATCCTAAACCTTGCCCACAGACAGTCATGAAAAAAAGGGAGTGATTATCTTAAGTCATGAACTTTGGGGTAGTTTGTTATATAGCAAGAGATTGGAGATAGTAGTACCTAGTAACCCTTCATCTATCTTCACCAACATGTAAGAGACGATCCTCCAGGTAGTAATATGTCTACTAAAAAAATATTTAGGATTTTAAAAATAAAAACTTGAAATGGATGTTCCTAAGCTGCTTCTTCAAAACTCTCCAAGTGGCTTTAGGCCATGAGTCAACATCATCTCTATCCACACTCAGTGCTGAATACCTGCTATAGGGCAGTGCCTTTTCCTGGAAGCTTAGATCCCAGGTGAGCTAGAGAGAAACAGTCATGTAGTACCTAAAGGGGCTGCAATCCCTGGTCCAGAGGAAAGGACTGCTGAGTGATTTCTTGCCTGCCCCTGCGCTGTTTCTTAGACAACTAGGGGATCAGCAGCTCCAGTTAGTTGGCTGTTGATCCAGAACTCAGAGAGGGAAGAGGACTCCAGGGCAGATGGCACCTTTCTAGGGCATCTGTGTTTAAATTGGGTGCTCACAGAATAAGAGAAAGCTTCTGAGAAAGAATAAACAGATCTGTACGGAGAACCAGAGGCAAAGCGCCAGGTGGAGAGAGGAGAGAAAATAGCCTCAGTCCCCAAGGCTTGCTAGGGAGAGTCACTGCAAAGGTATGTCAGCAGTTCACACAGGGCTGCCTCCCTGTCAGAAGGTAGGGTCTGTTTGTCTTCTCCTAGAATTCCAGCTGACTTCTGACTTGATTTTCAAGTCCTACTAACAGGCATGGAGAGCAATGCTGTGTGACATCTGGGACAGGCCTTCAGAGCCCTTCAGCTTCAGTTCCATCCCCTTGGAAGCCAATGACTATGTAAAGATGCACAGGCTAGGTTACAGGAATGAAAAGAGACCACGAACTACAGAGAATATAGTGATGGGGAACTGAGGGGCCATGGCCCACAACCACAGAAGCCCCAGATGGGTGTGGAGGCTGCCTTGACCCTCCAGCCCCAGTCCAGACATCCCAGGTGATTCCAGGAGAAGGAAGAGCTGGCCCAGTTGGAGCCATTCCAGATGAAGCCCCAGACATTGCAGAACAGAGAAAAACCATCCATCCTAAACCTTGCCCACAGACAGTCATGAAAAAAAGGGAGTGATTATCTTAAGTCATGAACTTTGGGGTAGTTTGTTATATAGCAAGAGATTGGAGATAGTAGTACCTAGTAACCCTTCATCTATCTTCACCAACATGTAAGAGACGATCCTCCAGGTAGTAATATGTCTACTAAAAAAAAAAATAGTTTCTTTGTCTTCATCTCAGTTGATCTTTCTCTCATCTTTCTTTCCAGTGACCACATGATTACATTTTGTCCAATGAGAAGTCATTAAGTGGAGCCTCTAGGAGAGCTTTCCAGAAAGTTAGTTGTGTCCAACCTCCCTCTTCACTTTAAACCCTTTGCTCCTTGGTTTGGTAGTGCTTTAGTTGCTAAGAACTGTCTAACTCTGTGATCCTATGGACTGTAGGCTGCCAGGTTCCTCTGTCCATGGGATTCTCCAGACAAGAATACTGGAGTGGGTTGCCATTTCCTTCTCCAGGGCATCTTCCTGAGCCAGGGGTCAAACCCATGTCTCCTGAATTGTAGGAAGATTCTTTACTATTTGAGCCACCAAGACCCTCATGCCTCCCTCTTCTTCCAGACTGGGACACAGACCCTGTGCTTGGATGGGCAGCAGCCACCTTGCAATCATGAGGACAGAAGTCCCACCTTTGGATTCCTAGTGATGTGGATGATCGCCTACATTTGAAAGCATTTCATGAGAAGAATAAGCCTTTTAATCATTTAAGGCAACATCGCTGGTTGTTTTAGGGTTTTATCATTGTTTTGCTGGTCTGCTGATGTTTGTTTATTCTGTTTACTCACATCAAATGCAGTTGTAATTTACATGTGACAGGCTTTTATGAGATCCAGCTGCATTTCTGCTCTTGCATTCAATGAGATACATCTATAAGCTTAACATTAACATTTTTCCTTCCCCAAGTGTAAGTAGGTTTCTGTTGCCACTTTGTCAGCAATAAAGCAATCCCTGGCCAAGACAAGGATGCTTGAGTTGATGGTGCCAAGGCAGAGTTTTGCAAAGAAAGTGCTCTCTTACCCTGAAGACAAGACCAGAAATCATCTTCCAGGAGCACAAGGGGCTAAGGCTATGACCTACCCAGAAACCTCCATCCTAAACCTTGCCCACCATAGGCAGTCATGAACTTTGGGTTAGTTTGTTATATAGCAAGAGATTGGAGATAGTAGTACCTAGTAACCCTTCATCTATCTTCACCAACATGTAAGAGACGATCCTCCAGGTAGTAATATGTCTACTAAAAAAAATAGTTTCTTTGTCTTCATCTCAGTTGATCTTTCTCTCATCTTTCTTTCCAGTGACCACATGATTACATTTTGTCCAATGAGAAGTCATTAAGTGGAGCCTCTAGGAGAGCTTTCCAGAAAGTTAGTTGTGTCCAACCTCCCTCTTCACTTTAAACCCTTTGCTCCTTGGTTTGGTAGTGCTTTAGTTGCTAAGAACTGTCTAACTCTGTGATCCTATGGACTGTAGGCTGCCAGGTTCCTCTGTCCATGGGATTCTCCAGACAAGAATACTGGAGTGGGTTGCCATTTCCTTCTCCAGGGCATCTTCCTGAGCCAGGGGTCAAACCCATGTCTCCTGAATTGTAGGAAGATTCTTTACTATTTGAGCCACCAAGACCCTCATGCCTCCCTCTTCTTCCAGACTGGGACACAGACCCTGTGCTTGGATGGGCAGCAGCCACCTTGCAATCATGAGGACAGAAGTCCCACCTTTGGATTCCTAGTGATGTGGATGATCGCCTACATTTGAAAGCATTTCATGAGAAGAATAAGCCTTTTAATCATTTAAGGCAACATCGCTGGTTGTTTTAGGGTTTTATCATTGTTTTGCTGGTCTGCTGATGTTTGTTTATTCTGTTTACTCACATCAAATGCAGTTGTAATTTACATGTGACAGGCTTTTATGAGATCCAGCTGCATTTCTGCTCTTGCATTCAATGAGATACATCTATAAGCTTAACATTAACATTTTTCCTTCCCCAAGTGTAAGTAGGTTTCTGTTGCCACTTTGTCAGCAATAAAGCAATCCCTGGCCAAGACAAGGATGCTTGAGTTGATGGTGCCAAGGCAGAGTTTTGCAAAGAAAGTGCTCTCTTACCCTGAAGACAAGACCAGAAATCATCTTCCAGGAGCACAAGGGGCTAAGGCTATGACCTACCCAGGTCATGAGCCACTGGAAAGGTTGCCAGGGGTCTTTGGACAACTCCTTCCTAGGAAATCACTTGAGCAGGGGAGGCAGCTATGTTAGGGCCTGGGTTCATTAAGTATGGCCCTCCCTAAGGGCGGAGGCATCAAAGCGCTCCCTTGAATGTGAGATGCCCTGGCTCTGTGGGATCAACAGATGAGTCAGACAAAGAGTTAAAGGCATACTCTGGGTCTCCATCTGCACTCTGGTGAGTCTTCATAGGAGAAATTACCCGTTAAAGGGAGTGCTGGGTATAGTTCTACTCTCTCGTGCTCTCTGACCCCTGGCTTCAGTGCTCTGCTCAACGGCCAAGAGTGGAATTAGTCCATTGACACTGATTCATTCTGGCTTCTTGGAGGCATCTTTTCCAGAAAATCCTCCAATGTCAGGTTTCCTCTCTCCTGCCATATTGAAGCAGTGCTCTAAGATGTGGAGATGTGACTGCTATCGTCACCTCCAGGGAGAGTGATCCGGGAGTCAGACCATGTCAGTTATGCTGCAGAAAATGCAGAGACTCATGGAGCCCTGGGTCTGTCCGCACACAGTCTCCAAGCTGCACCAATTCAGGCCTCCTGCTGGGGCTAGGGTAGCCTTTCCAAAAATCCAGGGCCAGCCTCATCCTGAGAAGCTGCTGCTTCCCAAGTTGCTACTACTCTCGCAACAAGAGGACACCCTTCTCTGCTTTCCTTCTTCAGGATTGCACTCCCTGCCACAGCCCTGAAAAAAAACTCTCCAGGAAAGGTAAGCATTCATTTCCTTCACAGAAAAGTTAAAAACTTTCTTCTTCTTTTTTTAAATACAACCACAAATTTCCTACCAATAAAGCCATTGGTATTTAAATGTCATCTCAATCATACCAAACATTTTTTACTTCTTAATTATTTGAAGGGAGGAGGAGAGGTGAAAATGAGAAACAGTGGATGGTTCTTTTTAAAATGCGTCATGGGAAAGCATTTTCTGAAAGATGTTGCTTTGTTACTATCTAGCATTTGACCCCAAAGAGAAAACTGCATCCTGATGGAAAAGTAGAAACTCATTTCTGAGTACTAAATTGTAGACATTTATCTGGCAAAGGTGCTCAGCATGTATTTTAAGTGAAAAAATGTGGACTACAAAACTGTATTGAATGATATTAATTTTTCTTAAATAGAGAAAAGAAAAATAAGAGAGGGAAGAGGGAAGGAAGGAAAAGAAATCATCTTAAAGATATAATTATGCATTTTCATAAATGACTGGAAATGTCAAATATTAAAGATCATGATAGTTTGTATTTGGGGCAGAACAATTTATGATTTAAATTTTTTTTTGGCTATTCTGAGTTTTCACTGCTGCTGCAGGGTCTTCTTTAGTTGCAGGGAGTAGGGGCTACCCTTTAGTTGAGGTGAGCAGGCTTCTTGTTGCAGTGACTTCTCTTGTTGTGGGACTCAGGCTCTAGGGCACACGGGCTTCAGTAGTTGTGGCACATGGGCTCAATAGTTGTGACTCCAAGGCTCCAGAGCACAGGCTCAATAGTTGTGGCTCACAGGCTTAGTTGCTCTGCAGCATGTGGGATCTTCCCAGATCAGGGATTGAACTCATGTTGTTTTGTATTATCAGGTGAACTCTTTGCCACTCAGCTACCAGGGAAGCCCTAAATTTATTTTGCTTAGTTTATTGTTCAGATTTTCTATTAAGAGCAAGTGCTCCTTTAATGTTATTAAAATGGTATTTTAGTTGATATTAACTAGTTTCATACAATTTCTCAAAACTGTATGTTGTTAATTTCTTAGAATATTAACATGCATAAGGGTTGCTGGCTTATTTTCTAACTATAGCTAGTTATGCTGTTGCTAATAAATGGGGCAAAGAATAGAGAAGATGAACTATAGCACCTCAAAGTTTCAACAATATTTTGAGTATCTACTACATGTGGAGAACTAGAGAGAAACAGGTTAGGTTGTCTGGGATCTACTCGGCATGGATAATAAGTTCCATCCTGAAAAACAGCCTCCACCACTGCCAGAGGTTGCTGGAGCCCACGGAAGGAAATGCTCTAGGACCAGGTGTGAGCTTAGGGGAAGGCATGCCATGACCTACAAGGAGGGACCTACATGACCCCCATGGCTGTTGGAAGGGTTCTGGAGATGGACCATTCCTGGTTGGTGTTCATGATCAGGGCAAGAAAGAAAAGCAGAGGAGGAGCAAAAGGGGAAGAGTGAAAAATCTGATTAATCTCTGTAAGAAATAATCCTTTGCCCAAGAGATAGCCAACCTTTGCCCTGTGCCCACTCCCACCTGTGATTCAGCTGGTTTCCATTTGCTTTTCTCCTTTACTGCAGGTCAAGACCCAGGGGTGCTAAAGTGTCTTCCCTTCCTGCTCCTTTCTCCCATGTTCTCATCCACAGGGAGCACCTTTAGAGGCAATGATCAAACATACCTGGACCTATTGCATCATTGCCAACATCCTACATGTAACTAGGAAAGTGCGGATGCCCACTGGAATCTTGTTTCTATTCCATTCAAGAAAGGAAATGATTAAGGTTAGGTACTCCTTTTTGACAAAAATAAATTGGAAAATGCTGGAGATATGTGGTTTGCTGGTTCCCACCTCGACAGTCACAACCATTTACAAATCTTTCTAATGTTCTGTCAGGTTCTGGATCCAATACCTTGCCGTCATGCGGAGATGCACATAATGGTTATTTGTGTGCTTGGAGAGTTTATTTCTCCCATTCTGCTATGGTCATTTGTTTCCACGGGAGGATGATACATACACTATTGGTTTTATAAGATGCTGCACTGACATTTCTGTGCTGCAAGAGGGATGGGGCTTAGGAGGCAGACCAAGTTCAAGGGTACCCAGCTTAGAAATGAATCAGAGCTGAGGAGTTTGAACTTTCCTCCTCCTTTATGCCCCACTGGCAGTTTTTAATTACATGCATAAGGTTGCTGGCTTATTTTCTAACTATAGCTAGTTATGCTGTTGCTAATAAATGGGGCAAAGAATAGAGAAGATGAACTATAGCACCTCAAAGTTTCAACAATATTTTGAGTATCTACTACATGTGGAGAACTAGAGAGAAACAGGTTAGGTTGTCTGGGATCTACTCGGCATGGATAATAAGTTCCATCCTGAAAAACAGCCTCCACCACTGCCAGAGGTTGCTGGAGCCCACGGAAGGAAATGCTCTAGGACCAGGTGTGAGCTTAGGGGAAGGCATGCCATGACCTACAAGGAGGGACCTACATGACCCCCATGGCTGTTGGAAGGGTTCTGGAGATGGACCATTCCTGGTTGGTGTTCATGATCAGGGCAAGAAAGAAAAGCAGAGGAGGAGCAAAAGGGGAAGAGTGAAAAATCTGATTAATCTCTGTAAGAAATAATCCTTTGCCCAAGAGATAGCCAACCTTTGCCCTGTGCCCACTCCCACCTGTGATTCAGCTGGTTTCCATTTGCTTTTCTCCTTTACTGCAGGTCAAGACCCAGGGGTGCTAAAGTGTCTTCCCTTCCTGCTCCTTTCTCCCATGTTCTCATCCACAGGGAGCACCTTTAGAGGCAATGATCAAACATACCTGGACCTATTGCATCATTGCCAACATCCTACATGTAACTAGGAAAGTGCGGATGCCCACTGGAATCTTGTTTCTATTCCATTCAAGAAAGGAAATGATTAAGGTTAGGTACTCCTTTTTGACAAAAATAAATTGGAAAATGCTGGAGATATGTGGTTTGCTGGTTCCCACCTCGACAGTCACAACCATTTACAAATCTTTCTAATGTTCTGTCAGGTTCTGGATCCAATACCTTGCCGTCATGCGGAGATGCACATAATGGTTATTTGTGTGCTTGGAGAGTTTATTTCTCCCATTCTGCTATGGTCATTTGTTTCCACGGGAGGATGATACATACACTATTGGTTTTTATAAGATGCTGCACTGACATTTCTGTGCTGCAAGAGGGATGGGGGCTTAGGAGGCAGACCAAGTTCAAGGGTACCCAGCTTAGAAATGAATCAGAGCTGAGGAGTTTGAACTTTCCCCTCCCTCCTTTAAATATGCCCTCTCCTTACTGTGGTGCAGTTTTGTTGTTGGCAAACATGCACTGAGTGGGGTTCCAGAAGTGCCAGATTTAGGAAGACGTTGCCTTAGTTCTGGGCTTGTCTCAGCCCTCGAACACTTAAGAGCCTCAAGTGATGGAGAGTTAGCAAAGGAAATCCCATAAACAGATTAATTCAGTGACCTCCAGAATTCCTTAGGAAAAATATGAAGGCCAAGGGGCTCAGAATTCAAACAGGCAAAACCTCTCTCCAGTTTGGGACACACCCAGGAGGATGGATTCCGCCTCAGGCATCTTCTTTAAAATGCCTGAGATGCCTGAGAGAAAGGGACATTCTTTCTTTCCCAGAGAAAATAAGCAGTAGAGGTTAGGGCTGGATGGATTTCCCTGGTGGCTCAGACAGTAAAGACTCTGCCTGCAATGCAGGAGACCTGGATTTGATCCCTTGGTTGGGAAGATTCCCCGGAGAAAGGAATGGCAACCCACTCCAGTATTCTTGTCTGGAAAATCCCATGGACAGAGGAGCTTGGCAGATAGGTTGTGTGAAATCCCTAGAAGTTTCAGAACATCAAATAGCAGAGCAGATTAGACGACACCAATTACCATTATATTACCATGAGAGAATGATTAAAGTGTAAACAATCACAAGGAATTTGCATGACCCACACGACTCAATCAGCAAGACAACCATGCCATCTTTGGAAGCTAATGGGTGCCCCTGAATGCCAAGTAGCAAGACGTCCAGATTATGATTCAGCCTCCCCAGGAACACGGGTGCCCTCCAGCCCTCGACACAACTATTAATATATATCATCCCTAAAAATTAATGCTATGGTATCCCAATAACTTACACTGCAATAGCTGTTTGCAGACACTCCACACAGTAGAAAGAACTTAGGAGGCAGACCAAAGTTCAAGGGTACCACGGGAGGATGATACATACACTATTGGTTTTATAAGATGCTGCACTGACATTTCTGTGCTGCAAGAGGGATGGGGCTTAGGAGGCAGACCAAGTTCAAGGGTACCCAGCTTAGAAATGAATCAGAGCTGAGGAGTTTGAACTTTCCTCCCTCCTTTAAATATGCCCTCTCCTTACTGTGGTGCAGTTTTGTTGTTGGCAAACATGCACTGAGTGGGGTTCCAGAAGTGCCAGATTTAGGAAGACGTTGCCTTAGTTCTGGGCTTGTCTCAGCCCTCGAACACTTAAGAGCCTCAAGTGATGGAGAGTTAGCAAAGGAAATCCCATAAACAGATTAATTCAGTGACCTCCAGAATTCCTTAGGAAAAATATGAAGGCCAAGGGGCTCAGAATTCAAACAGGCAAAACCTCTCTCCAGTTTGGGACACACCCAGGAGGATGGATTCCGCCTCAGGCATCTTCTTTAAAATGCCTGAGATGCCTGAGAGAAAGGGACATTCTTTCTTTCCCAGAGAAAATAAGCAGTAGAGGTTAGGGCTGGATGGATTTCCCTGGTGGCTCAGACAGTAAAGACTCTGCCTGCAATGCAGGAGACCTGGATTTGATCCCTTGGTTGGGAAGATTCCCTGGAGAAAGGAATGGCAACCCACTCCAGTATTCTTGTCTGGAAAATCCCATGGACAGAGGAGCTTGGCAGATAGGTTGTGTGAAATCCCTAGAAGTTTCAGAACATCAAATAGCAGAGCAGATTAGACGACACCAATTACCATTATATTACCATGAGAGAATGATTAAAGTGTAAACAATCACAAGGAATTTGCATGACCCACACGACTCAATCAGCAAGACAACCATGCCATCTTTGGAAGCTAATGGGTGCCCCTGAATGCCAAGTAGCAAGACGTCCAGATTATGATTCAGCCTCCCCAGGAACACGGGTGCCCTCCAGCCCTCGACACAACTATTAATATATATCATCCCTAAAAATTAATGCTATGGTATCCCAATAACTTACACTGCAATAGCTGTTTGCAGACACTCCACACAGTAGTTCTCATTAAAATGTTGACACATATTGTTGCAAAGCATTTCTCCTCCAATGACAATTCATCATAAGGATAGAGAACCCACAACAGAGAAATGTTATTAGTAAGCATTTATTAGGTCCCTACCACATGCAACTTGATGAAGAAGATACAAGCAGAGAGGGGAATACTACAGTCAACTATATTAAAATCTAAATAAAGGGATACTCATAGAAACGATGGGCGAGGCTGGCTGTGGGGGTATGTGGAACAAAGCACTGGTTATGGAAAGTCTAGTGGCTTTCCATTCAGTGCAGGGGGATGCACCTGAATGTGCATCATCTGTTAACAGGAACCATGAGTGAGAGGACATTCTCTCCAGCTTATTTTCTTCCCATCTCAGTCCTGCACAAATAGACGTGAAATGCAACAACGTAAAGAATTTTTTCCATGTTAACGGTTATTTCTGAGATGGGCTGTGTCTGTTAGCCTGTCCTGGTGACATCTCATATCAAAACTGTGATAATGGTCACTGCCTCAGTCAAGGTTTGTGATATTACCCAGGTGAACAGAAGTGCTGTGGCATCATTGTGTTCTTCCCATCTTACCTTAATTTCCTCTGCCCAACACGGCTCCTAACACGCTGCCCAGCTCCTCTGACCTACGTTGACCAGATGAGATAATGTCCATATTTGAAGTGGCTTTTTCCCCCCAATGAGGAAAATCCTTTTACAGGGGAAATGCTAGTCTGCAATACAATCTTTCTATATTTCTTGTGCCATAACCTGCAGTTTGTCTTGGAAATTAAGGATGATTTGGTCTAGGTGAAAGATACCTTCCAAGGCGTTTTTCCCACTCTTCCAGAGTTTTCCCTTTCCTGTTCCACTTCTCCTTGGAGGTCCCAGACTGTTCCTCATAGGCAAATGGCTTGATGTGTGGATTTTGAAGGCCAGTGGCTTAAGTCATATAAATCATGTTCTGCTCCTTACTAGCTGTGTGGCATTGGGCAAATGACTTGACCTCTCTGAATCTAGTAAAATAAGCACAATAATTCCTCCCTCAAAGAGCAGTCACAAGGATCACATGAGACAGTATATGTCAAGTTTGGGACATGTAATTAATGATCATTGTCAATCACCAATGTCTTGCTTCTGTAATACTCCTGGGAGCCCAGGACTTGTTTGTCTCATGCTCACTTGGCTGTGTTTGTTTGGTTTGTGTGTGTTTTTAAGAATGCAACAGTTTAAAGCATATAGAGAATAAGTGCACAAAATATGAGCATATCATTTTTTTCTCCATTTCAAAATGTTGGTATATTGTAACTATATATTAGAAAAGCTGAGGTTTTATTTTTTTAAGAAAAGCATTTTATTTTTTATTTATGGCTATTCTGGGTTTTCACTGCTGCTATAGGCTCTTCTCTAGCTGCAGGGAGTAGGGGCTACTCTCCAGCTGAGATGAGCAGGTGTCTTGTTGCGGTGACTTCTCTTGTTGTGAACTCAAGCTCTAGGGCACTCGAGCTTCAATAGTTGCAGCACATGGGCTCACTAGTTGCGGGTCTAGGCTCTAGAGCACAGGCTCAGTAGTTGCGGCTCATGGGCTTAGTTGCTCCCCAGAATGTGGGATCTTCCTAGATCAGGGATCGAACCCATGTCTCCTACATTGGCAGGCGAACTCTTTACCACTGAGCTACCTGGGAAGCCCAAAGCTGAGTTTTAATATGTGACTACAATAGTTTTTTTAAATAGATAGTTATTTGGATACTGAGACTAGGCTGAAAAAAATGAAACTGTCCATTATTACAAAAAGAAGAATGTTTTTGGTGCTGTATACATGGCCAATCAGTGTGGTCAGAATGACTAACAATATCAGTCAAACTTCAGAGCGTATGGGAATCACCTGGATATTCCAAGTGGGGACTCAACATCAATGTGCATTTTGGATCATCCCATCACAAGAGTTTTGTGCAGGAGAGCCTCACTAGCTCAGAAGCCCATGATTAGAAAAGAAGGTCAGCAACACCCTCCAGCCACCAGAGCATTTCTCGGCTCTCACTTCCATCTTCCCCTTCGTCTTCCTCTCCTTTGTCTCTGCCTCTCAATATGACTTTACCAAGCGGCTAGAGAAAATTGGTGTGGAATCTCTTCCCTCATATAAATAGTTGAGGTAGGAGTGCAGAGTGGGGGAGAAGTACTACAGAGTTAAATGAGAAAATCCATGACAATCAAAGGATTCCTTTCCTGGAAAGAAACTAAAACCTTCAGTAGCAGAAAAGCTACAAAAGTTAACTCTTTGGTGAAGCTCCAGAAGTTCCTAGAGTCCTAGACAAGTGTGGAGGGCGAGAAGCTAAGAGAAAAGATAAGTAAACCTAAGATTGGCCTAAGGTCACAGAAACTAGACCTAATTAAGCTGTATTTAGATGAATTAAAGATTAATGAACAGGTGACTGAATCAACAAAGCATTTCTATATCCCACACAGAAGGGTTTTCATACTTTTAAAAAACTATGGGGCTTCCCCTGGTGGTCCAGTGGATAAGGACACCGCCTTGCAGTGCAAGGGGCGCTGGTTCGATCCCTAGCCTGGGAAGATCCCACGTGCCGCGAAGCGGCTGGACCCATATGTCCAATCACCGAGCCGGAGCTCTGGAGCACATGCGTCCAGAGCGGTGCTCTGCAACGACAGACGCCACCGCGATGGGAGGCCCACAGGAGCCAGAGAACAAAGACGGATGAAAATCGAGAAATGAAGGACCAATAGAAGTGGCCCGCCCGCTCCCTTCTCTCCCCAACCTGACCCCACCCAAAATAAATAAATAAATAAATCTTTAAAAAAAAAAAACAAAAACAACTATGGATAGGGCTTTCCTGGCGGTCCAGTGGGTAAAGAGTCTTCCTTGCAGTGCAAGGACCACCGGTTCAATCCCTGACCTGGGAAGATCCCACGTGCCTTGGGGCGGCTGGACCGGTTTGACCAATTAGGAGCCAGCACTCTGGAGTACATGCACCCAGAGCCGGTGCTCTGAGAGAGAGAGACCACTGCAATGGGAGGCCCACACAGGCCAAAGAATTAAGATGGATGAAAATAAATAAATAAATAATCAATAAAAGCAGCAGAAAAAAAA
This sequence comes from Tragulus kanchil, assembly GCA_022376925.1. Classification (NCBI taxonomy): domain Eukaryota; kingdom Metazoa; phylum Chordata; class Mammalia; order Artiodactyla; family Tragulidae; genus Tragulus; species Tragulus kanchil. The sequence goes on from JAIOJX010000025.1 coordinate 43,793,359, forward strand.
AAAAAGCGATGGATATTGGTCAGGATAGACCAGGTTATACTGCAATGGCAAATCAACCTTCAAATTTCAATGTTTTAAGACAACACATTTTTATTTCTCACAGTTCTGGAAGCTGGGAAATTCAAGATCAAGGTGCTGGCAGATCCAATGTCTGCTGATAGAATTCTTTCTGGTCCATAAATGGTTGCCTTCTTGCTATGTCCTCACATGGCCTGGTGCAGAGGGAAGCAAGATCTCTCTTGTCTCTTTTTCATATAAGAGCATCAGTTCCATCCTGAGGACTTCCCCATCATCCTTGTCTCCAAATATTATCACATTGAGAGCTGGGGATTCAACATATGAATTTCAGGAGGACACAGTATACAGTCTATGACACAATGGCAAAAGGAGACAGAGGAGCAACGGTGGCCTGGAGGGTCTTGCTCTGAGAGTTAAATGCTCCAGACCAGAATGATACCTTTCCTGGCCAGAATCAGCCCCATGGCTCTACCTAACCTTTATAATTCAGGAAACACAATTCTCCAACATGCTTGGAGGTAAGGAGGATCAGAATATTGGGTGAATAACATGAATGACACCACATGATGGAAACTTTTCATTCAAACAAAATATTGTGCAAGAACCCATAAACACACAACTTGAACTGCCCTGACTAAAGATGGAGGTGGTGGGTAGGGAGGCAGGCATTTAACTTGCTCAGTCCCCTCCTTCATGCCCCCTGACATGTCTCTGAGGACCTGGGGAGGCACTACTCTAGAACACACAGGGCACACTCTGGCTTATTTAAATACTGTTCTCTATTTATTGATGATTAATTGTCTTAATAAACAATTTTATTTTAATGGAAAAAGTATAATTAAATAGAAAAGCACTGCTTTGCCGTTAGCCTTGCTGTTTGAACAGATTATAAACAAAACATTCTTTTTTTTAATGTATCATCAATGCAGATAAAATCTTATGAGAAAACTAACCATCTCTAAAAATAGGCTCTGGACTTTAGACCCAGCCCAATCAAATGAAGCCTATATAGAAGCGAGTCTGAAAAAGTGTGTGCATTTGGCAACATGGGTGAACTTTGAGGAAACGATGCTAAGTGAAATATGACAGACACAAAGAGGCTCATACTGGTTGACTCCACTCTTTGAAGCATCTAGAGCAGTCGCATTCATAGAAACTAAAAGTAGAATGGTGGTTTCCAGAGTCTAGGGGGAGGGAAGAATAGAAAGATGTTATTTTGGGGGGTACAAAGTTTCAGTTTCATAAGATGAAAAGGTCCTCGAGATCTGCTGTGCAACAATGTGCATAGACTTGACACTACTGAACTGTAGGCCTGGTGCAGAGGGAAGCAAGATCTCTCTTGTCTCTTTTTCATATAAGAGCATCAGTTCCATCCTGAGGACTTCCCCATCATCCTTGTCTCCAAATATTATCACATTGAGAGCTGGGGATTCAACATATGAATTTCAGGAGGACACAGTATACAGTCTATGACACAATGGCAAAAGGAGACAGAGGAGCAACGGTGGCCTGGAGGGTCTTGCTCTGAGAGTTAAATGCTCCAGACCAGAATGATACCTTTCCTGGCCAGAATCAGCCCCATGGCTCTACCTAACCTTTATAATTCAGGAAACACAATTCTCCAACATGCTTGGAGGTAAGGAGGATCAGAATATTGGGTGAATAACATGAATGACACCACATGATGGAAACTTTTCATTCAAACAAAATATTGTGCAAGAACCCATAAACACACAACTTGAACTGCCCTGACTAAAGATGGAGGTGGTGGGTAGGGAGGCAGGCATTTAACTTGCTCAGTCCCCTCCTTCATGCCCCCTGACATGTCTCTGAGGACCTGGGGAGGCACTACTCTAGAACACACAGGGCACACTCTGGCTTATTTAAATACTGTTCTCTATTTATTGATGATTAATTGTCTTAATAAACAATTTTATTTTAATGGAAAAAGTATAATTAAATAGAAAAGCACTGCTTTGCCGTTAGCCTTGCTGTTTGAACAGATTATAAACAAAACATTCTTTTTTTTAATGTATCATCAATGCAGATAAAATCTTATGAGAAAACTAACCATCTCTAAAAATAGGCTCTGGACTTTAGACCCAGCCCAATCAAATGAAGCCTATATAGAAGCGAGTCTGAAAAAGTGTGTGCATTTGGCAACATGGGTGAACTTTGAGGAAACGATGCTAAGTGAAATATGACAGACACAAAGAGGCTCATACTGGTTGACTCCACTCTTTGAAGCATCTAGAGCAGTCGCATTCATAGAAACTAAAAGTAGAATGGTGGTTTCCAGAGTCTAGGGGGAGGGAAGAATAGAAAGATGTTATTTTGGGGGGTACAAAGTTTCAGTTTCATAAGATGAAAAGGTCCTCGAGATCTGCTGTGCAACAATGTGCATAGACTTGACACTACTGAACTGTACACTTGAAAATGATTAAGATAGAGATTTCCTCAGTGGTTCAGTGGTTAAGAATCCACCTTGAAATGTGCAGGATGCAGGTTCCATCCCTGGTCAAGGAGCTAGGATCCCACATGCCACAGGGAAACAAAGCCCATGCACCACAATCACTAGAGAATCTGAACGTTGCATCGAAAGAGCCCACATGATGCAACAGAGATCTGATGCAGACAAATAGATAGACAGATAGACTGATAGATAGATAGATGACAGACAAAATGGTTAAGATGGTAAATTTCATATAATGTCTGTTTCACCATAGTCTTTTAATAAAGACTTTAATAAAAGTACACCGGTAGTTCCAAATTCATTCTTTAAAAAAAGAAGAGTTTTTTTTTTTTTTTTTTTTTTTTTTGGAGTATCTGACCATTAGCCAGTATTTAAAACAGTTTTGTTTCTCTTTTCCATCTCTTATTAAAATTAAACAATATTTTGAATGTAACAATGAGAAATCTGCTAAAAGGCCAGCTTTTATTTGCTGGAATCTTCACATTCCATCCTAGGTCAAAATAACAGGTTGAGGGCTTCCCTGGTGGTCCAGTGGCTAAAGAGTCCGCCTTGCAGTGCAACGAGCACCAGTTTGATTTCTGGTCCAGGAAGATCCCATGTGCCATGGAGCAGCCAGACCAGTGTGTCCAATTACGAGCCATGCGTCCAGAGCCGATGCTCTGAGACAAGAGAGGCCACTGCAATGGAGGCCACACAGGCCAAAGAATAAAGATGGATGAAATAAATAAATAAAAACCAGTAAAAGAGGCCAAAATTAAAAAAAAAGAAAAATAACAGGTTGAACTTGTCACTACCACTCTACTGGGCACAGAGATGGCTTATCCTACTGCCTAGGACTTATCCAGGACTATAATGGGCTTGCACCCAGAGTCTGTGCAGCATCTGTACTTTTTGAGTTTTTCTGGCCTAAATGGGAAATAGATGCTGCCATTTCTAGAAGTTATGCCTGTCCATAAACTGGGATTTGGTGATCTTAGAGATTTGGTGATCTTGTTTTGTAGGGGCTGGGCATGCTCTGGAGGTCCACTGTCCAAAGACACAAGTGGTCTGTGGAGTGGGTGCACCATCATGGTTGGAGGGGCCCTTCTGAGGGTAGTCATTGTCATGTGAGGGATGAGCACACGCTGGAAGGAAGCACATGAGGACAACTGGGTGATCTCAGGAAGGTGGCTATCCCAACAGTTTCCCCATCTGTGAAAAAGGAATGAAGTACAATCTGAGGATATACGTGAAATGCTTGCTTAATACCTTATTATGTGCCAGGCACAGTGCTAGTCACTGGGAGAAGTTGGTAAATGAAACAGACAAAATTCTCTATCTAGATGGAGCTTACATTCTTTGTTGAGGCAGACTGACAAAAGCAAATAAAGAAGTAAAATATATGATCTGCCAAAAGTGACAAGTATAAAGGAGACAGAGTATGTGTATGTGTGTATGTATGATTGATTTTTTCAAAAAACATTTTTTTTTGGCCACTTCTATTGGTCTTTTCATTTATTAATTTTCATCCATCTTTGTTCTTTGGCCCATGTGGGCCTCCCCTCGTGGTGGCCTCTGTTGCCGCAGAGCACTGGCTCTGGGCGCATGCGCTCCAGAGCTCTGGCTTTGTAGTTGGACACATCAGTTCAGTTGCTCTGCAGCACATGGGATCTTCCCAGGCCAGGGATTGAACTGACGCTCCTTGCACTGCAAGGTGGTGTCCTTACCCACTGGACCACCAGGAAAGCCCTGTATGATTGATTTAAAATAGAGTGGCTGAGCAGTCCTGACAGAGAACATGATACTTGAAGAAAGACTTGAAGGAGGTGAGGGAGCAAGCCATATGGATTTCTGACTGAGAGAACACTCAGGGCAAAAGCCCTGGGGTCAGCCTGGCTGGATCAGAGCAAGGAGGGCTGAACGATCAGGAACTGTGGCTAAACAATGACCCAGGCATGAGTGTCGATCATGTAGGGCAGAGATTCCCAAGCTCTGGGATCTAATGCCTGATGACCTGAGGAGGAGCTAATGTAAGACTAATAAGTAGAATAAGTGCACAAAAAATGAAATGTGTTTGAATCACCACAAAACATCCTACTTCTCCAAAACCCTAGCCTGGCTGTGGAAAAATTGCTTTAGAATTCCCTGGTGCTTAAGCTCTGAGGTCCACTGTCCAAAGACACAAGTGGTCTGTGGAGTGGGTGCACCATCATGGTTGGAGGGGCCCTTCTGAGGGTAGTCATTGTCATGTGAGGGATGAGCACACGCTGGAAGGAAGCACATGAGGACAACTGGGTGATCTCAGGAAGGTGGCTATCCCAACAGTTTCCCCATCTGTGAAAAAGGAATGAAGTACAATCTGAGGATATACGTGAAATGCTTGCTTAATACCTTATTATGTGCCAGGCACAGTGCTAGTCACTGGGAGAAGTTGGTAAATGAAACAGACAAAATTCTCTATCTAGATGGAGCTTACATTCTTTGTTGAGGCAGACTGACAAAAGCAAATAAAGAAGTAAAATATATGATCTGCCAAAAGTGACAAGTATAAAGGAGACAGAGTATGTGTATGTGTGTATGTATGATTGATTTTTTCAAAAAACATTTTTTTTTGGCCACTTCTATTGGTCTTTTCATTTATTAATTTTCATCCATCTTTGTTCTTTGGCCCATGTGGGCCTCCCCTCGTGGTGGCCTCTGTTGCCGCAGAGCACTGGCTCTGGGCGCATGCGCTCCAGAGCTCTGGCTTTGTAGTTGGACACATCAGTTCAGTTGCTCTGCAGCACATGGGATCTTCCCAGGCCAGGGATTGAACTGACGCTCCTTGCACTGCAAGGTGGTGTCCTTACCCACTGGACCACCAGGAAAGCCCTGTATGATTGATTTAAAATAGAGTGGCTGAGCAGTCCTGACAGAGAACATGATACTTGAAGAAAGACTTGAAGGAGGTGAGGGAGCAAGCCATATGGATTTCTGACTGAGAGAACACTCAGGGCAAAAGCCCTGGGGTCAGCCTGGCTGGATCAGAGCAAGGAGGGCTGAACGATCAGGAACTGTGGCTAAACAATGACCCAGGCATGAGTGTCGATCATGTAGGGCAGAGATTCCCAAGCTCTGGGATCTAATGCCTGATGACCTGAGGAGGAGCTAATGTAAGACTAATAAGTAGAATAAGTGCACAAAAAATGAAATGTGTTTGAATCACCACAAAACATCCTACTTCTCCAAAACCCCTAGCCTGGCTGTGGAAAAATTGCCTTTCATGAAACTGGTCCCTGGTGCTGAAAAAGTTGGGGACCACTGGCTTAGAGTATTATAAGTCATTGTAGAGACTTTGACTCTGACTCTGAGTCAGAAGAAGACAGTGAAGAACAATGTCATCAAGCTCATAGTTTAAAGCCTCTTTCTGTAGGCTTGGTTGGGAGTTGGCTCGAGGGGACCAGAGCAGAAGAAAGGAGGCCTGTTTAGAAAGCTTTGCAGTGGTCCATGGGTGATGGTGACTTGGAGTAAGGGGGTAGCTGTGGAGCAGTGAGATTAATAAATTTAGAGACACTGGTGAAGCACTCACCTCTGTTTCTGGTACATAGTAAGAGCTCAGTGGAGGGTGATGGTGGTTATTATTTTTAACAAAGAACATGGGGGTAAGTATGAGATTAGGGGCCAAAAAGACACAATGTTCTGGGAGCCAGACATTATCTGGATAAGCAGCCACAGAGCCAGAGCCCTGGGATGACGGCAGCAGGGCAGCAGGGGTAATCAGAGCGACACTATTTTGGGACCAGAAAAAAGATTGTTCTGAGCTTCAAAGGCACCATGCGGGCTCTTCAGGGAGGGACCAGTCCCCATGCCAAAGTCTCCAGAGAAGCAGAGAATTAAGAAAAGTCAAGGTCAGCTGGATTTAGGGACATAGAGAGACAATGGTGAGAGTGTTTTGTTGATTTCTTTATGGGCCTGGAGATGTATAAAGTAGAATCCTCCCTGGGAAGTCAGAGATCATATACAGAAGCACCTAATACCCTATTTGGACACTTTGATTTCTCTAAATCAACATAAAAAGGAGCAAAGATAGAATCATTTTGGCCTTTCAGAAGCCATGATCCTTATGTTGGGGGGTAAATACTGGGACCTCTTGCCATGGGCTGTGCTGGAATCTTTGCCAACAAAGGTTCATATAGTCCAAGCTATGGTTTTTCCAGTAGTCATGCATGAATGTGAGAGTTGGACCATAAAGAAGGCTGAGCACCAAAGAATTGATGCTTTTGAACTGTGGTGTTGAAAAAGACTCTTAAGAGTCCCTTGGACAGAAAGGAGATCAAACTAGTCAAATCCTAAAGGAAATCAACCTTAGATATTCATTGGAATGACTGATCCTGAAGTTCTAATACCTTGTCCACCTGACGCAAAGAGCCGATTCACTGAAAAAGACCCTGATGCTGGGATAGATTGAGGGCAGGAGGATAAGGGGGCAACAGAGGATGAGATGGTTGGATGGTATCACTGACTCAATGGATTTTTGAGTTTGAGCAAACTCAGGGAGATAGTGAAGGACTGGAAAGCTTGGAGTGCTGCAGTTTACGGATTGCGAAGAATTGGACATGACTTAGTGACTGAACAACAACAATGCTAGAAAGAGCTCCCTTTAAAAAGTAAATAGTTTCAGGACAACATTTCTCATTTGAGACAGACATTTTTATTTTACTTGGGATGGTCCCTGGGAGAGAGGGTGGGTCACAGCCCTGAACACACACACGCATATTTGGAGGCAAGGACAGTTGCCAGTTGTTTCTGGGGCTCTGTAACTACACGACTGGTGCCAGTGCAAAGCATGAAGGCACCCAGACAGGTAGGCCTGAGGGTGGGTCACTGCTGAGAGCCCGTCACAAAGCCCCTTCCCTGGAAAGAACACTTGCTTTGGAGTTGTCAGAAAGAATGAACATGCCATGATGCCACTGTTCTGTGTCAAACCCCTGGTAAGCAGAAACGGCTCTAGAAAGCCTTGTTGAGTGGTTCTCTCTGTGACGATAAAACCTTCCATTTCTGGACTGCCCAAGGTGGGTCCCACTAGCCACCCATGGCCAGTGAACTTTGGAACAGTGGCTACAGAAATGGAGCAACAGGATTTTAAATCTTATTTCTTCTCAGTTAACAAAAATGTAAAGAGGCTCATGGGTCTGGTGATGGCCCTGTTGGATACCACCACTCTGGAAGGTGTCCTGACTGTCACCAATACTGGGACCTCTTGCCATGGGCTGTGCTGGAATCTTTGCCAACAAAGGTTCATATAGTCCAAGCTATGGTTTTTCCAGTAGTCATGCATGAATGTGAGAGTTGGACCATAAAGAAGGCTGAGCACCAAAGAATTGATGCTTTTGAACTGTGGTGTTGAAAAAGACTCTTAAGAGTCCCTTGGACAGAAAGGAGATCAAACTAGTCAAATCCTAAAGGAAATCAACCTTAGATATTCATTGGAATGACTGATCCTGAAGTTCTAATACCTTGTCCACCTGACGCAAAGAGCCGATTCACTGAAAAAGACCCTGATGCTGGGATAGATTGAGGGCAGGAGGATAAGGGGGCAACAGAGGATGAGATGGTTGGATGGTATCACTGACTCAATGGATTTTTGAGTTTGAGCAAACTCAGGGAGATAGTGAAGGACTGGAAAGCTTGGAGTGCTGCAGTTTACGGATTGCGAAGAATTGGACATGACTTAGTGACTGAACAACAACAATGCTAGAAAGAGCTCCCTTTAAAAAGTAAATAGTTTCAGGACAACATTTCTCATTTGAGACAGACATTTTTATTTTACTTGGGATGGTCCCTGGGAGAGAGGGTGGGTCACAGCCCTGAACACACACACGCATATTTGGAGGCAAGGACAGTTGCCAGTTGTTTCTGGGGCTCTGTAACTACACGACTGGTGCCAGTGCAAAGCATGAAGGCACCCAGACAGGTAGGCCTGAGGGTGGGTCACTGCTGAGAGCCCGTCACAAAGCCCCTTCCCTGGAAAGAACACTTGCTTTGGAGTTGTCAGAAAGAATGAACATGCCATGATGCCACTGTTCTGTGTCAAACCCCTGGTAAGCAGAAACGGCTCTAGAAAGCCTTGTTGAGTGGTTCTCTCTGTGACGATAAAACCTTCCATTTCTGGACTGCCCAAGGTGGGTCCCACTAGCCACCCATGGCCAGTGAACTTTGGAACAGTGGCTACAGAAATGGAGCAACAGGATTTTAAATCTTATTTCTTCTCAGTTAACAAAAATGTAAAGAGGCTCATGGGTCTGGTGATGACCCTGTTGGATACCACCACTCTGGAAGGTTTCCTGACTGTCACCTCAAATCTCCTCCTAACAACTCAGTAAAGAATGTCAGCATCTCTGGATTTGGGTCTTAGTTTTAGCAATTTCAGGAGCCTGGGATGAGAGGGTCTCGTGGTCCCATGAGGACTTCCATGGCCCTGCAGAACCAGGGCCTTACCAGCAGCCATGGGGCCAGGACAGGCCTCAACATCCCTGGAGCCTCAGGTCCTTCCCTGCTTCATCTCAGGTTGTGAGAATCAAACTGTTCTCAACACGGAAGCTTCTTTTTTCAAAGGGATTATACTGTTTTAACTTTCTCAGGGCCTCTGGGCTTCTAAACAAGTGGGAAACCATCTAGTGAAAAAGACATGTAGAAGGCTAGATATTCTTCAATGGGTTTCTAAATTCATCCCATCCTAAGCAAGAAGACAAGTAGCCTTTTTTGGCCATATTCCTTATATTTACGATCTGAAACCTCAAGGCCAACCAGAAGCCTAAGTGGCAGAAGCACAAACAGTGCCAAGTCCTAAAAATAGCAAGCACATGGCCAGTCAAAGGATCCAGTGTAGAGTGTGGTGCTGCTGTTTACACAGCTTACCTTTGCAAATGAGCATTACAGGACTAGCCTGTGAAGGAAAAAAGTTTGAAAAGGAATATATGCATGTGTATATAACTGCAACATTGTGCTATGCAGCTGAAACTAACATGACATCGTAGGGAAAGAAAAAATATCACTGGAGTAGAAAATTTCATCTTTCTGTCAGTTACATTACCTTTAGAGGGGAAGGTAACTATAAGAATCTATATCAAAGTGTAAAATTGTTAGTATTACTGAAAAGTGGTTGTCGGTAAAGCATCTGCCTTCAACGCAGAAAATCTGGGTTTGATTCCCTGGTTGGGAAGATCCCCTGGAGAAGGGAATGACAACCCACTCCAGTATTCTTGCCTGGGAAATCCCACAGATGGAGGAGCCTGGTGGGCTACAGACTGTGGGTTGCCAGTGTTGGGCACAACTTAAATCTTATTTCTTCTCAGTTAACAAAAATGTAAAGAGGCTCATGGGTCTGGTGATGACCCTGTTGGATACCACCACTCTGGAAGGTTTCCTGACTGTCACCTCAAATCTCCTCCTAACAACTCAGTAAAGAATGTCAGCATCTCTGGATTTGGGTCTTAGTTTTAGCAATTTCAGGAGCCTGGGATGAGAGGGTCTCGTGGTCCCATGAGGACTTCCATGGCCCTGCAGAACCAGGGCCTTACCAGCAGCCATGGGGCCAGGACAGGCCTCAACATCCCTGGAGCCTCAGGTCCTTCCCTGCTTCATCTCAGGTTGTGAGAATCAAACTGTTCTCAACACGGAAGCTTCTTTTTTCAAAGGGATTATACTGTTTTAACTTTCTCAGGGCCTCTGGGCTTCTAAACAAGTGGGAAACCATCTAGTGAAAAAGACATGTAGAAGGCTAGATATTCTTCAATGGGTTTCTAAATTCATCCCATCCTAAGCAAGAAGACAAGTAGCCTTTTTTGGCCATATTCCTTATATTTACGATCTGAAACCTCAAGGCCAACCAGAAGCCTAAGTGGCAGAAGCACAAACAGTGCCAAGTCCTAAAAATAGCAAGCACATGGCCAGTCAAAGGATCCAGTGTAGAGTGTGGTGCTGCTGTTTACACAGCTTACCTTTGCAAATGAGCATTACAGGACTAGCCTGTGAAGGAAAAAAGTTTGAAAAGGAATATATGCATGTGTATATAACTGCAACATTGTGCTATGCAGCTGAAACTAACATGACATCGTAGGGAAAGAAAAAATATCACTGGAGTAGAAAATTTCATCTTTCTGTCAGTTACATTACCTTTAGAGGGGAAGGTAACTATAAGAATCTATATCAAAGTGTAAAATTGTTAGTATTACTGAAAAGTGGTTGTCGGTAAAGCATCTGCCTTCAACGCAGAAAATCTGGGTTTGATTCCCTGGTTGGGAAGATCCCCTGGAGAAGGGAATGACAACCCACTCCAGTATTCTTGCCTGGGAAATCCCACAGATGGAGGAGCCTGGTGGGCTACAGACTGTGGGTTGCCAGTGTTGGGCACAACTTAACGACTAAATCACCACTAGTCGGAGTAAACACCAAACTGGACTTGATAAATGATGCTTAGCACTGAAACAGAAAATACACACATATATGTATAGCAGGAACTATCCCAGACTGAGAGGAAGGTGTCTCTACTGATGTATTGCTTCTTTTTTAAAAAATCTTTTATTGGAGCATAGTTGATTTACAATGTTGTGTTAACTTCAGATGTATAGCAAAGCGAATTAGCTATTACACACACACATACACACACACACACATGCATATATATGTACACATACATATATATCCACTCTTTACTATTTTAGATTCTTTTCCCATGTAATTCATTACAGAGTATTGAGTAGAATTATCTGTTCTCTACAGCAGGTCCTTGTTTGTTATGTACTTTATATATAGTAGTATGCATATGTCAATCCCATTCTCCCAATTTATCCTTCCCTCCCTTACCCTCTGGTAACCATAAGTTTGTTTTCTATATCTGTGACACTACTTCTCTTCTGTAAATAAGTTCATTTGTACCTTTTTTAGATTCCACCTATAAGCTGTATCACATGATATTTGTCTTTCTATGTCTGACTTATCAGTTCTTATTTGATCTTTCCAACAACCCCCTGTGGTAGTTCTTAATATTCCAAGAGAGGTTTAATAACAAGCCCAAGGGTAGATGCATGATAGGAGAGAACTAGAATTCTAACCAAGTGGCCTCCACCCATAAGTCGTGGTCCTCTGTGGCCCCAAAGCAGAAGAGGACTCAAAATGACACTGAGAAGTTGTTGTGGTTTTTTTTAAGGGAAGAAATTTATCCATCCTACTTACTTCCCAATTACTTGAGGCAGCTTAAAGATCAAAACAGTGCTAGATAAGGCATTTGAGGATAACACTCCTGCTGAAGAAAAAGAAATAGATGGTTTCAGACACCTAGCTGAGTCACTCCAGTTACATTACCTTTAGAGGAAGGTAACTATAAGAATCTATATCAAAGTGTAAAATTGTTAGTATTACTGAAAAGTGGTTGTCGGTAAAGCATCTGCCTTCAACGCAGAAAATCTGGGTTTGATTCCCTGGTTGGAAAGATCCCCTGGAGAAGGGAATGACAACCCACTCCAGTATTCTTGCCTGGGAAATCCCACAGATGGAGGAGCCTGGTGGGCTACAGACTGTGGGTTGCCAGTGTTGGGCACAACTTAACGACTAAATCACCACTAGTCGGAGTAAACACCAAACTGGACTTGATAAATGATGCTTAGCACTGAAACAGAAAATACACACATATATGTATAGCAGGAACTATCCCAGACTGAGAGGAAGGTGTCTCTACTGATGTATTGCTTCTTTTTTAAAAAATCTTTTATTGGAGCATAGTTGATTTACAATGTTGTGTTAACTTCAGATGTATAGCAAAGCGAATTAGCTATTACACACACACACACATGCATATATATGTACACATACATATATATCCACTCTTTACTATTTTAGATTCTTTTCCCATGTAATTCATTACAGAGTATTGAGTAGAATTATCTGTTCTCTACAGCAGGTCCTTGTTTGTTATGTACTTTATATATAGTAGTATGCATATGTCAATCCCATTCTCCCAATTTATCCTTCCCTCCCTTACCCTCTGGTAACCATAAGTTTGTTTTCTATATCTGTGACACTACTTCTCTTCTGTAAATAAGTTCATTTGTACCTTTTTTAGATTCCACCTATAAGCTGTATCACATGATATTTGTCTTTCTATGTCTGACTTATCAGTTCTTATTTGATCTTTCCAACAACCCCCTGTGGTAGTTCTTAATATTCCAAGAGAGGTTTAATAACAAGCCCAAGGGTAGATGCATGATAGGAGAGAACTAGAATTCTAACCAAGTGGCCTCCACCCATAAGTCGTGGTCCTCTGTGGCCCCAAAGCAGAAGAGGACTCAAAATGACACTGAGAAGTTGTTGTGGTTTTTTTTAAGGGAAGAAATTTATCCATCCTACTTACTTCCCAATGACTTGAGGCAGCTTAAAGATTAAAACAGTGCAAGAGAAGGCATTTGAGGATAACACTCCTGCTGAAGAAAGAAAAAGAAATAGATGGTTTCAGACACCTGAGCTGAGCAGATTCTAACGTTTGGGTGTTGAATTTGGTTCTAACTATTCTGACAGCTAAGCCCAAAAGAGAAGCATAGATTTTTGTTTTCTTGACAATAGATGGCATACATATGCATCTATGAGGCAAAATGTTTTCCTGGAATTAAACTTAGGTGGGAATTCATCATCTAGGTCCTTGCATAAAGGATGTGGAATAACATGGGAAAACTTACTCTCATTATTTGTAAACCAAAGTGGCTGCAATTAACGTCACCTTCCAGTGCAGTGAATGTATGAAACAGGGTTAAGGCAAGCTCCATAGAGGAACTAGGAACCCTGCTCAACAGAAACCTGCTTTTACTGACCCTCTACAAAGACTGAACTGAAGAGCTGAACTGACAAGACAATAGACTAAAGCATAGTTTAGTGAAGGGGTTTCTACAGGGAGTGGAAGAAACATTTTCTGGAACTTGGTGGGGCCCCTCGATGCAGAGAGAGACCCAGATAGCATCAAAGATGAAGAGTTCCCATGTCTGTCAGCCCTCCTTGCAATTGCATGTGGTCACTAACAGGAATATTAAGAGGAGGATGCTGGTGAGAAATCTCTCTTTGGGCAGGAGTCACTTGTGTGCAGATTCCAAACAAGATATGCCCATGTACATTAAATATTTATAGTCGTTCACTGCAAATTGTTTGAACAAGCTTCTATCTCAAAGCTGAGTACTCTGGAGAACAAAAGTTCATTTGTACCTTTTTTAGATTCCACCTATAAGCTGTATCACATGATATTTGTCTTTCTATGTCTGACTTATCAGTTCTTATTTGATCTTTCCAACAACCCCCTGTGGTAGTTCTTAATATTCCAAGAGAGGTTTAATAACAAGCCCAAGGGTAGATGCATGATAGGAGAGAACTAGAATTCTAACCAAGTGGCCTCCACCCATAAGTCGTGGTCCTCTGTGGCCCCAAAGCAGAAGAGGACTCAAAATGACACTGAGAAGTTGTTGTGGTTTTTTTTAAGGGAAGAAATTTATCCATCCTACTTACTTCCCAATGACTTGAGGCAGCTTAAAGATTAAAACAGTGCAAGAGAAGGCATTTGAGGATAACACTCCTGCTGAAGAAAGAAAAAGAAATAGATGGTTTCAGACACCTGAGCTGAGCAGATTCTAACGTTTGGGTGTTGAATTTGGTTCTAACTATTCTGACAGCTAAGCCCAAAAGAGAAGCATAGATTTTTGTTTTCTTGACAATAGATGGCATACATATGCATCTATGAGGCAAAATGTTTTCCTGGAATTAAACTTAGGTGGGAATTCATCATCTAGGTCCTTGCATAAAGGATGTGGAATAACATGGGAAAACTTACTCTCATTATTTGTAAACCAAAGTGGCTGCAATTAACGTCACCTTCCAGTGCAGTGAATGTATGAAACAGGGTTAAGGCAAGCTCCATAGAGGAACTAGGAACCCTGCTCAACAGAAACCTGCTTTTACTGACCCTCTACAAAGACTGAACTGAAGAGCTGAACTGACAAGACAATAGACTAAAGCATAGTTTAGTGAAGGGGTTTCTACAGGGAGTGGAAGAAACATTTTCTGGAACTTGGTGGGGCCCCTCGATGCAGAGAGAGACCCAGATAGCATCAAAGATGAAGAGTTCCCATGTCTGTCAGCCCTCCTTGCAATTGCATGTGGTCACTAACAGGAATATTAAGAGGAGGATGCTGGTGAGAAATCTCTCTTTGGGCAGGAGTCACTTGTGTGCAGATTCCAAACAAGATATGCCCATGTACATTAAATATTTATAGTCGTTCACTGCAAATTGTTTGAACAAGCTTCTATCTCAAAGCTGAGTACTCTGGAGAACAAAAAGATAGCGAGTATGGTTTCAGCCTTCAGGAAGCTTCTTTTGAACTCAGGGTGCCTCAGCCTTGAACTATGAGCATCTTGGACTGGATAATCCCATGTTGTCAGGGTTTCCCTGGCATTGTGGGATGTTTATCTGAGTCCTTGGCCTCTACCCCGGTACCACTGGCACCTTCATGGTGTGACAACCAAGAAGGCTTCCAGATTTTGACACATATATCCAGGGTAGAGACAGGGCATCACCCTCTGCCTGAGAACCATTGATTATCATGTAAGAGAAAGGGGGGTGGGCAATCATCCATTAAGCAGAAAATCATTCTAGCATAATGAATATAAATGGTTACAATGATCCAAATGCAGGAAAGCTCCCAGTGAGGAAAGCAGAGGCTGAAGGAAACTAAGGAGGCATTTAAGTTGAATCCTGATGGATTCGATCAGATTCTTCAAAGTGAAGCATCTTTGGAAAGTCTAAGAAAAGCCACAGGGAAGAGCTCATGGCTTGGAAGAACCATTTCTACTGCGCATATAAGAGGGCAGTCAAGATCAGGCTGCATACTTGAGGGCAGAAGGAGAGGCTTTAAAATATCAGGCAACAGACTTGGGAGCTGATTCAGGGGTCCGGGGGGAGGTTTGAACGTCCTGGGTCAAGAGGAGGATGGTCTATGCTGCCTGAAGAAAATAACAGATGCATGGCTGTGTGGAGACTAGGTCAGGGGGAGAGATGAAAAATGGGGAGACAGAGAGGATGCACAGGTGCAGACTAGAGGCCACGAGGGTGCAGAAGCAACAGCATGCAGGCAACGTGACTGGCTTTTAAAATCTAGGGCAGGGAGGGTAGCCCAGGGTGCCTGTGATGTGAAGCTTCCATCAGATGCACACAAGCACCCTCCAAAGGACGGCGCCGTAGAATGTGGTCTCCCCGACAGGATCCCCTGAGCCAAGAGAGATGAGTGGTGCCTGGATACACAGGGGTGATCTGCGTTTGAGATGAGCCTCCAAGAGAGCAGGGTACAGCTGCGTCCCGAGCTTGTGTCCGCAGACCTGGCCTGGTCCCCGCACTGTCCTTGTCCTCCTCCACCAGATCGACCCGAACCTTCTTGTCTTCCCAGGGCCACGGAAGCTCAGCTGTGCTGAACACTGTCTGGCAGGGAGAGAGCAAAGAAGTCCCTCCCCTCCAGAAAGGACTTCAGCAATGAAGACGTTTTATAGTCTCTCTGTGCCTCTCCAGGCTCCACTACCACTCTGTTAGGAATGAATAAATATCGATTAGCCCACACAACCTTAGGCCTTTGATGTATAGGCCCTCCTTCTCTGAGCGCCATGCTGGAGCTCAGCTTCCGACAGCACAGTGTGTGTGGGTGGGTGTGAAGGGCTGGGTCCAGCACTGCATGGTAACCAGTAACCACCACTGTCTGGACAGGGGCTGCCTTTTCTTGGGGGCAGCCTGCAGAGACAGCTGTGAGGGCTGGGCAGGCAACCATGAGGTGACTGTGACCCTGTCATTTAGAAATGGTTATTTTGTATCAGATGGGAAGAACTTTTGCTGTAACAACATAATATCAGAAAACTACTAGGGAAGATACCCTGGAGAAGGCAATGGCCCCCCACTCCAATATTCTTGCCTGGGAGATTTCATGGGCAGAGGATCCTAGTGGGCTACAGTCCATGGGATTGTAAAACGTTGAACATAAGTGAGCAGCTGAGCACCGTAGTGACATAAGTAATAAAAATAGTTTTTAAAAATAGTCATTCCCATACAAGAAACATGGAGGTGGGCATTTGGGACTATGGAATGCCATAAAGAATCAGCTCTTTCTGATGCTTGGCTTTTTGCCCTTGGCTATTGGATTTTCATTCTCAATTTCTTTCTGGTCCAGAAAGGCTGCTGGAGCTCCAAGCTGGAAGGAATTGGGTGGGTAGAGGGTTCAAACTCTAGGTTGGTAACATCCCCTGTAGAAGGGAATGACTACCCGCCCCAGTACTCTTGTCTGTAGAATTCCATGGACAGAGGAGCCTGGTGGACTACAGTTCATGGGGTTGCAAGAGTTGGGCATGATTTAGTGACTAAACCACTACCAGCTTTCTCTTCACCAAAGGGAAGCCCCAGTAGATTTCCCTTTCTGTCTCGATGGATGGAACCAAGTCACATGCTCAATCATGGGCAAATGGAAGGACACAACCATAGCTGGCTTAGGCAAGTCTTGTTTCATCCCCTGGGCTTAGGGAGAGGGTCTACTTTCCCCAAGACCAAGTGAGCTCTCCCTCATCCGAGTTGCAGTACTCACTGGCAGGAAAGAAGCAGGGAGATGGCTGTAGGGTAGACCTGAAAAGGGTGCTGCCAGTGGCCCTCAGAGAGAGCGTGGCCAGGAAGGGGAACTTGCGGTCATCATTTTGTCAGCAGCAAGTGCCCTCTCCTTGGAGACAGACCATTTGGGGGTATGATCTCATTTTTTTATGAGGGGTGAGCTAGGTCATCTTAGCGGGCTCAGCGGTCAACCCCTCCACCTCCACAGACCTGCAGCCAGAGAGACATCATTCAGCACGTAGAACAGAGGCTTGGACTCAGTTGCACCAGTATCTGAGCCTGGCTCTGCCCTTCTCAGCTGTGTGACCCTGGTGCATAAGGCAGGGTGCAGTCAGGAGACAGGAACCATGCCAGGTATTTTGACTGAGAGGGTTTTAAATAAAGAATTGTTAACTAGAAAACTGAGAGCCTTTTTTAAAAAAATATTTTTTACCCTTTTCCCCATCATGCTTCTTTTATTTACATTTATTTTCATCCATCTTTTATTCTTTGGTATGTGTGGGCCTCCCACTGCAGTGACCTCTCTCACTGCAGAACTCTGGTGCATGCATTCCAGAGCACCGGCTGGTAATTGGACACACCAGTCCAACTGCTCTGTGGCACGTAGGATCTTCCTGGGCTAGGGATTGAACCAGTGCCTCTTGCACTGCAAGGTGGACTCTTTACCCACTGGACCACCATGGAAGCCCTGAAACTGAGAGAATTTTTTTTTAAAAAAGAACACTAATAGATCATAAGGGCTTCTCTGGCAGCTCAGATGCTAAAGAATCTGCCTCCAGTGTGGGAGACCTGGGTTCTATTCATGAGTCAAGAAGATTCCCTGGGGAAGTGAAACTTGGAGGTGAGGCCCTGTGGAACTGGGGTTCAGATCTGGCAGAAAGGAGTGCTGCTTGAGTAGGCCTGGAGTCTCAGAAGGAATGTGTGGTGACTGCGTCTTTGGACGCTGGAAAAACCGCAAACTGGATTTAGCCTTTGCTACAAAAACAAATAGAAACCACCGGACAGAGGCAGCAAAGAAACCAGAACAGAAGGCACACAGGGGGTTTCAAGCAACGCCATTCTCTGCTCCAGCTCCCAGCTTCCCTCTAGTGCCCCCTATTGGTAGAACCTACCAGCAGCAGCTAGGCTTCCCAGGTGGCACTAGTGATAAACTTCTGCTTGCCAATGCAGGAGACCTAATATACATATTCGGTCCCTGTCTGGAAGATAACCTAGAGGAGGAAATGGCAATTCACTCCAGTATTGAACAATCCGATGGACAGGGAGCTAGGTGATGACATGGCTGAAGTGCTAAGCTTCAGGGCCAGGGGGAAAGCCCATCATTCAGCACGTAGAACAGAGGCTTGGACTCAGTTGCACCAGTATCTGAGCCTGGCTCTGCCCTTCTCAGCTGTGTGACCCTGGTGCATAAGGCAGGGTGCAGTCAGGAGACAGGAACCATGCCAGGTATTTTGACTGAGAGGGTTTTAAATAAAGAATTGTTAACTAGAAAACTGAGAGCCTTTTTTAAAAAAATATTTTTTACCCTTTTCCCCATCATGCTTCTTTTATTTACATTTATTTTCATCCATCTTTTATTCTTTGGTATGTGTGGGCCTCCCACTGCAGTGACCTCTCTCACTGCAGAACTCTGGTGCATGCATTCCAGAGCACCGGCTGGTAATTGGACACACCAGTCCAACTGCTCTGTGGCACGTAGGATCTTCCTGGGCTAGGGATTGAACCAGTGCCTCTTGCACTGCAAGGTGGACTCTTTACCCACTGGACCACCATGGAAGCCCTGAAACTGAGAGAATTTTTTTTTAAAAAAGAACACTAATAGATCATAAGGGCTTCTCTGGCAGCTCAGATGCTAAAGAATCTGCCTCCAGTGTGGGAGACCTGGGTTCTATTCATGAGTCAAGAAGATTCCCTGGGGAAGTGAAACTTGGAGGTGAGGCCCTGTGGAACTGGGGTTCAGATCTGGCAGAAAGGAGTGCTGCTTGAGTAGGCCTGGAGTCTCAGAAGGAATGTGTGGTGACTGCGTCTTTGGACGCTGGAAAAACCGCAAACTGGATTTAGCCTTTGCTACAAAAACAAATAGAAACCACCGGACAGAGGCAGCAAAGAAACCAGAACAGAAGGCACACAGGGGGTTTCAAGCAACGCCATTCTCTGCTCCAGCTCCCAGCTTCCCTCTAGTGCCCCCTATTGGTAGAACCTACCAGCAGCAGCTAGGCTTCCCAGGTGGCACTAGTGATAAACTTCTGCTTGCCAATGCAGGAGACCTAATATACATATTCGGTCCCTGTCTGGAAGATAACCTAGAGGAGGAAATGGCAATTCACTCCAGTATTGAACAATCCGATGGACAGGGGAGCTAGGGTCACAAAGAATTGGACATGGCTGAAGTGACTAAGCTTCACACACACAAACATCACAAAGCATGGTCCCCCAGGGTGCTTGAGCTAACAAGCAGCAACTTAACTACAGACAATCATGTCATAACTTAAGTTCGCAAAACTGAATGACCTCGGCTGTAGAATGGAGACAATATTGTGCAGCTGAAGATCATTAGGTACAGGCTCCTTAAAGAAGGCACATTTGTCCCTTTGCTTACATAATCTTTCTAGTCCCTAGAACGGTGCCTGACCCACCACAGGCATCTGAGGATAATTGTGGTATTTGTCAGTTTATACTATTACTAACAAACGTGCATTTTAAAGCCTAGATTTTAAAACATTATTAAAAGTGAGTGGATCTGTTCAAGATATCTAAGTCACCAAACTAAGTGTCGGGTTGAGAGGGGTGCCTGGAGCCTGTGCCTTGATGAGGACACTATGTGCTGGTGATGGCTTTATTCTTTAGAATAGTGAAGAGAATGCTGCCAGACAACCTAGGCATGCAAACAAGAGGCCTTATCTGCTTTCCTATGAGGACATTGTTCATCCTCGCCTGTACCGGTGTCAGGAGCTGCCTGTGCTAAGGCTGAAGGCGTGTGGTCCCCAGGTCCTCGGAGGATTTCCCCAGACTGGCTGTGTGACCTCTGTGGTGGCAGGGAAGGGATTTGTCCCCTCCGGCTGGCTCCCGGGCATGGATGTTCTCTGTCCCACTCAGCCCCTGTTGCTCTGCCTCCTTCATGGACATTCCTGCCCCCAGGCCAGCATCAGCCTGTGGAGGGAGCTGGGCCTAACTTCCTCAGACTATGCAATGAGCTGCCTGGGCCCAGGGGATGGGTCTAGCCTCTCAGATTTGCTGGGTTGACTGTGGGGAACTTTCCTTTCTTGCTTTGTGAAAGAACTTCGGGGGGGGGGTGGGGCGGGGAAGTGGCTGGATAATTCTGGGACCTCTTCCCAGGAACTGGGTGGGGGAATTTGTTCGGGCTGATTAGGAGGAAGTGAAATTTAAGCTGCAGTCTGTTCTAGCTGAGGGTGCCCCCGGAGATAGGAGCAGGGCCTGGCTCACCTTACTGGGGCGCTGGGGGGCCTTGCCCAGCAGGACTCAGCCAGCACACCTGGGTACATTCCCCTCCTGGGTTCAGGGGGGTGCTTTCCCAGTGATATTCAGTTCTAACTCAGCATGTTTCTGCCCAGGAGAGGAGTCAGGCAATCTGAAGCTCGTTCCCTTGTTTCTGTCAAAAGTACGCAGTGGAGTGGAGAAAATCAGTCAGACGTGGGAGTACCTGGGGAAGGGACCAGGAGCAAGCAAATGGGCAATGAAGGTGTATGAGACTGTAACGGCACAGGAGAAAATGAGTTGTCACCTAAGTCCTGGTGTCCCCAGGGTCCATGGCTTCCTGGGCCTTCTACAGGAACAAAGCACTAACCCCAGGGAAAGGACAAGTAGGGTCTCTCCCAGGCACTGTTGTAAAAAGTGAGCTCTCGAGTTGGATTCCAGAGTCTTGGGTTAGCCCTCCAGTCTCAAATCAACAGAGGGTTCTCTGTCCCAGGGTCTTCTCCACAACCCTAGGATTTGTCTCTGCCATATGGGAGATGAGTCATTTCTGTTTTCTTTCCCATTTTTCCAGCTTCTTTTCCCAGGGAAGAGTGTGGGCCTGTTGTCTCAGCTGCAGGGGCTAGTGCCTGCCAGGCCAAGGCTTGACTTGAGGGGACACAGTGAAGGGCTTCGTGGTGGGGACACTTTGCCATGAATCTCACTTTTCTGATTCCCAAATCAGCTCAGCCCTAAAGATGCTTCTTGGGTGATGGGGTGCAGGAGTGGAATAGAGCTTTCCACCCTCCTCCCTGCACCCCTCAGTTTCCAAAAAGCTGTTTCACTTTTATCTATGATACATACCAGGGATATAGTCATTCATTCATTCAGGAACAATGCATTGAACACGAGGCATGTAGCTGAGCATCTGGGTAGGATACAGAGGTGAAACAGACAGGCAAATCCCCGCCTTCATGGAATGTAAGACTTACTTGGGAAAAAAGAAAAGAAACAAGTGAGTTAACGGGGACATAATTTTAGGTTGTGGCCCATAGGTCAAGTGCTATAGGAAGCAGATGCTGAGACAGAGATTTGCAGGAGTTTCTGGGGGCCAAGCCCAGGAGTGACACATTGAGAGGTGCCAGTGGGGAATGGGCAGAGGGAGAAGTTGACCTGAGATGAGTTTGGAGGAGACATCTCACCCCTCCTGCAGGGGGCGCTCTGGAGCTCAGAACAGCTGGCAGAGTTGGCTCAGCTGAGACCAGGGGAGTGGGCATTTGTACCCCCAGGCAACCAGCCACTGACTATAGACTTCCCCAGGGATTGGGCATAAACATGGGTGAAACAGCTTCTTTGGACAAAGGTCAGTGCCTTGAGTGTGCCTCAGGTGTGAGAGCCGTCAGCAGCTAACACTCCCAGGGGCTAAATCAACCAGTGTCTCTCAGTCCTGAATGCGGAGCTCGAGGCACACCCCAACATCTACTACAGATGGCTACCCAAAGATTCCAGAGAGAAGGAGCAAGGCAGGGGTGAGGGAAACTTCCCTGAGGGGCCACTTGGGCAATGCGTCGACTGGTGTGAAGAAGTGAGCCGTTTCAAGGCAAGGGGACCCGTGGTTCTAAGCAGGGGCCACGGGGAATGCAAAGCAGAGAACAAGCTTGGCACATTTGAGGAGTAACAATAAATCCAGTGTGTTTGGAGCCAAGAGAACGACGGGGAGAGGGCTTTAGAGAGTGAGGTGCCAGGAAACCAGATGGTGGACCACAGTAAGGAGTCTGAATTTTACCTGAAGCCCGGCAGGACACACAGAAGCACTGTGAACAGGGGAATCATGGTCCGGCCACATTTTTAAACATGTTGCTTCATTGCAGAGAGAGTGAACATACAGCAGCAGCAGAAGCAGGAGCTGGGAGACCCATGACAAGGCAGCGATCCAGGTGAGAGCTGATGTGGGCTGAGAGCAAGCTTTCAGGGATGGGGGCCCTGATTTGGAAGTGATAGGCTTCTAGATCTGTTTTGTTGGTGGAAGCAGTGGTTAGAAGAGAGAACCTGAGAAAAATTTTGACTTAGGGGCCTGAACAGGAGAGGAGGAGCAGGTGTAGACAAGGACAGGGTGTCAAGAATTCTATATGGACATTTTGTGTTTGAGGCGTCCACCTAGTATCCACATGAAGATGCTGTCATATATGTTCATGCTTACCTGGAGCTTTTAGAGCTTTATGAGATTTCATTTGAAGATAAATTTAGTGTTACTAAAATCACAGAGGATGAGATGGTTGGATGGCATCACTTAGTCCATGGGCATGAGTTTGAGCAAACTCTGGGAGATGGTGGAGGACAGGGAAGCCTGATGTACTGCAGTCCATGGGGTTGCAAAGAGTTGGACATGACTGAGCGGCTGAACAAAAGCCATACACACAAACAGAGAAAACCACTACATCATACTGACAAGTCTACAGTTAAATTTTCACATGTTCTAGAAATTCAGCCAGAGATTCCATAGGAAATTAGTAAAGATGCTCTCAGACCACTGATTCTAAGTTGGAAAGAGGGGGCTGTGGATAAACAACAAAGTCCTGCAGAACAGCACAGGGGACTATATTCAATATCTTGTGATAAACTGTAATGGAAAAGAATATGAAAATGGATATATGTTTATACAACTGAATCACTTTGCTGTATATCAGAAATTAACACAACACTGTGTATCAACTATACGTGAATAAAACTTTAGAAAAAAGAAAGAGGGGCTGGCCACTGACTTCCAAGAAGTATTTCCATGAGGCAAGTCTAGGCTTTTATTTTTAATTGAGGTAGAGTTGATTTACAATATTATACTAACTTCAAGTGTACAAAATAGTGATCCAATATTTTCATAGATTATATGTCATTTAAAGTTATAAGATTTCAGCTATATCCCTCCTGTTGTACAATACATCCTTGTAGCTTATTTCATACGTATATCCCTTGCCTCTTAATGACTTGCCCTATATTGCCCATCCCTCTCCCATCTCCCCACTGGTAACCACTAGTTTGTTCTCTACCTCTGTAAGCCTGTTTCTGTTACATTCATTCATTTTTTCATTTGTTAGTGTACACATACAAGTAATAAGATACAATATTTGTGTGACTTATTTCATTTAGCATAATGCCCTTCAAATCCATCCATTTTGTTGTAAATTTCATTTTTATGGCTGGGTAATATTCCATTATACGTATACACCACATCTTCTTTACCCATTCATCTGCTGATGGACACTTAGTTTCCTTCCATAATTTGACTATTACACATAGCACTGTTATGAACATTGGGGTGCATGTATCCTTTCACATTAGCATTTTTGTTTCATTTGAAGATGAATTTAGTGTTACTAAAATCACAGAGGATGAGATGGTTGGATGGCATCACTTAGTCCATGGGCATGAGTTTGAGCAAACTCTGGGAGATGGTGGAGGACAGGGAAGCCTGATGTACTGCAGTCCATGGGGTTGCAAAGAGTTGGACATGACTGAGCGGCTGAACAAAAGCCATACACACAAACAGAAAACCACTACATCATACTGACAAGTCTACAGTTAAATTTTCACATGTTCTAGAAATTCAGCCAGAGATTCCATAGGAAATTAGTAAAGATGCTCTCAGACCACTGATTCTAAGTTGGAAAGAGGGGGCTGTGGATAAACAACAAAGTCCTGCAGAACAGCACAGGGGACTATATTCAATATCTTGTGATAAACTGTAATGGAAAAGAATATGAAAATGGATATATGTTTATACAACTGAATCACTTTGCTGTATATCAGAAATTAACACAACACTGTGTATCAACTATACGTGAATAAAACTTTAGAAAAAAGAAAGAGGGGCTGGCCACTGACTTCCAAGAAGTATTTCCATGAGGCAAGTCTAGGCTTTTATTTTTAATTGAGGTAGAGTTGATTTACAATATTATACTAACTTCAAGTGTACAAAATAGTGATCCAATATTTTCATAGATTATATGTCATTTAAAGTTATAAGATTTCAGCTATATCCCTCCTGTTGTACAATACATCCTTGTAGCTTATTTCATACGTATATCCCTTGCCTCTTAATGACTTGCCCTATATTGCCCATCCCTCTCCCATCTCCCCACTGGTAACCACTAGTTTGTTCTCTACCTCTGTAAGCCTGTTTCTGTTACATTCATTCATTTTTTCATTTGTTAGTGTACACATACAAGTAATAAGATACAATATTTGTGTGACTTATTTCATTTAGCATAATGCCCTTCAAATCCATCCATTTTGTTGTAAATTTCATTTTTATGGCTGGGTAATATTCCATTATACGTATACACCACATCTTCTTTACCCATTCATCTGCTGATGGACACTTAGTTTCCTTCCATAATTTGACTATTACACATAGCACTGTTATGAACATTGGGGTGCATGTATCCTTTCACATTAGCATTTTTGTTTCATTTGGATATATACTCAACTGTGGAATCATTAGATGATATTGTTAGTTCTATTTCTGTTTTTTTTAATTTTTTTTAATGGGAAACTTCCATACTGTTTTCCACAATGGCTGCACCAATTTACATTCCCACGAGCAATGTAATGTCCTATGGGTTTCTTTCGTCCACATCCTTACCAACATTTGTTATTCGTGTTCTTTTTGATGGTAACTATTCTGACAGGTGTGAAGTGAAAATTCATTGTGGTTCTGATTTGCATTTCTCTGATGATAAGTGATGTTTAGCATTTTTTCATTTGCCTGTTGGCCATCAGTATGTTTTCTTTGGAATAATGTCTACTCAGGTCCTCTGCCCATTTTTAAATTGCTTTGTTTGTTTGTTTAATTGAGGCAGTTGACTTTGTCAGCAAGCCAGGAGTGGATTTCCCTTATAGAGGTGGATTCACGTGATCAATGTGATCACGCTCTCAAGAGACTGATAAAGCAGAAAGCCTGTGCTCGCTTCCGAAGCACACATACTAAAGTTGGAACAACACAGAGAAGATTAACACAGCCCCTGTGCAAGGATGACACACCAATTCATGAAGCGTTCCATATTTTTAGCCTATCATACAGAGTGAAGAGAAAAGCACATATTGTATATGAACACATATATATATATGTCATCTAGAAAGACGGTGCTGATGAACCTGTCTTCCGGGCAGCAGTGGAGACGCAGACAGTGAACAGACCTGGGACGCAGGGGTAAGGAGAGGGTGGCATGTATTGAGAGAATAATGTGGAAACACATACATTATCATATGTAAAATAGGTGGCCAGTGAGAATTTGCTCTGTGACTCAGGGAACTCAAATCCAGTGCTCTGTGGCAACCTAGGGGGTGGGATGGGGTGGGAGGTGGGAAGGAGGTTCAAGAGAGAGGGAACCTATGTGTGTGGATGATTCATGTTGATGTATGGCAGTAACCAACACAATATCGTAAAGCAATTATCCTCCAATTAGAAATATAAATAAAATTAAAAAATCAGAAAACCTGTTTGTTTACCTTGAAAAATACATTCATCTTACAACCATGTAAGCAGTCATGTGCATTCTTCCACTTTAGGTAGAAGAATATTGGAAACTACATTCAAAGCAAGGGATTGCTTGGTGAATTGGAATCAGAGAAAGAGAACGGATTGAATGATTTGAACATGAAAGTTATTAAAGTAATTCTGAGCTGTTCGGTAAGTAGCTTTTGCCCTGAGCCTCTTACAGGCTCTTGCTCATCACCCTTTCCACACCAGGGATTCCACAGATGCCCTGGACACTAGAGGATAAATGCTGGAGCAGAAGCCCTTTGTGCTTGGTTGGTGCCTGTACCAAACGGGCTTTTAACCAGGTGGATTATCATCTCTGCTGAGGGGTCCAGCCATGATGGCCCAAAACCCTTCCCCATTACTGCCACAGAGCCTTCTAACGTGTGGGTACCCATCCCTTTGTATTACAGTTGTCTTGGTCAAATCAGGAATAAATCCCAATGCACTCATGTTCTCGGGCTTTTTCTGCACGTCCATGATGCTCTTTGCCCGGACAGGCCATGATGTCCCTGCGGATGTTCCTGCTGTCAATCTGGACCGCTCTGATCTGAAATCCATCTTTCTCATTTAAGGAGACTTTGAATACATCTCCTTTGATCTGGTACTGGCTGTCTTTGCAATTTTTCTCTCAGAGGGAAATTACATTTCCCATTTCCAACTTCTTGGGGGATACCTCACAGTCAAGCCCCACAGACTACCTACCCCAAGGAGTTTAATTTTCATAGAATCCAACAGAGCTGGAGCTGAAAGAGATCTTAATAATCATTGAGTTCAGCTCTCCTGTTTTGTAGACAAGGTAGCTGAGGACCAAACAAAGAATGCTGTGTCGAATGATTGTTTATAATGAATATATTATTTACTACCAGCCCAAATCACAAAGAAGACATTAATAAACTGAGCCATACCAGAGAACCACTCACCTACTTTTTTATAGCCCTATAAGTCTGGTGACTTTCCTGAACAAACAGAGGCAGCACCTCCACTGGGGGAGATGCCAGGAAGCCTTTGAAGGCCAGTGGGGAGAGCCAGGAATGGGAGTACCCCAAAAAAAAGGGCCAATCAAAAATACATTCATCTTACAACCATGTAAGCATTCTTCCACTTTAGGTAGAAGAATATTGGAAACTACATTCAAAGCAAGGGATTGCTTGGTGAATTGGAATCAGAGAAAGAGAACGGATTGAATGATTTGAACATGAAAGTTATTAAAGTAATTCTGAGCTGTTCGGTAAGTAGCTTTTGCCCTGAGCCTCTTACAGGCTCTTGCTCATCACCCTTTCCACACCAGGGATTCCACAGATGCCCTGGACACTAGAGGATAAATGCTGGAGCAGAAGCCCTTTGTGCTTGGTTGGTGCCTGTACCAAACGGGCTTTTAACCAGGTGGATTATCATCTCTGCTGAGGGGTCCAGCCATGATGGCCCAAAACCCTTCCCCATTACTGCCACAGAGCCTTCTAACGTGTGGGTACCCATCCCTTTGTATTACAGTTGTCTTGGTCAAATCAGGAATAAATCCCAATGCACTCATGTTCTCGGGCTTTTTCTGCACGTCCATGATGCTCTTTGCCCGGACAGGCCATGATGTCCCTGCGGATGTTCCTGCTGTCAATCTGGACCGCTCTGATCTGAAATCCATCTTTCTCATTTAAGGAGACTTTGAATACATCTCCTTTGATCTGGTACTGGCTGTCTTTGCAATTTTTCTCTCAGAGGGAAATTACATTTCCCATTTCCAACTTCTTGGGGGATACCTCACAGTCAAGCCCCACAGACTACCTACCCCAAGGAGTTTAATTTTCATAGAATCCAACAGAGCTGGAGCTGAAAGAGATCTTAATAATCATTGAGTTCAGCTCTCCTGTTTTGTAGACAAGGTAGCTGAGGACCAAACAAAGAATGCTGTGTCGAATGATTGTTTATAATGAATATATTATTTACTACCAGCCCAAATCACAAAGAAGACATTAATAAACTGAGCCATACCAGAGAACCACTCACCTACTTTTTTATAGCCCTATAAGTCTGGTGACTTTCCTGAACAAACAGAGGCAGCACCTCCACTGGGGGAGATGCCAGGAAGCCTTTGAAGGCCAGTGAGGCGCCACGGGCCAATAAGAGCCAGGAATGGGAGTACCAATACCCAACAACAAGGGAAGGGGAAGAACTCAAGAAAGAAGTGGCACGGAACTTTAGTAAATGTTTAATGAAGACAGAGAGGCTCCCCCGATGGTTCAGTGGTAAAGGATCCACCTGCAATGCAGAACACAGGAGACGTGGGTTTGATTCCTGGATCAGGAAAAGGGAATGGCAACCCACCCCTGTATACCTGCCTGAAAAATCCCATGAACAGAGTAGCCTGGAAGGCCACATTCCATGTGTGGCAAAGAGTTGGACACACTGAGCAACATATAGCATGAGTAATGAAGACAAAGCATATAGAACATCCTAGGTAACCCCTTTTTTCAAATGAGAAAATAAATGATACTAGAGAAGTTTGTATTTTTAATCTCCCAGCATCCATCTCTCTTGATAGCTGCTGATGCTCTCTTGCAGACTACCTCCCTTCAACTCTGGGTGTTAACCCTGGTCTCTCCCTCCCACCACCAAGGCCAAAGCTCTGGATCCCTCCTCCTCCTGCTGCTCCAACCACTGGTGAACCTAACGGGGTGACCATCCTCCTCCTCCTCCTCTGGAACTCAGCCCACCTGGGCCAGCTATCCTTGCTGGGACTGTCAGAGTGTTTCCAGTGCAGCATAGTTCCTGGGCACCTGCTTCCCATCCCTCAAGGTTCCAGGGTGACTGCCTGGCTCGCCTGCCTTCCCATTATGTTGATGCCAACTGAGAAAAAAAAAAGGCACCTTAAAGTTGAGAGTTATGTTTTATTTGTTGGATTTGATGGAGCCTCAAGCCCAGAGCCAGTCTGTCAGATAGTTCTGGGAGACTACCCTGAAGGGATAAAGAAAGAGCCAGGATGTACAGGAGCTTTTACTACAAAAAAAGGTAGCTGAAACATCAAAAAGATCAGTGTTAAGCATAGAAGGGACTTCCCAGGTGACACTAGTGGTAAAGAACCTGTTTGCTAATGCAGGAGATGTAAGAGACACGGGTTCAGTTCTTGGGCAGGAAAGATCCCCTGAAGAAGGAAATGGCAGCCCACTCCAGTATTCTTCCCTGGAGAATCCCATGGACAGAGGAGCCTGGTGGGTTACAGTCCATGGGGTTGCAAAGAGTCAGACACTACTGAAGTGACAGTCCTTAGTGCAAGTATAGGAAACCAGAGATCTTGAGGCAATAAACTTAGTGCTACATATGGAAAGAGGTAAGAGTCTGGACTCATTGATAATTGCTTTGATATGCACCTTAACTATCTAGCACCAACATCTTGTTCTTTTCCATCCTGAAGCTCCCCAGTGTGCATTGTTTGTTAGGGGTGGTGTGTCACGGCTGCAGTAGCTGATGACCTGATGGTCACAACATCCTTGGTCTACGCATATGGACATTCTTCATCCGCATCAGTGTGCTCTCAACAGCATCTCGTTCAATTCTCAAGTGGGCCTGCATTGCTCCTGTGGCTGAAATCAAAACCTCCAACTGATACACTCCCCAAAGTCACTTACCCAGGGGTAGAGTCAAACCCAAGTTTTCCCTGAATCTCAGACAGGGTGCTGTTATGGGGGTGGGGAGCTGAACCAAGTCCTCCCAAGTCCATATATTGAAATTCTAACCCCCTGTGTCTCAGAATATGATTGTATTGGGGACAATGAAGTAATGAAGAGGTAATGAAGGTTAAATGAGATCATATGGGTGGAGCTTAATCCAATATGACTGGTGTGTTTATAAGAGCAGGTGTATATGAAAACTGTCAGCTGCCCCACCAGTAAGCAAAGGATGGTGCAGTCACTGCAGCCCCCAGGACTGTGCATCCTGAGGGTGTCTGGGATCCATAAAAGTAAGACTGATCTAGATAAGGTGAGTATCAGAGGACTGATTTCAATGAGCTCAGATCCATATCTTTCCATATATAGTGAAGAACTCTTTGAGACCGCATGGACTGTAGCCTGCCAGGCTCTTCTGTTCATGGAATTCTCTAGGCAAGAATACTGGAGTGGATTGCCATTCCCTTCTCCAGGGGATCTTTCCAACCCAAGGATTGAACCTGGGTCTCTTGCATTACCATGAGCCACCAGGGACACCCTCGTATATATAGACATATGCTATATGAGATGAGATGTCTGATTTGAGATGTCTGATTTTCTTAATTAAAGGTAATCTTTAGATGTTCTGACTACCTAGTTTTTGTTTGCCCAAACTCCCATGTATCCTGGCACTTCTGAGGCATCCCTCAGAGTTATCCAAGAAGATCGCTCTCAGACTTCGGTCCTCAGTTAATCCACCAAATAAAACAACATTTAGGTGTGTGTTCTTTTTAGTCAACAGAGGAGATTAGGATTTACTTGCAAGCAAGAAGGAAGACTATGTGAGAACATTAGAAAGTGGCCAACCCCGAACCAAGGAGAGACCTCAGGAGAGTCCAGCCCTGTCAACACATTCATCTTCAACCAAACCTCTGTTGTTTGCATCCCCAGGGCTGTGGTGCATTGGCAGGGCAGCCCCAGTAGACTGAGAAAGGACTTCCCGGCACCGTAGGGCCACTCTTGCTGGTCAGCATACCAGCTTCATCACACCGGCTAGTCCTGGAGAAGCTCAGATTAACAGGCTGTACTTAGAACTAAATTTCCCATATTGGCTTCAAAAACACATTCTCCCTGGTGATATAGACACTGAGAGCCAGCGAAAAAAAAAAAAAAAAAGAGCTCCGCCCTGGCCTCAAAGTGGGTCTTTCTCTGCCTTCATCGCCTTAGTAATGGACAGTGCCCAAGCAAGCAGGAGAGATGGCTGGTTGGAGAAAACTGTATTGTTTCCTAATATATAAACGAGAATTTAAGACCCAGACTGATAAGGAAGTTTATCTTGTTCTCCCAGCATCTGCATGTAGGAAGGGAAACCAGCAGATCCTGATACTGAATTGGAAGAGGGAGGGGGATGGTCTGTAGGAAGGACTCCTTTCTCCTCACCACGCTCCCTTCCTTGAGCACCCACTAAGCAGAGCACCGCCAGCCCCCTGCTGCAGGCAAATACTCGCAGAAGTCTCTCAGGGAGAAGATTCCTGCTGTTCCCTCTGGAAGGTCAGAGGGGAGTGCTTAGTGCTGAGAGAATAGAGGCCAAAAAACTGTATATTAATGTTGGCTATCATCACTGGCTCTTCAAAGAGTAGGAGAAACTTCTCAGGGCCAGACAGGGGCCGCCTCCCACAGCAATGCAATCTCCTGGAACACAGAGTGGGCGGTGACAAGTGGTGCATCTTCCATTACCCCAAGGCCTTAAATCATTATCCATCCATAGACTGCAAAGGAACCAGACCTCTGACTCCACAGATTAGAGGCTACCTTATCTTTCTGGAAAATGCAAATGCCAGGACTGGTAGGCTCTGTGTTAAGAGCCGACTTGGGTCTCCCCTCTTCAAGACAGATAGGCTGGAGTCCTAACTCTCCAGACATTAGAATGTACCTTATTTGGATATCGGGTCTTTATGCAGGTAATCAAGTTAAAATGCAGTCGTAGACCCTAATCCAATATGACTTGTGCCCGTATGGAAAGGGGACATTCAGACACGGAGACTCACATAAGGAGCTTGCCAGATGGGGATGAAAGCAGAAGTGGCAGTGAGACTTCCAGAGACAAGGAATGCCAAAGACTTCCAGCAAACACTGGAAGCTAGGGGGTGACCTGGAAGATTCTCCCTCACAGCCCAGAGAAGAAACCACACCCTCTAACGCCTTGCTTTCAGACTTTCAGCATCTACAAATGGGAGACAAGACGTTTCTACTAAACCACCCAGTTGTGCAGTGCTTGCTATTGCAGTCATAGCAAATTAATATGTGCAGAAAAACTCCAGCCCACTAAAGGGAGAAAGAGTGGCCCCATTTCATCATAGAAGAGTCACTCCACCAGTGGATGAAGACAGAGGCCAAGTCCTTCCTTCCATCACAGGTTTACTTGGTCATGTGACCTCAACATAACAGCAGTCCCAAATATATGTTAATTTCCCAAGGGGTGTTTCCTCTTTGGAAGAGCACCTTCCAGCCCCGGCTCACAGGATCAGACTTGCTGCCTGAGTCAGAGTCCTACGTGGTGGCACAAAGTAAGGAGACTGCTCCTGGGGTGACCATGGCCTTCCTGGAACGGTTGCTTGATTTAGCAAATAAATACACAAGTGAGCGCATGCTCAGTCACTCAGTCATGTCCGACCCTCTGCGACCCTCTGGACTCTAGCCCACCAGGCTCCTCTGTTTATGGGATTCTTCAGGCAAGAATACTGGAGAGGGTTGCCATTTCCTCCCCCAAGGGATCTTCCCAACCCAGGGTCAAACTTCCTGTCTCCTGTGTCTCCTGCATTAGCAGGCAGATTCTTTATCACTGAATCACCTGGGAAGTCCAAACATGCTGAATACCCAGACTAGTGAAGAATAATTTTTTATGGTAAGTAAATTGCAAATATTTGGGATAAAATATCTTTCCTGGAAGCCCCACCCCAGTCCCCCTGGTTTATCCTCTGTGTCCATACTCCTCTCATCCCTAGGAGGGAGGGTGGTCCTTCAGCACGTCAGTGCATCAAGGTAAAGGAGGAGAGGTGCAGTGTCAGCAGGAAGCAAGTCTCCTGGGTGCTCCCCAGCAGAGGGATGCTCTCTGCCTCCATTTGGAGGGAATGAGGTCAAGGCTCCACCCCTGTGAGGATTCACCAGCAAGGCCAGCCAGAACAGCCTTCATGCTTTGATTAGATGGGACTCCAGTCTGGGGATGAG
Source organism: Tragulus kanchil (assembly GCA_022376925.1). Lineage (NCBI taxonomy): Eukaryota > Metazoa > Chordata > Mammalia > Artiodactyla > Tragulidae > Tragulus > Tragulus kanchil. The sequence continues at coordinate 43,826,295 of JAIOJX010000025.1, forward strand.
CAGAGGGTCAGGAGAGGAAAGAGAACAAGGCCAGAAGGAAAAGAGCTTCTGGACACCCATCCAATGGCTCTGTGGGGTCACACACTCACCTGTGAGTTACAAACTCAGAGTTTGCATGATTACCTATTACTTTTAAGTGTGTGACCTTTCTGGGGAGCCCTCTATCTGTGCATTTGGGGATTCCTCCCCGTGGCTTCTTTTGTTCCTAAGCCTGAACCTGGCAGCCTCCCCATGGACTCTACCCTGTGCTCTCCCGCACAGGTGGGGATGGGCAGTGAGCATCTGTCAGGTAGCAAAGAAACAATGGTCACTGCAAGAAAGAATTCAGCTACTCTGTTCCTGGAAATAAAAAAGCCAGGAGGTCAACCCCATGGTCCCCCTTTCGGGAGCACATTGAAATCACCAGCTTGCTGAGTGCCGAGATCCTGGCTTCCAGAGGGTGCAGATGCCCTACTCAGGGATGTGAGCTGTAGGTGTGAGCAAGTCTCAGTGTGGGAAACGATCCTTGTTCATGGCTAAGAGAGGTTTGCATGGACATCAGTCCTAGCGCAGCTGGAGGAGGGTCTGGTTTGAAAACCCAAATGTCCAAGACTTTTCTCATAGGCCAGAGAGAACAACCTGAGGGTCTGGTTTGAAAACCCAAATGTCCAAGACTTTTCTCATAGGCCAGAGAGAACAAACATGGGGCCTCCAGTGGCCAGTCAAACTCCAAGAGGTTTAAAATCTGAACACACTGCACCTAGGTGATCATTTATCTTGTAATTCTAAAAGTTGAACTTGGAGCAGCTGATTTGGTGCTCACTGCACACAACAGAGAATGTTATCCTGCTTCAGAGACAATGCACATGCTGGGGGTGACAATTAGGAAGGAAGAGGGAAGGGAGGAAAAGTGGAAAGCCCTTGCTGAATTGTCCTTGAAATCATAATGAAGGAGCATGGCTGAGGAAGGTGATAGGACAGCTGAGCTGGTGAAGGGTGAAGAGTCCCCTTTCTGGGGCTCATGGAGCTCTTTGAACCCATTGTTGAACTGTTGACAAATCCCAGAGCCAGGGAAACAGTTTCAGTTACTAAATCCACATTGACTATGGATAGATGGACTCCACAAACATTTGTGGGTCACCTATTAGGTGAGAGCAGGCACCCTGCCAGGCCCTGGGGACACAGAGGCAAGTGCTGGAGAGACCCTCAAAGCCCTCTCAGCCCAGAGGGGCAGGTTGCACAGCTCGTGAGACAATGTGTCAGCTACACACAAGGACTGCTCTACAGGTATATGAAGGGCACCTGATGCAGCCTGAGGACAGGGCAGGGAGGCCGTGACACAACCCAGGGAACCCATGTCTCTTCAGCTCTTTTTCGCTTAGAGTAAAGATGTCAGGGATGTAGGTATCCTGCCTGCTCCAGCTGAGACTGCTGTGAGTCTCTGTTCTGGTTATGTCAGTGGTAAGGGGCCAATTGGACTTCCCAGGTGGCTCATGTGGTAAACAACATGCTTGCAATCCAGGAGACCCAGGTTCCATCCCTGGGTCAGGAAGATCTCCCGGGGAGGGGAATGGCAACCCTCTCTAGTACTCTTGCCTGGAGAGTTCTATGGACAGAGGAATTTGACGGGCTATAGTCCATGGGTTGGAGAGTCGAACACTACTGAGCAACTAACACTTTTGTCCTTCAAGGGGCCAATAGTGAGTATTTAATGGGCATAAGGTTCCTCTTCACACGTGTGTGTTATTAACACCACAAAGCCCTGTGTACTCTGTGTGCCTGACCAACATGTAAAGTGTGAGGTTCCTCACTTCCTCTCACTTCGCATTCCCTTGGTCCACTGTCACTGGTGAGGAAGGTGGGACTGTTCTTGCTTTTTGGTTCCGTAAAAACCTGTAACATGTCTCGTGAGACTCACTCACTCACTCACTGGTTCATTCAACAGTCAGTAAATATCCATCTGAAGCATCCATGTCCCTCGACACCATGTCAATCCAAGGACATGACGACGGGAAGGTACGTGTGAGCCTGCTCCAGAGGGTTAACAGGGGCTCTCAAACTCCACTGAGCATACAATTACCCAAGTAAGGAACTTGTTTTTAAAAGAGCACACATGTTCTTCTTTAAAATTGCCAAAACAAGGAAACAATTTGTCTATCGACAGATGGATGGATAAAGAAGATGTAGTACAACTATACTATATCTTCTTCAGCTATGCTTTATTTACAACATGATGACTTAGAGGGCATTATGCTGAGTAAGATACAAACATTTGTGGGTCACCTATTAGGTGAGAGCAGGCACCCTGCCAGGCCCTGGGGACACAGAGGCAAGTGCTGGAGAGACCCTCAAAGCCCTCTCAGCCCAGAGGGGCAGGTTGCACAGCTCGTGAGACAATGTGTCAGCTACACACAAGGACTGCTCTACAGGTATATGAAGGGCACCTGATGCAGCCTGAGGACAGGGCAGGGAGGCCGTGACACAACCCAGGGAACCCATGTCTCTTCAGCTCTTTTTCGCTTAGAGTAAAGATGTCAGGGATGTAGGTATCCTGCCTGCTCCAGCTGAGACTGCTGTGAGTCTCTGTTCTGGTTATGTCAGTGGTAAGGGGCCAATTGGACTTCCCAGGTGGCTCATGTGGTAAACAACATGCTTGCAATCCAGGAGACCCAGGTTCCATCCCTGGGTCAGGAAGATCTCCCGGGGAGGGGAATGGCAACCCTCTCTAGTACTCTTGCCTGGAGAGTTCTATGGACAGAGGAATTTGACGGGCTATAGTCCATGGGTTGGAGAGTCGAACACTACTGAGCAACTAACACTTTTGTCCTTCAAGGGGCCAATAGTGAGTATTTAATGGGCATAAGGTTCCTCTTCACACGTGTGTGTTATTAACACCACAAAGCCCTGTGTACTCTGTGTGCCTGACCAACATGTAAAGTGTGAGGTTCCTCACTTCCTCTCACTCGCATTCCCTTGGTCCACTGTCACTGGTGAGGAAGGTGGGACTGTTCTTGCTTTTTGGTTCCGTAAAAACCTGTAACATGTCTCGTGAGACTCACTCACTCACTCACTGGTTCATTCAACAGTCAGTAAATATCCATCTGAAGCATCCATGTCCCTCGACACCATGTCAATCCAAGGACATGACGACGGGAAGGTACGTGTGAGCCTGCTCCAGAGGGTTAACAGGGGCTCTCAAACTCCACTGAGCATACAATTACCCAAGTAAGGAACTTGTTTTTAAAAGAGCACACATGTTCTTCTTTAAAATTGCCAAAACAAGGAAACAATTTGTCTATCGACAGATGGATGGATAAAGAAGATGTAGTACAACTATACTATATCTTCTTCAGCTATAAAAGAACAAAATTTTGCCATTTGTAGCAACATGGATGGACTTAGAGGGCATTATGCTGAGTAAGATAAGCCAGACAGAGAAAGATAAATACTGTATGATAACACTTTTATGTGGAATCAAAATATACAACAAACTAGTGAATATAACAAAAAAGAGGCAGACTCAATGACAGAACAAACCAGTGAGTACTACTGGAGAGGAGAGGCAAAAGTAGGGGTTGGGCGGGGGTAGGTATAGACTCTTGGGTGTATTCTATACCAAGACATGAGAAATAGAGCTCATATCTTGTAATAACTGCAAATAGAAAGTAATCTTTAAATGTTGTAGGAAAATAAAAAATTTAAAACAAACAGATAAAAGATGCACATGCTCAGCTTGATCTTAAGGGAAATTTGAAAAAATATCCTAAACCAGGAAACAGACCTTTGCAGTGTGAAGGTGATGTGCCCCTGCCATCAGGCAAGGGTTGTGTAAAGGTCCAGCAGTTGACTCCCAAGAGCCCAGGTCTGCAGGAATGTGGGGATGGGTGAGGGGCCATCCCCAGCAGGAAGGCCCAGGAAGGGAAATGAGCCTGAGAAAGACGGCCACTTATGTGAAAACTCCTTGGTACTTTCACCTGATTATTATTCCATTTTGTCTAATTGCATTTTAAAGTGCTCAGTGGGAAAAAAATTCCAAGTCTTTCAATAAATTAAAAGCAGATCTACTTTTTAACCTGCGGCAGGTTTTTTGAAAGTCCTGCTGAGGCCACACTGCTCAGAGAGATGTGGTCTTTGCAGATGAAGGTAATTAGTGGCCACCTTCACCTCTGGAGCTGGGAGGGAGAGTGCAGTCACTTGGCTGCTGGAGCAACCTCTTCCTGATCGGGAGGCCACAGTACCTTACAAAGGATGCTTAGACATTTGGACACTATTTCCTCTGACAGCCAATAAAGAGGCAGAATGTGTTTAGGAATCTAAAGCTTCTAGGTCCACAGAACACAGCTTCTCTTGGCTTTGAGACTCAAAGTGTATCTGATGTTTCCTCATAAGGATTCAAGCCAAGTTACCAATCGACAGATGGATGGATAAAGAAGATGTAGTACAACTATACTATATCTTCTTCAGCTATAAAAGAACAAAATTTTGCCATTTGTAGCAACATGGATGGACTTAGAGGGCATTATGCTGAGTAAGATAAGCCAGACAGAGAAAGATAAATACTGTATGATAACACTTTTATGTGGAATCAAAATATACAACAAACTAGTGAATATAACAAAAAAGAGGCAGACTCAATGACAGAACAAACCAGTGAGTACTACTGGAGAGGAGAGGCAAAAGTAGGGGTTGGGCGGGGGTAGGTATAGACTCTTGGGTGTATTCTATACCAAGACATGAGAAATAGAGCTCATATCTTGTAATAACTGCAAATAGAAAGTAATCTTTAAATGTTGTAGGAAAATAAAAAATTTAAAACAAACAGATAAAAGATGCACATGCTCAGCTTGATCTTAAGGGAAATTTGAAAAAATATCCTAAACCAGGAAACAGACCTTTGCAGTGTGAAGGTGATGTGCCCCTGCCATCAGGCAAGGGTTGTGTAAAGGTCCAGCAGTTGACTCCCAAGAGCCCAGGTCTGCAGGAATGTGGGGATGGGTGAGGGGCCATCCCCAGCAGGAAGGCCCAGGAAGGGAAATGAGCCTGAGAAAGACGGCCACTTATGTGAAAACTCCTTGGTACTTTCACCTGATTATTATTCCATTTTGTCTAATTGCATTTTAAAGTGCTCAGTGGGAAAAAAATTCCAAGTCTTTCAATAAATTAAAAGCAGATCTACTTTTGAACCTGCGGCAGGTTTTTTGAAAGTCCTGCTGAGGCCACACTGCTCAGAGAGATGTGGTCTTTGCAGATGAAGGTAATTAGTGGCCACCTTCACCTCTGGAGCTGGGAGGGAGAGTGCAGTCACTTGGCTGCTGGAGCAACCTCTTCCTGATCGGGAGGCCACAGTACCTTACAAAGGATGCTTAGACATTTGGACACTATTTCCTCTGACAGCCAATAAAGAGGCAGAATGTGTTTAGGAATCTAAAGCTTCTAGGTCCACAGAACACAGCTTCTCTTGGCTTTGAGACTCAAAGTGTATCTGATGTTTCCTCCAATGAGCCATGATCAGGGACACTTGGATGGCCAACAGAGCAAGATTTGGGGCAGAAGAACCAGGCAGTTTACCAATCTATGAAGGGCATTAGGAGATCATGGGAATCAGTCAGAAACACTGAGCCAGTTAGTTCCCACGCATTACTCCTGATATATCTGGCAAAAAGCAAAATCCAATTAAGGTGCACTTCATCTTGAGTGAGTGCAGGAAAATACATTCTCATATATATATATATATATATATATATATATATTTACATTTATGTGTGCATGCATGCTAAGTTGCTTCAGTTGTGTCCATCTCTTTGTGACTCTGTGGACTGTAGCCCACTAGGCTCTTCTGTCCATGGGATTCTCCAGCCAAGAATACTGGAGTGGATTGCCATGCCCTCCTCCAGGGATCTTCCTGATCCAAAGATAGAATCCTCAGTTCTTACATTTCCTACATTGGCAGGTGGGTTCTTTACTGCTAACACCACCTGGGAAGCCCTATATATATTTATATATGTAAAGCTGAATCACTTTAATGTATACTTGAGTCTAACACAACTTAATGAATCAAATACATTTCAATAAAAATTAAAACAATATACATTCCTGAAGGGCACAGAAAGGTGGGATGTCTTTAGAGCCTGGAATCTGGAGCTGATCTGGCCAAGTTCAAATCCAGACTTTACTACCTGCCCATGTGAGACACTAGGCAAGTTCTCTGTGCTCCTGTTCCTCATCTATAAAATCAAGATTGCCATAGTGCCTGTTTGAGGACACATGGGAAGTATTTAGAACGCAGCCTAGCCTGTAGCAGTGACTATGTAAGGATTAGTTATTTTCTACTTTTGTAACTAGCTCAAGGAAGTTGCCTAGCCCTATTTGCGTCTGCACCTCTTAACCTGAGAAGGGCCAGCTGAATGTTTCCTCAAGGCACAGGCTCCATTATCTGAAACTAAAAGTAAGTCCTGCAAAAGGGATATTCACTATGGACAAGCAATTGATTTGACATCCTTAAAAATGTAACCTCCATAGCATGTTTCTAAAGAAATAATCTAATTTAGAAACTATGGAGGAAATCTGAACAAAATCAAGCATTACTTAAGTGGCTTGCCCATCTGAAACTCCCACTCTACCACCACCCTCTACAAAAAAGCAAAAAACCAAGTTTTGAAAATGTCAAACAAGTTATTGTAAGCATATGTCTATATGTATTACTTCTAAACCAAGCAGACAAGTTGTTGTTGTTTAGTCATTAAGTTATGTTCAGCTTTTACCACCCCATGGACTGTAGCCCACCAGCCTCCTCTGTCCATAGGATTGCCTCAAGTATTATCAGGCAAGAATACTGGAGGATATTGCCATTTCCTTCTCCAGGGAATCTTCCTGACCCAACGCATCTCCTGCATTGCCAGGCAGATTCTTTACCACTGAGCCATCTGGGAAGCCCAAGCAGACAAGCAGCTAAACTAGTTAGGGCTGCTGGAAAAGCTGGGAAAGAAAAACCATTTTAAATAAGCCAAAAAGCCATGCTGTGTTTGGTGTTTGTAATAAACCCTTTACTTGGAGTGTAAAGGCATATGAGTTTTACTAATAGAAAAGTGGAATTTCTTTATCCCAACTAAATGAAGGTGGAACAATGTTTAAGGGTTCACTTTGAGATGTGCCGAAGTATGACCTTGCTCTGGCCTCATCTGTCAACTTGATCCTTGGGCCTCCCACCCTTCTCCGCCGCTCCCAGCACACTGGAGGCAAGCCCGAGGGCAGAGCCAGAACAAGGCAACTGTGGCAGAGTCCAGCCTGAGCAAGGAGTTATGTTAACTAGGAACACAGCTCAGCATCAAATGGGAATCTCAGTGTCAGACAAGGTGGGATTGCAAACAGTCAAGGCCTCGTTACAACTCACCTTGAGATGTTTATATTTCTTTAAATTTTTTTTTATACTATTCAATTTTGATAGACTTTTATTTTCTTCTTTACAGAGTTTTGTTGTTTACTGCCACGCATCGACTTGAATCTGCCATAGGTATACATATGTTCGCCCCGAACCTCCCTTGCTTTCTCTTACATTTGGTTAAAATCTATTATCTGCAGTGTACTTGGGGATGACTGATTTGCCATTGTACTGTTAGCAAGTGGTTAATTCTTGTACTTTATTTCAGTTAGTTTTATTATTTTTTTATGTCAGTCTTTTAAAAAATATTTATTTATTTATTTGGCTGTACCAGGTCTTAGTTGGAGCATGAAGAGTCTCATATCTTAGTTGTAACAGGTGGAATCTAGTTCCTTGACCAGGGATCGAACCTAGGCCCCCTGGGCTGGACGCATAGAGTCTTAGACCCTGAACCACCAGGGAAGTTTTGTTTTAAAATGTAGGCTAATTCAGCATTTTCCCCACTTTAACGGTGGTACACGACTATTTTCAAGAATGTACAAAATACAGAATTGTATATGTAAGAGCAGAAAAATCACCTACAGTCTCACCACCCAGAGGCAAAAACAGGTAAACATTGGCGTATTTCCTTCCAGTCCTTTAGTCCTTGCTATGTTAGCAGATATGTTTTCCTTTTCTGAAGGTATTTATTTATGTACAGAGTTGGGATTGTGCTGCTTTCTGACCTGACTCAGCTTCTTAACCTCGTATGATCAGCATCTTTTTTTTCAGCATTGTGTCATTGTGGGCCCACTAGGAAACAGGTTTTCTCCGACCTCCCGAGGGCTGATGAAGAAACCAGGAGCGGACCTCCTGTCAAGCCTGCAGAATGAGGGGGACTTGGGAGGGCCGTCACGGACCCGGAGGAGAGCGTGTGCGGGCGGGGGAGGGGCCACCGGACACAGTCGATGCATGGAGAAGCAGCTCAGGGGTAAAGCCCTGCCTTCACTCTCCTCTTGCTGTGTCTCCCACTGGACAAACCCAGAGGAAGATCAAGGGCAGGCAGCCTGGATGATGCAGAGTGATCCAGAAGGCAGGAGAGAATCAAAAAAAAAAAAAAAAAACCCAGGAGAGAATCCATCCATGATTCATTCCTATCATCATATATGCTTTAAGTACACTCTCAAAAGAAGATTGCCTAGTATTCCTGTGTAAGAAAGTATCATAAATTATTTAACACAGTCCCCGTGGGTTCTTTCCAATTTTTAAAAACTATTATAACTAGCACTGTGGTAAACATTCTTATACATACATTTTTTGGCTGCTTCTCTGATTATTTTCTCAGCATAAACTCCCGGGAGTGGAATTACTGAGTCAGGGGAATCTACATGTTTAAAACTTTTCATATATATATTGCCAAATAGCCTTCCCAAAGGCTCTTACACCAATTTAAATGCCCACAAGCAATGCATATAGAGTCCTAATGTGGGGGGAAGCTGCTAGTTAGTCTAGGATGCCATGTCTAAATGCACCACCTCCGCCTGGAGACCTGGCACTAGCTTTCTAGGTGGAAAGAGATGCTGGGAGGAAGAAGCAGCCCCACTGAGCCTGCTCTGGGTCGTGTTTGTGAAAGGTCACCCCTCATGGGTCGGGAAAACAGACCTGTTGTCAAGACAAGAGAAGGCTTCAGAGTCAGTTCATTTGAGGGTCAGTGGGTTTTCTGACAGCAGGAAAGGAGGTGCTGGCCATTGACATGGAGTTTTGTTTCATTTGACCTCATTTACCCCTGGCCAAATGCGTAGTAAACAACGTGGATTGTCATATAAGGTGCCGTGCAGGGTTAGCTCTTTGGGGAAATAGTTCCACCAGTCAAGAGACGGTCAGGGTAGGTGCCGGGTGCAAATAAGAAGCCAATTAGGACGTGACGGGGAGAGGAGAGGTAGGAGGGTGAACCCAGGGCTGGGGCTATGAACCTTAAAGGCTCCAAGTCTGTAGTCCGGTCTGAGTTCCTAACTTTAACGGACTTTGGGGAAGGGTCAGGTTCCTCACTGAGGAAGCTAGCTGCTGGATTCTAGTCCCCTTCCCCTAAAGGAATCAACAACTGCCTGAGGAACCAGAGACCACCCCTTAATCATGCATCAAGGAAAGGGGATTGAGATAAGGGTCTCGCCAGATAAATAACTTCCTTCGTGGCTCAGATGGAAAAGAATCCCCCCCTGCCTATGAAGGAGATGAAGGATATGTGGCTTTGATCCCTGGGTCAGGAAGATCTCCTGGAGGAAGAAATGGCAACCCACTCCAGTATTCTGGCCTGGGAAATCCCAAGGGCAGAGTAGCCTGGCGAGCTACAGTCCATAGGGTCACAAAGAGCTGGACATGACTTATTGACTAAACAACAATAATAGCATCGTAAGTGACGCTGCCTGTATGTGTTCCGTGGAAGATAAATAACATGAATATTTGATAGGCGACTTATAAATTCAATACAAGAAACAATAGACCAAGTCCAAGGAGGCATAGACATATAGGTTTATGGCTTATTATTGATTGGGAAGAGTAGTAATATTAATAATGGCCAACTTTAAGAGCACACTCTGCCCGGGGTGCTAAGAAATTTACAGACAGTAAGTAATTCCATTCTCCTGACACCCAGAGATGACTAAGCAAACCTATCGTGTCCCTGCCAGCTTGCCTTGTCCTAAAGCTGATCCCGACTGTCTCTTCCGATTTGACCACCCCACCCTGCCCCGTACTGCCAGCCTTTGGAGGCACACAGGAAGGGCTTCAGTGAGTAACCAGGCCCTGACTGCCAGTTGGATGCTCGCTCATTCTCTCATTCGACCAGCAAACGTTTATGAGCCCAAACGTGTTCTGGAAGCAGTGGGTACAGCAATGAATAAAACAGAATGCCTCCTCTTAGGAAGCTATGCCAGTGGGAGGCATAGAGAGACCATACATTCTCTTTTGGCCTCAGGTCCTTGTTCTTGGGGTTCCCCTGATGGCAAGGGTTTTTTCCCAGGTGTCTGACTTTGCAGCTCACTGCTGCCTTCAGTCCTCTGTTAGCGCTGCCTCCTTCAACCAGGCTTCCTTGTCTTCCCTGTATGAAATAGAACCCAACTCATTCAGCTTTCTATTCTTTTGCTATATTTCATTTTTATCCTCTCATGATCTGATATATATATGTACATATATATATATATATATACACATATGTGTAAATATTTATTTCTTCTCTGTCTCTCCTACTGAAAGGATGACATTTGGAGTTCCTAGCAGGAGGGTCACTTTGTACAGCGTTGGCCTCTCGGGCTCAATGAAGCCCATTTCCCAGGTCCTGATTATTAACTGCATCACACTGGGTCAAGATTCTTGGTTGCAAGGAAGAGAAACTCTGTCTCAGTAAGTTGAATGAAAGACAGAGCACTTCCCTGGGAGACAGAAGGGCCCGGGAAATATACAGAAAACAAAGGAGGCTGGGAAACCAGAACCAGAGCTGAGGTCACCATGACATGCAGTGGTGAGGACACCGCCGTGAAGTATCAATCTCCTGGACACTTGATGCTGCCACGTCTAGACTTTCAGTTAGTGCCAATAATTTATAAAGTGCACTCGCTTCTTTCTGCCTCTCCTGCCAGATTCAGGGTCCCTGGAGATGGACTGAGCTGGAGTCAAGGGCCCACTCTCACTTCCCCTCCCCCTCCAGCTGTGGCTGTCATAGGGGGAGGCAGTGCATTGAGACCCCTCTAAGATAACACACGTGGAGAATTTCTGCAGATGGGAAGAGGCACTGGCTGCAGGACTCTCTCTAAATAGCTACAACGCATACCAGTGGAAATGGCCTCTTTCCCAAAACAGTGATAGAGATGCGCTAACCTCCCTTGGTAACAAGTGACTTATCCATAGGACCCAAATCCGGACCCTGGGCTTCGATCCTGCCAGGAGCTGCTCAAAGCCAGGACATATGATTTTAAACTTCACCCAGGCATACCTGGAAGCAGCTTGGCCATCCTGGGGTTCAGGGGTTGCAGGTTGGGCTGGTCTGGTCCAGGGAGACATTCCCATGGCAGGCAGTGGAGTTCCTGCTCTCCTCAAACCAGGATCATCAGACCTCCTAGCATACTGTCCCTTCACTCAGGATTTTTCTGTCTGATAGCCTCTCCTGAGAAAAGATCAAAGAACCTCATCTGTCTTCAAAAGGACAGACTTTTTTCTCCTGAGAGACTGTGGGAGCTGACATGTCCCTTTGTTTATTTTCTGTGCACCTCTATCAGAGTGCTTCCTGGTCACCCAGGCAGGTCCCTAAAAGCAGATTTAGGAATAGTCTAGAAGCCACCAAGCCAGGACTCACCCTTTTGGGTAAGCCATGCTGGGCACAGTTGAAGGAGAGCCTGGTTTTGGACTCACAAGTGCCTCCTGATGTACAGCCAGCCAGCTCCTCTTTCCTTCAGTGAGCACACAGGCTAGGATTTCTGGGAAATCAGATCACAAACACTCGAGAGGGATCTCAATTTTGGGCTCCTCTTGGCCTCCAGAGTCCAACTCCTGGGTCCCAGACAGGAGGCTCTTCCCCATCCCCAAACAAGGAGCTTTCGTCCTATTTTTAAAAGCTCTCCAGGAAATACACTTGTGCCCACACTTCCTCACCACCCACTCGCCTCCACCGGCTTCTGATCTACCTTCCGCCCCACCTCTCTCTTTCCCCAGTGGAGCCTCAGGAAGGGCCCAGGACGACCCCCTCGGCAGCCTTGGCCTAGTCCTCATCTTTGACCGGTTCAGCATTTGTCAGGAAATCTCCTTGGTTTCTGGGACAGAAAACCCTCTGGATTTCCTATCTCTCTCTCTCTTTTTAAATTTGGCGGCATAAGGTCTCCATTACAGTGGGAGAGATCTTTTTGAATTGTGGCATGTGAGATCTAGTTCCCTGACTAGGGACCAAACCCAGACCCCCTGCATTGGGAGTGCTGTATCTTAGCCACTGGACCACCAGGGAGATCCCTTCCCTATCTTATTCATATGGCCATTTCCCCAGGGACCTGAGCTTCCGAGCTTGGCTGCCCACCCCCACTGCTCTCCCTTACTATCTGCCCTGCAGAGCCTCACCTGGTACCTCCCCATCGATGGTCCTCACATCCCATCTCTATTGTCAATGCCAGCACTGATGCCATGCTCAGATGTCTCACCCCAAGCTCCTTTCCTCGAATATCTCAGGCTCAACCAGTCATTTGCTGCTCTAGATCAATCCTCCTTTCATATACCCCTCTCTTAATGGCACCACCATCCTTCTGGTATCTACTCTCCACCCAGCATCATCTCTAGCCCACCCATTAGCCTCACCTCCTAAATCCAACCAGTTGCCCAGTTCTGTCTCTGCAGTGCCTCTTTCCAGTCCTGTCAAGGATTTATATTGTCCTCTCTTCCAAATCCCCTCACGGAGCCATCTCTGCCCTCTCCTCTGCCCACCCCAACCCCAGTCTCCATAGGATGCTCCTACAAGGTTATTTTTTAAAAAGCCCAATCAAGAATCGACACAATCCTGTCAATCCCTTGGTTTACAACCTTCAATGGCTCCCATTGTTGTTAGTAGAAATTCCCAGCTCGTACACCTGGGGTTACATGCTTCAAAGTTCAGGGTGTCTCATCCATCATTTCTACTTTAACCCAAACGTTTGCAATTTAACTCACATTCTCTCTCATCTCTGAATACTTTGTGTCCATTTACCTCTGGGCTTCTTCTTAAGCTGACCATTTCTCATATAAAGCCCCTTTTCCTCTTCTTTGTGTTTATCAGAAATCTTATCTTCCTGCAAGGCTCACCTCAAATGCCACTTCTTTCCAGAAACCTCCCTGGGTTTCCCCAACTAGGAGTGCTTCCCCTTCCCTGTGCTTCCTGGTTTCCTGTGTTTCTCTCGTCACACTCAGCACATATGACCTCATGTCACAGCAGATAGAGTGTGTGCCTCACTGCCCACACTAGTGCCCTTTGGGCAAGGATTTTCCAAATTTTTTCCATTGGGTTAGATAACCACTTTTTACTTTTCACTGGACCCAGACCCCCTGCATTGGGAGTGCTGTATCTTAGCCACTGGACCACCAGGGAGATCCCTTCCCTATCTTATTCATATGGCCATTTCCCCAGGGACCTGAGCTTCCGAGCTTGGCTGCCCACCCCCACTGCTCTCCCTTACTATCTGCCCTGCAGAGCCTCACCTGGTACCTCCCCATCGATGGTCCTCACATCCCATCTCTATTGTCAATGCCAGCACTGATGCCATGCTCAGATGTCTCACCCCAAGCTCCTTTCCTCGAATATCTCAGGCTCAACCAGTCATTTGCTGCTCTAGATCAATCCTCCTTTCATATACCCCTCTCTTAATGGCACCACCATCCTTCTGGTATCTACTCTCCACCCAGCATCATCTCTAGCCCACCCATTAGCCTCACCTCCTAAATCCAACCAGTTGCCCAGTTCTGTCTCTGCAGTGCCTCTTTCCAGTCCTGTCAAGGATTTATATTGTCCTCTCTTCCAAATCCCCTCACGGAGCCATCTCTGCCCTCTCCTCTGCCCACCCCAACCCCAGTCTCCATAGGATGCTCCTACAAGGTTATTTTTTAAAAAGCCCAATCAAGAATCGACACAATCCTGTCAATCCCTTGGTTTACAACCTTCAATGGCTCCCATTGTTGTTAGTAGAAATTCCCAGCTCGTACACCTGGGGTTACATGCTTCAAAGTTCAGGGTGTCTCATCCATCATTTCTACTTTAACCCAAACGTTTGCAATTTAACTCACATTCTCTCTCATCTCTGAATACTTTGTGTCCATTTACCTCTGGGCTTCTTCTTAAGCTGACCATTTCTCATATAAAGCCCCTTTTCCTCTTCTTTGTGTTTATCAGAAATCTTATCTTCCTGCAAGGCTCACCTCAAATGCCACTTCTTTCCAGAAACCTCCCTGGGTTTCCCCAACTAGGAGTGCTTCCCCTTCCCTGTGCTTCCTGGTTTCCCTGTGTTTCTCTCGTCACACTCAGCACATATGACCTCATGTCACAGCAGATAGAGTGTGTGCCTCACTGCCCACACTAGTGCCCTTTGGGCAAGGATTTTATCCTTCCAGGAGAGTCATTTGTTCATGATCGATATTTGTTGAATTAAATCATTGGGTTAGATAACCATACATTTATTTTACTTTTCACTGAAGACCCATGTCTTGAGCAGATGAGCATAGAACGACATCAAAGACAGGAATATAGGAGCAGGTTTTGCTCACATCCATGACTGCAAATCAAAAAAGTAGATCAAAACCCAATTCTTGAGTGACTAGGACCATGGTTGGCTAGACTTTAATTAATCTCATGGAAAATATTCAAGGGACTTAATGAGCCTGGGAAGGAGGAGGGGGCAGGTGAGAGGGAGCCAGGACTGCTGCTGTCAAGAAACACTTTCTTCCTGTAACTGTATCCCCCGGGGCCGGGCCAGGAGCTCTGCTTAATCTCTGTCTCTGTGGTCACTCAGGATATGATTACTGGCATCAGATGCAAGCACATGTTTCTGTTCCATTAATCTGAGAGAGGCTGGAAAGGGAGTCACAAGGGCATTGCTGTGTTGGTTAGTTACCACCTCAAAGAGGAGCACGAGAAAGGGGGAGGAAGGACCTGGCAGATGGGCCGGGAGGGAGGCCTGGCGGAAGCAGAGGGAGATGAGAAAACCATGCAGAGAACAAGTTCCTGTAGTGGGGAGCCCGATCCCTCTCAGCTGTTACACCGTGGGGCCTGTAAGAGGGACGCACACACGTCCACACAAATGCACACACAGGCGCCCCCAAAGTGACATAGTTTCTACACCGTGGGGGTCTTGCAGTTGACCTGACACCCCTTGGTGAGAATCACTGCTAGGGGTGTAGAATAACCCTGAGGAAAACACACGGTAACTGCCTCAGTGGGTCCCGTGGCACAGTGATGAAGATGTGAACAGCTGAAACGCAATGTCACATGGCAGTGGAGACATCTGAAAGCCACCCTTTGCAGCTCAGCATATTTTGTTCCAGGTACTAGAGCTGCACAAATGCTCAGTGCCTTGTCTCTGCCACGAATCATCTCCGCTCGGTTTGGCAGGTGGCCAGGTGATCACTGCCTACTTGCCAACAAAAGGGTCGTTGCGCAAAAGTGAGAGGAGCTTGAAACACACATCTCTCGTCACACTCAGCACATATGACCTCATGTCACAGCAGATAGAGTGTGTGCCTCACTGCCCACACTAGTGCCCTTTGGGCAAGGATTTTATCCTTCCAGGAGAGTCATTTGTTCATGATCGATATTTGTTGAATTAAATCATTGGGTTAGATAACCATACATTTATTTTACTTTTCACTGAAGACCCATGTCTTGAGCAGATGAGCATAGAACGACATCAAAGACAGGAATATAGGAGCAGGTTTTGCTCACATCCATGACTGCAAATCAAAAAAGTAGATCAAAACCCAATTCTTGAGTGACTAGGACCATGGTTGGCTAGACTTTAATTAATCTCATGGAAAATATTCAAGGGACTTAATGAGCCTGGGAAGGAGGAGGGGGCAGGTGAGGGGGAGCCAGGACTGCTGCTGTCAAGAAACACTTTCTTCCTGTAACTGTATCCCCCGGGGCCGGGCCAGGAGCTCTGCTTAATCTCTGTCTCTGTGGTCACTCAGGATATGATTACTGGCATCAGATGCAAGCACATGTTTCTGTTCCATTAATCTGAGAGAGGCTGGAAAGGGAGTCACAAGGGCATTGCTGTGTTGGTTAGTTACCACCTCAAAGAGGAGCACGAGAAAGGGGGAGGAAGGACCTGGCAGATGGGCCGGGAGGGAGGCCTGGCGGAAGCAGAGGGAGATGAGAAAACCATGCAGAGAACAAGTTCCTGTAGTGGGGAGCCCGATCCCTCTCAGCTGTTACACCGTGGGGCCTGTAAGAGGGACGCACACACGTCCACACAAATGCACACACAGGCGCCCCCAAAGTGACATAGTTTCTACACCGTGGGGGTCTTGCAGTTGACCTGACACCCCTTGGTGAGAATCACTGCTAGGGGTGTAGAATAACCCTGAGGAAAACACACGGTAACTGCCTCAGTGGGTCCCGTGGCACAGTGATGAAGATGTGAACAGCTGAAACGCAATGTCACATGGCAGTGGAGACATCTGAAAGCCACCCTTTGCAGCTCAGCATATTTTGTTCCAGGTACTAGAGCTGCACAAATGCTCAGTGCCTTGTCTCTGCCACGAATCATCTCCGCTCGGTTTGGCAGGTGGCCAGGTGATCACTGCCTACTTGCCAACAAGTTTATGCTGTAGAAAGCTCGGGAAGACGTTCCTCTGTCATCTGACGGGAAAGTGGAGGATGAGAGGAGCTTGAAACACACACCTTTTTCTTGTCGGCCAGGCTCTTAAAGGACTCCTTTCCCCTCTGTCCTAAATGTCTGGTGTGTAGCCAGACATTTTGTAGGGTGGCCAGAAAGGGCCATGTCCTTTTAGCCAAGTCAAGACTTCAGGGCAACTGGAAAGATTACCCATGATTGAGACAGAAGCCCCAATTCTGTCTGCTCCATCCTCTTCTCTCTCCTCCTCCTCCTCCTTATTACTACCTTCCTGGAACCTCAGCAGTGCAAGCATACAATTTTTCAAACTAAAGGCCTTCAAATTGCAGGTCACACTTTCAATTCTAGCTAGTTACCTAGTGGTTAAATGGAATCTGTGTGTGAGGAAAGGTGGATCTATGCAAAGGAAGAGGGAGTTCACGGAGCAAGCGAGGTTATGCTTAACCCCAGGAAAATGGGGCCAGTCAGCCTTGTGGGCAGATGGGCCTTCCTACTGCCCCATCCTACCTGCTGGGCCTCCATACAGCAGCCCATGTACATCTGTTGCCTGCTGCTCTGACTGCCTTCCTGCCAGGCCCCTTGGAGTAGGCGGAGAGGATAAAGTGACTTAACAACAGGGTCTTAACTTCTGGCCTAGTCCCTGGAAGCTCGGTCTGCAAAACAGTTTACACTGATCAAAACACCCCACTGATGGCTTTGGGACCCGTTCACTTGCACTAAGGGTTTGCCTCCCGGAGCTATGAGGAGCAAGTTTGAGCTTCACTTCTCTCATTCTTTTCTGATTAACACCTAAGAGTGAGATTCTTGAATCCTCTAGTAAGTATATGTTTACCTTTATAAGAAACTGTCCAACTGTTTTCCAAGATGGTTCAAGTAGTTCACTCCTACTCGCCCTGTAGAGAGAGTTCCAGGTTTATAAACACACACACACACCCACACCCACACCCACACCCACCAGCATTTATGATCACTGGGTTTTCTTCTCTTTCAATCATTTTGACAGATATGGAGTCGTAGCTTGTTGTAATTTTAATTTCCATTTCCATAATGACCAATGATACTGCATATATTTTATGTGCTTATTGCCCATCCATATAACTTCTTTGGTAACATGTCTAATAAAATTTTTCCCATATTTTATAAAGTTATTTGTGTTCTTATAACTGAGTCATGATAATTCTGTGCATTGCTTTTTTGTTTGAGATATAATTGACATACTAGTTTCAGGGCCATGACATAATGACTCAATATATGTATGTATTGCAAAATTATCACCACAGTAAGTCCAGTGGTATCCACACTGTAGCATCTATATATTTATCACATGCATGCTTTGAAAATATTTTCTATCTGGGATTTTTTTTTTTATAATTTTCATAACACTGTCTTCCAAAGAGCAAAGCTTTCAATTTTGACAAAGTTCACTTGATCAATTGGCTTGATTTTTGTCTTTATTCCTAATAATTCATTACTTAACTCAAGGTTACAAAGATTTTTCTCCTATGTTTTCTTCTTCAAGTTTTATAGAAGTATGGATTGAAATTATTATTAATATTATATAACTTTTTGGGAATCAGTTTAAGGTATATGTGGGGTTCTTTTTTTGGGCTCTCGATTTTGTTTAGTTGATCTATGTGTTCATTCTTTCATCAATACAAGAGTATCTTGACTATTATAGTTTTATAATAAGTCCGAAATATGTAGTATAGTTTTGAAAAAAAATTTTCATTGGCTTGACTATTCTATCTTTCATAAACATTTTAGAAGCAAATTGTTGATTTCTCCTAAAAGATCTAACTGGGATTTACTTGAGATTGCATTGAATCTATAAAGTTTGGGGAAAATTGTCATCTTAATAATATTGAAACTTCCAGCCCATAAGCATAGCATATCTTTCCATTTATTTAGGTCTTATTTGATTTCTTTCCTCAGTCTTATAGTGTTCAGAATATAGATCTTGCATATAACTTTTTAGATATTATAATGTTCTTATGTGCTGTTGTAAAAAGCACTTTATTTTTTATTGCAGTGTAGTTTATTTACAATTTTCTATTAGTTTCTGCTGTACAGCAAAGTGAGGCAGCTACACACAGACACACACAAACACACACACACATATATCCACTCTTTTTAATACCCATTTGATATACCCATCTGAATGATGAGCGCCAGAGAATAGCAGAGAAAGAGAGAGAAAAGCCTTCTTAAGTGAACAATGCAAATAAAGAGAGGAAAAAAATAGAATGAAAAAGACTAGAGATCTCTACAAGAAAATTAAGAGATGCCAAGGGAACATTTCATGCAAGATAGGCACAATAAAGGACATAAATGGTATGGACTTAACAGAAGCAGAAGATGTTAAGAAGAGGTGGAAAGAATACACAGAAGAACTATACAAAAAAGATCTTAACAAGTCGGATGATCATGGTGGTGTGGTCACCTTATCTAGAGCCAGACACCCTAGAGTGCAAAGTCAAGTGGGCCCTAGGAAACATTACTATGAACAAAGCTAGTGGAGGTGATGTAATTCTAGCTGAGCCATTTCAAATGATATAAGATGATGGTGTCAAAGTGCTATATTCAATATGCCAGCAAATTTGGAAAACTCAGCAGTGGCCTCAGGACAAGAAAAGGTCAGTTTTCATTCCAATCCCCAAAAAGGACAATGCCAAAGAATGTTCAAATTACCACACCATTGCAATCATTTCACATGCTGACAAAGTAATGCTCAATATACTCCAAGCTAGGCTTCAGCAGTATGTGGACTGAGAGCTACCAGATATACCAGCTGAATTCAGAAAAGACAGAGGAACCAGAGATCAAATTGCCAACTTCTGTTGGATCATAGAAAGAGCAAGGAATTCCAAAAAGCATCTACTTCTGCTTCATTGACTATGCTAAAGTCTTTGACTGAGTGGATCACAACTGTGGAAAATTCTGAAAGAGATTGGAATACCAGACCACCTTTCTTGTCTCCTGAGAAATCTATATTCAGGACAAGATGCAACAGTTAGAACCCAACATGGAACAACAGACTGGTTCTAAATTGGGAAAGGACTACATCAAGACTGTATATTGTCACTCTGCTTATTTAACTTCTATGCAGAGTACATCATGCAAAATGTCAGGCTGGATGAAGCACAAACTGGAATCAAGATTGCCAGGAGAAATATCAATAGCCTCAGGTATGCAGATGGCACCACCCTTATGGCAGAAAGCTAAGAGGAACTAATGAGCCTCTTAATGAAGGTGAGAGAACAGACTGAAAAGGTTGACCTAAAACTCTACATTCCAAAAGCTAAGATCATGGCATTCGGTCCCATCACTTCAGAGCAAATAGAAGGACAAAAATGGAAACAGTGACAGACTGTTTTCTTAGGCTCCAAAATCACTGTGGATGCTGACTGCAGCCATGAAATTAAAAGACGCTTGCTCCTTGGAAGAAAAGCTATAACAAACCTAGACAGCATATTCAAAAGCAGAGACATCACTTTGTCAAACAAAAGTCTCATAGTGGATGATCATGGTGGTGTGGTCACCTTATCTAGAGCCAGACACCCTAGAGTGCAAAGTCAAGTGGGCCCTAGGAAACATTACTATGAACAAAGCTAGTGGAGGTGATGTAATTCTAGCTGAGCCATTTCAAATGATATAAGATGATGGTGTCAAAGTGCTATATTCAATATGCCAGCAAATTTGGAAAACTCAGCAGTGGCCTCAGGACAAGAAAAGGTCAGTTTTCATTCCAATCCCCAAAAAGGACAATGCCAAAGAATGTTCAAATTACCACACCATTGCAATCATTTCACATGCTGACAAAGTAATGCTCAATATACTCCAAGCTAGGCTTCAGCAGTATGTGGACTGAGAGCTACCAGATATACCAGCTGAATTCAGAAAAGACAGAGGAACCAGAGATCAAATTGCCAACTTCTGTTGGATCATAGAAAGAGCAAGGAATTCCAAAAAGCATCTACTTCTGCTTCATTGACTATGCTAAAGTCTTTGACTGAGTGGATCACAACTGTGGAAAATTCTGAAAGAGATTGGAATACCAGACCACCTTTCTTGTCTCCTGAGAAATCTATATTCAGGACAAGATGCAACAGTTAGAACCCAACATGGAACAACAGACTGGTTCTAAATTGGGAAAGGACTACATCAAGACTGTATATTGTCACTCTGCTTATTTAACTTCTATGCAGAGTACATCATGCAAAATGTCAGGCTGGATGAAGCACAAACTGGAATCAAGATTGCCAGGAGAAATATCAATAGCCTCAGGTATGCAGATGGCACCACCCTTATGGCAGAAAGCTAAGAGGAACTAATGAGCCTCTTAATGAAGGTGAGAGAACAGACTGAAAAGGTTGACCTAAAACTCTACATTCCAAAAGCTAAGATCATGGCATCCGGTCCCATCACTTCATGGCAAATAGATGGGCAAACAATGGAAACAGTGACAGACTATTTTCTTGGGCTCCAAAATCACTGCAGATGGGGACAGCAGCCATGAAATTAAAAGACACTTGCTCCTTGGAAGAAAAGCTGTGACAAACGTAGACAGCGTATTCACAAGCAGAGACATCTCTTTGTCAGCAAAAGTCCATATAGACAAAGGTATGGTTTTCTCAGTAATCATGAGTGGATGTGAGCGTTGGGCCACAAAGAAGGCTGAGTGATGAAGGATTGATGCCTTTGAACTGTGGTGTTGGAGAAGACTCTTGAGGGTCCCTTGGACTGCATCAGTCAATCCTAAAGGAGATCAACCTTTAATATTCAGTTAGAAGGACTGATGCTGGAGCTGAGGCTCCAATAATTTGGCCACCTGATATGAAGAGACAACTAAGTGGAAAAGATTCTGCTGGGACAAATAGAAGGCAGAATGAGAAGGGGACTACAGAGGACGAGAGAATTGGATGGCATCACATGAGGATTGGATGTCCATCATTCATAGACTTGAGTTTGAGCAAGCTCTGGGAGATGGTGAAGGACTGGGAAGTCTGGAATGCCATAGTCCATGTGGTCTCAAAGAGTTGGACATGAATGAGCTACTGAACTGACTGAACTGCCTCTTTTTTACATTCTTTTTCTATATAGATTATAAAGAGTACTGAGTAGAGTTCCCTGTGCTATACAGTAGGTTCTTATTAGTTGTCTACTTTATATATGTACTTAATCACTAAGTCATTTCAAATTCTTGGCAACCCTAAGGACCATAGCTGACCAGGCTCCTCTGTCCATGGGAATTCCTGGGTAAGAGCATTAGAGTGAGTTGCCATTTCCTTCTCCAGGGGATCTTCCTGGCCCAGGGATTGAGTCTGCATCTCCTGCCTTGGCAAGTGGGTGCTTTACCACTGAGCCACCAGGAAAGCTTCATTTTGTATATAATGGTGTGTATTTGTTGATATGCCTCCCTTCCTTCCCCCCGGGTAACTATTTTTCACATCTGTGACTCTACTACTGTTTGCAAATATTAAGTTCATTTGTACCATATTTTTAGATTCCATATTCAAGCAATAGTATGTGAATTTGTCTTTCTCTGACTTACTTCCCTTGGTATGGTAATTTCTGGGTCCATCCATGTTGCTGCAAATGGCATTATTTTGTTCTTTTTTTTTTTTTTCTTGCCACTTCTATTGATCTTCCATTCATTTATCTTTGTTCTTTGGCTTGTGTGGGCCTCACATCGCAGCGGCTTCTCTCTTATAGAGCACTGGCTCTGGGTGCATGCGCTCCAAGCCCCAGTTAGGTAGTTGGACACATCAGTCCAGCTGCTCCGCGGCACGTGGGATCCTTCCAGGACAGAGAGTGAACCAGCACCCCTTGCACTGCAAGGCAGTGTCCTTACTCACTGGACCACCAGGGAAACCCTATTTTGTTCATTATTATGGCTGAATAACATTCCATAGAGGCATGCTGGAGCAGTAATTGGCCACCGGATATGAAGAGACAACTAAGTGGAAAAGATTCTGCTGGGACAAATAGAAGGCAGAATGAGAAGGGGACTACAGAGGACGAGAGAATTGGATGGCATCACATGAGGATTGGATGTCCATCATTCATAGACTTGAGTTTGAGCAAGC
This sequence comes from Tragulus kanchil, assembly GCA_022376925.1. Taxonomy (NCBI): domain Eukaryota; kingdom Metazoa; phylum Chordata; class Mammalia; order Artiodactyla; family Tragulidae; genus Tragulus; species Tragulus kanchil. Next base: position 43,849,070 of record JAIOJX010000025.1, read on the forward strand.
TCTGGGAGATGGTGAAGGACTGGGAAGTCTGGAATGCCATAGTCCATGTGGTCTCAAAGAGTTGGACATGAATGAGCTACTGAACTGACTGAACTGCCTCTTTTTTACATTCTTTTTCTATATAGATTATAAAGAGTACTGAGTAGAGTTCCCTGTGCTATACAGTAGGTTCTTATTAGTTGTCTACTTTATATATGTACTTAATCACTAAGTCATTTCAAATTCTTGGCAACCCTAAGGACCATAGCTGACCAGGCTCCTCTGTCCATGGGAATTCCTGGGTAAGAGCATTAGAGTGAGTTGCCATTTCCTTCTCCAGGGGATCTTCCTGGCCCAGGGATTGAGTCTGCATCTCCTGCCTTGGCAAGTGGGTGCTTTACCACTGAGCCACCAGGAAAGCTTCATTTTGTATATAATGGTGTGTATTTGTTGATATGCCTCCCTTCCTTCCCCCAGGGTAACTATTTTTCACATCTGTGACTCTACTACTGTTTGCAAATATTAAGTTCATTTGTACCATATTTTTAGATTCCATATTCAAGCAATAGTATGTGAATTTGTCTTTCTCTGACTTACTTCCCTTGGTATGGTAATTTCTGGGTCCATCCATGTTGCTGCAAATGGCATTATTTTGTTCTTTTTTTTTTTTTTCTTGCCACTTCTATTGATCTTCCATTCATTTATCTTTGTTCTTTGGCTTGTGTGGGCCTCACATCGCAGCGGCTTCTCTCTTATAGAGCACTGGCTCTGGGTGCATGCGCTCCAAGCCCCAGTTAGGTAGTTGGACACATCAGTCCAGCTGCTCCGCGGCACGTGGGATCCTTCCAGGACAGAGAGTGAACCAGCACCCCTTGCACTGCAAGGCAGTGTCCTTACTCACTGGACCACCAGGGAAACCCTATTTTGTTCATTATTATGGCTGAATAACATTCCATTGCATATATGTACCACATCTTATTTATCCATTCATCTGTCATTGGACAATTAGATTGCTTACATATTGTGCTTTATTTTAAATGGTGCATATTTAATATTTTGCTCATGATATTTAGATGCTTTTTAAAGCTTTTTTTTTAATATTAGGATATAACCAATTAACAAACAATGTGATAGTTTCAGGTGAACAGTGAAGAGACTCATCCATACATATGTGTATCTTATGGTATATGTTTAATATCAATTACAAATATTCATTGCTAGTGTATAGAAATCACTTTTGGCATATTGGTGTTGTAGCCTTCATCCTTGTTGACCTCACTTACTAATTCTAGTAGCTGTTTTGTAGATTCTTTAGGATTTTCTATATAAACTATTATGATATTTACAAGTAGAAGTAATTTTATTTCTTCCTTTCTAACCTGTATGCCTTTGGTAATTTTTTTTCTTGCCTTATTGCACTATCTAGGACTTTCAGGATGATTTTGAATACAACTGTGAGAATAGATATCCTTATCTTGTTCCCAGTTTTACATGGAAATTATTCAGTCACTTATCACGTGTGATGTTAGCTGTAGGATTTGTGTAGAAGCTGTTTATCAAATTGAAGAGTCTATTCTTAGTTTTCTGAGAGTAGTTAGACAGATAGATCATGAACGGACTTTGAATTTCATCAGATGCTTTTTTTGTATCTATTGAGGCGGTCATATAGTTTTTCTTGTTTAATCTGTTTATGTGGTAAATTATAATCAACAGTTTTTAAAGTGTTTAAGTATTTTCTTTCTTGGAATAAACCCCACTTGGTCATAATGTATTAACACTGTCTCTTTTTTTGTGTATTTCTGAGTTCAATTTTCTAATCAGTTGACAAATTCTATATTTATATTATGTTCATGAGGGATATTGGTTTGTGGTTTTCTTTGCATACAATATCTTTGTCTGCTAGACTCATAAAATGAGTTAAGAAACAGTTGCATCTAATCTATTTTCTGAAAAAGTTTGTGTAGCTTTGTTTTATTTTTAACCAAAATCATCTGGTGGAATTTTGCAGTAAAGCCATCTTACACTTGATTTTTCTGTATAGAAAAGCTTTTAACTATAAATTAAGCTTCTTTAACAAGATATATGGTGATTCAGGTTATCTATGACTTTTTAAATATACCTTTTAAGAAATGTGCCCTTTCATCCAAGTTGTTGAATTTATGAACATAAATTTATTCATAGTATTCCCTTATTAGCTTTTAAATATATGTATGATTTGTAGTAATGGTCCCTGCTTCATTCCTTATGTTGATATTTGGAGTTTCCCAGATAGGTCATTGGTAAAGAATCTGTCTGCCAATACAGGAGACACGGGTTCAATTCCTGAGTTGGGAAGAGCCCCTGGAAAAGGAAACGGCAACCTACTCCAGTATTCTTGCCTGGGAAATCCCAAGGACAGAGGAACCTGGAGGGCTAGAGTCCATGAGGTCACAGAGTTCAAGTCCTATATGACTTAGTAACTAAACAACAACCACAGCAATTGGTATTTGAGATTTTTTTTCTTGCCTTATTGCACTATCTAGGACTTTCAGGATGATTTTGAATACAACTGTGAGAATAGATATCCTTATCTTGTTCCCAGTTTTACATGGAAATTATTCAGTCACTTATCACGTGTGATGTTAGCTGTAGGATTTGTGTAGAAGCTGTTTATCAAATTGAAGAGTCTATTCTTAGTTTTCTGAGAGTAGTTAGACAGATAGATCATGAACGGACTTTGAATTTCATCAGATGCTTTTTTTGTATCTATTGAGGCGGTCATATAGTTTTTCTTGTTTAATCTGTTTATGTGGTAAATTATAATCAACAGTTTTTAAAGTGTTTAAGTATTTTCTTTCTTGGAATAAACCCCACTTGGTCATAATGTATTAACACTGTCTCTTTTTTTGTGTATTTCTGAGTTCAATTTTCTAATCAGTTGACAAATTCTATATTTATATTATGTTCATGAGGGATATTGGTTTGTGGTTTTCTTTGCATACAATATCTTTGTCTGCTAGACTCATAAAATGAGTTAAGAAACAGTTGCATCTAATCTATTTTCTGAAAAAGTTTGTGTAGCTTTGTTTTATTTTTAACCAAAATCATCTGGTGGAATTTTGCAGTAAAGCCATCTTACACTTGATTTTTCTGTATAGAAAAGCTTTTAACTATAAATTAAGCTTCTTTAACAAGATATATGGTGATTCAGGTTATCTATGACTTTTTAAATATACCTTTTAAGAAATGTGCCCTTTCATCCAAGTTGTTGAATTTATGAACATAAATTTATTCATAGTATTCCCTTATTAGCTTTTAAATATATGTATGATTTGTAGTAATGGTCCCTGCTTCATTCCTTATGTTGATATTTGGAGTTTCCCAGATAGGTCATTGGTAAAGAATCTGTCTGCCAATACAGGAGACACGGGTTCAATTCCTGAGTTGGGAAGAGCCCCTGGAAAAGGAAACGGCAACCTACTCCAGTATTCTTGCCTGGGAAATCCCAAGGACAGAGGAACCTGGAGGGCTAGAGTCCATGAGGTCACAGAGTTCAAGTCCTATATGACTTAGTAACTAAACAACAACCACAGCAATTGGTATTTGAGATTTTTTCCCCTTAATCAATCAGGGTAGAGGCTTATCAACTTTACTGATGTTAAAGAAGCAACTTTTTATCCCATTTCCTCTCTGTATTATTTTTATGTTTGCAATGCTATTGATTCCCTATCTTTATTATTTCCATTCTCTGCTTATTTTATGTTTAGCTTTCTCTTCTTTTTATCGTTTCTTAAGGTGAAAGTTTAGATTTATTTGAATGATTTAAATATCTTCTTTTCTAATTAGGTGTTTACAACTACCTATTCCTTCTAAGCACTGTTTCAGCTCTACTCCACATACTTTGACATGCTGTGCTTTCATTTTATTCATTTTTTGTCTAATCTTCCTTGTGACTTTGACCAAAGGTTGAATAGAATTTTATTATTTAATTTCTAAAGGTTTTTAGCTTTTCCAGATATCTTTCTGTCATTGATTTCTAGTTTAATTCTTTGAACTAGAGATCTCATTAGAGAATGTACTTTGTATTATTTCAATTCATTTAAATTTGTTAAGATTTTCTTTATGACCCAAAATATGATCTACCTTGTGAATGTTCCACTTGAAAAGATAATGTTTATTACACTATTGTTAGGTGGCATGTTCTATGAATGTCAAGTAGGCTAAGCTGGTTGAATTGTTCAGTCTTCTATTTCCTTAGTAATTTTCTGTCCACTCGGTCTACTTATTACTGAGGTAGGGAAGCTGAAATCTCCAATTATAATTTTGGATTTATATTTTCTCTTATATTTCTAACAGTTTTCACTTTGTGTATTTTGAAGCTTGCAGATAATCATCTCTTTAGGATTGTCATGTGCTCTTGATGAATCAACTCCCTTATTATATTTTTTCATTCTATAATCTAGGTAATAGCCCTTGTTCTGAAATCTACTCTGTCTTATATTAATACAGTCACTTTAGCTTTTTCTTTTTTTTGGTTAGCATTTCTATATTATGTCCTTTTTAATCCTTTTACTTTTAAGCTCCTTAATGTTCATATTTAAAGCCGATTTCTTATTAAAAAGTATCTAGTTTGGTCTTGCTTTTTTTACTCAGTTCAATAATTTCTCTTTTAACTGACATATTTATTCATTTATGTTTAATACAATTATTGATATGTTTGAATTTAAATCTGTCATTCTTAAACTTGTTTTTTATTTATTCCATATGTCACTTTGTTCCTTTTTTTGTCTGCTTTTAAACTGAATACTGTTTATTCAATCTTATCTCTAGTGTTGGCTTATTATTTAGACCTCTTTAAAAGATATTTAGTAGATGCCCCTAAGTTTACAATATATACCTTTAAGGCTTATTATTTAGACCTCTTTAAAAGATATTTAGTAGATGCCCCTAAGTTTACAATATATACCTTTATTTATTACATGCTACCTTCAAATAATATTTTAAGGCTTTATGTATAGTGTAAAGACCTTGTAACAGTAAATCTCCAACTTCTCCTTCACATCTTTTGTTTTCTTATTGTCATACATTTTACCTTTACACATGTAACAAACCACAATACATTCATTCTATTTCTGTTTTAGAGAGTTAGTTATCTCTTGTTTTAGAGAATATTTGGTTTTCAGTGTTTTAATGTGATGTGTCAGTTGTATTTTTTTCTCCTCCTCTTTCTTTTCTTCCTTTTAGTCTCCTCATCTTTCTATTCAAATTCTCCACCTTTCATGCATGTTGCTCATTAGCCCACTTGAGCTTTTAAATATTAATCATAATCATTCCCTGTCTAAAAGTAAGAACATCAACATTTTCTCAGTTTGATTCTGTTGATCACTTTGACTCTTATCAGTTGATTTCTTTTGCTCTTTTTGTCTGTGTCATAATTTTTTCTTGAGTGCTAGACATCATGTGAAAAAATAATAGAAATTTTAAAATATCATATAGGTCTTTAAAAAATGTATGCCTTTTTTCCCAAGTCTTTAGTGTAAGGTTCAGTCAGTCTAAAAGAAGTTAAGATGAGTTGAGTTTTATTATGCTTATGTTCACCTTCAGTTTCAGCTCAATCATGTCCAGCTCTTTGGAATCCCATGGACCACAGCACGCCAGGCTTCTCATCCACTACCATCTCCTAGAGTTTTCTTTTTTGGTTAGCATTTCTATATTATGTCCTTTTTAATCCTTTTACTTTTAAGCTCCTTAATGTTCATATTTAAAGCCGATTTCTTATTAAAAAGTATCTAGTTTGGTCTTGCTTTTTACTCAGTTCAATAATTTCTCTTTTAACTGACATATTTATTCATTTATGTTTAATACAATTATTGATATGTTTGAATTTAAATCTGTCATTCTTAAACTTGTTTTTTATTTATTCCATATGTCACTTTGTTCCTTTTTTTGTCTGCTTTTAAACTGAATACTGTTTATTCAATCTTATCTCTAGTGTTGGCTTATTATTTAGACCTCTTTAAAAGATATTTAGTAGATGCCCCTAAGTTTACAATATATACCTTTAAGGCTTATTATTTAGACCTCTTTAAAAGATATTTAGTAGATGCCCCTAAGTTTACAATATATACCTTTATTTATTACATGCTACCTTCAAATAATATTTTAAGGCTTTATGTATAGTGTAAAGACCTTGTAACAGTAAATCTCCAACTTCTCCTTCACATCTTTTTGTTTTCTTATTGTCATACATTTTACCTTTACACATGTAACAAACCACAATACATTCATTCTATTTCTGTTTTAGAGAGTTAGTTATCTCTTGTTTTAGAGAATATTTGGTTTTCAGTGTTTTAATGTGATGTGTCAGTTGTATTTTTTTCTCCTCCTCTTTCTTTTCTTCCTTTTAGTCTCCTCATCTTTCTATTCAAATTCTCCACCTTTCATGCATGTTGCTCATTAGCCCACTTGAGCTTTTAAATATTAATCATAATCATTCCCTGTCTAAAAGTAAGAACATCAACATTTTCTCAGTTTGATTCTGTTGATCACTTTGACTCTTATCAGTTGATTTCTTTTGCTCTTTTTGTCTGTGTCATAATTTTTTCTTGAGTGCTAGACATCATGTGAAAAAATAATAGAAATTTTAAAATATCATATAGGTCTTTAAAAAATGTATGCCTTTTTTCCCAAGTCTTTAGTGTAAGGTTCAGTCAGTCTAAAAGAAGTTAAGATGAGTTGAGTTTTATTATGCTTATGTTCACCTTCAGTTTCAGCTCAATCATGTCCAGCTCTTTGGAATCCCATGGACCACAGCACGCCAGGCTTCTCATCCACTACCATCTCCTAGAGCTCGCTGAAACTCATGTCCATTAACTCAGCAATGCCATCCAATCCTCTGTTGTCCCCTTCTCCTTCTGCCTTCATCTGGGTATTTTCCAATGAGTCGTCTCTTTGCATTAGGTGGCCAAATTATTGAAGCTTCAGTCCTTCTAACTGAATATTAAAGGTTGATCTCCTTTAGGATTGACTGATTTGATCTCCTTGCAGTCCGAGGGACCCTCAAGAGTCTTCTCCAACACCACAGTTCAAAGGCATCAATCCTTCAGCACTCAGCATTCTTTGTGGCCCAACGCTCACATCCACGCATGATTACTGAGAAAACCATACCTTTGTCTATATGGACTTTTGCTGACAAAGAGATGTCTCTGCTTGTGAATACGCTGTCTACGTTTGTCACAGCTATTCTTCCAAGGAGCAAGTGTCTTTTAATTTCATGGCTGCTGTCCCCATCTGCAGTGATTTTGGAGCCCAAGAAAATAGTCTGTCACTGTTTCCATTGTTTGCCCATCTATTTGCCATGAAGTGATGGGACCGGATGCCATGATCTTAGCTTTTGGAATGTAGAGTTTTAGGTCAACTGTTTCACTCTGCTCTCTCACCTTCATTAAGAAGCTCTTTAGTTCCTCTTAGCTTTCTGCCGTAAGGGTGGTGTCATCTGCATACCTGAGGCTATTGATATTTCTCCTGGCAATCTTGATTCCAGTTTGTGCTTCATCCAGCCTGACATTTTGCATGATGTACTCTGCATAGAAGTTAAATAAGCAGAGTGACAATATACAGTCTTGATGTAGTCCTTTCTCAATTTGGAATCAGTTCATTGTTCCATTTCCACCCTTAGTACATTACTAACTTCAAATTTTGCTAACACAATGGTTCTCAATAAGAAGTTATTTTTCCTTCAGGTAAAATTTAACAACATCTAGAGATGTCTTTGATTGTCATAGCTGGAGGAGGCGGATTTTACTGGAATCTAGCGGGTAGAGGCCAGGGATGCTGCTAAATATCCTACAATGCATAGGACATGCAAGACTTCCCAAGTGGCTCAGTGGATAAAGAATCTACCTGCAATGCAGGAGAAGCAGGCAGATGTGAGTTGGATCCCTGGACTGGAAAGATCCCCTGAAGGAGGGCATGGCAATCCACTCAAGTATTCTTGCCTGGAGAATCCCATGGACAGAGGAGACTGGAGGGTTACAGCCTATAAGGTAACAAAGAGTCAGACACGACTGAAGGGACTAACCACACACACACAGAGAACAGCCAAGAATTACGTGGCCCAAATGTCAATAGTGACACTGCTAAGAAACTCTGGTCTAGCTTGATGTCAGATAACCTATCCTCCTTTTTCATCCTTCTGTGCATGTCAAAAGGGTCCCCTATTTTTCCCCCAACGCTCACATCCACGCATGATGACTGAGAAAACCATACCTTTGTCTATATGGACTTTTGCTGACAAAGAGATGTCTCTGCTTGTGAATACGCTGTCTACGTTTGTCACAGCTATTCTTCCAAGGAGCAAGTGTCTTTTAATTTCATGGCTGCTGTCCCCATCTGCAGTGATTTTGGAGCCCAAGAAAATAGTCTGTCACTGTTTCCATTGTTTGCCCATCTATTTGCCATGAAGTGATGGGACCGGATGCCATGATCTTAGCTTTTGGAATGTAGAGTTTTAGGTCAACTTTTTCACTCTGCTCTCTCACCTTCATTAAGAAGCTCTTTAGTTCCTCTTAGCTTTCTGCCGTAAGGGTGGTGTCATCTGCATACCTGAGGCTATTGATATTTCTCCTGGCAATCTTGATTCCAGTTTGTGCTTCATCCAGCCTGACATTTTGCATGATGTACTCTGCATAGAAGTTAAATAAGCAGAGTGACAATATACAGTCTTGATGTAGTCCTTTCTCAATTTGGAATCAGTTCATTGTTCCATTTCCACCCTTAGTACATTACTAACTTCAAATTTTGCTAACACAATGGTTCTCAATAAGAAGTTATTTTTCCTTCAGGTAAAATTTAACAACATCTAGAGATGTCTTTGATTGTCATAGCTGGAGGAGGCGGATTTTACTGGAATCTAGCGGGTAGAGGCCAGGGATGCTGCTAAATATCCTACAATGCATAGGACATGCAAGACTTCCCAAGTGGCTCAGTGGATAAAGAATCTACCTGCAATGCAGGAGAAGCAGGCAGATGTGAGTTGGATCCCTGGACTGGAAAGATCCCCTGAAGGAGGGCATGGCAATCCACTCAAGTATTCTTGCCTGGAGAATCCCATGGACAGAGGAGACTGGAGGGTTACAGCCTATAAGGTAACAAAGAGTCAGACACGACTGAAGGGACTAACCACACACACACAGAGAACAGCCAAGAATTACGTGGCCCAAATGTCAATAGTGACACTGCTAAGAAACTCTGGTCTAGCTTGATGTCAGATAACCTATCCTCCTTTTTCATCCTTCTTCATGTGCCTATGCCTCAAAGAGGGTCCCTGTCTATTCTCTTGTCTCTCATCCAGAAGAAGATAGCTTTTGCTTGATGCTTGGGGTTTGCCACCCTCGTGGTGGAAGATGAGCTGATGGGTAGGTGTGGTTTCCTTGTTGTCCAGGCTCACCCTGGGCCTTAGGCCAGTCTTATATTTGGGGTTTCAGTTTGGAGATTCTCTCAGTGATTGTTTTCCTCCTTCTTCTGGAAGCCAGAACTCTACCTGGTATCTTGGGAGGGGAGGGGACGGTAGGGGAGGGGGGTCATTTGTAGATGAGAGCTTCCTGCTCTCCTCCAGTAGTCAGAGACCTCTCTTGGTGTTGGTGGAGGATCCTGGACCCAGGAGTTCCTCCTGCCAGACGTAGAAGAGTTTCTTCTTAACTCTTTCCCATGTTCTAAGAGTGTCAGGCTTGGCTGCCACCTTAAGGAACTCAAGGCTCTTGCTCCATAGGAACTGCTCCTTCTTCCAGGTCTCCTACCCCAATCTCACCCATGAGATGAGCATCCAGAGTTCATGGAGATGTGGACGTGGTGTCCCTAGTGTGTGTGTGTCACTCCCCCATTTCTGTACTCTCATATTAGCTATCTCATTTTTGGTAATTCTTTAAAATCTTAGCTCATCTCTTCTTACTTATGAGGACAGCATAGGAGGTCTCTTTTCCCCACACTCTTCCATGGATGAACCAATGCTCATGCTTACCTATTGGGAAGAGAAGTCCAGTTTTCCTTAGCTTCTTGGTGTCTTGCTCCTGGTTCAAGAAAAATGGTAACTTTTTAGTTTATCCAGATTTTTCTTCTTGTGACTCTTTCCAGCTCTCTATAATCTAGACATTACAATGACCTGGCCTAGAATTTTTAAACACTCTGTTCTGTGGCCATGCATATTTCTTTCATATAAATTAGCTCACAAGTGACCGACAAATAGGGGATGTGGTCAGTGTAATGCAAAAATAGCATTGGTTCTTGTGAAATTTTCCTTAACATGTTAACACTTTAAGGTAACTGGAGTCAGGCTTTCTCAAAAATTAAAGTCTTACAAATGTATGCAAGAATTCAGGAGAAAACTGGGACTCTCCAATTTTGGCTTCTCCCTACTTACATGTATTGTCTGGTTCAAGTGACTTGCAGTATACCCTGTGTTACCATATCTTAAGTTATGTTGAGAATACTGAAAGTGAAGATAAAGAAGTTGTCAACATATCATGCTGTATATGAAAACAATGAATTCATGAAGAAAGGCATACCCTAAATCCAAATATTGATGAAAATGTTCTCTTTCAGAAATAAATGCCCTCCAAGATATATATTGCAAAGAAGGAAATATATAAACCCCAAGCTTCATATATTTGTCTATGTCACTATTTTTTATTAGAATTGTTATTGATTTCCATAAATATTTTGGTTTCAAACCTCCATAGGTTTGACTGATCTACTCCAATCCTAGCTCCCCCATGAAACCTGCTATTTTGGGGTGTGTAATTTAACAGAAGGGAATTTTAAAGAAGATTCTTTGCAAGATCATATAGCAAAAACTGTCTGTAATATGCTCTTTTTTTTTTTTTTTTTTTGATCATGGAAGCTGTACACACTCATTCTTGAAAAATTGGAAACTACAGAGGAAAAGAAAAAAAATTCAATAACCAATGATTATCCCACCCTGGGCTAATTTTTAATTCACATATGCTTAAACATAATTATAATCAAGATGGTATATTTTTCAAAACTGAAGAATGCAAATTATTTTAAAAAATAATTTCTTCACCAGAGAGGGAGAGAATATATGTAGAGGAACTCAACAAAGGCACACATATGTACTAAAAAAAACAAACCCTCACTCCAAGAAAATAGCTATGGTTGAGATTGGGCACATTCATACTTTAGTCTGATTGAGTTTAAAACAGATAGAATCTAGTTCATGATCATTTCAAAACACTGCTCTGTTCTCCTAACCAACGACATTGAGATTTTGAACCTTTAAACTTTAAAAGATATTTTTCGCTTTCATATAAATTAGCTCACAAGTGACCAACAAATAGGGGATGTGGTCAGTGTAATGCAAAAATAGCATTGGTTCTTGTGAAATTTTCCTTAACATGTTAACACTTTAAGGTAACTGGAGTCAGGCTTTCTCAAAAATTAAAGTCTTACAAATGTATGCAAGAATTCAGGAGAAAACTGGGACTCTCCAATTTTGGCTTCTCCCTACTTACATGTATTGTCTGGTTCAAGTGACTTGCAGTATACCCTGTGTTACCATATCTTAAGTTATGTTGAGAATACTGAAAGTGAAGATAAAGAAGTTGTCAACATATCATGCTGTATATGAAAACAATGAATTCATGAAGAAAGGCATACCCTAAATCCAAATATTGATGAAAATGTTCTCTTTCAGAAATAAATGCCCTCCAAGATATATATTGCAAAGAAGGAAATATATAAACCCCAAGCTTCATATATTTGTCTATGTCACTATTTTTTATTAGAATTGTTATTGATTTCCATAAATATTTTGGTTTCAAACCTCCATAGGTTTGACTGATCTACTCCAATCCTAGCTCCCCCATGAAACCTGCTATTTTGGGGTGTGTAATTTAACAGAAGGGAATTTTAAAGAAGATTCTTTGCAAGATCATATAGCAAAAACTGTCTGTAATATGCTCTTTTTTTTTTTTTTTTTTTGATCATGGAAGCTGTACACACTCATTCTTGAAAAATTGGAAACTACAGAGGAAAAGAAAAAAAATTCAATAACCAATGATTATCCCACCCTGGGCTAATTTTTAATTCACATATGCTTAAACATAATTATAATCAAGATGGTATATTTTTCAAAACTGAAGAATGCAAATTATTTTAAAAAATAATTTCTTCACCAGAGAGGGAGAGAATATATGTAGAGGAACTCAACAAAGGCACACATATGTACTAAAAAAAACAAACCCTCACTCCAAGAAAATAGCTATGGTTGAGATTGGGCACATTCATACTTTAGTCTGATTGAGTTTAAAACAGATAGAATCTAGTTCATGATCATTTCAAAACACTGCTCTGTTCTCCTAACCAACGACATTGAGATTTTGAACCTTTAAACTTTAAAAGATATTTTTCTGAATCAAAGAACATAAGCGTTTATGATTTATTCAAAATTAACAAAAACAATTTTTTTAAAAGATTTATTTATTTATTTATTTTGGGGCGGGGTTGGGTTGGGGAGGGTGGGGAGTGGGCAGGACAATTCTATTGGTCTTTCATTTCTCTATTTTCATCCATCTTTGTTCTTTGGCTCCTGTGGGCCTCCCATCACGGTGGCGTCTGTCGTCGCAGAGCGCCGGCTCTGGGCACATGCCCTCTACAGCTCCGGCTCGGTAATTGGACACATCAGTCCAGCCGCTCCGTGGCACGTGGGATCTTCCCAGGTCAGGGATGGAACCGGCGCCCCTTGCACTGCGAGGCGGTGTCCTTATCCACTGGACCACCAGGGGAAGCCCCAGAATTAACAAAATTTTGACATCTATATTATGGGAAGCAATCCACATGATCATTTCACAGTACAGCTCCAACACTAATTGCATAATTGTGTATTAACATGGGCCATCTTGCTGAATCTACTTCTCGAATTATCTTTGGCAATGCCCTCTCCTCCTTAGTCTTATACTTGGGAATTCTGTATAGGACCAGGAAGAAACAAACAGGGCAAAACATCTCAGGTAATTCAGCAGGAATATCACGTGCAGACTACGTAATGGTCTGTACCCTGTAAACAGGCCTTTGAAAATTGGTTTTGTCCTTAAGGAAAGATTCCCCTTTCCTTTTACTCCCCTCATCCAAGAAAGAATCTCACAAAACTGAAGCAAATACTCTGGGAGATTCCCTGGCCTCCGGATGAAGGCTGGTGAGAGTTTCATTTCTTGATAGCAAAATAGCCTTCAGCGAATATGCCCCCTTGGATGGACAAGCTCAGGCGCACACAGTTATTGTTAGAAAAAGGGAAGATGTCGTAGTGTGTAGAAACAGATAAGCCAACCACGACCCTGGCAGTCTAAAGGCAATGCCGTGGAAGGTGAGTGAATACAATTCCTGAGCTTAGAGAGTCTATTTTTGATTGCTTTCCTAATTTACTTTGACTTACTAGAACTAATTTGCAATAGTGACTGGCAGTCAGCCCTTGGAAAGGATGTTTCTAAATTTAAAATTCAATTTTACTTCATTTCCAGAAATGTTTATTGAGTCCTTTCTAAGTGCCGGGTACTATGCCAGGACCTGGGATGGAGATGGGAACAAGAAATATGGTGGCCTGGTCCACAGTCGAACAGAACGTCAGAATTGTTTATCTACTCATTCCTCTCATTGTACATTGACTCAAAGACACTTTTCTGCAATTCCAACTCCTGCCCTCCACCTGGCCAGTCATCTGGGGCCACATCATAGGCTTCTGGTAGTGACAGAGTTTGCAGAAGACTGGAGCTGCTGGGCCAGTAGTACTTATGCTGGTGGTGTGGGTGGGAATGGCCACTTTATCTCAGGCTCAGTAGCATTGTGTCCTGGTCAAGCAGGCTTTGCAACTTGACGGGGCATATTGTTCAGAACGTACAGGCCCTGTGGTGCTTCAGCAACTCTGTGAGTTCAACGTTCTCCTTTTTATACATTTCTTTTCCACTTAAGTCAGTCAGAATCTGTTTCTGTTTCTTGCAACTCAGAATTCTGACCAAGACACGTGGTTAGACTTCTGCCCTCTGCAAGCATTCTGTTCCATTTCAAATCACATGAAGAAAAAAACTGCTGAAAAACTATACTATGATATATATGACTGACGTACTTTATCTGATTAAGGCAATCCTCTCAGGCAATGGTGTTCAGCTGCAGCCCTGGTTCATATGGTACCAGCATCAATGGTAGGTCATGCCTCTATGAGTCTGTTACAGATGAAGAAATAAAGTTTAGGGATTTTATTTTATTTTTTGTATTAAATTAGAGCAGATTTTCTGGTGCCACTGTCACTCAGTTGCATTCATATGTGGTTTCTTGAGTTGGAGAAAGAGTGGAAGCTAAGGTGCTGGAAATGTTTTCAGAAACCGCAGCTCATTCTATTTGGGCTGCAGCCTGAGAAGTGTGTTAGGTGTAGGTGGCAGCTGCATTAAACTATACAGTCTTTCCCAAACTGGGAGGAAACTGGACAACCCGATCTCTAAGAGGCTGTATTTGTAGAACTGGTCCACATGCTGCTGCAGGTGCCCACCACCAGCTTGGTGATCACAGTGTCAACCCACCCATCAGCAGCTTTTGGTAGTAAGTTACAGAACACACAGCACAAGGGCTCGATTTAACTCAAGGATAAGAAAATGCTTTAAATTCTAGCACTGCTGCAGGCCATTGGAGACTGGTTGCATTAGGTAACCTTTTTTGACTATTTTTGGGCGCATCGCTTGCGTAGCTGTTGCAAGGTACACTATTACACTTTTCCCAGTCTCCAGCACCTATTGTAGGCAATTTGAAATAAAACAAGTCAGTGGGGAACCTAATAGGATATCTGAGAACACACTTTATTCCCTCAGAACACCCCTGCAGACTATTTCATTTCAGTAAACTCTGCAACCATTCTTCTTTGTCATTATTTGCCAAGAGAAGAGGAAAAAAAAAATAACACATCTCTTTTTATAGGAAACAAATAGGCGTTCTGCTGGTCCAGGGACCCAGACCCAGATTCCTCTTATTCTCCTGCAGCCTTACTCTCCTCTCTTGTCTGGGCTAGTACATCCAACCTTTCAATTTGTCCCAGTTGGATTTTCCCAAAGAACCTTCATTTCCTCTTGTTTCCCTGGTCTGAACTTCCTGGCCCCCCTTTTCTGAGAGGACATTGCCCTTGCAGACCAGGGAAGGGAAACCAATGACTCTCATGTTGAACCCATCTGGCTTCATGAAAAGGGTAGGGCTGGCATCGGCATCCACTTGGGGAACCCTGGGTCTTGCTCTGGAGTTTACCAATGCCCCTCCCACCTTGAGATTGTCTCCTTGGCTCTGAGATTGCTCAGGACTGCTTTGAGAAACAGCTTGGGGGGTCAGAGAAGTCTAACCCCATGGGAGTCTTCCTAAGTTGATGCCCAGACTGCTTTACTTTTCTTTTTGTTTAATTTTATTTATTTATTTATTTATTTATTTTTAGCTATTCTGGGTTTTCACTGCTGCCACAGGATCTTCTCTAATTTCAGGGAATAGGGGCTACTCTCTAGTTGAGGTGAGCAGCCTTCTTGTTGCGGTTACTTCTCTTGTTGTGGAACTCGGGCTCTAGGACACACGGGCTTCAGTAGCTGTGGCACATAGGCTCAATAACTATAGGCTCCAAGACTCTAGAGCATAGGTTCAATAGCTATGGCTCATGGGTTTAGTTGATCCGCAGCATGTGGGATCTTCCTGCATTAGGGATCAAATCCATGTCTCCTGCATTGGCAGGTTAACTCTTCACCACTGAGCTACCAGGGAAGGCCCCAGACTGCTTTTCTATCTTCTTATTTTTGTTCTGAAAATGTGAGTGCTACTCCTAAATTTTTTATTTTTCCACATTTTTTTCTGGCCATTTCTATTGATCTTTCATTTATTTGTTTTCATCCATCTTTGTTCTTTGACCTCTGTGGGCCTCCCACCGCAGTGGCCTCTCGCGCTGCGGAGCACCTGCTCAGTCAGTAGTTGGACACATTGGCCCAGCCTCTCTGCGGCACATGGAATCTACCCAGGCCAGGGATCAAATCGGCACCCCTTGCACTGCAAGGTGGTATCCTTACCCACTGGACCACCATGGAAGCCCCTACCCCTAAATTCTTTATCAGCTAATGTCATTTTCCACAGTGTGTTAGGAGGCAAATATGTGTGGATAGAGAAAACCAGAAAGAGAAAAAAACAAAAGACAACAGAAAGAAGGGATATGAGGCAGGCAGATGACATCTAACAGAACGTGGCCCAGGAAGAGGTGGTGGTCTGCCAGGGAAGAAAGAGAACTAGGTTTCGAACTGGACCCACCAAGGTTCAAGTCTCAGCAGCTCTACTTGTTAAGTATACAGTTTTATGTGTGTAAGGATGGTCACTCTGACCTTCGATTTTCTCATCTGTAGAATGTGGATCATAATAACTTCCTTGCAGAATGGTGTATGGATTAAATACATAATGTGTCTAAGGTGCCTAGCACAATGCCTGGCTAGTCATAGCTGTTCCATGTTGTTGTCATTAGGTCATTAAGTCATGTCTGACTCCATAAATTACAGCAAATATGTTTTATATATAATGCTGTTGGAGTCACAGCCAATGAGAGGAGTGATTCTAGCTGGAATTTCTCATCTCCTTGAGCACCAATATCTGCCTACTGCCTTACTGAATTGATAAGCCTTCATCTCAACCCCACGCTGTAAATAAAATTGAACAGAACTGTTCCTGAGGAGCTGCAGCATTGTTGCCACAAAAACCACAGTGATGTCCATTGATGGAAAGTGCAGACAAGTGAAGATGTGGAGGAGGGAAGGTGTTTGGTATTGAGCACCACTTCTTCCCCAGGGAGCCCGTCTCCTCCCAGCATCTGAGCTTCTGCACAGCATCTCCAGGCTCACAGCTGCCACTCACTTCACTGGGGCTTCCAGAGCAGCAAGGAGAGAAAGAGCAGCTGGAGAGGGGCCAGGCACAGAGGGAGGCTCCCACCTCTAGCGCAGGCTGAGCATTGACATCCTCGAAATGACTAGGAACTGCAAATAAGACTGAGCAAAACAGAAAGACAAATTTTACATCTTCACCTGGCCATGGAGCACCTGCTCAGTCAGTAGTTGGACACATTGGCCCAGCCTCTCGGCACATGGAATCTACCCAGGCCAGGGATCAAATCGGCACCCCTTGCACTGCAAGGTGGTATCCTTACCCACTGGACCACCATGGAAGCCCCTACCCCTAAATTCTTTATCAGCTAATGTCATTTTCCACAGTGTGTTAGGAGGCAAATATGTGTGGATAGAGAAAACCAGAAAGAGAAAAAAACAAAAGACAACAGAAAGAAGGGATATGAGGCAGGCAGATGACATCTAACAGAACGTGGCCCAGGAAGAGGTGGTGGTCTGCCAGGGAAGAAAGAGAACTAGGTTTCGAACTGGACCCACCAAGGTTCAAGTCTCAGCAGCTCTACTTGTTAAGTATACAGTTTTATGTGTGTAAGGATGGTCACTCTGACCTTCGATTTTCTCATCTGTAGAATGTGGATCATAATAACTTCCTTGCAGAATGGTGTATGGATTAAATACATAATGTGTCTAAGGTGCCTAGCACAATGCCTGGCTAGTCATAGCTGTTCCATGTTGTTGTCATTAGGTCATTAAGTCATGTCTGACTCCATAAATTACAGCAAATATGTTTTATATATAATGCTGTTGGAGTCACAGCCAATGAGAGGAGTGATTCTAGCTGGAATTTCTCATCTCCTTGAGCACCAATATCTGCCTACTGCCTTACTGAATTGATAAGCCTTCATCTCAACCCCACGCTGTAAATAAAATTGAACAGAACTGTTCCTGAGGAGCTGCAGCATTGTTGCCACAAAAACCACAGTGATGTCCATTGATGGAAAGTGCAGACAAGTGAAGATGTGGAGGAGGGAAGGTGTTTGGTATTGAGCACCACTTCTTCCCCAGGGAGCCCGTCTCCTCCCAGCATCTGAGCTTCTGCACAGCATCTCCAGGCTCACAGCTGCCACTCACTTCACTGGGGCTTCCAGAGCAGCAAGGAGAGAAAGAGCAGCTGGAGAGGGGCCAGGCACAGAGGGAGGCTCCCACCTCTAGCGCAGGCTGAGCATTGACATCCTCGAAATGACTAGGAACTGCAAATAAGACTGAGCAAAACAGAAAAGACAAATTTTACATCTTCACCAACCTGTGTCTCTATAGCCTCCTTATGCCCAAACATCTGGTAAATAGAAATGACCTACTGACACGACTGGTGGGGCTAGTATGGAAACATAAACCTGCAAAAATAGCTGTAAAATTATAAAGAAAAATTTCCCTTGAGAATGATGATTAGTCATCTTGGGTTTAAAATTTTCGGTTGAGAAGGTTCACTCTCTTTTCCTCCTGTTGCTTTTCTTTTTATAGCTTTATTTATGTAGAATTGAGATATAATGAATTGCACATACTTAAAGTATAAATTTGATGGAGTTTGACGTATGTATACTTTTGTGAAACTTTCACCACCATCAAGATTCCCAATGGATCCATCATCCCTGAAAGTTTCCTTGTACTCAAAGTATTTTGTTCTTTTCTTCATCATCTGTAGACAACCAATGTATATTTTGTCATAGATTAGCTTGCATTTTAGAAAAATGGAGATATATACTATGTGGTCTGGTTTCTTTTACTCAACAAAATTGTTTTGAAATTCATCCATATATTTGCATGGTGCTGTTGATGAGTAAAATTCCATTGGATAGATATACCATTTTTTAAAAATTGACTATTTCAAACCTCTTTTCCTTTTAATACTTATTTTCTTGAAGTATAGTTGATTTACAGTGTTGGTAATTTTAGCTATATAGCAAAATTTCTCAGTTGTACATATATATGCATTCTTTTTTTCATATTCTTTTCCATTATGGTTCATCATAGGATTTAAAAAAAATTTTGGGCCTCTTTTATTGGTCTTTTATTTATTTATTTTCATGCATCTTTATTCTTTGACCTGTGTGGGCCTTCCATCACAGTGGCCTTTCTCTCAGAAGAGCACCGGCTCTGGGTGCATGCGCTCCAGAGTGCTGGCTCCTAATTGGATACACTGATCCAACCTCTCCATGGCACATCAAATCTTCTGGAGCCAGGGTTTGAACCAGTGCCGCTTGTACTGCAAGGTGGACCCTTTACTCTGGATCACAAGGAAAGCCCTATCATAGGATTTTGAATATAGTTCCCTGTGCCATACAGTCGGATCTTGTTATTTATCCACTTTATATATAATAGTTCATATCTGCTAATCCCAAACTTCCAGTCCATCCCTCCCCCATTCTCCTTGACAACCACAAGCTCTCTATGTCCATGAGTCTGTTTCAAAGAGAAGTTCATTTGTGTCATGTTTTAGATTCCACGTATAAATGATACACTATATTGCCTTTGTGTTTCTGACTTCATTGAGGATGATAATCTCTAGGTCCATCCATATGTTGCTGCAAATGGCATTATTTCATCAAACCTCAGTTCTTTTTCAACGTTCTTTCCATTTGCTACTCAGTGAATGAGATGGTGGACTTGAAGTCATGAGAGTTCCTCATCCTGGTATACATGAAATGACTCTCTTTAATGTGGTTTGTTTTAGTGGCAAAGAAGTTGGCTTCCTACATTCATCCAGGATGTAAGCAACTGAACCACAAGCCAGATTTTCGGAGAGTAAAGCAATGAACAGGACTGTGTAGGGACTTCCATATGTGGAGGAGAGGTATAGCGCATGCAACAAACTAAAGATCTTGGAAAGAACAGAAGTAAGTGATCAGGTTGGAGATAGTACTCATGAAACAGTGGCTTTAAAAAAGGTAAATTTGCCAGAGCTTTTCCTGTTTTTTTTTTTTTAATATAAAAATGTTTCTAAATTCCTACTATTCATGAAATTCAAGGATTTTCATTTTACTCTTCCTGCTGTTCATTCATAGTTTTCATTAGTGTTTCAGCAAAACATTAAAATTCATTTAATTTAGAACACAATGTGGTAAAATGAATACAAGGAAACAAGAATACAGTTTGAGAATTCAAATATTTTCTGGTTTAGTCCAGGCTCCTTCATACACACTTTTATTTTCTTCATTTAAACATTAATGATTTATTCAAATCAAATTAGCCCCACATAGATCCTCTCCTTGCTTACATTGTAGATGGGTGTTTCTTCTCCAGCTGACATGAAATGGATTTATTCCTTTTTCCTGCAGACAGAAACTATAATGTTCAGTGGAAGCCTGGTTGTTTATGACTCTTCTGTTGTGATGAGGGATTAATGGTCAGGTGTGCCCAGAAAGGAGGGTTAGGAGACCATCAGCACAGCCAATATTGGAATTTGAAGCTCTAAGAGAGACAGGTGATTGTAAAGAGGAGTCGCCTTCCTCAACCAGAAAGTCAGTGACAGAGAAAAGGGGTCTTCTGAGACAGAATCCTCCACAGTAGACATTGGGAGTTACTTCAGGCTTTCTCTTAACTCCATTAGAAACCAAGTCCTCTTACACTGTTGGTGGGAATGTAAGCCCTGTGTATGTAGGTTCTTTAGAAAACCAGCTGCAAATGGCATTATTTCATCAAACCTCAGTTCTTTTTCAACGTTCTTTCCATTTGCTACTCAGTGAATGAGATGGTGGACTTGAAGTCATGAGAGTTCCTCATCCTGGTATACATGAAATGACTCTCTTTAATGTGGTTTGTTTTAGTGGCAAAGAAGTTGGCTTCCTACATTCATCCAGGATGTAAGCAACTGAACCACAAGCCAGATTTTCGGAGAGTAAAGCAATGAACAGGACTGTGTAGGGACTTCCATATGTGGAGGAGAGGTATAGCGCATGCAACAAACTAAAGATCTTGGAAAGAACAGAAGTAAGTGATCAGGTTGGAGATAGTACTCATGAAACAGTGGCTTTAAAAAAGGTAAATTTGCCAGAGCTTTTCCTGTTTTTTTTTTTTTAATATAAAAATGTTTCTAAATTCCTACTATTCATGAAATTCAAGGATTTTCATTTTACTCTTCCTGCTGTTCATTCATAGTTTTCATTAGTGTTTCAGCAAAACATTAAAATTCATTTAATTTAGAACACAATGTGGTAAAATGAATACAAGGAAACAAGAATACAGTTTGAGAATTCAAATATTTTCTGGTTTAGTCCAGGCTCCTTCATACACACTTTTATTTTCTTCATTTAAACATTAATGATTTATTCAAATCAAATTAGCCCCACATAGATCCTCTCCTTGCTTACATTGTAGATGGGTGTTTCTTCTCCAGCTGACATGAAATGGATTTATTCCTTTTTCCTGCAGACAGAAACTATAATGTTCAGTGGAAGCCTGGTTGTTTATGACTCTTCTGTTGTGATGAGGGATTAATGGTCAGGTGTGCCCAGAAAGGAGGGTTAGGAGACCATCAGCACAGCCAATATTGGAATTTGAAGCTCTAAGAGAGACAGGTGATTGTAAAGAGGAGTCGCCTTCCTCAACCAGAAAGTCAGTGACAGAGAAAAGGGGTCTTCTGAGACAGAATCCTCCACAGTAGACATTGGGAGTTACTTCAGGCTTTCTCTTAACTCCATTAGAAACCAAGTCCTCTTACACTGTTGGTGGGAATGTAAGTTGGTACAGCCACTATGAAAATCAGTATGTAGGTTCTTTAGAAAACCAAAAATAGAATTATCATATGATTCAACAATCCTACTCCTGGGCATTTATCCAGACAAAAGTATATTTTAGAAGGATATATGCACCCCTATGGTTTCCTTGGTTGGTCAGATGATAAAGAATATGTCTGCACTGCAGGAGACCTGAGTTTGATTCCTGGATTGGAGAAGTGAATGGCTACCCACTCCAGTGTTCTTGCCTGGAGAATTCCATGGACAGAGGAACCTGGTGGGCTACAGTCCATGGGGTTGCAGACAGTTGGACATGACTGAGCGACTCACACACACACACACACACACACACACACACACACACACACATGCACACGCACCCCTATGTTCATAGTAACACTATTCACAACAGCCAGACCTGGCAACAACCTAAATGTTCATTAATAAATGGATAAGAAAGATATGGCACATCTATATAATGAATTCTACTCAGCCATAAAAAAGAATTAAGTGAAATATGTCAGAAAGAGAAGTACAAATATCATATGATATCACTTGTATGTGTAATCTAAAATATGATATAAAAAATTCTATCTCCAAAACAGAAACAGACTTATAGATATAGGGATCAGACTTGTGGTTGCCAAGGGGGAGGGAACTGGGGAAAGGATGGTGTGGGAGGTTGAGATTAGCAGATGTAACCTGCTAATATTTTTATATATAGAATGGATACACCACAAAGCCCTACTGAATAGCACATGGAACTGTATTCAATATTCTATGAATAAACTATAATGGAAAAGAATATTTTAAAAACAAGGTATACATATGTATAACTGAATCACTTTGTTATACAGCAGAAATTAATACAACATTGTAAATAAACTATACTTCAATCTTTAAAAAATTAAAAAAAAGGAACCCAAGCTGTGTCGGCTGCATATCCTTAGCATCTTCTCACCCCATTCTCTACTCTCTCTGGGACATTGCTTTGGCTTAACACCTGTCATCTGTTAGCTGCATCCCTCCTGATGATCACTGCACAGGTGCTCTTCCGATGTCTATAGGACAAAGCCCAAGGTCCTAAATGGGGAGTCTCTGCTTCACCCAAATGCCACCAACAATAGCAGTCTCTTGTCCAGTTGCAACAATTCTCCAGTTGTGTCAAAATGTTGCAGAAATCAAACCATCGAAAAGCATCAAGAAAGTCAAGAACCATCGAGAAAGTCAAGCACCAGACTCAAAGGGTTGGAGAACTCAGGTTTATTATGCTGGTGATTTCGGATGAGCTAGCACTCTAAAGTTCTGGGCTCAAGGAGCTCAAAGTGAGCTCTTCTTTTATAGAGTTTTACAGCTGGCAGTCTTTTATTGGTCACTTTGAAATTGCAATTACAGGGGCTTCCCTGGTGGTCCAGTGGGTAAGGGCACCGCCTTGCAGTGCAAGGGGCGCCGGTTCGATCCCTGGCCTGGGAAGATCCCGCATGCCACAGAGCAGCTGGACTGATGTGTCCAATTACTGAGTCACAGCTCTGGAGCGCATGCGCCCAGAGCCAGTGCTCTGTGACAACAGAGGCCACCGCGATGGGAGGCCCACATGGGCCGAAGAACAAAGATGGATGAAAAATAAATAAATGAAAGACCAATAGAAGTGGCCCTCCCACTCCCCTCCCTCCCCACCCCGCCCCCCACCCCAAAGAAACCATTAGAAAAAAAAAGAAAGAAAGAAATTGCAATTACAGAGCTACAGGTTAAGGGTGGGGGCAATTACAGAGCACGAGAGTTGCTATGGGTTACAGGCAGGGGCAATTACAGAGCACAGTAAGCATATCTTACAGAAGTAGAACAAACATGAAGCTATTCCTAATTAAGTGTAACTTTTATTCTCCTCTTCAAAACCCTTCACAATTTCCAGTAAGAACTTTTTGAGAAAAATCAATTCCCAGTTCCCACCTTGGGACATTCTGATTCAGTAGGTCCACAGTGAGACTGATGACTTTCATTAGTTCAAGGTGCTCCCCAGGAGGTGGGGATAATGGGGTGGTCAACTAGGTCTTGGAGCCCCTGGACTGCATCATCCTTTGGAGATTAACTGGGTCAATATCCGCAAAAGCACCTTGTAAGCTGTCAGTTTCCATGTAGACATCAGGCAGTGTGACTGAGGAGAAGAATTGAGTAGAAGAGGAGGCTGCAGCCCTGAGGTTAATGCAGACAGGAGTTCTCCCTTCGCTCCCAGCAAAACTGGGAAAGGATCAGCAAAGACTGGCCTCCCATGAAAACAGCCACTAGAAAAGTTCTCAATGCTCCTGGTTTCTCCAACTGATTTTATTAATGGAAAAATTACTGTATCATGTGATTCACATAAGAAGCCCCAATCCTAGCAGACACTGTTAGTAGAGTCCCAACATGCTTTCTTTCCTAGGGTCATGCTGGCCGAGCCCAAATTTGTTTCAGGGTCCATGACTCAGGAAAAATGCTCTCCTTCTAAACCTAGTTTAGACAAATAGGCAGCAAAATGCCACAGGAGGCCTGCTCAGGGCCTTCTGGGAAAAATTATTTGTTCCTAAGGGGAGACTCTTTGTCCTTTCTTCCCATTGGATATTTGGGGATGTGTGTGCATGGGATACTTGAAACTGACAACCATCTTGCCATTTTGAAGGGAATTAGCCCAAAGTCAGCACTGTAGAAAGGCAGAACAAAAAAACGGGAGGAACCCAGGTCCTCCACAGTGTTGCTGAGCCATCAAATTCACCAACCTCAGGATTTCTTTATATGTAAGATGACAAATCCTCTTAATGCTTTAAGCTATTTTGAGTTGGGTTTTCTGTAATTTACAACAGCAAGCATTCTGATGTACTAACATAGAAAACAGATTAAATTGGGCAAATTATCAAATATTTTATTTTATAGGCTTTCATTTATTAGAAGACAATCAAGGAGATAATGGAAAATCTTTGTGACACATAATTTAAAATGGGACTTAGAGTCATAAATTGCAGTCAAATCAACCTAAACATTCTATTTATTTTAGCATTTTTTGATTGTATAATTGTGAGGAAAGACTGATTCCCACAGAAGAGGAGCTGCAAGTGGCAATAGGTTTTGAAAAAACTATTTGCACACTCCAGAGACTTTTCAGTTAACAGTGATAGCAAGTAAAGCTTTATTCCAATATCTGGATTCAGACACACAGAGTTAGCTTGGCAGGTACAAGCTTATGTCCTGATTGTTAAAAACTGGTATATAATATGTTATTTGTTTATAATTAAAATATACGGTCTTTAAAATTTTTCAATAAAATATTTGCAAAAATTCCCAAAAATCTTCACAGAATCTTAGGTTCCTTAGAACACACTTTGAAAACTTCTGTCCTAAGTGCAATTAAATTATGCTAATTATGTATAATTAATTTAAAATCCAGGTTTCAAATGTGGAAGACAAGATCCTTCCCTCCTGCTCTATTTCTAATTTCTAAGCACTCAAAGCCAGACCTTGTATCATGTGTCCATAAGGCCAAAAAGGGAATTTTTTCCCATGCTGGCCGAGCCCAAATTTGTTTCAGGGTCCATGACTCAGGAAAAATGCTCTCCTTCTAAACCTAGTTTAGACAAATAGGCAGCAAAATGCCACAGGAGGCCTGCTCAGGGCCTTCTGGGAAAAATTATTTGTTCCTAAGGGGAGACTCTTTGTCCTTTCTTCCCATTGGATATTTGGGGATGTGTGTGCATGGGATACTTGAAACTGACAACCATCTTGCCATTTTGAAGGGAATTAGCCCAAAGTCAGCACTGTAGAAAGGCAGAACAAAAAAACGGGAGGAACCCAGGTCCTCCACAGTGTTGCTGAGCCATCAAATTCACCAACCTCAGGATTTCTTTATATGTAAGATGACAAATCCTCTTAATGCTTTAAGCTATTTTGAGTTGGGTTTTCTGTAATTTACAACAGCAAGCATTCTGATGTACTAACATAGAAAACAGATTAAATTGGGCAAATTATCAAATATTTTATTTTATAGGCTTTCATTTATTAGAAGACAATCAAGGAGATAATGGAAAATCTTTGTGACACATAATTTAAAATGGGACTTAGAGTCATAAATTGCAGTCAAATCAACCTAAACATTCTATTTATTTTAGCATTTTTTGATTGTATAATTGTGAGGAAAGACTGATTCCCACAGAAGAGGAGCTGCAAGTGGCAATAGGTTTTGAAAAAACTATTTGCACACTCCAGAGACTTTTCAGTTAACAGTGATAGCAAGTAAAGCTTTATTCCAATATCTGGATTCAGACACACAGAGTTAGCTTGGCAGGTACAAGCTTATGTCCTGATTGTTAAAAACTGGTATATAATATGTTATTTGTTTATAATTAAAATATACGGTCTTTAAAATTTTTCAATAAAATATTTGCAAAAATTCCCAAAAATCTTCACAGAATCTTAGGTTCCTTAGAACACACTTTGAAAACTTCTGTCCTAAGTGCAATTAAATTATGCTAATTATGTATAATTAATTTAAAATCCAGGTTTCAAATGTGGAAGACAAGATCCTTCCCTCCTGCTCTATTTCTAATTTCTAAGCACTCAAAGCCAGACCTTGTATAATGTCATTCAAGTCTGGCAATAAGACAAACACTCCATTAACATAATAGGAGATGCACTCCTAGGAGATTATGATTCATGGAGAAAATGGGTTGAGTGAGGGATCAGACCATAGAGACGGCCTCTTTTCTCTTACCTCCTCCTCCCTCTTGGTCCAGAGCATCCTCACCCATATGACCATCTGCAGTTGCAGAACCACACTGAGAAGAGACTGACAGTCCACAGTGAGGCCATATGAGAGAAAGCAGAAGCTGGGCAGGTAATGGTGGGGCTCTGGGATGAATGAATCAAGGAACAGAACAATACAGAGAGAAGGAAGTAAGGAAGTTGGCCCAGGGGATACGGTCTCTATCAGCTGTGCATTTGGTTTCATGGTGCATCTTTGGAATCCAGGATGAAGGCCTCCATCTGGGAAAAAGATGAACAAAATGAGGAAAGACACGAATCTTCAATACCTACCATGATGGTTTTAACATATGTCCATGAACTCTTTGTTTTCTCTCCACTTAAAGGGAGAAATCTAATTCCCCTGTTCTTATCTGTGAGCTGTATTTAATGACTTGTTCAGTCGTTAAGTCATATCTGACTCTTTGTGACCCCATGGACTACAGCCCACCTGGCTTCCCTGTCCTTCACTATCAGAGTTTGCTCAAACTCCTGTCCATTGAGTTGGTGATGCCATCCAGCCATCTCATCTTCTGTTCCCCCTTTACCTCCTGCCCTCAATCTTTCCCAGCATCAGGGTCTTTTCCAATTAGTCATCTCTTTGCATCAGGTGACCAAACTATTGGAGCCTTAGCACCAGTTCTTCAAATGAATATTCAGGGTTGATTTCCTTTAAGATTGACTGGTTTGATCTCCTTGCAGTCCAAGAGACTCTCAAGAGTCTTCTCAAGCACTACAGTTTAAATGCATCAATTCTTCAACACTCAGTTTATAGTCCAACTCTCATATCCATACATGACTACTAGAAAAACCATAGCTTTGACTATACAGACCTTTGCAAAATGATGTTTCTGGTGTTTAATACACTGTCTAGGTTTGTCAAAGGTTTTCTTGGGACTTTTTCATGACTGCAGTACACCATAGCCAAAAATTTGTCATTGGACAAGATCCTCCTCCTGCTCTATTTCTAATTTCTAAGCACTCAAAGCCAGACCTTGTATAATGTCATTCAAGTCTGGCAATAAGACAAACACTCCATTAACATAATAGGAGATGCACTCCTAGGAGATTATGATTCATGGAGAAAATGGGTTGAGTGAGGATCAGACCATAGAGACGGCCTCTTTTCTCTTACCTCCTCCTCCCTCTTGGTCCAGAGCATCCTCACCCATATGACCATCTGCAGTTGCAGAACCACACTGAGAAGAGACTGACAGTCCACAGTGAGGCCATATGAGAGAAAGCAGAAGCTGGGCAGGTAATGGTGGGGCTCTGGGATGAATGAATCAAGGAACAGAACAATACAGAGAGAAGGAAGTAAGGAAGTTGGCCCAGGGGATACGGTCTCTATCAGCTGTGCATTTGGTTTCATGGTGCATCTTTGGAATCCAGGATGAAGGCCTCCATCTGGGAAAAAGATGAACAAAATGAGGAAAGACACGAATCTTCAATACCTACCATGATGGTTTTAACATATGTCCATGAACTCTTTGTTTTCTCTCCACTTAAAGGGAGAAATCTAATTCCCCTGTTCTTATCTGTGAGCTGTATTTAATGACTTGTTCAGTCGTTAAGTCATATCTGACTCTTTGTGACCCCATGGACTACAGCCCACCTGGCTTCCCTGTCCTTCACTATCAGAGTTTGCTCAAACTCCTGTCCATTGAGTTGGTGATGCCATCCAGCCATCTCATCTTCTGTTCCCCCTTTACCTCCTGCCCTCAATCTTTCCCAGCATCAGGGTCTTTTCCAATTAGTCATCTCTTTGCATCAGGTGACCAAACTATTGGAGCCTTAGCACCAGTTCTTCAAATGAATATTCAGGGTTGATTTCCTTTAAGATTGACTGGTTTGATCTCCTTGCAGTCCAAGAGACTCTCAAGAGTCTTCTCAAGCACTACAGTTTAAATGCATCAATTCTTCAACACTCAGTTTATAGTCCAACTCTCATATCCATACATGACTACTAGAAAAACCATAGCTTTGACTATACAGACCTTTGCAAAATGATGTTTCTGGTGTTTAATACACTGTCTAGGTTTGTCAAAGGTTTTCTTCCAAGGAGCAAGTGCCTTTTAACTTCATGACTGCAGTCACCATCCAGTGATTTTGGAGCCCAAGAAAAGAAAATTTGTCATTGTATTCACTTTTTTCCCATCTATTTGCCATGAAGTGATGGGACCAGATGTCATGATCTTAGCTTTTTGAATGTTGAATTTTAAGCCAGTTTTTCACTCTCTTCTTTTACCCTCATCAAGAGGCTCTTTGATTCCTTTTCACTTTCTGCCATTAGAATGGTGGTCATCTGGGACTTCCCTGGTGGTCCAGTGGGTAAGGACACCGCCTTGCAGTGCAAAGGGCATTGGTTCAATCCCTGGCCTGGGAAGATCCCACATACCATGGAGCAACTAAGCCCATGAAGCCATAACTACTGAGCCAGCACTCTAGAACCCACAGTCAGAACTACTGAAGCCCACATACCTAGAGTCTGTGCTCCACAATAAGAGAAACCACTGCAATGAGAAGCCCCTGCCCCACAACAAAGAGTAGCTCCCAGTGCTGAAACTAGAGAAAGTCCTTGTGCAGCAATGAAGACCCAACACAGCTAAAATATGAAAGAAAGAGTGAAAGAGAGAGAAAGAAAGAAAGAATTTCCCGCACTGTCAAAGGCTTTCATGTAGTCAATGAAACAGAAGAAGATGTTTTTCTGGAATTCTCTTGCTATTATCATGATCCAACAGATGCTGGCAATTTGAAATCTAACTTGGAAGTTTCAGTTCTTGTACAAGATCTGATGCTGTAGATCTACAGTCAGCTGACATACTATAGAATGTGGTAGAAGTGATGGTAAACAACAACCAGACAAAAAGGCATGGTGGTTTTCTCCTTGCCCTGGGTGACCCCATGGACTACAGTGGGGTCACCCACTCTAAAGGAGGCCAGATGCCATGTCAGAACGACACTCAAGCAGCCTTGCAGCAGACTTACATGGTAAGGAATTGAGGCTTCCTGCCCCTGGACATGCCAGGAGACCATCAATTCTTCAACACTAGTTTATAGTCCAACTCTCATATCCATACATGGAAAACCATAGCTTTGACTATACAGACCTTTGCAAAATGATGTTTCTGGTGTTTAATACACTGTCTAGGTTTGTCAAAGGTTTTCTTCCAAGGAGCAAGTGCCTTTTAACTTCATGACTGCAGTCACCATCCAGTGATTTTGGAGCCCAAGAAAAGAAAATTTGTCATTGTATTCACTTTTTTCCCATCTATTTGCCATGAAGTGATGGGACCAGATGTCATGATCTTAGCTTTTTGAATGTTGAATTTTAAGCCAGTTTTTCACTCTCTTCTTTTACCCTCATCAAGAGGCTCTTTGATTCCTTTTCACTTTCTGCCATTAGAATGGTGGTCATCTGGGATTTCCCCTGGTGGTCCAGTGGGTAAGGACACCGCCTTGCAGTGCAAAGGGCATTGGTTCAATCCCTGGCCTGGGAAGATCCCACATACCATGGAGCAACTAAGCCCATGAAGCCATAACTACTGAGCCAGCACTCTAGAACCCACAGTCAGAACTACTGAAGCCCACATACCTAGAGTCTGTGCTCCACAATAAGAGAAACCACTGCAATGAGAAGCCCCTGCCCCACAACAAAGAGTAGCTCCCAGTGCTGAAACTAGAGAAAGTCCTTGTGCAGCAATGAAGACCCAACACAGCTAAAATATGAAAGAAAGAGTGAAAGAGAGAGAAAGAAAGAAAGAATTTCCCGCACTGTCAAAGGCTTTCATGTAGTCAATGAAACAGAAGAAGATGTTTTTCTGGAATTCTCTTGCTATTATCATGATCCAACAGATGCTGGCAATTTGAAATCTAACTTGGAAGTTTCAGTTCTTGTACAAGATCTGATGCTGTAGATCTACAGTCAGCTGACATACTATAGAATGTGGTAGAAGTGATGGTAAACAACAACCAGACAAAAAGGCATGGTGGTTTTCTCCTTGCCCTGGGTGACCCCATGGACTACAGTGGGGTCACCCACTCTAAAGGAGGCCAGATGCCATGTCAGAACGACACTCAAGCAGCCTTGCAGCAGACTTACATGGTAAGGAATTGAGGCTTCCTGCCTACAGCCATCCATAGGAGACATCATGCCAGGAGATCCTACAACCCTAGCCAACGTCTTGGCTACAACCTCATGAGAGATCCTAAGTCAGAACTACCTGGATAAGCTTCTTTCACATCCCTAATCCACAGGAACTACAAGATAATAAATGTTGGTTGTCCTAAAGCACTAAGTAGGGGATAATTTGTTATGTAGTGATGGATAACTAACACACCATGAATATTAGGTGTCACTGAAAGTCAAAGTAAAGGACTCACAGAACCCACTCTGAGGTTCATGTGTGGACTGATGGGCAGGATCATTTTATTATAGAAGCCCACTCCTCAGTCCCATAACAAGGGGTCGGCTGGAGTTACATAAGTCTTTATTGTAAAAAAAAAAAAAATTATCATGGTGCAGCAATCAGAAGTCTATGTGGAATCACACGGGAGCCTTTAAAAAGTGTACAGTTGGGTCCCTATCACAGAGATTCTGCTTTAATATTTCTGGAATTGTCCTGGGCTTTGGAAGGCTTAAAATCTCTCAGGTACTTATGGTTCTGCCAAGGTGAGTGCCTCAAGTGCCCAGAGAACTTCTCTGCAGGTACCTTAACCCCGCTGACCTCTCTTCCCCATCTCCCCTTAACCCTCCTCATCAAGCTCAGGTATTGTGTGTCTCACATCGTGGCCACGTTCACCTGACAGAATTTAGACAAAGTTTTATGAGCTCTTTTTTGAAAGGTGCCCACAACATTGAAAGAACTAACCATTAATATTGTTTTTGTAGTAGAATGTTTTCTTCAATAAAGAAAATAGGGAAGGAGAGAACAGATTGAAAGACCCAGTATTCCTTTTAGTACTGGGCATTTTTCAGTGTCAGATGAATCAATAACCAGCAGAGACTCAGTACGCAAAACAAGAAGTAGACTCTTGGGTGGCTGACTGTTGAGTTTATGAGACAAGGTGAAGAGGAATTGTGCTTCTGAGCAGGAGAAGCACAATTCCTGCCTAGGGACTAGGCTATGTATGCCCCTACCAGTACCACCCCAAGAGGGATGCTAAGTCTGAAGACCCTCTCTCCTCCAACTCAGTAAATAAATATGCTGCTGACCACATCTGAGCACCAGTGAAGAGGGATCCAGGTGGAGAAATTTCTACTCTCGGTGATCTTTAATAAACTGTTGAATTGATTGTAAACAGATATTTTCTCTTAATTTATTTACTTTTAATTGAAGGATAATTACAATATTGTGTTGGTTTCAGTCATATATCAACATGAATCAGCCATAGGTATATTTATGTCTCCTTCCTCTTGAGCTTCCCTTCTACTTCCCACACCATCTCACCCTTTTAGATTGTCACAGAGCCCCAGTTTGAGTTCCCTGAGTCATACAGCAAATTTCCACAGGCTGTCTGTTTTACACATGGTACTGTATATGTTTCCAAGCTACTCTCTCCATTTTCCCCACCCTCTACTTCCTAGACCCTGCCCCAAGCCCCATATCCATAAGTCTGTTCTTTATGTCTGTGTCTCCACTGCTGCCATACAAATAACTTCATCAGAACCATCTTTCTAGATTCCATACATATGTGTTAGTATATGATATTGTTTTCTCTTTCTGAGTTACTTCACGCTGTATAATAAGCTCTAGGTTTCTTTTATTTGAACATGCCAAGGCAGGCTAGTGCCATGGGTAAGGGCTCAGTGGCTCCGGAGTCAGACTCCTTGGATTCAAATTCCTGTTCTCTTATGTCCTATTGACCTCGATTTTGCTTCAGTTTCCTCATCTGTACAATGGGGTTAAAATGCCATCTACCCCATAGGCTGGCTATTAAAGGAGATCCCTTTTCCCATTAGAAGAAGCAAATGACAATGTGGGAGGCTGGAGGTGACAAAGCCCAGACTGGGCTGTGTCCTACTTAGAGAACTGTGGCTAGTATACTCACACTTGCCTGATTTACTGATCATTATGAAGTGTATGCTAAACTGCTTCAGTCATGTTCAATTCTGTATGATCCTATGGACTGCAACTTGCCAGGCTCCTCTGTCCACAGAAATCTCCAGGTAAGAATAATGGAGTGGGTTGTCATGCCCTCCTCCAGGGAATCTTCCTGAGTGTGTATGAGACAAGTGAAGAGGATTTGCCAGGAGAACAATTTCTACTCTAGTACCACCGCCAAGAGGGATGCTAAGTCTGAAGACCCTCTCCTCCAACTCAGTAAATAAATATGCTGCTGACCACATCTGAGCACCAGTGAAGAGGGATCCAGGTGGAGAAATTTCTACTCTCGGTGATCTTTAATAAACTGTTGAATTGATTGTAAACAGATATTTTCTCTTAATTTATTTACTTTTAATTGAAGGATAATTACAATATTGTGTTGGTTTCAGTCATATATCAACATGAATCAGCCATAGGTATATTTATGTCTCCTTCCTCTTGAGCTTCCCTTCTACTTCCCACACCATCTCACCCTTTTAGATTGTCACAGAGCCCCAGTTTGAGTTCCCTGAGTCATACAGCAAATTTCCACAGGCTGTCTGTTTTACACATGGTACTGTATATGTTTCCAAGCTACTCTCTCCATTTTCCCCACCCTCTACTTCCTAGACCCTGCCCCAAGCCCCATATCCATAAGTCTGTTCTTTATGTCTGTGTCTCCACTGCTGCCATACAAATAACTTCATCAGAACCATCTTTCTAGATTCCATACATATGTGTTAGTATATGATATTGTTTTTCTCTTTCTGAGTTACTTCACGCTGTATAATAAGCTCTAGGTTTCTTTTATTTGAACATGCCAAGGCAGGCTAGTGCCATGGGTAAGGGCTCAGTGGCTCCGGAGTCAGACTCCTTGGATTCAAATTCCTGTTCTCTTATGTCCTATTGACCTCGATTTTGCTTCAGTTTCCTCATCTGTACAATGGGGTTAAAATGCCATCTACCCCATAGGCTGGCTATTAAAGGAGATCCCTTTTCCCATTAGAAGAAGCAAATGACAATGTGGGAGGCTGGAGGTGACAAAGCCCAGACTGGGCTGTGTCCTACTTAGAGAACTGTGGCTAGTATACTCACACTTGCCTGATTTACTGATCATTATGAAGTGTATGCTAAACTGCTTCAGTCATGTTCAATTCTGTATGATCCTATGGACTGCAACTTGCCAGGCTCCTCTGTCCACAGAAATCTCCAGGTAAGAATAATGGAGTGGGTTGTCATGCCCTCCTCCAGGGAATCTTCCTGACCCAGGTATCCAACCCATGGTTCTTATGTTTCCCGCATTGGCAGGCAGGTTCTTTACCATAAGCCCCACCTGGGAAGCCTGCATTAGGAGGTAAGTCAGCCATATCTGCTTCCTGAATCTGGTTAGAGATTTCCTATTACGGTGCTACTAAGAGACTAACCACAGAGTGTGCTAGGGGTTGGGCTGAGGGTTTGGCATGATTCCCACCATCCTTACCTCTCAGCTCTTCTCTTAACTGAACCCGCTGTTATCACCTCCTACCACTGTCAATATGCCCAGCTCCTACCCTCTGTCCTGACTCTTTCAGAAGGAGGTTTGTTTTCTTTTTTTTTTGAGATTTTATATATATACACACACACACACACATATATATATATATATATATATGTATATATATATATACACACACACACACATATATATATATATATATAATTTTGGCCTCTTTTACTGTTTATTTATTTATTTTCATCCATCTTTATTCTTTGCCATGTGTGGGCCTCCCATTGCAATGGCCTCTCTCATTGCAGAGCATGGGCTCTGGGTGCATGCGCTCCAGAGTGCTGGCTTGTAATTGGACACACCAGTCCAGCCACTCCACGGCATGTGCGATCTTCCCAGGCCAGGGATCAAGCCAGTAACCCTTGCACTGCAAGGTGGACTCTTTACCCACTGGACCACCAGGGAAGCTCGAGTTTTTTATTTTTCAAATTCCTGGTCTCAGTGGCTCCGAGTCAGACTCCTTGGATTCAAATTCCTGTTCTCTTATGTCCTATTGACCTCGATTTTGCTTCAGTTTCCTCATCTGTACAATGGGGTTAAAATGCCATCTACCCCATAGGCTGGCTATTAAAGGAGATCCCTTTTCCCATTAGAAGAAGCAAATGACAATGTGGGAGGCTGGAGGTGACAAAGCCCAGACTGGGCTGTGTCCTACTTAGAGAACTGTGGCTAGTATACTCACACTTGCCTGATTTACTGATCATTATGAAGTGTATGCTAAACTGCTTCAGTCATGTTCAATTCTGTATGATCCTATGGACTGCAACTTGCCAGGCTCCTCTGTCCACAGAAATCTCCAGGTAAGAATAATGGAGTGGGTTGTCATGCCCTCCTCCAGGGAATCTTCCTGACCCAGGTATCCAACCCATGGTTCTTATGTTTCCCGCATTGGCAGGCAGGTTCTTTACCATAAGCCCCACCTGGGAAGCCTGCATTAGGAGGTAAGTCAGCCATATCTGCTTCCTGAATCTGGTTAGAGATTTCCTATTACGGTGCTACTAAGAGACTAACCACAGAGTGTGCTAGGGGTTGGGCTGAGGGTTTGGCATGATTCCCACCATCCTTACCTCTCAGCTCTTCTCTTAACTGAACCCGCTGTTATCACCTCCTACCACTGTCAATATGCCCAGCTCCTACCCTCTGTCCTGACTCTTTCAGAAGGAGGTTTGTTTTCTTTTTTTTTTGAGATTTTATATATATACACACACACACACACATATATATATATATATATATATATATATGTATATATATATATACACACACACACACATATATATATATATATATAATTTTGGCCTCTTTTACTGTTTATTTATTTATTTTCATCCATCTTTATTCTTTGCCATGTGTGGGCCTCCCATTGCAATGGCCTCTCTCATTGCAGAGCATGGGCTCTGGGTGCATGCGCTCCAGAGTGCTGGCTTGTAATTGGACACACCAGTCCAGCCACTCCACGGCATGTGCGATCTTCCCAGGCCAGGGATCAAGCCAGTAACCCTTGCACTGCAAGGTGGACTCTTTACCCACTGGACCACCAGGGAAGCTCGAGTTTTTTGTTTTTTCTTTTTAATCACTGACTCTCTGATTGATGAGATGGACTCTTTAATCTCCCTGCCAGATACCCTATATCCAGGTGAGAAAGTTCTGGCTTTGGGCAGAGCCACCAAGAATGCAGTTTACCTCAAGGAAGGAAACTGACATCTCTGTGAGGACTCCTTCTTCACCATCAAAGGGTTCCTCAGTTCTAATCACAGAACTAGCTCCTGTGCAGAGCAGACAGCAAATGCTACCATGCTGACTGCCATGCAGGGAGACCATGTCTACATGGGGCTGTGGCTCCCTCTGAGCACTTTTCAACCTTTAAACTGTAACCATTAAAGATAGGAACATGTGTTAATGAGCTGTGTTGCTACAATCATTGTTAGAATAGGAGAAACCAACCTCAGGGGAAGTAGTGAGCATTATGAGATGATTGCCCGAGTTGGTCAGACCACTGGAGAAATGAAAGGGGTCTTCAAATGGCAGAGCCACTTTTTGGCTCTGCTTCTCTCCCAGACCCCTTCGCCACCCTCTCACCACCACCTCCTTCCCTTTGTAGTTGAAACTTGGCCCCCTCTCGGGTAACCCTGTGTACATTCACTCATTTTCTACCCAGACAGAGTTAACAGGGCAGGTCTGGCCACTTACTGAGGGAGATTTCCTTGTACTCTAACATGTTCTCTTTGCAACTTTTTCCACCTTCATCCCACTTTCTCCTCCTTCCACTTGGGGTGTAATGGTCTCCTCCTCTGTAGTCTCTTCAGATGATCCCAACAGGGAAAGATCGCATCTCAATACTATTCTCAAGTTAAAACACACTAAAACACTCCAGGGTATTTATTTATGGAAAGAATGAAAGATCAAGATGTCTATTGAGGGAGATTGAGACACAAGCCACAGACAGGGAGATCTGAGGGGAAATAAGGAAGACCTCTGGTCCTGGGAAACATGTTACTCTTGAAAACTTACATCATTTTAGAGCCCTGGAGTCAGGTTGAAGAGGGACAGAGAAGGCTCTGAGATGATCCTTTTCTGAAGCCCTAACCTCCCCTTCTTTCCACCCAGATGCAGGGATCAAAAAATGCAGGTCACAGTGCACAGATGTGCAAGCATAGCCTAAACAACCTGCCAGCACTCTTTCCATTGTGCCATCTGAAGGCCCATTCAGTAAGCCACATTTTAAGTGTCCACTATGTGCCAGGCACTGTGCTTGGCATAGGATACAAAAAGATAAATGAAAGTTGCCCTTTAGAGTCCACAGTCTAGTGGAGAAAATAAACAACTAGAGATAAATAACTGGTGCTAATAAAGTTAGACACAAAATACTATAGAAGCAAAGAAAGATGACTTACTGTTACCAAAAATAGATAAGAAAACTTCAAAGAGGAGGTGATAGTTGAGGCAGATTCTTGAAGAAGAGTAGGAACTCTCTAAACTGACAAGAACATTCTAGACATAAAGCATAGGTGAAGCCAAGATAAGGAAACATGAAGATGGGTGATGTTTGCATTTGAGTTCTACCCTAGATCTCCCCACCATACCTGGAGTCCCTTTTGTTCCTCTTTCCTCACAATTTCTCAGGGAACTCTGCCTCCCAGGCTTTCCTTCATCTCAAGGTCTTTCCTCTTTAGATCTGGGAAGTCAAAGAAGTGATCCCTCAAGTATATTTAAATCTGGGGCAGGGGTGGGCAGGGAGAGTCCCAGAAGAGAAAAATTATTTGCTCTCCTAAACACATCCAATGATGGAGATAGAGGAGCAGAAAGCCTTCGACCTCTATAACAGACTTCCTCTCTAACTGCATTCACTCATTCCATTAACAAACGTTGAATATATTTTCCATTCCAGGGGCTGTGGGAGGAGATATACAGATAAACCAGGCAAATCCCCTGCTGCCCACAGGGAGCTTAATTGGCTTGTTTCCTGATGTGCCTACCATGTCTTTCGTATCCCTGGACTCAGAACAGTGATTGGCCTTGCCGAGTCTGCAAAGTGGAAAGCCCATTCCTTTCTGTTCCAAGAGCAAAGCCTACCTTCTCTACCAGCTCTAAAACCATAAGAGCACCTCCCAGAATTCTTGGATGTGAATTAGAGACCCCGATGTGTTCAGGGAAGTCCTGATGGAATATCAGAGAGAAAAAGAAGTAAGGAGAGGTGGGAGGAAAGGAAGAATAACCACCATCTTGCATGACTGCCCAGGATCTGTTAGAAAGACAAATAGGATTGAATTTGCAGCCATAGGCCTCTGTCCTTTGCAGCACACAGACCAGCTCATGTGTTTTGGCATCGACTTTTCTTTTTGCCTGTTTCTCTACTTCTCCTTATTATGCCTTTTCTCTTTGACTTTGAAAATAGTCTCTCTTCTCTTAGGAGAGAAAAATATATCCTTAATTCTTACAAATCGTATTTCATACATAGCTATCCAATGTTTGTATCTTACTCAAATGAGGTATCAATAAGTTCTAGGTCAATAAAGAGGAAATGAATATGATTTATTAAATAAATACTTTCAGAATATGAAGGATTCCCTAGATGTTATCATAGACAGGCATCCCACAGGCCTATAGCAATTTAAATAAGGGTTCAAGCTAGTCCCAAATGAAACAGTATTTGAAAAGTGTTCATTGTTAGAAGGAAGGAGAGGAGGAGGAGGAAAATGAGGAGGAAAAAGAGGAGGGGGAAGAGGAGAAGGAGGGAATGGGGAGGGAGAGAAGGAGGACAAAAAGGAGAAGCAGCAGCAACTGCCAAGAGACAGCTGTTCAGTCCAATAAAGTAATGATCTGTGTGAACTCTAATTATTGTATTTGCAAAACAGTACATATATAATTTGTGGACATCCTCCTAACATAATAAAAGAGTCCTTTCTAGAAAATCTTTTGTGTTTTCTTTAGAAGATTTTGACAAAAACAATGCATCTTTAACTCTGAAAGCAGAATAATGGGTCCTCGAAAGATTTATCTGGAATCCAATGCAGTTGTCATTCTATATTGATTATCTTTGCTATTCATTATCATACTCAGCCTATCATTTATATGCAGATGACACTATCATTTATGGTAGTAGATTATGCTGGGAGAGAGCCTAATATTATCTTCAAGCTGATTTAAATGAGCTTTAAGATCATCTGGCACAATCTAAATTACTCTTAAATATTAATGAAACAAAGATCATGTTATTTGGCTCAAAAAAAAAGTTGCAGAACTGAAAAACCAGTATGCAGCATGACCTTGAACAGAGTAGACAAATGTTAAAGATTCAAGATTTGGGGCTGCATTCTGCCTTCACCTGTGACTGATGATTTAACTGATCAGCAGAGAAGGATAGAAACATAACAACTCTTTATTCTCATATATATCATTATTTTATTTATAATGAAAAATACGATTGTTTTCCATTTCTCCAATGTTACAATTATGTGCCTTGAGTTTGGTTGGTTTTATTATCTGAATGCAACTCAAAATTTGTTAGCCAAGTTAAAGAAGCTTTATCCTCTCTATCTGGACAGATTTGCCTTGAATTATACATCTCATAAACATTACCATCTGTCGTCTTTTAAACAATTGGCTAAAAATTAGAAGACTCTCAACATTCTGTTGACATAATGGCTTTTCTCACACTCTATTTCATAACATCAGACCACTTAACTCTTCTTTCTCAGGCATCCACATTTTCTCAACAAAATTTAGTGAATGGAGAGAGAAAGCAATAACTGGGAGAAGCAATCCTTTGACAGCCCCTGTATTCCAGCTCTGTGAGTGTGCGCATGCATGGATATGTGTCCATCCTTGCAGGTAAAGGAGAAAATGTCTTAAATTATGTAGATGACCTTTCTGGATCCCTTTTACTCTCAGATGTCTTACTGAATGGATGGAAAATCCCTCAGTTGACAACCCAAGGCATGATGGGTTTCATGAGACTTCGCAGTTGAAGCAAGAATGTGGCCATATCCTTGACTGCTTTCACTGGAGAGGATGTAGATGAGCCTCAGGCAGAGACAACCCAGCCCCTTATCAGTGACGGAATAGAACCATTTTTAAGGTAGGAGCAGGAGCTGCTCAAGACGAAAATTATGAGAGATGGGTCAGATTGCCATCTTTGCTGTTATTATTGCTAATGGTTTTCCTTTACTATTAACACAACGTGCCTGACTGTTAAAAAAAAAATGTATCCACTTATCAGTGTCATTAAGATCCTTCTCAGGGACTTCCCTGGTGATTCAGTGGTTAAGACTCAGCCTTTCAATGTGGGGATAGGGTGGGGTGGGGTGGGTATGGATTCCATGCCTGGTTGGGGAGCTAAGATCCCACATACCTTGAGGCTCAAAAACCAAAGCATAAACTAGAAGCAATATGGTAACAAATTCAATAAAGACTTTTAAAAAAATGGTTCACATTTAAAAAATTTTTTAAAGAAAAAGTTCCCCTCCTTGGCCTTATCATACCCACTACAAGGGGCCTCCTAAAGGTGTGTGTATGTCTGTCAAAGATCACATGCTTATTCTGTAGACCACTCTCTCACTTGCATATTTTCCATGAAAAATACGATTGTTTTCCATTTCTCCAATGTTACAATTATGTGCCTTGAGTTTGGTTGGTTTTATTATCTGAATGCAACTCAAAATTTGTTAGCCAAGTTAAAGAAGCTTTATCCTCTCTATCTGGACAGATTTGCCTTGAATTATACATCTCATAAACATTACCATCTGTCGTCTTTTAAACAATTGGCTAAAAATTAGAAGACTCTCAACATTCTGTTGACATAATGGCTTTTCTCACACTCTATTTCATAACATCAGACCACTTAACTCTTCTTTCTCAGGCATCCACATTTTCTCAACAAAATTTAGTGAATGGAGAGAGAAAGCAATAACTGGGAGAAGCAATCCTTTGACAGCCCCTGTATTCCAGCTCTGTGAGTGTGCGCATGCATGGATATGTGTCCATCCTTGCAGGTAAAGGAGAAAATGTCTTAAATTATGTAGATGACCTTTCTGGATCCCTTTTACTCTCAGATGTCTTACTGAATGGATGGAAAATCCCTCAGTTGACAACCCAAGGCATGATGGGTTTCATGAGACTTCGCAGTTGAAGCAAGAATGTGGCCATATCCTTGACTGCTTTCACTGGAGAGGATGTAGATGAGCCTCAGGCAGAGACAACCCAGCCCCTTATCAGTGACGGAATAGAACCATTTTTAAGGTAGGAGCAGGAGCTGCTCAAGACGAAAATTATGAGAGATGGGTCAGATTGCCATCTTTGCTGTTATTATTGCTAATGGTTTTCCTTTACTATTAACACAACGTGCCTGACTGTTAAAAAAAAAATGTATCCACTTATCAGTGTCATTAAGATCCTTCTCAGGGACTTCCCTGGTGATTCAGTGGTTAAGACTCAGCCTTTCAATGTGGGGATAGGGTGGGGTGGGGTGGGTATGGATTCCATGCCTGGTTGGGGAGCTAAGATCCCACATACCTTGAGGCTCAAAAACCAAAGCATAAACTAGAAGCAATATGGTAACAAATTCAATAAAGACTTTTAAAAAAATGGTTCACATTTAAAAAATTTTTTAAAGAAAAAGTTCCCCTCCTTGGCCTTATCATACCCACTACAAGGGGCCTCCTAAAGGTGTGTGTATGTCTGTCAAAGATCACATGCTTATTCTGTAGACCACTCTCTCACTTGCATATTTTCCTCCATCTCTAATCTCCCAAGAGAAGGAAGTTGAATCAAAGAGGGTTGGGTGTGTGGGAAGGCAGATGAATGGATGGATAGATTGTGACCACACAGAACAAGAAATTAGGGTTGTGTTTCAATACTGGGTCCAGAGAACTCCTCTCCATTCCTTTAGAGAAAAATGAAATGAGAGAGAGGAGAAGAATAACTTGAGAAAGCCATGGGATGAGACTGTCATTCCTCTGAAGAACTTCACATGTACTAGAGAAGTGTGGCCCGCCCCCTCACCTACTGGCAGAGCTTAGCTAGACTGTGCTTGTGGCAAGGGACTGTTTTTAATCTATTTTTTTAGAGCTCTGTTCAAAAGTTATCTTTTCTAAATCTCCTGGGAAGATTTTGCCACTCTCTCCTTTGTACTCCCATGGCACTAAGTCATTTAGAGCCACTATTGTTTGTGTGCTAGAATTGTGTACCTGTTAGAGTCTCCACTGGACCAGTTCTGGGGGTTATCCACCAAAAGCACTTCCCACCCCTTATCAGTATCAGAGCCCAGTCAGCAGCCCAGCCTTAGAGGGGAGCCCTGCTGCTTCCATCCACTGATAGTGATTCAGTCATGTACCCATCCTAGAAACAACATATGATAAATCTCATTGATGAGATCAGAAGAGAAATGTTGGGGCAGCAGCAGTGGAGGCTTTGAGGAAGTTTTTATCATTAACCAGAGAAACAGAGGAAGAAAACTTTCACACTGATGTTGTTGTGGGAAGAGATGTAGTAATGATCTTGTGGCCATGAGGGAATGAATTGAGGTCAAAGTCAACATGATGAGGAAGGCAGGGAGGAAAGGTGGAAGGAACCTGAATCCCTAATGATGTTTGTATTGAATCAACCCAAGGACCACCTCAGATCAAGACTTCCTGTGGATTGTGATCTATGTCTCCTGTGATTCACAGCCAAAAGCATTGTAAAATTTTTTTAAAGAAAAAGTTCCCCTCCTTGGCCTTATCATACCCACTACAAGGGGCCTCCTAAAGGTGTGTGTATGTCTGTCAAAGATCACATGCTTATTCTGTAGACCACTCTCTCACTTGCATATTTTCCTCCATCTCTAATCTCCCAAGAGAAGGAAGTTGAATCAAAGAGGGTTGGGTGTGTGGGAAGGCAGATGAATGGATGGATAGATTGTGACCACACAGAACAAGAAATTAGGGTTGTGTTTCAATACTGGGTCCAGAGAACTCCTCTCCATTCCTTTAGAGAAAAATGAAATGAGAGAGAGGAGAAGAATAACTTGAGAAAGCCATGGGATGAGACTGTCATTCCTCTGAAGAACTTCACATGTACTAGAGAAGTGTGGCCCGCCCCCTCACCTACTGGCAGAGCTTAGCTAGACTGTGCTTGTGGCAAGGGACTGTTTTTAATCTATTTTTTTAGAGCTCTGTTCAAAAGTTATCTTTTCTAAATCTCCTGGGAAGATTTTGCCACTCTCTCCTTTGTACTCCCATGGCACTAAGTCATTTAGAGCCACTATTGTTTGTGTGCTAGAATTGTGTACCTGTTAGAGTCTCCACTGGACCAGTTCTGGGGGTTATCCACCAAAAGCACTTCCCACCCCTTATCAGTATCAGAGCCCAGTCAGCAGCCCAGCCTTAGAGGGGAGCCCTGCTGCTTCCATCCACTGATAGTGATTCAGTCATGTACCCATCCTAGAAACAACATATGATAAATCTCATTGATGAGATCAGAAGAGAAATGTTGGGGCAGCAGCAGTGGAGGCTTTGAGGAAGTTTTTATCATTAACCAGAGAAACAGAGGAAGAAAACTTTCACACTGATGTTGTTGTGGGAAGAGATGTAGTAATGATCTTGTGGCCATGAGGGAATGAATTGAGGTCAAAGTCAACATGATGAGGAAGGCAGGGAGGAAAGGTGGAAGGAACCTGAATCCCTAATGATGTTTGTATTGAATCAACCCAAGGACCACCTCAGATCAAGACTTCCTGTGGATTGTGATCTATGTCTCCTGTGATTCACAGCCAAAAGCATACTAATTGATTTCTCCTCTAAACCTGCTCTGTTCAATAAGGTAGACACACATGTGGCTATTTAAATTTGAATTAAACTTAAAAATTAAAATTCAGTGCCTTAGTTACATTGTGTGTGCATGTATGTGTGTGTGTGTGTGTGAGAGAGAGAGAGAGAGAGAGAGAGAGAGTCGTTTAATCATGTCTGACTCTTTGTGACCCTGTGGACTGTGGCCTGACAGGCTCCTCTGTGCATGGAACTCTCCAAGCAAGAATACTGGACTGAGCAGTCATTCCCTTCTCCAGGGGATCTTCCTAACTCAGGGATCGAACCCATGTCTCCTACATTGGCAGGTGAATGCTTTACCATCAGAGTCACTAGGAAAGGCCAAAGTCTACTGGTTATGTGCATGCATGCTAAGTTGCTTCAGTCGTGTCTAACTCTGT
Organism: Tragulus kanchil; assembly: GCA_022376925.1. Lineage (NCBI taxonomy): Eukaryota > Metazoa > Chordata > Mammalia > Artiodactyla > Tragulidae > Tragulus > Tragulus kanchil. Next base: position 43,892,752 of record JAIOJX010000025.1, read on the forward strand.
GACCATATGGACTGTAGCCTGCCAGGCTCCTCTGTTCATGGGATTCTCTAGGCAAGAATACTGAAGTGCGTTGCCATGCCTTCCTCCAGGAGATCTTCTTGACCAAGGATTTGAACATACAACTCTTGCATCTCCTGCATTGGCAGGCAGGTTCTTTACCACTAGTGCCGCTTGGGAGACCCTCAGTTGCATTAGCCCTCTGTCAAGTGGTCAATAGCCCACATGTAACAACTTGATACCTTGTTGGATAGTGCAGAGTTAGAGAACATTTCCAGCACCACAGAAAGGTGCATTGATCAGCACTGCTCTGAACTGCAAACTCCTTGAAGGTGGAAACCAGATAGCAGTTTTCTTTATTCCTAGTTCCTAATGGATCATCAGGCAAAATCAAATTGTTGAATAAAAAATGTAATGGTGGGCTTTCCTGGTGGTCCAGTGGGTAAGGACACCACCTTGCAATGCAAGGGGTGCAGTTTGATCCCTGGCCTGGGAAGATTCCACGTGCCATGGAGTGGCTGGACCGATGTGTCCAACTACCGAGTTGGAGCTCTGGAGTGCATGCACCCAGAGCCGGTGGTCTGAGAGGCAACAAGAGAGGCTGCTCTGATGGTAGGCCCACACAGGCCAAAGAACAAAAAAGATAAGTGAATGAAAGATCAACAGAAGTGGCCCCCTCAAAAAAGTGATGGTCTTAAGTATCACCTTTTCTGAAGAGACAGGTCCTACTGGGTTCTGACTAATTTTTACCCTGGTGTTTCTTGAGTTCACACCGGTGGCAATATCTGTGATCCAGTCCCCATCCCCACCCTCCCCTCCCTCAAATGGCAGCTCCTTTCAAGCTGCCTCCTTTGCTCCTTCTGCTCCAGGAATCCACTTTCTCCAGCCTTGCAGCTTCTCAAGCCCTCACCAGTTTCTGCCTCTGAAAGATGCCGCTGCAAACAAAACAGTCATTGGGTCCAGGTTTGCTCCACTCCACAGGGTAGTGTAGACACAGGAAGTGTGCCCATGTAGACAGAAGCTGCCCACACATTGACCAGACAGGATGATGCTCCAATCAAGCCTGTCAAGAGTTAGAGGTTCCAAAGGGAGTTAGCATCCCAAAACCCTTCCTCTCTCTCTATCCCCTGCTGATATTTGTCCTATGGTCAGATGATCCCTAGCCAAAGCCTGAGGCATTCTTCTGCCTCTCTGCCTCTCAGGTAAGAGTGTTCTTGGAATAAAGCCTCAGTGAATTTCAAGGTCACAAGTAAGACTGAAAACTGCAGAAGTGTCTTGCTGTTCCTATGAAGTCCCACAGTGGCCCCTGGTTTGGTGGCCTTGGTCAATGGCTGCCTTCTTCAGACTTACGTTCAGGGAAGTCCCTGATATGGAGAAGTCCATTGTTTCTTGTTTGAATGACCTTAGGAAGAGTCTTACCTGAACCTGACAGAATTTCTCCTTCCCTCTCCACTCCCACTCTAAAGAGGTGCTACAATTCTACAGCCAACTCCAGAGTGTGCATGTATGTGCATACACACTTTTAACACACTGAGCAATGCTCTGGACACCAGTTAGGTATCCTACAGTTCAACTCAAGTCTGACACTATCTCCTTGGAGATGGTATTGGATTCCATGGGTTAAGGGTTCTGTACTACAGCACCGCCCCTCCTCCACTTCAGACACTGGGTTTCTAACCAAACAGCTAGAGATCAGATATTCCTGTGCTTGAGTTTGATTAATTTGCTACAACAGCTCACAAAACTCAGAGCAACATTCTACTTACTAGATCACTGGTTTATTGTGAAAGGACACAACTCAGGAACAAACAGTTGCAAGAGATGCACAGGACAAGGGGTGGGGAGAGGGTGAAAATGTTCCATGTTCCCTCCAGATGTACCACTCTCCATGAATCTCCATGTGTTCCTCAACCTAGAAACTCTCAGAAACCCATCCTTCTGGGGTTTTTTGGTGGCTTCATTATGTAGGCACCACTGATCAAATCATTGGCCATTAGCAGTTGAGTCAACCTCCAGCACCTCGCCCCTCCCCAGTCTTTGAGGAGGAACTAATAGGTCCAACCCTCTAATTATGCAGTTGAGTCTCTGCCACCCAGCTCCCATCTCAGGTTATGAGGGCACTTTCCAAAAGTCACCTTATTAGCATAACGAATGACATCTTAATTTTTTCTCACTGCTTAGAAAATTCCAATGGCTTTAGGAATTCAGTGCCTGATATGAGAATAAAAGACTAAATATGTATATCTTTTTATAAGTCTCAATATCACTTTAAGTAGTAACAATGTTCTGGAGCTTTTGCCCTTGGAGCGCAGAGTTGTCCATCGGAGGAGGCTGCAGAATGAAGCAATTTGGCTTTGTCGCAGGTCTCTTAGACAGCTCCTCACCTCTGCATTTTTTTTTTTTTTTAAATCCTAACCATTCCCATCAGCTCTCTCATCCTTTACGTACATGCTAAATGTCACAGACACACACAACTGGATCTATATGGGCCAAGTGTTGCTCAGGTGACTATGTTTTAGGTTCTGACCAGTTTAAGTCACTTGGAGCAGGATGCTGGGGTGCTATGAGAGTCTGAGGGGTACCCAGAAATTTACAATTTGCTGTTCCATCTGCAGTACCAAGGAGAGCTGCCTTCCAAGCTGGGTAGGTCAGATAGGAACAGGGTGGGGCAGGGGTTTGTATGTTCGTCTCCGGGGCCTCACTATTGACCCACAGATTTGAGGAGGTGTTTTATTAAACAGTGTTCCCATGCTTGGCTTCAGTGTCCTCACAGTGCACCGATTTCATGGGCTGAAGTTTCAGTAAGAACTTTGCACTGCAACGGGCCACGTGTAAAGGAGAATGATTTACATTTAGCCCAGCAAGGGTGAAATATCCTCTAAGGTTGGGTCCCATTTTCACTTCAGGCATTATGCTCTCCAGAATATGATCAACTGGGTCACTGGGAGCTGCAAGTCCAATGAGTTCGAACATAACGACTCCATCCACAGCACCATCCTTCAGCAAGGCAGAAGGAGGTGGTTTCGTGTTCTTGCTTCAAAGTCAGAAAGATGGGGGTCCCACCAGCCGTTTTGACTTCTTAGCTGCCTAAGGGCATGTTTCTTACTTCTCTAGTCTGTTTCCTCACTTCTTAAAGTTTGGATTATAATAATAGACTCTATCTAAAAGTTGCTGTGAAGATTGAAAGAATAGTGTATGTAGAGTGTTCAGCATAATTTTCCTGGCACCATACTCAGTATTCAATAAATTAAAAGTGGACTTCTTCCAAAATATAAGTAAGATAACATCATTTGTTCAAATGCTGGTGATGGTTCCCCATCTCACTCAGAGTAAGTGCCAAATTTCTTATAAAGCCTACCACTCCCAGGCCCTGGGACCCTCCATGACCCAGGACCCTGCCATCCCTTTCTGATTGCTCTCCCCTCATGCAGCCAGTGGCAGCCACATTGACTCCCTTGCTATTCTTGAATGTCTCAGGGCTTTGGCCTCTCTAGAAGCATTTGCCTAAAGCACGCCCCCCTTCAATATCTGCATGAATTTTCCCCTCATTTCCTTTAAGTCTTTGCTCAAATGTCCCCTACTCCTTGAGGCCTTTTCTGAATTCTCTCTAAGAGCTCAGGTTTCAGGCTCCCTGGGGTGCCTTAATCCCCTAACCTGCCCTCTGGATTCTCATCAGCACCTATCACCCTCCATTTGCTAATTAATTTTCTACTTTATTGTGCTTAATGTCTGCAGACACTAAACATTCCCAGTAGAATGGAAGCCCCCTGAGGATGGAGATTTTCCTCTGTTTACTCTATTGATAACATCTCTCGGGCCTAGAAGTCAGAGTACCTACACATCATTGGTGCCCAACAAGTCTTTCTTTAGTGAAAGATGTGGTATTTGTTATAGTTTGGAATGAGTTCTCATAACTTCAAAGAGCCTTGTTGTTCTGCCTTTGAACAGTCTTGATTTTCTTCCTTTTCTACTTATTTTGACTTTTTCCCTCTTTCTTTTTTTTTACTGAAGTGATGATATTTGTTTAATATACAAAAGACATAGCAAATAGCATCTCATACCCTGGTTTCTGTACAAGGTTGCTTCCAGATCTTCAAGGGTTCAAGGCTGTGTTCAGCAGTGTCCCAGAAACCTGCACTAGAGCTTACGGATACTTTTTGACAGCAGGTCAAGAGTGTCAAGGTCATAGGCCAGAGGCAACAAGCAAGGACCAGGTTGTCATGTCCAAGAGAGCCATGGAGAAAGCTTCTGGCAAGAAGAGGCAAAATGTACTTCTTACTTCTCTAGTCTGTTTCCTCACTTCTTAAAGTTGGATTATAATAATAGACTCTATCTAAAAGTTGCTGTGAAGATTGAAAGAATAGTGTATGTAGAGTGTTCAGCATAATTTTCCTGGCACCATACTCAGTATTCAATAAATTAAAAGTGGACTTCTTCCAAAATATAAGTAAGATAACATCATTTGTTCAAATGCTGGTGATGGTTCCCCATCTCACTCAGAGTAAGTGCCAAATTTCTTATAAAGCCTACCACTCCCAGGCCCTGGGACCCTCCATGACCCAGGACCCTGCCATCCCTTTCTGATTGCTCTCCCCTCATGCAGCCAGTGGCAGCCACATTGACTCCCTTGCTATTCTTGAATGTCTCAGGGCTTTGGCCTCTAGAAGCATTTGCCTAAAGCACGCCCCCCTTCAATATCTGCATGAATTTTCCCCTCATTTCCTTTAAGTCTTTGCTCAAATGTCCCCTACTCCTTGAGGCCTTTTCTGAATTCTCTCTAAGAGCTCAGGTTTCAGGCTCCCTGGGGTGCCTTAATCCCCTAACCTGCCCTCTGGATTCTCATCAGCACCTATCACCCTCCATTTGCTAATTAATTTTCTACTTTATTGTGCTTAATGTCTGCAGACACTAAACATTCCCAGTAGAATGGAAGCCCCCTGAGGATGGAGATTTTCCTCTGTTTACTCTATTGATAACATCTCTCGGGCCTAGAAGTCAGAGTACCTACACATCATTGGTGCCCAACAAGTCTTTCTTTAGTGAAAGATGTGGTATTTGTTATAGTTTGGAATGAGTTCTCATAACTTCAAAGAGCCTTGTTGTTCTGCCTTTGAACAGTCTTGATTTTCTTCCTTTTCTACTTATTTTGACTTTTTCCCTCTTTCTTTTTTTTTACTGAAGTGATGATATTTGTTTAATATACAAAAGACATAGCAAATAGCATCTCATACCCTGGTTTCTGTACAAGGTTGCTTCCAGATCTTCAAGGGTTCAAGGCTGTGTTCAGCAGTGTCCCAGAAACCTGCACTAGAGCTTACGGATACTTTTTGACAGCAGGTCAAGAGTGTCAAGGTCATAGGCCAGAGGCAACAAGCAAGGACCAGGTTGTCATGTCCAAGAGAGCCATGGAGAAAGCTTCTGGCAAGAAGAGGCAAAACTAAAGGCTTGGGGGCCACTGGGAGCTAGTGAGCAGGAAGCAGTAATGGAGGCAGATAAAGTCTGGGGGTCCTGGGTCCTGGGGTTCTGGGGCTGCACCTAAGTCAGGGTGCAGACTGAGTGGAATAGTTTTACTCCAAAGCAATATCTGAGTGCAGTGTTCGTTTGCCTTGAAAGCTACCCAAAGAGGGTGAAGTGACTGCCAAATGGATCTCATAATAAGGCTTGCTTTTTAATAGATAATGTAGTTGAGGGTGGAGGGGAGGGGTGGAGGCACTGTAGGAGCAGGAGGGCTTCGCAGTCATCCGGGAGCAGCTCATCCCTTGATGACTAAAAGGACTGCATGGAGCATGGCCAGGGTGGCTGCAGCCCAGGGCTTTGGAAGTTGAGGTTTTCTCCTTTTCTTTCTTTTTCTTCCTTCCTTCCTCCTTTCTTTCCATTTTTCCTTCTTTTCCTTTTCCTTCCTTCATTTTTCCTTCATGGTTCCCATGTATGTTGGTGGGGTTTTTTGTGAGTTTTTTTTTCTTGGTACATTTTCCTTTGATTTTTGTTATCGTGAAGTTAATTTACCTTTGAAAATCCTGGCTTGCTTGGCTTGAGTGAAAGCACACAAGGGAAAAACACTATGGTTTTATCAGTGATGGACCCTAGAGAGTAGTCCTCAGGGGCCTGGAGTGGTGATGTCAGGACCTCCCTCAGGTAGACAGTCACCAGGGGCAGGAACAAACAGGCTTACTGATACAATGGCTCTCTGCTCCCAGGAAACACTTCTTTAGGGCCTCCATGTGCCCAAACCTTGGAGGGCTTCTGTGTCCTTCCAAAAGTATAGCCAATTCCCTGGAACCAAACCCTGTTTCAAATTATAAGACTGAAAAATGTTATCCAGGTATGTCAAGGTCAACATATCAGAAACAACTGCCAGTGAAAAGAGAGCCTGTTATGCTCACAGATCCTAAGAAGAGGGGACACTTCGGGAAGCACCAGGGTCACCAGGCAGAGGGCGAGAGGAAATCTGGGGCTGGAGACTCTCATGTGGTTTCTGTGGGGAAGAATCGATGAGACAGGTAAACAAGCTTAGGATTGGCTGTTTGAATAATTTCAGCAGGCTCTGGGGCACAGGATTGTTCCCAGTTACCTGGGACCTGGCCCTGGGGTACTAGGGATGTGGATAGTGCCTGGAGTGTGAATCTGACCTAAGAGGTGATCAGATTACAAAGCACATTTGCGAGACAGGTAAGCTGTTTGCTATCTCTAGGAATTAGCTAGCCCAGGGAGGGGCAGACTCTCCGGGTCATCAAGGCCCCAAATATCAAAGTATAAAGACAAGGAATAAAGAGTTCTGATTAATACAGTCCTGGGAGTTGCTGAGTTCAAGGAGAAAAAGTACTGACCCAGCAGTCAGGAACCACGAACATGGCATTCACCCTTCTTCTTTCTCCTGAACAATGAAGAAATCAACAGGAGGACTCCTCATCACAAAAATTCTATTATCTTCATCTAAACCACATCAGTGACCCTCCAAGCTTATCTGAGAAAGGAGGGAATGAGGAAGGGAAGATCAGAAATAAAGCCTTAGGAGCACACACTGGTGTGCTGGAGGACACAACAGGTGGACAGAAAAGTCAGAATTTTGGTAATTGAGGAAACACAATCAGGAATAAAGTGAAAAGCTGGTGAGATGACATATTTCAGGAGCCAGGTCCTCCCCATCAGTCCCTTCCAACTCACCTGTTTTACACAACCTGTCAAACCAAGCCCAGGCAGATGGGTAGGATGGAATGGGAAGGAAGAGACAGTGCTAAGGGTCTTCAGGCAGAAAAAACGCCAAGCACTTGGAAACTAATTGGGCCATTTCTCCCTGAAATGATCATGACTTGATATATATTACCTCCCAGAATTACTTTTTTTTAATTGAAGTGTAGTTGCTTTACAATGTTGTGATTTTTTTCTGCTGTATTATCTTTGGCTCCTGTGGGCCTCCCATCACGGTGGCCTCTGTTGTTGCAGAGCACCGGCTCTGGGCGCATGCGCTCCAGAGCTCCAGCTCGGTAATTGGACACATCAGTCCAGCCGCTCCGCAGCACGTGGGATCTTCCCAGGCCAGGGATCGAACCGGCGCCCCTTGCACTGCAAGGCGGTGTCTTTGCCCACTGGACCACCAGGGGAAGCCTGGACCTTGTTTATCCATACTTTTGCATCTACTAATCCCAAACTCCCCATCCATCCCTCCCCTGCCTCCCCTTGGCAACCACAAGTCTGTTTTCTATGTCTGTGAATCTGTTTCTGTTTTATAGATAAATTCATTTGTGTCCTATTTTAGATTTCACATACAAGCTATATCATATGGTATTTTTATTTAGAAAGAAGACACCTAGAAAGAGAGACAGAGATCACAAGGAAATGTCAGCCCCTAACCCAGCAACTACTCCTCCAAAAACACTACTGCTCCAAAAACAAGTTGATCATAGCATAATATTGGAAAACTGCTTCATACTTTCTTGGAAGTTCACAGTTAATATCAACACCTTAACAGCCTCAGAGAAGATCTGAGGTGAAGGGAACCTGGTTCACCATGTTTAATCCAGTATTTCCTAAGTGATTTAATCACGAAACACTTTCTCTTCTCCAAGTAAAAACTATCACCATCCCAAGCCCTATACCTTGGGCTAAAGCAATGTATCTTTAACGGCAATATGCTAGTTACCTTCAAATAAACAAGGAAGATCCATCAGGGTACCTGCCTGCAGGTGTGGGTGTGGGTGGGTGGGGGTCTGGGTGTTAGTCGCTCAGTCATGTCTGACTCTTTACCACCCTATGTCCATGGGATTCCCCAGGCAAGAATATCAGTCCCTTCCAACCCCTGTTTTACACAACCTGTCAAACCAAGCCCAGGCAGATGGGTAGGATGGAATGGGAAGGAAGAGACAGTGCTAAGGGTCTTCAGGCAGAAAAAACGCCAAGCACTTGGAAACTAATTGGGCCATTTCTCCCTGAAATGATCATGACTTGATATATATTACCTCCCAGAATTACTTTTTTTTAATTGAAGTGTAGTTGCTTTACAATGTTGTGATTTTTTTCTGCTGTATTATCTTTGGCTCCTGTGGGCCTCCCATCACGGTGGCCTCTGTTGTTGCAGAGCACCGGCTCTGGGCGCATGCGCTCCAGAGCTCCAGCTCGGTAATTGGACACATCAGTCCAGCCGCTCCGCAGCACGTGGGATCTTCCCAGGCCAGGGATCGAACCGGCGCCCCTTGCACTGCAAGGCGGTGTCTTTGCCCACTGGACCACCAGGGGAAGCCTGGACCTTGTTTATCCATACTTTTGCATCTACTAATCCCAAACTCCCCATCCATCCCTCCCCTGCCTCCCCTTGGCAACCACAAGTCTGTTTTCTATGTCTGTGAATCTGTTTCTGTTTTATAGATAAATTCATTTGTGTCCTATTTTAGATTTCACATACAAGCTATATCATATGGTATTTTTATTTAGAAAGAAGACACCTAGAAAGAGAGACAGAGATCACAAGGAAATGTCAGCCCCTAACCCAGCAACTACTCCTCCAAAAACACTACTGCTCCAAAAACAAGTTGATCATAGCATAATATTGGAAAACTGCTTCATACTTTCTTGGAAGTTCACAGTTAATATCAACACCTTAACAGCCTCAGAGAAGATCTGAGGTGAAGGGAACCTGGTTCACCATGTTTAATCCAGTATTTCCTAAGTGATTTAATCACGAAACACTTTCTCTTCTCCAAGTAAAAACTATCACCATCCCAAGCCCTATACCTTGGGCTAAAGCAATGTATCTTTAACGGCAATATGCTAGTTACCTTCAAATAAACAAGGAAGATCCATCAGGGTACCTGCCTGCAGGTGTGGGTGTGGGTGGGCGGGGGTCTGGGTGTTAGTCGCTCAGTCATGTCTGACTCTTTACCACCCTATGTCCATGGGATTCCCCAGGCAAGAATATTGGAATGGGTTGCTATTTCCTTCTCCAAACTGCCCAGGTACATACAAACATTAATTGACTCAGTCAGAGGGACTACACAGAGCCAGAATCCAGGAGAGCGTGGGTCTGGGATGAGGGCAAAGCAGCAGGTGATGTGAGGGGGCCAGAGTGAAATCCGAAGCACAGCAGCTGGACATGAAGGACAGCCACAGGCCACAGGACCAAGAGCAGGGGGAAAGTTTTGAGAGTTTGCTTACAGTCTGAGGTGGGTTTTACTGTGCCAGCCACTCGGCTGGCATTGTCCTCTATGTGTATCACAACAGTGAAAATGTGGTGAAATCACCACACCCAAACCCCACTCCTGACCCCTGATTTGGGTCCAGGGAGAAGTGGCCAGCAGACAACACAGAGGTCATCCACTCATAGACAGACCCAATAAAATAATGGTGAAATCAGAGTCAGAAGGAGTGCTCTTGAGCATGCACTTGTTTTAGACACAGTCCTCCCAGGCCTGAATGTACAGACTAACCGTGGTTGTCATTAACTCTGACTCCACAGGCTTTCCTGAGGGCCCACGTGAGGGTAGGGGTGGGGTGGGAGGCTTCTCTTTCCTGCTCTAAAATCAAGCTATTAAGACATAGGAAGGTGTAAGATCAGACTCCTTCAAACATGAAAAGCAAAACATCTCAAATTGCAATCTTGTAATCAGTTCATCTTTTCTACTAATCAATCACCCAAGATTTCCAGAGCACAGTGGGTGCCAGCCCCAAGACATGAGTGCACAGATGCTAGCAGAAGGATTCCATACCCACTTGTTCCCCATCACAGAACCTCAGCTTAAGTAACCCTATAAAACCCATGTTTAATCCAGTATTTCCTAAGTGATTTAATCACGAAACACTTTCTCTTCTCCAAGTAAAAACTATCACCATCCCAAGCCCTATACCTTGGGCTAAAGCAATGTATCTTTAACGGCAATATGCTAGTTACCTTCAAATAAACAAGGAAGATCCATCAGGGTACCTGCCTGCAGGTGTGGGTGTGGGTGGGCGGGGGTCTGGGTGTTAGTCGCTCAGTCATGTCTGACTCTTTACCACCCTATGTCCATGGGATTCCCCAGGCAAGAATATTGGAATGGGTTGCTATTTCCTTCTCCAAACTGCCCAGGTACATACAAACATTAATTGACTCAGTCAGAGGGACTACACAGAGCCAGAATCCAGGAGAGCGTGGGTCTGGGATGAGGGCAAAGCAGCAGGTGATGTGAGGGGGCCAGAGTGAAATCCGAAGCACAGCAGCTGGACATGAAGGACAGCCACAGGCCACAGGACCAAGAGCAGGGGGAAAGTTTTGAGAGTTTGCTTACAGTCTGAGGTGGGTTTTACTGTGCCAGCCACTCGGCTGGCATTGTCCTCTATGTGTATCACAACAGTGAAAATGTGGTGAAATCACCACACCCAAACCCCACTCCTGACCCCTGATTTGGGTCCAGGGAGAAGTGGCCAGCAGACAACACAGAGGCCATCCACTCATAGACAGACCCAATAAAATAATGGTGAAATCAGAGTCAGAAGGAGTGCTCTTGAGCATGCACTTGTTTTAGACACAGTCCTCCCAGGCCTGAATGTACAGACTAACCGTGGTTGTCATTAACTCTGACTCCACAGGCTTTCCTGAGGGCCCACGTGAGGGTAGGGGTGGGGTGGGAGGCTTCTCTTTCCTGCTCTAAAATCAAGCTATTAAGACATAGGAAGGTGTAAGATCAGACTCCTTCAAACATGAAAAGCAAAACATCTCAAATTGCAATCTTGTAATCAGTTCATCTTTTTCTACTAATCAATCACCCAAGATTTCCAGAGCACAGTGGGTGCCAGCCCCAAGACATGAGTGCACAGATGCTAGCAGAAGGCCATCTCTCCATACCCACTTGTTCCCCATCACAGAACCTCTCAGCTCTCAGTGAGAACTCAATAGACACGTCTCAAAATTTCCCATTGTTGTTGGGCTATTTTTATCCTTCTTGTATGATTAAAGTGTGAGGTGCTGTCCCACTGTTCAAAGCCTGACTCTGGTAAAGCTTTTTTTTTTTTTTAACTTTTTTTTTTCTTTTTCCCATCATGCAATCCTTTTTATTCTTTGGCCTGTGTGGCTCTCCCATTGCAGTGGCCTCTCTTGTCGCAGAGCACCAGCTCTGGGCACATGCACTCCAGAGTCCTGGCTCATAATTGGACACACTGGTCCAGCCACTCCGGGGCAAGTAGGATCTTCCTGGGCCAGGGATCGAACCAGTGCTTCTTGCACTGAAAGGCGGACCCTTTTACCCACTGCACCATCAGGGAAACCCTGGTAAAGCTTTCTATATCATTTGATAGGTTCAAAATATTTTATTACTTGTTCTCCCACCTCCAAATCAAATCTAAATGATCTCATTATGAAACACCTTATGTTGAATGGACAGGTAGATGGCATCAGTGTGTGGAGAATTTACAAAACTAGCAACTTGCAAAGCCAGGTCTGCACACTCTTGTGAGCTGAACTCCTCTTAGAAGAGACATGCTGGTATGTTCTCTACACCAGGCATAGTCCAGAATTGGCCAGTTCTGTTCTGGCGACCTGGAGATCAGCATTTCAGATGGCCAGATTAGGAATCCATCCTTTAGGGCAAAATACATCCTAATAATGGCAACCAATAACAGTAATAATAACAATAATAATTACAGTGATAGTGCTGAGTAATTCTTCAGTATGACTCAAAGTTCTGTACTTATCTTAATTCATTGATATGGGTGAATTGTATCCCTCTAAAATCCCAAGCACCCAGTACTTCCAAATGTTAACAGTATTTGGAGCAGGGTCTTTGAAGAAGTAATTAAATTAAAAAAGACTCATTAGAGTGTGCTACAGTCCAATCTGATTGATGTCCTTTTAAGAAGAGATTAGGACCTTCCTTGATCTTTGTCTTCTTGACATCAGAACAATGAAAAAATAAATTTTTTGTTCTTTAAGCCACTCGGTTTGAGTTCCTTTGTTAGGGAAACCATAGCAGAATAATACACCCACGAACTTAAAAAAACAACTGCCTGTGGAGAAGACCATACTTTGAAAAAATACATGTACCCCAGTGTTCATCGTGGCACTATGCACAGTAGCCAGGACATGGAAGCAAACCACATGTCCATCAACAGAGGAGTGGATAAAGGAAGATGTGATACATATGTGTACACAACAGACACAATGGAATACTACTAAGCCATAAAAAGAACAAAATTATGCCACGTGCAGCAAAATGGATGGATCTGGAGACTGTCAAACTAAGTGAAGGAAGTCAGATAGAGAAAGACACATACCATATATATTACTTTTATGTGGAATCTTAAAAAGGTACAGATGAACTTATTTACAAAACAAAAATAGAGTCACAGATAGAAACAAACTCATGGAAAACAAACTCTTGGTTACAAAAGGAAGGAATAAATAGACTGGATTTTAAAAACTATTATAGCACATAAAACTTGTTCTCCCACCTCCAAATCAAATCTAAATGATCTCATTATGAAACACCTTATGTTGAATGGACAGGTAGATGGCATCAGTGTGTGGAGAATTTACAAAACTAGCAACTTGCAAAGCCAGGTCTGCACACTCTTGTGAGCTGAACTCCTCTTAGAAGAGACATGCTGGTATGTTCTCTACACCAGGCATAGTCCAGAATTGGCCAGTTCTGTTCTGGCGACCTGGAGATCAGCATTTCAGATGGCCAGATTAGGAATCCATCCTTTAGGGCAAAATACATCCTAATAATGGCAACCAATAACAGTAATAATAACAATAATAATTACAGTGATAGTGCTGAGTAATTCTTCAGTATGACTCAAAGTTCTGTACTTATCTTAATTCATTGATATGGGTGAATTGTATCCCTCTAAAATCCCAAGCACCCAGTACTTCCAAATGTTAACAGTATTTGGAGCAGGGTCTTTGAAGAAGTAATTAAATTAAAAAAGACTCATTAGAGTGTGCTACAGTCCAATCTGATTGATGTCCTTTTAAGAAGAGATTAGGACCTTCCTTGATCTTTGTCTTCTTGACATCAGAACAATGAAAAAATAAATTTTTTGTTCTTTAAGCCACTCGGTTTGAGTTCCTTTGTTAGGGAAACCATAGCAGAATAATACACCCACGAACTTAAAAAAACAACTGCCTGTGGAGAAGACCATACTTTGAAAAAATACATGTACCCCAGTGTTCATCGTGGCACTATGCACAGTAGCCAGGACATGGAAGCAAACCACATGTCCATCAACAGAGGAGTGGATAAAGGAAGATGTGATACATATGTGTACACAACAGACACAATGGAATACTACTAAGCCATAAAAAGAACAAAATTATGCCACGTGCAGCAAAATGGATGGATCTGGAGACTGTCAAACTAAGTGAAGGAAGTCAGATAGAGAAAGACACATACCATATATATTACTTTTATGTGGAATCTAAAAAAAAAGGTACAGATGAACTTATTTACAAAACAAAAATAGAGTCACAGATAGAAACAAACTCATGGAAAACAAACTTTTGGTTACAGAGGGAAGAGGGGAAGGAATAAATAGGGAGACTGAGATTAACCTATATACATATACTATTATAGCACATAAAAAATAATATATATATATATATAATAGTTTATATATAATAGTATATGCTATATATATAGTATAAACCCATATATACAATGTAATACTAATATCATTACATACTAATATATTTTATCTTAAAATGGTATATATAGATACTACTATATATAATGATATATAGCTTATACAAGAGTATATAGGTATATAATATAATAATAATCATATATTATGATATATAACAATAATATAGTAATACAATAATAGTTTAATATATGGTAACAGTTCATTATCATCAACACTTATATAATATTATATGAGTATTAATCATTATTATAATCCATATATAATGATAATTATATAATGATGATATTATAATTCATAATAATGATATAATAACAATGCATAATAAAATATATGGTAATAATTGAGCATTATGATCAATACATATACAAAATTATGCATAATATAGGTGCTAATCACAATTATTAACAATTATTATATAATGACAGCTATATAATAATAATATATAAGTGTTAATCAAAATTGTTAACAATTATTACATAATGATAACTATGTCATGAAAATAATATAATGCATGATAATAACAGTTTAATATGTGGTGATAATAATTATAAGATATTATATAAGTATTGATCATAATTATGAACACTTATTATATAATGATAACTATCTAATGATAATAATATATTATGACATGCAATCATAAAAAATGGAATAACAGTTTAATATATGATAACAATGAATAATTATGATTAATACTTATATAATATTATATAAGAAATATAATAATTATTAACAATTCTTATATAATGATAGCTAAATAATGATACAATATATTATAATATATGATAATAACATGAAATACATGGTAATAATCATTCTGACTAATACAGAATATTATAGTATCAAAAGCTATTATATAATGATAACTATGTCATGAAAATAATATAATGTATGATAATAACAGTTTAATATGTGGTAATAATTATTAATTATGATCAATGCCTATATAAATATTATTGATTATAATTATTAACACATTATATAATGATAACTAGTAATGATTACAATATATTATAACATGCAATCATAACAAAATGTAAGAACAGATTAATATCTGATAATAATTAATAATTCTGATTAATATTTATATGATTGTATATTATTATACATAATAGTTATATAATTATATACTATTATATAAGTATTAATCAGAATTATTAACAATATAATATAATGATAACTATATAATAATAATCATACTATAATATATGATCATAACAAAATGTAATAACAGTTAAATATATGGTAACAATTAAGAAATATGACTAACTCTTATACAATATTCTATTTTGTATTATATAAAGGTTAATTGTAATTATTAATGATTCTTATATAATGATAGCTAAATGATGATAATAATATAATATATAATAATAACAATTAAATATATGGTAATAATCATTATGACTAATATAGAATATTATAGTATCAAATAAGTGTTAAACATAATTATTAGCAATTATTATATAATGTTAACTACATAATGTTAATAACATAATATATGATCATAACAAAATGTAGTAACAGTCAAATATATGGTAATAATTATGATTAATACTTATATTATTTATATCTTATGTAAACATCAGTCATAATTATTAATAATTAATTAATTAATGATGATTATGTAATGATAACAATATATTATAACATAATGATAATATGATACCAATATATAATAATGGTTTTATATATGATGAAAATAATCAATATTTATATAATATATTATTATGATCATATCAGAAAATTATAGAAGTAATAATAATAATTATTAACAGTTATTATATATGACAATATATAATAATAGTATATAACCATAAACCTATGTATACTATCATATTATGCAATATATAGTATATTTTTATATATGGTGCTTATTATTATTTGTCATTATGTAACTCTCATATACTATACAATATTATATAATGATGCACATATTGTATAGTATTTAATTATTAATAACTATATGATAATTATTATGCAACAATCATATAAGTATTAATTATATATTATAATTGAATAGTGTGTGTTATGTTATTTTACAATATTAATGATTATATAATATAATTATATGTGATATATTATATAATAATAATTATTAACAGTTATTATATATGACAATATATAATAATAGTATATAACCATAAACCTATGTATACTATCATATTATGCAATATATAGTATATTTTTATATATGGTGCTTATTATTATTTGTCATTATGTAACTCTCATATACTATACAATATTATATAATGATGCACATATTGTATAGTATTTAATTATTAATAACTATATGATAATTATTATGCAACAATCATATAAGTATTAATTATATATTATAATTGAATAGTGTGTGTTATGTTATTTTACAATATTAATGATTATATAATATAATTATATGTGATATATTATATAATAATAATTATAGCTTGCATAATCATATACTTATGCAATATAAACTTATTAATTATAGTATTATAGTCACATATATTGATTGATATATTAATAATATATAATTACATAATATAATTATGTAATGTTAACTATTAATTATATTGTAATCATATATAGTAACTACTAAATATCAAGAATATATTACATATGTATATGAGTATGTAATAAAATTGCACAAGTATGTAATATATAAGTAGTAATCATTTTCATATAATTATTGTATAATTAGCAATAATGAAATTATAATTATGTATACTATAGTATATGGTTATATATTAATATATAATAATTGTTTTCAGTATTTATATACTATTACATAAATATGATAATTAGATAATATTAATAAAAGTATACCATATAATTATACATAATATATGAATATATCATGTATATAAACATGAAAAATATTATATCATTATTAATAATTATTATATAACAATTGTATCTACAATAGTGTGTAACCTATATATATTAATAGTTGTAATATAGGTGATAAATATTATCATAATATATTATAAATACTATCATAATAGATTAATACATATTATGTAACAATAATTACATATATACTATATATCAATATATTTTTAAACAATAATACATATAGGTGTAAGAATAATATATTGTAGGAATATATACTATATATTTTAATACATTATATATATGATAAAATAGTATACGCAGCTTATAATAACCATAATAAAAGTAATAGATAACTAATAAGGACTTACTATATCACAGGGAAATCTTCTCATTACTCTGTAATGGACTATTTGGGAAAAGAATCTTTAAAGGAGTGAATATATATATAACTGATTCACTTTGCCGCACACCTGAAACTAACACAGTGTTTTAAATCAACAATACTTCCCCCTGGAAACAGCTCCTTAACACAATGGAAGGTTTATCAACCACAAATAGTTCCCCTATTTCCATTTGCAAAAATGAGGCAGGAAGAGACTAGTAGACTTTGCCTGGGTCTCTCAACTCACCTGTGGACAGATGGGATTTCACCCAATTCTCTCTTGTCTGTTGACTGCAGCTCTGTTCTTCAGTTGAAGTGATTGGGGGCACATGTATTAAGCAGATGTTTTCTAAAAGCAATCAATTCCAGATTGTCCATTATTAATGTGGAATAAGGCTTACACAGAAAATGAAAACACACGTATATTTCAAAACCGAATATTAGCCATGCATGTTAGATCACTCAAACCCTCCAGATTTCATCACCTCCTGCTGTTTCCCTTTAAGAAAAATCCTGGTCGTGCTATGAATTCATCTATTATCTTTAGCTATTCATAAAATATCAAGATTGGCAAAGCCCAAACTCTCTCTGAAAGAAGTATTCTAAAGTTTATCTGTATTCTTGTGGGAGAAACGAAGTTTCTAGGTCTTTGGCTTATTTTTAAATTACAAATCTTAAATTAACATTTTGCAAGAGGAATCTGACATGCAAAATGGTTGAGATAGTTTTTCCTAATCCTCTGTTTTAAAGAGAAGTAGATGTATTTTCTTAGGTCAACCAACTGAAACCCATTAAAACATTTCCTTAAAATCATAGTACAAGAAGAGATTGCACAGATCATCAAGCCTAATAGTTTGCCTTTATCCTGTTTTTTAAGCAGCAGACCTCTTTTTTTCAAAAATAACCTTTTGGTGGAAGTGTGATCTATAACAAGATGAAAACTGGGCTTCTCTGGTGGAAGAGAAGATTTGAATCCTGATCCACTCAGCCTCCTTCTTCCCATTGATTTTTCTTGACTGCAAGGAAAATAGTATGAAAACCACAGACCTGTTCCAAGCCTCTCATTTCACAGATTTGCAAACCTAGGCCCTGGTGGAAAACATGGCTGTGGCCAAGCCTCACCATTCGATAATGACATTGGCAGAGCAGAACACACAGCTCCTGATTCCTGTTCATGATCTTTGTTTGCATCACATTGCAGCGGTAATACTGCTGCAGGAAGTGGGACCCCTTCCAAGGCCTAAGTATGGAGTCTTGTTCAACACTAGGAAATGAATTATTGGAAGAGATACATACACTGACAAAGCAAAAGACTTTATTGGGAGGGGCACCTGAATGGAAACCAGCAAGGTCACAGAGAACTGCTCTGTGACGTGGCTCACAGTTTTAGGTTCTATAGTAACGGGGTTAGTTTCTGGGTTGTCTCTGGCCAGTCATCTCATTTGGTCTATATTTAGTCTGACTCAAAGTCCTTCCTGGTGGTGAGTATACCTCTCAGCCAAGATGGATTCCAGCTGGAAAGATTCTGGGAGGTTGGCAGGACATACTACGGACTGGTGTCTCCTCCCTCCTTTGGGCCCTTCTGTATTTTCCTGGTTAATTTTCAGTGGCAGCACCTTGTTCCTTATTGAGACCTCCTGTTGGGAAACAGCTCTTGCAAGTGGTTATCATCAAGCCTGGCCAAGGCAGACAGTCTCAGTCAATGATTCCCTGATGCCTGTGTTTAATAGTCTGGGTCCCAGGACAGCTTCAGTGCTTTAACCAGATGCAGCTCTCATTGCTAGGACACACATATTGTGAGACACATACGTCTACCTGAGCTACATGAAGCAGGTCTGTTAAGTACCCAGAATCCAAGGCAGATTTCCAGACATCAGGTTCCAAGCTCTCAGGTTAGGTTTCTTTGCCTGGTGAAGTATTCCTATACTTTAATTCAGTGGTTCTCCAACTTTAGTGTACATTTTGAATAACTTGGAAGGGGGCTGCTAAAATAGAGGTGCCAGAAATTCTGACTCAGTCGGTTCAGGGTATGAACTGAAGGACCCACTCAGCCTCCTTCTTCCCATTGATTTTTCTTGACTGCAAGGAAAATAGTATGAAAACCACAGACCTGTTCCAAGCCTCTCATTTCACAGATTTGCAAACCTAGGCCCTGGTGGAAAACATGGCTGTGGCCAAGCCTCACCATTCGATAATGACATTGGCAGAGCAGAACACACAGCTCCTGATTCCTGTTCATGATCTTTGTTTGCATCACATTGCAGCGGTAATACTGCTGCAGGAAGTGGGACCCTTCCAAGGCCTAAGTATGGAGTCTTGTTCAACACTAGGAAATGAATTATTGGAAGAGATACATACACTGACAAAGCAAAAGACTTTATTGGGAGGGGCACCTGAATGGAAACCAGCAAGGTCACAGAGAACTGCTCTGTGACGTGGCTCACAGTTTTAGGTTCTATAGTAACGGGGTTAGTTTCTGGGTTGTCTCTGGCCAGTCATCTCATTTGGTCTATATTTAGTCTGACTCAAAGTCCTTCCTGGTGGTGAGTATACCTCTCAGCCAAGATGGATTCCAGCTGGAAAGATTCTGGGAGGTTGGCAGGACATACTACGGACTGGTGTCTCCTCCCTCCTTTGGGCCCTTCTGTATTTTCCTGGTTAATTTTCAGTGGCAGCACCTTGTTCCTTATTGAGACCTCCTGTTGGGAAACAGCTCTTGCAAGTGGTTATCATCAAGCCTGGCCAAGGCAGACAGTCTCAGTCAATGATTCCCTGATGCCTGTGTTTAATAGTCTGGGTCCCAGGACAGCTTCAGTGCTTTAACCAGATGCAGCTCTCATTGCTAGGACACACATATTGTGAGACACATACGTCTACCTGAGCTACATGAAGCAGGTCTGTTAAGTACCCAGAATCCAAGGCAGATTTCCAGACATCAGGTTCCAAGCTCTCAGGTTAGGTTTCTTTGCCTGGTGAAGTATTCCTATACTTTAATTCAGTGGTTCTCCAACTTTAGTGTACATTTTGAATAACTTGGAAGGGGGGCTGCCAAAAATAGAGGTGCCAGAAATTCTGACTCAGTCGGTTCAGGGTATGAACTGAAGGACCCACAGACGGAACTTTGAGATGTGTGACCTTGGTCAGGCTCTCTTTCAAGGCTTCACTGGGTAGCTAAAATTTGCTCAAATTTCAGGAACCACAAAATTTTCCACACAAGAGCATTAACTTCCCTCCCCAGATTCAGAACAAGGAGGGATTCAAACCCCAGGAGGTATCTTGCTTTCATCATGGTGTTCTGGTGAATCGTCTCAGGTGGTCACCTTGGGAGAGGCAGCAGGAGCAGATGCAAGGAACAAAACTCTGTTTTGATACAGATGGTTTCCATAGAAAATTAAATAAGCAATAAAGACCTATGAAAAGGTATTGTGTATAACCACCACAACAAAAAATTTGTCCCTTAAGGTCTGGCTAATCTAAACTTGAAAGCAGCATTAGCTCTCAAAGGTCCTGCACTCAGATAAGATGGAGGTCAAATCTAGGGGCTGAGGAATCAGGCAAAGGTTAAAAATTCATGGTAAAGATCAATCCTTGCACTGAGAAATCCCTGCGTTGAACTGGGTCAAAACCAGATGTTTTTACTGATAATTATTATGATGATAATTCATTTAACTAGGAATAAAATAGGGCATGATTGTTTATTTCTGCCTGCTTCCCCAGACAGGCAGAGAAACGAGAAGAAAAATCTCAGAGGTTTTACTCTTGACTAAATGAAATAATTTCTTCAATTAACCAGGAATAAACATAGCAACAAAATAATTTGCCTTTACATTATACAATAGTTGTAAATAGACTTCTTACATCTTCAGAGGTGAAAGAAATCTTAAACACATGCATGATTCCCTGATGTGTTTAATAGTCTGGGTCCCAGGACAGCTTCAGTGCTTTAACCAGATGCAGCTCTCATTGCTAGGACACACATATTGTGAGACACATACGTCTACCTGAGCTACATGAAGCAGGTCTGTTAAGTACCCAGAATCCAAGGCAGATTTCCAGACATCAGGTTCCAAGCTCTCAGGTTAGGTTTCTTTGCCTGGTGAAGTATTCCTATACTTTAATTCAGTGGTTCTCCAACTTTAGTGTACATTTTGAATAACTTGGAAGGGGGCTGCTAAAATAGAGGTGCCAGAAATTCTGACTCAGTCGGTTCAGGGTATGAACTGAAGGACCCACAGACGGAACTTTGAGATGTGTGACCTTGGTCAGGCTCTCTTTCAAGGCTTCACTGGGTAGCTAAAATTTGCTCAAATTTCAGGAACCACAAAATTTTCCACACAAGAGCATTAACTTCCCTCCCCAGATTCAGAACAAGGAGGGATTCAAACCCCAGGAGGTATCTTGCTTTCATCATGGTGTTCTGGTGAATCGTCTCAGGTGGTCACCTTGGGAGAGGCAGCAGGAGCAGATGCAAGGAACAAAACTCTGTTTTGATACAGATGGTTTCCATAGAAAATTAAATAAGCAATAAAGACCTATGAAAAGGTATTGTGTATAACCACCACAACAAAAAATTTGTCCCTTAAGGTCTGGCTAATCTAAACTTGAAAGCAGCATTAGCTCTCAAAGGTCCTGCACTCAGATAAGATGGAGGTCAAATCTAGGGGCTGAGGAATCAGGCAAAGGTTAAAAATTCATGGTAAAGATCAATCCTTGCACTGAGAAATCCCTGCGTTGAACTGGGTCAAAACCAGATGTTTTTACTGATAATTATTATGATGATAATTCATTTAACTAGGAATAAAATAGGGCATGATTGTTTATTTCTGCCTGCTTCCCCAGACAGGCAGAGAAACGAGAAGAAAAATCTCAGAGGTTTTACTCTTGACTAAATGAAATAATTTCTTCAATTAACCAGGAATAAACATAGCAACAAAATAATTTGCCTTTACATTATACAATAGTTGTAAATAGACTTCTTACACCTCTTTGCATGAGAAAGTCAAGGTGGAGACAGGCTGCCAAAGAATTAGAAACATCTTGAGTTAGGTTTCCATCTGAAAAGACACAATCCTTGGAAACCTACTCACGTTGTCAGCCTTGGCACTAGACTTGCAAAAGCTATTCTTGGTTTCTCTCCTTCATACTGAGCCCATCCCAAGGCCAAGATATTGTGGGTTGAATTGTGGCAAGATGAAAGATGCTTCTGAGCACTCAGGGGAAAACTTGCAGAGACATAGGGGAGAGCAGAGTGCATATCTGAGAAGAGGTGGACAGTTTGGCTGGTTTTTTTTTTTTTTTTTTTTTTTTGAGAATCCTTAATTGTAACTAAACTAGGAATATCTGGTGGTCTGTGAACATTCTCATGATCATGACAAAGTACACCCTCAGTAAAGGAGCTACTGTCACTGCATCAGTCTGCTGGGGACCTAGGACCACAGCATGGTAGCATGTGATTACCTCACTCACATCCCAGAGATAAATTGTAATTGTCAAATTTACATGAAATCCACCAGGTATGACACCATTTTGTAAAGCATAAGTTACAGCCATGTTTTTTCAACAGCAGGGCAAAAGCTGATTCTTTTTTTTTTTTTTTCCTTGAAGAGGATATTTTAAAAAGAAATTATTAAAACTTTTGTTCCAAGTCTTTTTATGACCATAAAAAAATCCTTTTTCCCACCTCGTAGTTAAATCTGTTTGGTGCCCTCTCTTATTCGGTGATACTACTGCCTTTTCCTTGTCCTCAGTCATGATTTCTAGAAGAGGATGCACAGGTTACTGAATGTGACCACGCCCTAAAGTGGCATGATGCTCGCGTTCAGGACCAAGGACAGTGGTCCAAGCGCTGACTCGCTGCTGCGGCTTCTAGCTCCCTTTCCTTTCCTCTGCATTTCAGTGTCTAAGTCACATCATAGCTCTGAGTGGAGG
This sequence comes from Tragulus kanchil, assembly GCA_022376925.1. Classification (NCBI taxonomy): domain Eukaryota; kingdom Metazoa; phylum Chordata; class Mammalia; order Artiodactyla; family Tragulidae; genus Tragulus; species Tragulus kanchil. The sequence continues at coordinate 43,915,985 of JAIOJX010000025.1, forward strand.
ATGCCGACCAAATGGTTGATTGTTTATTTCTGCCTGCTTCCCCAGACAGGCAGAGAAACGAGAAGAAAAATCTCAGAGGTTTTACTCTTGACTAAATGAAATAATTTCTTCAATTAACCAGGAATAAACATAGCAACAAAATAATTTGCCTTTACATTATACAATAGTTGTAAATAGACTTCTTACACCTCTTTGCATGAGAAAGTCAAGGTGGAGACAGGCTGCCAAAGAATTAGAAACATCTTGAGTTAGGTTTCCATCTGAAAAGACACAATCCTTGGAAACCTACTCACGTTGTCAGCCTTGGCACTAGACTTGCAAAAGCTATTCTTGGTTTCTCTCCTTCATACTGAGCCCATCCCAAGGCCAAGATATTGTGGGTTGAATTGTGGCAAGATGAAAGATGCTTCTGAGCACTCAGGGGAAAACTTGCAGAGACATAGGGGAGAGCAGAGTGCATATCTGAGAAGAGGTGGACAGTTTGGCTGGTTTTTTTTTTTTTTTTTTTTTTTTGAGAATCCTTAATTGTAACTAAACTAGGAATATCTGGTGGTCTGTGAACATTCTCATGATCATGACAAAGTACACCCTCAGTAAAGGAGCTACTGTCACTGCATCAGTCTGCTGGGGACCTAGGACCACAGCATGGTAGCATGTGATTACCTCACTCACATCCCAGAGATAAATTGTAATTGTCAAATTTACATGAAATCCACCAGGTATGACACCATTTTGTAAAGCATAAGTTACAGCCATGTTTTTTCAACAGCAGGGCAAAAGCTGATTCTTTTTTTTTTTTTTTCCTTGAAGAGGATATTTTAAAAAGAAATTATTAAAACTTTTGTTCCAAGTCTTTTTATGACCATAAAAAAATCCTTTTTCCCACCTCGTAGTTAAATCTGTTTGGTGCCCTCTCTTATTCGGTGATACTACTGCCTTTTCCTTGTCCTCAGTCATGATTTCTAGAAGAGGATGCACAGGTTACTGAATGTGACCACGCCCTAAAGTGGCATGATGCTCGCGTTCAGGACCAAGGACAGTGGTCCAAGCGCTGACTCGCTGCTGCGGCTTCTAGCTCCCTTTCCTTTCCTCTGCATTTCAGTGTCTAAGTCACATCATAGCTCTGAGTGGAGGGATGCCGACCACATGGTTGAGATTAGAGACCAAAATAGGGTTGAATTGCCATATAAAAAAAGAAGCTATCCCCACCCAAGTTTCATTTCTTTCAGTCAACAAATACATTCAAGTTCAAGAACGGAACCTGTAAAATTCAAAGTATTTATTCACTGTTTCATTGGGTTAGTCTCTCCTGCTGGCTTAGTTCTGAAGATGACAGGTGCTGCTTTGGCAGAGGTAGTGGTTGAGAACCTTTGTTTGAACCCCAGAAGCACAGTGGCTGCTGCATGCTCCCCTAGATCCTCATCCACTTCTGGGCCAACTCTGGCCTGCTTCAGTGTGTCTCCAAGATCATAATGGCATTAGAGAGAAGCTCAATCCAATAAACAATCCCGTTGATCAAATCTGGGCAGACCAGTATCTTGAAGTGAGAGATTCAACTCTCAAGAACATATAGTAAGAAATTTGCTCATTTTTGCACCTTCTGGAGCAAGGTCAGAACACAGGCATTTCTGGGAATAATGTGCTTTTGCAAGATAAAACAGAAGGTGCAGAGGATATAACTTCCCTACAATTCTGTTAAATACCTTTATTTATAGAGATGAAAGTGAGGAAGCAGGATTAATTGCTACAATATGAAGAAAGTAGAAACTAATTTAAAAAATGAACATTCTAGCACACTATCAAAGGGCTGAGACTCTCTTTGAAGGTGCCCTTTACAAAGAGAAAGAGGTTACAGCCTGGAGAAACTATTCTCCTGATTTGGCTACAGATTCTCTGTGTGTCTCTTATTTCTGTCTCTCTCTCTCTCACACACACACACAAATACACACACACACACTATATACCTTAGTAAACTTAGAATACTGAAGTCAGAGGAGAAAGGTAAGAAGATGACAAATTCTAACTAGCCCCAGCTTGCTAATTCCATTTTCTCCATTTCAAGGATGAGACAAAGCATGAGAGACTTCAAGTGATGCCCAGAACCTACATCAAACCTAATACTGCATCCAGGTGCCAAGGTTCATGTTTCATATTTTGATAGATTCAAGCAAAGCCAATAGCCAATAGTCACTGCCCAGTGGCTTACGGGGAGAGGGGTTCCTTTATAGTGGCCAAGAGAAGAGACAATCACAGCAGCAGGCAACTAGACCACCTGGTTGGGCACAGCCTTCATTCCACCTGAACCCATCCAGGGTAACCATTTGCTCCTTGGAAATCCTCCCAGTGAAGAAAAGAGCACTAAGTTCCCACTGTCCATGTATTATGCACCCTTCACACATAGGTTATAGTGATAAATAGGAATGGAGATAATAGGAAAGGAGGCAGACCCTACCCTAACCCTGACCCTAAACATAACCTGTATACCTTTTTGTTACTTTAATAAAGAAGACATTAATTTGAATAACAAAAATAAAACCTTTCTATACACCAAGTCCACAATGTATAGCTATTTTCATCATTAATAATAAAAATTGACCATTATTTTTTTACCACTGGGAAATTCCCCTCCGTGACACCTAACTGATCTTAAACTTACTTCTCTGTCTTCCCAGGCACCTTTATTCACTTTCCCCTTTGGTCTTCTCTGTTGGATATTTTGGTCTGTTGGGTTGAGAACCATTGACATTGATTTTCCTCCCAAACAGAAAATATCTCTCATATTTTTCTCATTCTTGTTGCCGCAAATCTTTCACATAGCCCATGTATCTCTCCCTCACTTTGGTTCTCCCTGAAAAGATTACCTTCTAGCTAAACAAGATGCTCCAAAGTCTGCTTGGGGGAAGCTGTTAGTGCTTCAGTTGTTCTAAGACTTGCTAACTTGGGCAGGACTTTAGGAAAAGGAAGAAGGGAGTGGGGCCAGGAATGAATATGTTCTGAGGGTAGTGGGTATACAGAGGGGACCTGACATTTGATTTGTTTAAATTCTTGCTATTTCCACCTCTCAGAGGGTGTGTCTACTCTAGTCAAATCAGCCACACTAGATAGTTTTTTAGCAACACAATTCTTGCCTCTATGGTATCTGAGCAGTTTTGCTCTCACTTTCCCCCAGTACTGGGCGCATAACAACTGGATTTCAATGCTGTCATGAAAAGCTATGGTCTTCTGGAAATGCTATGCAGGCATGTCTGCCTAATGGATCCTTGGTATTCCCACAGAGGAGACTGACTTCCTCCCGTAGGATCTTCTCTGAGTAATTTCTCTCCAGCTCTTTCCTTAGGACCTTAGCTCCCAGGGATGGACTGAATCAAAGCTCAACCATAATTACTGTTCCTTCCAAGGGAAGTCACATCCCTTGGGTCTCACAACTAATATGTGTCTTTTACAGAGGGAAGCTCAGCTTCAGACGGTCAGTCTTTTTTTTTTTTTTTTCCTCAGAGACGCACAACTGTTTTCAGCCTTTCAGAAGTGTTACAAATAAATAAATATAGACTTCCCTGGTGATCCAGTGGTTAAGACTTCACGTTCCAATGCAGGGGTGTTGGTTAGATCCTTGGTAAAGCAGCTAAGATCCCACAAGTCTCAAGGCTAAAAAACCAGAATATAAAATAGAAGCAATATTGTAACACATTCAATACTTTAAAAATGGTCTATGTCAAAAATCTTAAAAAATAAAACAAATGCATACCCCCACCACCACACACACACATATACATGGATGGGCATAAAGTTTAAAAACAGATCAGGAGAGGCCCTCTGACCTCACTAACTTAACGCAAAGATACTACTTAGGGGAGAAGTTGCAGAGAAGCACAGGGTTCCCCTCCCTAAAAAACGCCTAAAGCTGCAGAATTCCCACCTGAGCCTTTGTCTTTGTCCCCAGGGCGAAAGATTACCTTCTAGCTAAACAAGATGCTCCAAAGTCTGCTTGGGGGAAGCTGTTAGTGCTTCAGTTGTTCTAAGACTTGCTAACTTGGGCAGGACTTTAGGAAAAGGAAGAAGGAGTGGGCCAGGAATGAATATGTTCTGAGGGTAGTGGGTATACAGAGGGGACCTGACATTTGATTTGTTTAAATTCTTGCTATTTCCACCTCTCAGAGGGTGTGTCTACTCTAGTCAAATCAGCCACACTAGATAGTTTTTTAGCAACACAATTCTTGCCTCTATGGTATCTGAGCAGTTTTGCTCTCACTTTCCCCCAGTACTGGGCGCATAACAACTGGATTTCAATGCTGTCATGAAAAGCTATGGTCTTCTGGAAATGCTATGCAGGCATGTCTGCCTAATGGATCCTTGGTATTCCCACAGAGGAGACTGACTTCCTCCCGTAGGATCTTCTCTGAGTAATTTCTCTCCAGCTCTTTCCTTAGGACCTTAGCTCCCAGGGATGGACTGAATCAAAGCTCAACCATAATTACTGTTCCTTCCAAGGGAAGTCACATCCCTTGGGTCTCACAACTAATATGTGTCTTTTACAGAGGGAAGCTCAGCTTCAGACGGTCAGTCTTTTTTTTTTTTTTTTTTCCTCAGAGACGCACAACTGTTTTCAGCCTTTCAGAAGTGTTACAAATAAATAAATATAGACTTCCCTGGTGATCCAGTGGTTAAGACTTCACGTTCCAATGCAGGGGTGTTGGTTAGATCCTTGGTAAAGCAGCTAAGATCCCACAAGTCTCAAGGCTAAAAAACCAGAATATAAAATAGAAGCAATATTGTAACACATTCAATACTTTAAAAATGGTCTATGTCAAAAATCTTAAAAAATAAAACAAATGCATACCCCCACCACCACACACACACATATACATGGATGGGCATAAAGTTTAAAAACAGATCAGGAGAGGCCCTCTGACCTCACTAACTTAACGCAATGATACTACTGAGGGGAGAAATTGCAGAGAAGCACAGGGGTTCTTCCCCTTGGACAAAGCCCCCATCGGACCACCCACAAAATCCGTTTCCCTAAAGCCGCAGAATTCCCACCTGAGCCTTTGTCTTTGTCCCCAGGGCCTTCTCTCCACATGCTCCCTTCACGTGGAACTGGAGATAAATTACCCTCTTGAAGGAATGACTTTCCGCGGAGCCAGATAAGTCCTCAGAGGATCTCAGCTGGGTGGCAGCTCCTCCCGGCTCCAGAGAGAGTTATATGAGAACCTGTGAGAAAAAAAATGAAAATCCTGGATGGCAGCTGTGGGGGCTGAAATGAACCAACCCATTACCCGGTGCCTCTCTGACGGTGAGGGTTAATTTATCACAGGGAATCCAATCACTTCTTATAAAGCCAGCACAGGTTTCATTTAGTTTGATGAGGTAGATTGCAAGATTTCAGAAAATCAATTTTACGGAGAGCCATATTAAGCCCCAGGGAATATAACACTACATGTACCTCACATAAGTTTTTGTTATTACTCAGAGGATCGCTGGGGAAATTATATACTTAAGCCCAACGAAGGGTAATGGCTACCTTTATTGTCTTGGGCAGTTCCCACCCTGCTTACCTTTGTGAAATAACGAATAAAGATGGTACGGCTCCAAATGGGTACTTAGCTAAGCTCTGCAGAGCCTGATGCATAAGACTGAGCAAAAGTGACTCAGTTTCCCAAAGATGCTAACCCTTTACAGTATGGGATCTTACAAACCCACACTTGGGCATTACAGATACTATGTATTGTGACCAAAGCCTTATTCTGGTGGGAGTTCTCTAATTTGAGTTCTTAGAGTAGTATTTGCAAAGAAAGCCACAATGTGCTAAAAATTGCTTTCAACCCATCTGCCAGGTTAATATTTCCAGAGAGGTATACTTAGAGAGAAACTCTTCCCCCCATGGCTAGAGACCATTCCTAACTTTAGTTATCTGGTCTCTTGGAGACTTTTGCTTGCAAAGCAATAAACTAATCTAGCTTTTTATGTGACCCCCACCATGAAGCTGGTGGCAGGGAATGCATGCTTCATGGGCCTTTGGCAATAGTTAAAAGGTCATTCGGTCTGATAGCAGAAGGTGTAGAGAGGGTGCATTGTTGGGAAGAGGTGGGACTTGCCATGCTCCAATCCAACTGCTTCCCTCAAACACCAGAACTGCTCTTATGCATCCTTGGTTGTGGGGCCCTAAATGAAAGACGACCTTTGCAAGCATAACGAAGCTTAAGCATGTGTTTGCGGCTTAGAGCTAAGATGGCGCCTAGAGGAGGAGCCGACGCGTGATCTAGGTTGTTTGTCAAATCTTCTGGTCATTCTCCCTGGTTTCCGGGCGCGTGGACAATGCATGCTCACCATAGATTCCTATTGCGATGTAGATGCATGATTGTTTGACCTTTTAGCTTGATTGGTGTAACTATGGAAAGTCCCTTATGAAACCCCCTTCACTTGCCTATATAAGCTGTAAGTCTGCACTAATAAAATGGAACTGCTTTGATGGAACCCCTGTGATTTCAGAAAATCAATTTTACGGAGAGCCATATTAAGCCCCAGGGAATATAACACTACATGTACCTCACATAAGTTTTTGTTATTACTCAGAGGATCGCTGGGGAAATTATATACTTAAGCCCAACGAAGGGTAATGGCTACCTTTATTGTCTTGGGCAGTTCCCACCCTGCTTACCTTTGTGAAATAACGAATAAAGATGGTACGGCTCCAAATGGGTACTTAGCTAAGCTCTGCAGAGCCTGATGCATAAGACTGAGCAAAAGTGACTCAGTTTCCCAAAGATGCTAACCCTTTACAGTATGGGATCTTACAAACCCACACTTGGGCATTACAGATACTATGTATTGTGACCAAAGCCTTATTCTGGTGGGAGTTCTCTAATTTGAGTTCTTAGAGTAGTATTTGCAAAGAAAGCCACAATGTGCTAAAAATTGCTTTCAACCCATCTGCCAGGTTAATATTTCCAGAGAGGTATACTTAGAGAGAAACTCTTCCCCCCATGGCTAGAGACCATTCCTAACTTTAGTTATCTGGTCTCTTGGAGACTTTTGCTTGCAAAGCAATAAACTAATCTAGCTTTTTATGTGACCCCCACCATGAAGCTGGTGGCAGGGAATGCATGCTTCATGGGCCTTTGGCAATAGTTAAAAGGTCATTCGGTCTGATAGCAGAAGGTGTAGAGAGGGTGCATTGTTGGGAAGAGGTGGGACTTGCCATGCTCCAATCCAACTGCTTCCCTCAAACACCAGAACTGCTCTTATGCATCCTTGGTTGTGGGGCCCTAAATGAAAGACGACCTTTGCAAGCATAACGAAGCTTAAGCATGTGTTTGCGGTTTAGAGCTAAGATGGCGCCTACAGGAAGAGACGAGGCATGATCTAAGTTGTTTGTCAAATCTTCTGATCATTCTCCCTGGTTTCCGCGCTCGTGGACAATGCATGCTCACCATAGATTCCTATTGCGATGTAGATGCATGATTGTTTGACCTTTTAGCTTGATTGGTGTAACTATGGAAAGTCCCTTATGAAACCCCCTTCACTTGCCTATATAAGCTGTAAGTCTGCACTAATAAAATGGAACTGCTTTGATGGAACCCCTGTGTGCGATTGTCCTTCGCTCTCTGGAGGGCTGGGCTGGCGGACAGCAGGCTCACCCCTATCTGATCTTCACGGGCAATTCCGCCACCATTTCTCCTCTGCGGGCCAGCCCCACACTTGGTCTCAGACTCCTGTCCATTGTGCAGTAATCATCCTCATGTGTCTTTTTAGATTAGATTATTTAAAGTTAGGCACAATTAAAAATCCAGTTCCTTGGGGCACTTGCCACATCTTGAATGCTTGGTTGACATGGTGGTTAGTGGCTACCATAATTGGACAGCACAGATTTAGAACATTTCCACCACTGCAGAAAACTCTAGTGGAAGTTGCTGGGTAGCCATTTAGTTCTCTGAACTTGGTGGCTATTACATGGATCTGAGAGCTTGGTTCAGGCTAAGATCACTGAGAGCTTGGTTCAGGCTAAGATCACTGCCCATATAACACAAGTGCCCTCCTTTTGCAGATCCTCTCTCACCAGCATAGATCAGGGCCATACATGACCTCTTGATGGTCTCTGGGTCAGAGAAGCTTTCTTCCATCAAAGCAGAAACTGCATCAGAAAAACTCAGAACTGGTTTTAGAAATTAAGAAATGAGGATGAAAATACAAGTTATAGAACAAAGCTGGTATTTAGGAATCTGGGAAAAAAGGTTTTCACCAATTCTTGCCCTATATACAGAACATTTCCTCCTGTCCCTTTATGTCCTATTTTAGACTTCACAAATGAGTGATCTTATATGGTAGCTGTCTCTTTCTAGACTTACTTGGTATGATAATCTCTCTAGATCTGTCCTTGTTGCTGCAAATGGCATTATTTCATTCTTTTTTGTGGTCAAGTAATATTCCATTTTATCCACATTTCATATATTCTTTATCCATGCATTTAAGTTGTTTTCACATCTTGGCTATTGTAAATAGTGCTGCAATCAAAATTGGGGTATATGTATCTTTACAAAGTTGTTTGTAAATTCTGATCATTCTCTGGTTTCCGTGGACAATGCATGCTCACCATAGATTCCTATTGCGATGTAGATGCATGATTGTTTGACCTTTTAGCTTGATTGGTGTAACTATGGAAAGTCCCTTATGAAACCCCCTTCACTTGCCTATATAAGCTGTAAGTCTGCACTAATAAAATGGAACTGCTTTGATGGAACCCCTGTGTGCGATTGTCCTTCGCTCTCTGGAGGGCTGGGCTGGCGGACAGCAGGCTCACCCCTATCTGATCTTCACGGGCAATTCCGCCACCATTTCTCCTCTGCGGGCCAGCCCCACACTTGGTCTCAGACTCCTGTCCATTGTGCAGTAATCATCCTCATGTGTCTTTTTAGATTAGATTATTTAAAGTTAGGCACAATTAAAAATCCAGTTCCTTGGGGCACTTGCCACATCTTGAATGCTTGGTTGACATGGTGGTTAGTGGCTACCATAATTGGACAGCACAGATTTAGAACATTTCCACCACTGCAGAAAACTCTAGTGGAAGTTGCTGGGTAGCCATTTAGTTCTCTGAACTTGGTGGCTATTACATGGATCTGAGAGCTTGGTTCAGGCTAAGATCACTGAGAGCTTGGTTCAGGCTAAGATCACTGCCCATATAACACAAGTGCCCTCCTTTTGCAGATCCTCTCTCACCAGCATAGATCAGGGCCATACATGACCTCTTGATGGTCTCTGGGTCAGAGAAGCTTTCTTCCATCAAAGCAGAAACTGCATCAGAAAAACTCAGAACTGGTTTTAGAAATTAAGAAATGAGGATGAAAATACAAGTTATAGAACAAAGCTGGTATTTAGGAATCTGGGAAAAAAGGTTTTCACCAATTCTTGCCCTATATACAGAACATTTCCTCCTGTCCCTTTATGTCCTATTTTAGACTTCACAAATGAGTGATCTTATATGGTAGCTGTCTCTTTCTAGACTTACTTGGTATGATAATCTCTCTAGATCTGTCCTTGTTGCTGCAAATGGCATTATTTCATTCTTTTTTGTGGTCAAGTAATATTCCATTTTATCCACATTTCATATATTCTTTATCCATGCATTTAAGTTGTTTTCACATCTTGGCTATTGTAAATAGTGCTGCAATCAAAATTGGGGTATATGTATCTTTTCAAAGTATAGTTTTGTCTGGATATTTGACCAAGACTGGGATTATTGGATCATATGGTAACTCTATTTTTAGTTTTTTAAGGAAACTATCTATGAAATAAGAACAGATTGGCAGATATAGAGAAGACATGATTGTCAGGGGGGTGGAGAGGAGGGAAGAATTGAAACTTCGGGGTTAGAGATATAAACTATTATACATACATGGATAAATGACAAGGTCCTACTGTAATAGCACAGGGAACTCTATTCAATATCCTGTAACAAACCATATGTGTATAACTGAATCACTTTGCTGTACAACAGAAATTAACACAACACTGTAAGTTAATGATGCTTCAATGAACTTTTTAAAAATTCCACTGTCTTGAGAGAAGCTACATTTCTCTTAAATTCACATATTAAAGTCCTAACCCCAGTATCTCAGAATGTGACAGTATTTAGATATAAGGTATTTAAAGAGATAATTAAAGTAAAATGAAGCCATTAGGGTGAACCCTAATCCAATATGACCGGTGTCCTTATAAGAAGAGATGAATAGGATACTGACACACACAGAAGGGAGCCCACAGTGAAGGTGCAGACAGATTGTGGCCATCAACGTGCCAAGAGAGACCTTGGAAGAAACCCTTCCTGCCAGCACCTTGAGTTCAGACTTCAGACCTCCACACACTGAGTGGTCTGAAAAACAGAAGTGTATTTTCTCAGAGTTGTGGAGGCATCCCTAGCAAAGGAATGCACCTACCATGTAGATTCTCCCTAGAGCAAACCAGATGCTGATGCAACAGAGACCGTAATTTCCTGGCAGTCCACTGGTTAGTACAAGGGCCTTTCACTGTGGGTCCTGAGTTCAATCCCTGGTTGGGAAACTGAGATACTATAAACTGTGTGTCATGGTCCAAAAAAAAGAAAAAAAGATTTCTTCAAATCAAGCTAGAGATATTTTGAGGATACATTATCCATCATCACAATTTCTCCCTTAATCCTAACAAAGCAGCAATTTGCACAGAGGATTATTGTGCCTTTGCTGTAGGGAAATTCAGGCTTCGATGTTGCTCACAGAGCCAGCAGGATACTGGAACTCAGGAAATGACAGACAAATTACCCATCAGAAAGGGCAGAACATTTCAGAAGAGTGTTTAAAAAATCATTTTGCCTTCGCTGATATTTTTGCTGTGACACCCTTTATTGATTTCTACATGTCAACTCTAAGTTAGATCTATGTGTGTATGTTTACACATATCAGGTAGAGTTAAACACATCCAAAATACATAGATTTAGCAGTTGTTCATATAGTCATTCTTTTTCAAGGTGCTTAACAAAAATTAATGCTGCATACCACCAACCACATGCTTTAACATAACATGCCACAGCCCACAGGGAATGTGATACAAACTTTAAAACCCAGTGAAGTTCTGATGCTAATATTTTTTGTTTGATAACAAACAAAAAATTTCCTGGGGGAAATTCCCAGTTGTCAGCTCCTGGATAGAGATAGGAATACCTAGGCAAGAGAAGGGCTTGGGCATGGATGTGGATGTCCTCAGACATCCAACTCCTCAGGACCCCATGGACTGTAGTCCACCAGGCTCCTCTGTCCACGGGATTTTCCAGGCAAGAATACCGAAGTGGATTGTCATTTTCTCCTTCAGAGGATCTTTCCAACTCAGGGATCAAACCTTTGTCTCTTGCATCTCCTGCATTGGCAGGCTGATTCTTTACCACTGAACCACCTAGGAAGGGCTTAATATTATCCAATTAGCTATCTGTATATTTTAACTTTCACATGTAAGAGAAATTTTCCTCTTAATGCTTTTCCCTATCTTTTTTCTGGCAGCATTGCAATCATGCTTTTTTTTTTTTTAAATTTCTGCCAGATTGAGCAGAAGAATCACTCAAATATCAGTTTGAAACTAAACATTTGCATGACATTTGGGAATTACAAAATGCTTCTAGAGCCAAATTTGTCATTCAATGCTCACCACACTTTTAAAAATTAGGTTATTCCTCCCATTTTACAGACAAGATTCCTCCCAATCTTTACAGACTAAAGATTGGAAAGGTTACATGACTTTCCGAAACCTTCACAGCTAGTTCCAAAGGGAGCTGAGCCAAAAGTTTACATTTGGGACTTGAATCAGTCTCTTCTGTGTCAGATGCCCTGCTTCTTCCACCACAACATACCACCAAGTCTAGGCAGCCCATCCCAAGGAATATCCTAGTGGGGCCTCTCCATGAAGTCACCCTCACCCTTCATCAGTGCTATTGATAATGGGCTTCTCCTGCCTGCGAAGATGCTTCTACAGACAGGTGAGCGGTCTCAGCGAACACAAGGGGAGATCCAAGGCATTTTATGAAGCCAGTCTGCCCATGGTGAATCAATTCCCTCACTTTCTCCTGCCTCATCCCACTGACCTTCACCTAATGAATGAGGTGGAGTCAGGAACAAGGGATCTAGAGTGGGGAGTGGGCTTCCAGAAGCCAGAGACAGGAACAAAGTGACCAAGGTAAGATAAACTTGGGTGAACTTTCTTCCCTGGCATCACCAGAAGTCTTTACCACCTGCCTCGCCTGTCTAGACTTAGCCATGAAATGCCATTCTTGATGCTCACCAGCCTCGCATCGGGGAAAATCTCAGTGGTGTTCTGAAGATGATCAATGATACATAATAAGGACCTGCCCTTGCCCTCAATCCCTTTCCCAAGAATGCTTTTCTAGCACAACCTTCTGTGCCCCCAGATTAGTGCCTGCATTTAGTGGTCCAATCATGCTACCAGGACCACATCTGATGCTGCCCAGGATTGGTTGTCCCAGCCAATGCAGGATGGTCACCAGGATGGCCAATTACCTCTGAGGAGACTTGGCACAGACTCAGCCCACAGAGCTGGTCTGCATTAGATGATGACAGTGGCCCCAGTCAAACACCTCTCAGTGAATATGAATGCTGAGTGTGCACTCAAACTATAACCCAAATAACTTGGGGTCTTTCCTTTCCAGTTCTGACGAAGTTGAGGCCCTGAGCATCTGTGGCTAATGAAAAACAGGCAGCCTATTCTGTTCCTTTACGTTGTGTCCTGGAGTCAGTTCTCATCACCCAAGGAGGGTAGGGCAAGTCTCTTCTGGGCAAGTTAAAAGCCCACTTAATAAAGAATGATTCTGGTATCTTAGAAGTAAATTCCAGGGGTGCACATAGAAATACAAGGCACACAAAAATAACTTCATCAGCTCACCAGAGGGACACTAGCCAAGATAGCCAATTTTTCTTTAAGATACAATTTTTAAGTTATTCTTTCTTACGTTTTTATTTTCTACTTCCTTGCATCATTGGGCTAAGAAAAAAAAAGATGCAGAATATTCTCCCCAAAGACTCCTGTGGAAAGTAGCTAAAAACTGTCAGAACAGATAAAGCAAAGATTATTGCTTTCTTTCAGGTCTGTTGCCTGATTTCCCTTAGGGTCCCTGCTGTGGACAGCAGTGATCTGCCTGGAAACCAGGCATGTGTTAATTTGTATGATTGTGTTAACTAACCAGCAGCCCCTCCATCCCAGCCCCAGTATATCCTAAATTAATTCAACAGGAGCAGGTGGTTTAATTTGTACATTATTCATATTTGCTAATAAACAAGCAATTTGAATTTTAGCTCAAATTTTCTCTTGGGGACAGAGCCAGATCTCTGCTTGAGAATGTGACCTGGGAAAATTCATCCAGTGGATTCCTCTCACCCCAGATACTAACACTGACCCACCCTCCTAGTTTTAATACTGAGAAAGTCTGTTTGGAACTTACCTCCAGGAACTCCAAACCCTGATTCATTGAAAGAACTAATGCTAAAGCTGAAACTCCAATACTTTGGCCACCTGATGCAAAGAGCTACCTCATTGGAAAAGACCTGATGCTGGGAAAAACTGAGGGCAGAAGGAGAAGGAGAGGACAGAGGATGAGATGGTTGGATGGTGTCAGTGATTCAATGGTCATGAGTTTGAGCAGACTCTGGGAAATAGTAAAGGACAGGAAAGTCTGGTGTGCTACAGTTCATGCGGCAACCAAAGAATTGGGCACGACTGAGCAACAGAACGATGACATTCCTTAGGTTCAGTTCAGATTCTAGAGGCAAAAAGCCCAGGTTACACTTTGGGCTCACATTTGCTATGGGTGATGCACTTCAGGTCTTTCCTTTCCAGTTCTGACGAAGTTGAGGCCCTGAGCATCTGTGGCTAATGAAAAACAGGCAGCCTATTCTGTTCCTTTACGTTGTGTCCTGGAGTCAGTTCTCATCACCCAAGGAGGGTAGGGCAAGTCTCTTCTGGGCAAGTTAAAAGCCCACTTAATAAAGAATGATTCTGGTATCTTAGAAGTAAATTCCAGGGGTGCACATAGAAATACAAGGCACACAAAAATAACTTCATCAGCTCACCAGAGGGACACTAGCCAAGATAGCCAATTTTTCTTTAAGATACAATTTTTAAGTTATTCTTTCTTACGTTTTATTTTCTACTTCCTTGCATCATTGGGCTAAGAAAAAAAAAGATGCAGAATATTCTCCCCAAAGACTCCTGTGGAAAGTAGCTAAAAACTGTCAGAACAGATAAAGCAAAGATTATTGCTTTCTTTCAGGTCTGTTGCCTGATTTCCCTTAGGGTCCCTGCTGTGGACAGCAGTGATCTGCCTGGAAACCAGGCATGTGTTAATTTGTATGATTGTGTTAACTAACCAGCAGCCCCTCCATCCCAGCCCCAGTATATCCTAAATTAATTCAACAGGAGCAGGTGGTTTAATTTGTACATTATTCATATTTGCTAATAAACAAGCAATTTGAATTTTAGCTCAAATTTTCTCTTGGGGACAGAGCCAGATCTCTGCTTGAGAATGTGACCTGGGAAAATTCATCCAGTGGATTCCTCTCACCCCAGATACTAACACTGACCCACCCTCCTAGTTTTAATACTGAGAAAGTCTGTTTGGAACTTACCTCCAGGAACTCCAAACCCTGATTCATTGAAAGAACTAATGCTAAAGCTGAAACTCCAATACTTTGGCCACCTGATGCAAAGAGCTACCTCATTGGAAAAGACCTGATGCTGGGAAAAACTGAGGGCAGAAGGAGAAGGAGAGGACAGAGGATGAGATGGTTGGATGGTGTCAGTGATTCAATGGTCATGAGTTTGAGCAGACTCTGGGAAATAGTAAAGGACAGGAAAGTCTGGTGTGCTACAGTTCATGCGGCAACCAAAGAATTGGGCACGACTGAGCAACAGAACGATGACATTCCTTAGGTTCAGTTCAGATTCTAGAGGCAAAAAGCCCAGGTTACACTTTGGGCTCACATTTGCTACCTGGGGGTCTGACTGCCCCTGCCTTGGAAGACCTGAACTTCCACTGCACTGAGACTCAGAGCGCTCGAGTCCCCATTCTCAGATGGAGTTTCTGCCTGTGTCCAGTTCTTCTTGGTTTCTTTCTGGCTACCTGTTCAGTTGGTCACTTTTATTCCCCAAAAGAGGGTCTGGCCACTTGGGCTCTAAAACCCCTCTTTCTGAGACTAACATCTCATCATGAACTTAGTCCAGGAGCTGCCAGATCTGGTCACCCTAAAGGGATCCCTGACAAAGGACCCTTGGAGTCTCCACAACTGAGTTTTGTCCACCTATTAAATGTGACTACAATAAAAATACTAGTAATAATACAATCAAAATGCTAGTAATAATAGCCAGCATTGATTGTGCTATTTGCAGAAGTTAATGTTCACATAAGCAGATGGTTGAATAGACAGGCTCAGAGAAGTTAAGTGTCTTGTTCAGATTCACACAGAAAGTAGTGAAGAGCAGGAATTTAGCCTGTCTGGATTCAGGGCTTCCATGTTCATGTCACTCACCTCACATACCTGTTTGGTCATCATCCACTGCCACCTGCTGAGCTCACATCAGGGCAGAGAGAGCTTGTACAACTGGCTGGCTTAGGTTGGCTATTAAGGACTAAAAATGGGCATCAGGAGACCCCAGATGTACCTCTGTTTGTGTGGAACCTGAGAGTGAATACTAAGTCCACTCAGGGAGAGGCCAGAGCATCAAAGCTGGAGAAGCTTGCTGAGTGACCAAAATACAGACATCCCTACCCCTCTTAAGTGAAAAGAGTCTAAACATATATACAATGGAAGATTATTCAGCCTGGGCTTCCCTGGTGGCTCAGATAGTAAAGAATCTGCCTGCAATGCCTCAGATAGGGGTTCAGTTCCTGGGTCAGGGAGATCCCCTAGAGAAGGGAATACCCACTCTAGTGTTCTTGCCTGAAGAATTCCATGGACAGAAGAGCCTAGTGGGCTACAGTTCATGGGGTCACAGAGGGTTGGACATGACTGAGTGATGAACATTATTCAGTCATAAAAAGAATGGAATTGTGTCATTTGCACATTTTTGGATAGACCTAGTCATACAGATTGAAGTCAGAAAGAGAAAAACAAATATATGTTAATGCATATGTGTGGAATCCAGACAAAATGGTACGAATGAACTGATTTGCAAAGTAGAAATAGAGACACAGACATAAAGAACAAACACATGGATACTATGTGGGGAGAGGGGGTGGGATGAATTGGGAGATCAGGATTGACATATATACAGCACTATGTATAAAACACATCACTAATGAGAACCTGCTGCAAAGCACAGGAGCTCTCCTTAGTGCTCTGTGGTGGCCTAAATGGGAAGGAAACCCAAAAAAGAGGGGATGCATGTATACACATAGCTGATTCACTCTGATGTACAGCAGAAACTAACACAAACGGTAAAGCAATCATAGAGATCTGTAGCTGTCCTCTCAGCGACTACACCAAAGACACTTGGCCTAAGTGGCCATGACTGCCATTGAGTTGGGGGTTCTGATTGTCTGATGCCAACTAGAAAGACCATAGCAGCCTGCTTCTAGGTTATTCTCACATTGCCTCCAATGAACTACAGTCAAAGGTGACAGTGGAAGCACTTAAGGGGATAATTTCTGGACTATCATTCACCTTTCAGAAAGGTTGTCTGTTTCACATTGGTTGCTAATAAATGCAGGGAAGACCTGAGATGTTATCTTACACAGCCTGTCTCCACCAAAAGGAACCCTAGGGTTGTGTGTGACTCTTCAGGTCACTTCTCTACGTATCTCCTTTGCAGAACCTTAGGTTGGTCCCTGGGCTATAACCACTTTCCTTGGGCATATTCATAAGAGAAAAGAGACCAGCCTCATCCACGTAGCTGTAAGAGTAGTTCCTCTTTCCCAATACCTCTTCTCTAAAAGAACATGGCACCTCCATTATTTTACAACTGTCTCAACCCTGCTCTTCACTACAGTTCCCAGAGCTTGCAATGGGCTCTTGACCCTGAGGAAAAGTCAGTGGCAAAGACAAAGGAGAGAACTATTAAGGACTGAATGTTTGTGTTCTCTGAAATTTCACATGCTGAAACTCAAGAGCCCAAGATGATTGTAATTGGAGACGGGGCTTTGGGATTAATTAGATTATAAGGCCATATTCTGGTCTGATGGGATTAGTGCCCTTATAAAAAGAGACACAGAGCTGTCTCCTCTCTCCTCTCTCCTCCCTCTACCCACACCCTACTGTCCACATCTCCATGTCAGGAAACAGAGAAGGTATCTGTCTAGCAAGATAGGTAGCAAGACAGGAAGACAGTCCTCACTAGAAACTGAATTGGACAGCATCTTGATCTTGGACTCAGAATTCAGAACCATGAGAATTGGGAGATCAGGATTGACATATATACAGCACTATGTATAAAACACATCACTAATGAGAACCTGCTGCAAAGCACAGGAGCTCTCCTTAGTGCTCTGTGGTGGCCTAAATGGGAAGGAAACCCAAAAAAGAGGGGATGCATGTATACACATAGCTGATTCACTCTGATGTACAGCAGAAACTAACACAAACGGTAAAGCAATCATAGAGATCTGTAGCTGTCCTCTCAGCGACTACACCAAAGACACTTGGCCTAAGTGGCCATGACTGCCATTGAGTTGGGGGTTCTGATTGTCTGATGCCAACTAGAAAGACCATAGCAGCCTGCTTCTAGGTTATTCTCACATTGCCTCCAATGAACTACAGTCAAAGGTGACAGTGGAAGCACTTAAGGGGATAATTTCTGGACTATCATTCACCTTTCAGAAAGGTTGTCTGTTTCACATTGGTTGCTAATAAATGCAGGGAAGACCTGAGATGTTATCTTACACAGCCTGTCTCCACCAAAAGGAACCCTAGGGTTGTGTGTGACTCTTCAGGTCACTTCTCTACGTATCTCCTTTGCAGAACCTTAGGTTGGTCCCTGGGCTATAACCACTTTCCTTGGGCATATTCATAAGAGAAAAGAGACCAGCCTCATCCACGTAGCTGTAAGAGTAGTTCCTCTTTCCCAATACCTCTTCTCTAAAAGAACATGGCACCTCCATTATTTTACAACTGTCTCAACCCTGCTCTTCACTACAGTTCCCAGAGCTTGCAATGGGCTCTTGACCCTGAGGAAAAGTCAGTGGCAAAGACAAAGGAGAGAACTATTAAGGACTGAATGTTTGTGTTCTCTGAAATTTCACATGCTGAAACTCAAGAGCCCAAGATGATTGTAATTGGAGACGGGGCTTTGGGATTAATTAGATTATAAGGCCATATTCTGGTCTGATGGGATTAGTGCCCTTATAAAAAGAGACACAGAGCTGTCTGCCTCTCTCCCTCTCTCCCTCCCTCTACCCACACCCTACTGTCCACATCTCCATGTCAGGAAACAGAGAAGGTATCTGTCTAGCAAGATAGGTAGCAAGACAGGAAGACAGTCCTCACTAGAAACTGAATTGGACAGCATCTTGATCTTGGACTCAGAATTCAGAACCATGAGAAAATAAATTTCTGTTGTTTAAACCTCGAGTCTATGCTATTTTGGTATGGCAGCCTGAGCAAACAGAGAGTTACAGACAGGAGCCACAGAATGATAGAAAACAAAGTAGGCAACGTTAGTCTAAATGGTAAAGTGGCCAGCCTGCTCACAAAAAGGCAAAGCTCTGCTAGTCCTTCAGATCATTCCTGCCATGTTCACAGGCAGAAGAAGCAGGCTACCTTTAACCAGTAACCTGAAGGACTCTGAGAATTCCACCTGCTACATACATCTCTGTGCTGCAATGTTGGGACTTCCTGCCCCTCACCTGACTAGGAAGTCTCCCCACCAAATGCACTAATGGGTTTGGAGAGAGGAAGACTCTGGGGTCCTGACCATCTTAGTGGTCACAGGGCTTCTCACTGTGCTTTTCTGTGACTATGAAGATTTTTCTTTCTAGTAATTCAAGCAAGACAGGAGCTCATTGGCTGGTACCTTGACAAGATCACCAAGGTCTTCAGATCTTAGGGTTCAGGAGCTCAATTTTGTAAGTTCATTGGAGTTCTGGATGATTGTTCAGACTAATCAAACTCAGGAGACTGGCTGATAGCTGAAATGCACTAATGGGTTTGGAGAGAGGAAGACTCTGCGGTCCTGACCATCTTAGTGGTCACAGGGCTTCTCACTGTGCTTTTCTGTGACTATGAAGATTTTTCTTTCTAGTAATTCAAGCAAGACAGGAGCTCATTGGCTGGTACCTTGACAAGATCACCAAGGTCTTCAGATCTTAGGGTTCAGGAGCTCAATTTTGTAAGTTCATTGGAGTTCTGGATGATTGTTCAGACTAATCAAACTCAGGAGACTGGCTGATAGCTGAAATGCACTAATGGGTTTGGAGAGAGGAAGACTCTGCGGTCCTGACCATCTTAGTGGTCACAGGGCTTCTCACTGTGCTTTTCTGTGACTATGAAGATTTTTCTTTCTAGTAATTCAAGCAAGACAGGAGCTCATTGGCTGGTACCTTGACAAGATCACCAAGGTCTTCAGATCTTAGGGTTCAGGAGCTCAATTTTGTAAGTTCATTGGAGTTCTGGATGATTGTTCAGACTAATCAAACTCAGGAGACTGGTTGATAGCTGTTGAGCACACTTTTCTTTTCTAAAGTGGAAAGTATTTTTGAAAAATGAAATTACTAGCTCAAGGCAAGGTCACAGAGCAGGGAATGGGAAGATTTTTAATGGTTGATGCCATCAAGCTCTAATGAGCCTCTTCCCTAATGACTGGCACCTCCCAGTGGGCCAGAAGACCTGGAACCAATCAAGGCACCCACCCCTCTGGCCAGGGCCAGAGACAAATGGTAGCTCTTCAACTTGTTCTTTGTCTTTATGCTTTTAAATATCCCAAGTGTTTCTATCAGTAATGTGGTACTGCTGCCATGATTACTATTCATCTCACATCAGTGACATTCAGATGCATCTGGGGAATCTTTCTCAGCTAATCTGAGCACATTGCAAGTCATTTCTTCAGCAGACAGCTAGTCTCAACCACGGGATAGTAGGTCTTTGGGGGTTCAATTTCAGATGGTGGCATTCCCCAACTCTTTCTCCATGCAATCCATTTTGGATTATAGTATTAAATAATGCAAAGTTTAATGAATATAAGATTGACAGGAAAGAAAGCAATTGGAGAGATTCTGGTTGGACTTGAAGGTTGACTCAACTTCCTCTCATCTTAGTTTAGAACTAGATGCCAGGGTCTCTCATTGTCAAGGTTGGGTCTTTTTCTTTTTAATCCTTTTTTTATTTTTCATTTTTTTTTTTTTTTTGGCCACACTGCATGGCATGTGGGATCTTAGTTCCCCAATCAGGGACCAAAGCTTCAACTCTGCAGTGGGAGTATGGCGTCTTAACCACTGAAACTCTGGGGAAAGTCCCAAGGTTGGGTCTTATCAGTCCTACAAAACTATGACTGTTTCTCCTCACTGGCAGAAGGAAATGAAACTGTTACACAGAGATGAAAAACAAGAAACTCTGCACATTCCTTGTGGAGAGCCAGTTCACCTCCACTGATGTGACTGCATGGACAGCCTCTAGGTGGGGCATGAGAAACAAGACCGTTTCTCTTGCAAGTGATCCTGTTGTGGTTTCAGGGCCACATAGGCCCAACTATTGCTGCCAGATTATGTGGACTATGAGATTTTCTCTCTCCACTTAGTCTCTCTCTTTTCTTAAACTAGTTTTGGTGGATTTCTTTTTCCTGCAATCAAAGGGCTCAATTGGAACACTTTGAGATTCCTCTGGGCCTCTCCTATGAGCAAGAAAGCATCAGATTGGTCTGTTGATGCATTAAGACTAGGATTCATGTAGGTGACTTAGGTTCTAATGAGCCTCTTCCCTAATGACTGGCACCTCCCAGTGGGCCAGAAGACCTGGAACCAATCAAGGCACCCACCCCTCTGGCCAGGGCCAGAGACAAATGGTAGCTCTTCAACTTGTTCTTTGTCTTTATGCTTTTAAATATCCCAAGTGTTTCTATCAGTAATGTGGTACTGCTGCCATGATTACTATTCATCTCACATCAGTGACATTCAGATGCATCTGGGGAATCTTTCTCAGCTAATCTGAGCACATTGCAAGTCATTTCTTCAGCAGACAGCTAGTCTCAACCACGGGATAGTAGGTCTTTGGGGGTTCAATTTCAGATGGTGGCATTCCCCAACTCTTTCTCCATGCAATCCATTTTGGATTATAGTATTAAATAATGCAAAGTTTAATGAATATAAGATTGACAGGAAAGAAAGCAATTGGAGAGATTCTGGTTGGACTTGAAGGTTGACTCAACTTCCTCTCATCTTAGTTTAGAACTAGATGCCAGGGTCTCTCATTGTCAAGGTTGGGTCTTTTTCTTTTTAATCCTTTTTTTATTTTTCATTTTTTTTTTTTTTTTGGCCACACTGCATGGCATGTGGGATCTTAGTTCCCCAATCAGGGACCAAAGCTTCAACTCTGCAGTGGGAGTATGGCGTCTTAACCACTGAAACTCTGGGGAAAGTCCCAAGGTTGGGTCTTATCAGTCCTACAAAACTATGACTGTTTCTCCTCACTGGCAGAAGGAAATGAAACTGTTACACAGAGATGAAAAACAAGAAACTCTGCACATTCCTTGTGGAGAGCCAGTTCACCTCCACTGATGTGACTGCATGGACAGCCTCTAGGTGGGGCATGAGAAACAAGACCGTTTCTCTTGCAAGTGATCCTGTTGTGGTTTCAGGGCCACATAGGCCCAACTATTGCTGCCAGATTATGTGGACTATGAGATTTTCTCTCTCCACTTAGTCTCTCTCTTTTCTTAAACTAGTTTTGGTGGATTTCTTTTTCCTGCAATCAAAGGGCTCAATTGGAACACTTTGAGATTCCTCTGGGCCTCTCCTATGAGCAAGAAAGCATCAGATTGGTCTGTTGATGCATTAAGTAAGCCTAGGATTCATGTAGGGTGACTTATAGGGAATTAAAATCATCTAAGGACCATGCTGGAGTTGGGAGCCAGCAAGATGGGATCTGAAGTAGAGTTCACGGGGAGAGTCTGTGGGAGGTTCACAAACAGCACTCAGATTCATGATTATGTAATTCATCACACATCTGGGTACCAGCCAGGCCTACAGGAAATGACCTAGAAGGTCATTACAGACACTGAATGCACAGACTATTTTAGCCTCAGAGACTGGCCATTCCGGAAAAGTTTGGCATCTTGGAGCCTCATCTAGATCGGCCATTAGTCCCGATCATGACCTTTGCCTGGGCCCCTGCTTCATTGTACCTTGCAGATTCCTTAAAGAGATGCTCAAATGTCTATCCTTCTGCCACTCCTGAATTGAAGGAGTGTCAAAGTGAAATATTTTGCACTCCAGTCCTCCTTTCCAGTAAATGTCTGCCTATTCTCTGAAAGTATAAGTGTATTCGGGGATTTTTTGACCCACCATCACTCTGAGAAAAATGCAACATTTGTTATTCTCAGTCTTAATGCTTGCTCATAGTGATTTTAATGCTGTGTTTTAAACTGGCTGAGGTATTTTAATAATACAACCTTCTTTCTGATATTGTCGAAACATTACATTATTCAATGTATCCAATTGCAGTGCATTTTTTCTTTGCCCTTGTGGTGACTTATTACTGTGTACTCTTCAGAGAAGTATAATTTGGGGAGCAATTTTCTAGCAAGCCATTGAAGGTGTTGCATTACAAACGGGAGGTGTTATGACGCTCTGCCCATGGAACTGTATTATAAGGCCGAGAGCCTTTCTTCTGGGTAAACAATGTGGTAGCACAGTGATCCCAAGGGACCCCCACCTCCCACTTTGCTCCAGCTCAGGGGTCTGACTTACAAAGCCGGCTTCTGGTGCCCAAGATGCACGGCCACAGACAGGGCCCCAGATGACTGATGCAGTTGCATTTTTCCTGAAGCTATCTTGTCTTCAGAGTGGGATTTTTCTTTGGCAAGGTCAAGTCTGTCATCCGCTGCAACTGGACTTGACTTTCTCAAATACAGAACTCACATATGTGGTCGACACATTGCCTTTGACCCACAATAGTGGGTTTTTAATTCTTTAATTGAAAAATTTCAAAACTGTTTTAAAAATGATTGTCCAAACTTAAAACTCAGGAGTATGCACTTCCAGGACTTGCAGATTTTTTTTTTTGTATTTATCTTTTGGGGGGTGAGGTGGGGAGGAAGGGGGACGGGTGGGCCACTTCTATTGGTCTTTCATTTATCTATTTTCATTCGCCTTTGTTCTTTGGCTCTTGTGGGCTTCCCATCGCGGTGGCCTCTGTCGTCGCAGAGTGCCGGCTCCGGGCGCATGCGCTCCAGAGCTCAGGCTCGGTAATTGGACACATCAGTTCAGCCGCTCCGCAGCACGTGGGATCTTCCCAGGCCAGGGATCCAACCAGCACCCCTTGCACTGCAAGGTGGTGTCCTTACCCACTGGATCACCAGGGAAGCCCCAGGACTTGCAGATTATCTCAACAGTCATTGTGGCACTGAGACAAGGGCTTCCTCTTTGAGGAAGCCATCTCCTCCCCAGTTGCTCATAGGCTTCTCTGGTCCCTCCTAGCAGACTTGAGGACCTTCACAGGTAATCATGCCTGACTATCTATGTAAACATTTAAGACTGTAATCTCAGCTTTCATAGCTGGGATAAGCAGAATTCTAAGAGTCGCCCCCTAAACTGCTGTCTTGGGTACATATCTATCCCTTTGTAGAATCCTCTCTCTTAGAGTATAGCCAGCACCTGTGAATATAGTGGCATAACCCCTTCTGATTGATGATTTTGCAGGTTGATTAAGGTCCCTAATCAGTTGACTTTGAGGTTTTTAAAAGGGAGATTATTCTAGGTGAGCCCACCCTAATCAGGTGAGCCCTTAAAAGAGACAAGAAATGTCAGCAAATGCTCTCCTACTAGCTTCAAGAAGTGAGTTTCTGGACTAGTTCCTGAGGCAGCCTTTAAGGGAGTGACTCCCAGGTGAGAGCCAGTAAGGAATGGGACCACAGTCCTACAACCACAAAGGATTAAATACTGACAGCAGCCTAAATTAGCTTAGAAGAGGACCCCGAGCCTCAGATGAGATCACAGCCCCAGCTGGCTCATGGATTTCAGTGGATGAGACCCCAAGCAGAGGATCCAGCTGAACTGTCCTAGACTCCCAGCTCACAGGATTGTGTAATCTGTGCTGCCATAAACTACTAACTTTGTGACAAGAGATTATGCAGCAATGAAAAACTAATTCAAAAATTTACCTGTTAGAGCATTTGCTTTCAGACCTGTGCTCATATCCCTAGGCAAGCCTGAATTACAGGAGCTGCTTCACTGAAGCCCTTATGGGGTAGAGAATACTCTGCTGCCCCATAAGGAAAGTGGAGAAGTTGCAAACTCCTGAGAAAGTGCCTAGAGGACAAATTTGAGCTAAGAGAGAATTATGGAATATCAATGCTGTAAAATGTTCTAAGCCATCGCTGGTCTAGCTCCCACTCCAATTTTCAAATAAGGAGACTGAGAGGCCTAGGGAAGTTAAATGATGTATCCAAGGTCCCAAGCCTTGATAAATTTTACTCACATTTCCTATAGCTGGTATGTACCTTATATATTCTTCTTTTTTTAATTTTGGCCTCTTTTATTGGTTTATTTATTTATTTTCATCCATCTTTATTCTTTGGCCTATGTGGGCCTCCCATTGAAGAGCACCGGCTCTGGGTGCATGTGCTCCAGAGCACTTTTATAAACCGATCCCTGACTATCTATGTAAACATTTAAGACTGTAATCTCAGCTTTCATAGCTGGGATAAGCAGAATTCTAAGAGTCGCCCTAAACTGCTGTCTTGGGTACATATCTATCCCTTTGTAGAATCCTCTCTCTTAGAGTATAGCCAGCACCTGTGAATATAGTGGCATAACCCCTTCTGATTGATGATTTTGCAGGTTGATTAAGGTCCCTAATCAGTTGACTTTGAGGTTTTTAAAAGGGAGATTATTCTAGGTGAGCCCACCCTAATCAGGTGAGCCCTTAAAAGAGACAAGAAATGTCAGCAAATGCTCTCCTACTAGCTTCAAGAAGTGAGTTTCTGGACTAGTTCCTGAGGCAGCCTTTAAGGGAGTGACTCCCAGGTGAGAGCCAGTAAGGAATGGGACCACAGTCCTACAACCACAAAGGATTAAATACTGACAGCAGCCTAAATTAGCTTAGAAGAGGACCCCGAGCCTCAGATGAGATCACAGCCCCAGCTGGCTCATGGATTTCAGTGGATGAGACCCCAAGCAGAGGATCCAGCTGAACTGTCCTAGACTCCCAGCTCACAGGATTGTGTAATCTGTGCTGCCATAAACTACTAACTTTGTGACAAGAGATTATGCAGCAATGAAAAACTAATTCAAAAATTTACCTGTTAGAGCATTTGCTTTCAGACCTGTGCTCATATCCCTAGGCAAGCCTGAATTACAGGAGCTGCTTCACTGAAGCCCTTATGGGGTAGAGAATACTCTGCTGCCCCATAAGGAAAGTGGAGAAGTTGCAAACTCCTGAGAAAGTGCCTAGAGGACAAATTTGAGCTAAGAGAGAATTATGGAATATCAATGCTGTAAAATGTTCTAAGCCATCGCTGGTCTAGCTCCCACTCCAATTTTCAAATAAGGAGACTGAGAGGCCTAGGGAAGTTAAATGATGTATCCAAGGTCCCAAGCCTTGATAAATTTTACTCACATTTCCTATAGCTGGTATGTACCTTATATATTCTTCTTTTTTTAATTTTGGCCTCTTTTATTGGTTTATTTATTTATTTTCATCCATCTTTATTCTTTGGCCTATGTGGGCCTCCCATTGAAGAGCACCGGCTCTGGGTGCATGTGCTCCAGAGCACTGGCTAATAATTGGATAAACCGATCCAGCCACTCCACAGCATGTGGGATCTTCCTAGGCCAGGGATCGAACTGGTGCCTCTTGAACTGCAAGGCAGACTCTTTACCCTCTGGACCACCAGGGAAGTCCTATACATTCTTGATTCATCAGAATTCCTGCATCTAGTAGTGGCTAAATATGGGGAGGTTTGAGAAGGCTGGTTACAGAAAGTTACCCTAACTTTGCCTGAAGAACAATTAGGTAAATGATTGATGCTATATTAAATTCAAATGGTTATTAATTGAACAAATACCTATTTCTCAAGCATCATCAGGAACAGTTGAGAAAACAACAAAGGAGGACGTGTGATCTCTGCTTTCAAGGCCTTTCTAATCTTCTATGAGAAAGCTCAACTGCCCTCAGTTTCGAGAACACAGGGGCCAAAGAGTAAGGCAGGACAAGCAACACATTTGACACGTGCTGTCTTTTGATCACTCTGCTAAAGACTGGGACCCCTTCCGTTACCCCTGCCTCTCAAACTCCCTCAGTCAGTGTGGTGCCTAACAACCAAACACACTTCCCAATCTGCATTCTGCCACTGTGCTTTCAAATGCAAGATAGAGCTCAGTAGTGATTACTAAGTGGGTTGTGCTAGAGATTTGAGAAGCACGGATCCAGCAAAGGGTAAACGGTGGGTTGTGCTGAAGTAGAGGCGGTGATAAGTCTGCAAGGGATCCTCTGCAGATGTCAGCAGCCCATGGAGAGAGCTGGGATGTGGCCATTGTGCCAGAAGCCTTGATGGTAAGAGAAACCCTCACCATTCTCATCTGCCAGCTCCTGCTTTGTTTTACCTCCAAAACGCTCAACCTTCTGTTTAAGGAAAAACTGCTTCACTCCGCTCCCTGGTTTCAGGGAGAGCCACACCCTAAACAGCAGTGACAGCTGCCTCCTCTATTATTAACCATCTCTAAGGATAGAGACTCTAAGTCTCCCTTGGCCACCTCTTCTGCCCGCCCCACCCCAGCACCAGCTGTCCTGGTTTCCCCATTTCCATCTAGGCTCCACTCTTTGCTGACCTACCATCTCCAACTACTTGTAACCAATAACCAATTGAAGTGTTCTGTCCTTAGGTCTAAACAGTGACACAGTTGGACCAGTTCTGTCCCTTAATAATTGGCATCTGCTCTTCTAAATCATGCCCTTCATGACCATAGGTTCCCAGGGCCACCTTGGGGGTGGAGGTGCCCCAAGTCTTTCCAGCACCATCCTCCAAACTATACAGGAATATATGCCTCATCCTTTGGAGTTTCAGCTGGTCACATTGCCTTTCAGTTCAGGTTTGTATTCCTCAATCTTTCTGTCACTTTGTGACCTGAAGAACAATTAGGTTGAGAAATAAACAATTTTGAACAAATACCTATTTCTCAAGCATCATCAGGAACAGTTGAGAAAACAACAAAGGAGGACGTGTGATCTCTGCTTTCAAGGCCTTTCTAATCTTCTATGAGAAAGCTCAACTGCCCTCAGTTTCGAGAACACAGGGGCCAAAGAGTAAGGCAGGACAAGCAACACATTTGACACGTGCTGTCTTTTGATCACTCTGCTAAAGACTGGGACCCCTTCCGTTACCCCTGCCTCTCAAACTCCCTCAGTCAGTGTGGTGCCTAACAACCAAACACACTTCCCAATCTGCATTCTGCCACTGTGCTTTCAAATGCAAGATAGAGCTCAGTAGTGATTACTAAGTGGGTTGTGCTAGAGATTTGAGAAGCACGGATCCAGCAAAGGGTAAACGGTGGGTTGTGCTGAAGTAGAGGCGGTGATAAGTCTGCAAGGGATCCTCTGCAGATGTCAGCAGCCCATGGAGAGAGCTGGGATGTGGCCATTGTGCCAGAAGCCTTGATGGTAAGAGAAACCCTCACCATTCTCATCTGCCAGCTCCTGCTTTGTTTTACCTCCAAAACGCTCAACCTTCTTTTTAAAGGGAAAAAACTGCTTCACTCCGCCTCCCTGGTTTCGGGGAGAGCCACACCCTAAACAGCAGTGACAGCTGCCTCCTCTATTATTAACCATCTCTAAGGATAGAGACTCTAAGTCTCCCTTGGCCACCTCTTCTGCCCGCCCCACCCCAGCACCAGCTGTCCTGGTTTCCCCATTTCCATCTAGGCTCCACTCTTTGCTGACCTACCATCTCCAACTACTTGTAACCAATAACCAATTGAAGTGTTCTGTCCTTAGGTCTAAACAGTGACACAGTTGGACCAGTTCTGTCCCTTAATAATTGGCATCTGCTCTTCTAAATCATGCCCTTCATGACCATAGGTTCCCAGGGCCACCTTGGGGGTGGAGGTGCCCCAAGTCTTTCCAGCACCATCCTCCAAACTATACAGGAATATATGCCTCATCCTTTGGAGTTTCAGCTGGTCACATTGCCTTTCAGTTCAGGTTTGTATTCCTCAATCTTTCTGTCACTTTGTGACCCAGTCTGAGACCTTGGCATGTGAGCAGAAGTGGTGTGTCCAATTCCAAGTTGGCCTCCACCTGAAGATGAGCCACTTACCCTGGGTTTCCTCCACCCTCATCCCTAAGCAGCAGAGATGGAGTCGCATGTTCAAAATGGCCATGCTGAATGGCCAAGAAACAGAACTGAACTATCCACCTGTGGACTATTATATAAAAGAGGAATGAGTGTTTAACTAAAGTATAATTGCTGTTGTTCAGTCAATAAGTAGTGTCCAATTCTTTGCGATCCCATGGACTGCAGCATGCCAGACTTCCCTGTCTTTCACTATCTCCTGGAGTTTGCTCAAATTTATATCCATTGAGTCTCTGATGCTACCCGATCATCTCATTCTCTGTCACACTCTTTTCTTTTGCCCTCAATCTTTCCCAGCATCAGGGTCTTTACCAGTGACGTGGCTCTTTGTATCAGGTGGCCAAGGTATTGGAGCGTCAGCATCAGTCCTTCCAATGAACATTCAGTGCTTTGTTGTTGTTGTTGGTGGTGGTGGTGGTGGTTTTGTTGTTGTTGTTGTTTTTAGAATTGACTGGTTTTATCTCCTTGCAGTCCAAGGGACTCTAAAGAGTTTTCTCTAGCATTCACAAGCATCAAGTCTTCAGCACTCAGCCTTCTATAAAGAAAGTCCAACCCTCTCAAATATACATGACTACTGGAAAAACCATAGCTTTGACCATACAGACCTCTGTCAGCGAAGTGATGTCTCTGCTTTTAAATATGCTGTCTAGGTTTATCATAGCTTTTCTTCCAAGGAACAAGCATTTTTAACCAATACCATCTCCAACTACTTGTAACCAATAACCAATTGAAGTGTTCTGTCCTTAGGTCTAAACAGTGACACAGTTGGACCAGTTCTGTCCCTTAATAATTGGCATCTGCTCTTCTAAATCATGCCCTTCATGACCATAGGTTCCCAGGGCCACCTTGGGGGTGGAGGTGCCCCAAGTCTTTCCAGCACCATCCTCCAAACTATACAGGAATATATGCCTCATCCTTTGGAGTTTCAGCTGGTCACATTGCCTTTCAGTTCAGGTTTGTATTCCTCAATCTTTCTGTCACTTTGTGACCCAGTCTGAGACCTTGGCATGTGAGCAGAAGTGGTGTGTCCAATTCCAAGTTGGCCTCCACCTGAAGATGAGCCACTTACCCTGGGTTTCCTCCACCCTCATCCCTAAGCAGCAGAGATGGAGTCGCATGTTCAAAATGGCCATGCTGAATGGCCAAGAAACAGAACTGAACTATCCACCTGTGGACTATTATATAAAAGAGGAATGAGTGTTTAACTAAAGTATAATTGCTGTTGTTCAGTCAATAAGTAGTGTCCAATTCTTTGCGATCCCATGGACTGCAGCATGCCAGACTTCCCTGTCTTTCACTATCTCCTGGAGTTTGCTCAAATTTATATCCATTGAGTCTCTGATGCTACCCGATCATCTCATTCTCTGTCACACTCTTTTCTTTTGCCCTCAATCTTTCCCAGCATCAGGGTCTTTACCAGTGACGTGGCTCTTTGTATCAGGTGGCCAAGGTATTGGAGCGTCAGCATCAGTCCTTCCAATGAACATTCAGTGCTTTGTTGTTGTTGTTGGTGGTGGTGGTGGTGGTTTTGTTGTTGTTGTTGTTTTTAGAATTGACTGGTTTTATCTCCTTGCAGTCCAAGGGACTCTAAAGAGTTTTCTCTAGCATTCACAAGCATCAAGTCTTCAGCACTCAGCCTTCTATAAAGAAAGTCCAACCCTCTCAAATATACATGACTACTGGAAAAACCATAGCTTTGACCATACAGACCTCTGTCAGCGAAGTGATGTCTCTGCTTTTAAATATGCTGTCTAGGTTTATCATAGCTTTTCTTCCAAGGAACAAGCATTTTTTTAATTTTGTGGCTATAGTCATTGTCTGAAGTGATTCTGGAGCCCAAGAAAAGAAAATCTGTCACTGTTTCCATTTTATCACCTTTTATTTGCCATGAAGTGATGGGATTGGATGCTATTATCTTAGTTTTCTGAATGTTGAGTTTAAGTCAGCTTTTTCACTCTCCTCTTTCACCCTCATCAAGAGGCTCTTTAGTTCCTCTTCATTTTCTGCCATTAGAGTGGTATCATTTGCATATCTGAGGTTCGTGTTATTTCTCCCAGGAGACTTGATTCCAGCTTGTGATTCATCGAGCTTGGCATTTTGCATGATGCACTCTGCAAAGCAATTAAATAAGCAAGATGATAATATACAGCCTTGTTGTACTCCTTTCCCAATTTGAAACCAGTCAGTTGTTCCATATTTGGTTCTAACTGTTGCTTCTTGACCTGCAAACACGTTTTTCAGGAGACAAGTTAGGTGATCTGTTACTCCATCTTATAAAGATGTAATTAATGCCCCTGCCCAAATGCACAGATTCTTAGGGATTCTGTTCACTGAGTTTGGGCATTTGTATGTTCCCATGTATCCATCACACCAAGCAAGATACAGAATATTATATCTGTGTTGTTTAAACCACTGTGCTTTGGAGTTTCTTGATTACATCAGCTAACCAGCAGCTTAACTAACTGACCTCATAAATGGTCTCTCTGCTTCCAGTTCTTCTATATGTCTTTAAGTAGACCTTACTCAACAGCCAAGCTGGGCATTCGATTCCTGCTACAAAGTCACAAGACCTCATTATTGCCACTCTCATAAAATCAACGCACCTGACTTTTAACAGAATTATCCCTTTTTTCTCTTAGCTGAGAACTGTCATTTCTTATGCCAGACAGGCTGACTTCTAACTTGAAGTCGTCCGCAGTCAGATTTTGATAGCTTTCCAGGAAGTCTGTGATCAGTTATTCAAAGCACCATCAGCCTTCTATAAAGAAAGTCCAACCCTCTCAAATATACATGACTACTGGAAAAACCATAGCTTTGACCATACAGACCTCTGTCAGCGAAGTGATGTCTCTGCTTTTAAATATGCTGTCTAGGTTTATCATAGCTTTTCTTCCAAGGAACAAGCATTTTTTTAATTTTGTGGCTATAGTCATTGTCTGAAGTGATTCTGGAGCCCAAGAAAAGAAAATCTGTCACTGTTTCCATTTTATCACCTTTTATTTGCCATGAAGTGATGGGATTGGATGCTATTATCTTAGTTTTCTGAATGTTGAGTTTAAGTCAGCTTTTTCACTCTCCTCTTTCACCCTCATCAAGAGGCTCTTTAGTTCCTCTTCATTTTCTGCCATTAGAGTGGTATCATTTGCATATCTGAGGTTCGTGTTATTTCTCCCAGGAGACTTGATTCCAGCTTGTGATTCATCGAGCTTGGCATTTTGCATGATGCACTCTGCAAAGCAATTAAATAAGCAAGATGATAATATACAGCCTTGTTGTACTCCTTTCCCAATTTGAAACCAGTCAGTTGTTCCATATTTGGTTCTAACTGTTGCTTCTTGACCTGCAAACACGTTTTTCAGGAGACAAGTTAGGTGATCTGTTACTCCATCTTATAAAGATGTAATTAATGCCCCTGCCCAAATGCACAGATTCTTAGGGATTCTGTTCACTGAGTTTGGGCATTTGTATGTTCCCATGTATCCATCACACCAAGCAAGATACAGAATATTATATCTGTGTTGTTTAAACCACTGTGCTTTGGAGTTTCTTGATTACATCAGCTAACCAGCAGCTTAACTAACTGACCTCATAAATGGTCTCTCTGCTTCCAGTTCTTCTATATGTCTTTAAGTAGACCTTACTCAACAGCCAAGCTGGGCATTCGATTCCTGCTACAAAGTCACAAGACCTCATTATTGCCACTCTCATAAAATCAACGCACCTGACTTTTAACAGAATTATCCCTTTTTTCTCTTAGCTGAGAACTGTCATTTCTTATGCCAGACAGGCTGACTTCTAACTTGAAGTCGTCCGCAGTCAGATTTTGATAGCTTTCCAGGAAGTCTGTGATCAGTTATTCAAAGTGGTCCTGACACACTCCCCTGATATCATACATTTTAATTCGCTCTTGGAAAAAGATGGAAATAACTGATCAAAACTTTTAACCACTATTCCAGATCCATGCCAAAAGTTGTAGGCACTATCTCTAAGGGCTAAATTTTATTTTACTGCAATAAATAGTCTCTATGACACTTACAAATTTGATGTGAGAAATCACAGTTGGAAAATTGCTTTCTGGTTAATGTTATTACAGAAGAACAGGGAGTGACTGGCCCAGGAAACCCTTAATTGAAGTAATGGCTTGTGATCAGATGCCATACTCACCAATTTTTCCTGCCCTAAAGATGATAAAAGCGGTCAGATACTTTCAAGCCAATGTCTCAGTGTGACCTGAGCCTATGTGTCCATGTCTTAAAAAGAAGGGGAGGGGTTAAAACTTGCTGAGACCCATGGGAAAAAAATTAACTCATAAGTAGAGGGCTGAAACAAATAAGCTAAATAAATTTGTTATTTTGCCCAGAGAATAAAGGAGAAGAAAGTCTGTCCTAGACAAACCACTGGAGTCTTAAAATGTCTTAATCACAGTTTATTCCAAAAAGAACAAACTATTAGACCTGATGCAGAGTTGCCCCTGATTTTAGGAAGTGCCTCCTCCAGTGAGACTGAGGCCACACAAAGAGTGAGTGTGTTCCATCTCTCGGCTCCTGCCTGGTTCCTAGCTTGTGGCTTTATCCCATATTCCATAACCCTGCTCACCATCAAGCAAATCCGCGCCTCCACTGTGACCAGAGTTTAGCAGTTACATTGTTCCTTGGATCTCTCCCAGCCTTACTGCTCTTCCAGGCTGGTGGTCCGAGGTGGGCAAGCACCTTTCTCCTGGCCTAGATGGAGGAAGAGAGCTACTGTCTGACCAGATGTCCACTGGGACCATCTGGGTCCACTGTTGGCTACTCCCAGGGCAGAAGCCCATTCCAATATTCTTGCCTGGGAAATCCCATTGACACTCCTGATTCATACATTTTAATCGCTTTTTTTGGAAAAAGATCGTCCGAGTCAGATTTTGATAGCTTTCCAGGAAGTCTGTGATCAGTTATTCAAAGTGGTCCTGACACACTCCTGATATCATACATTTTAATTCGCTCTTGGAAAAAGATGGAAATAACTGATCAAAACTTTTAACCACTATTCCAGATCCATGCCAAAAGTTGTAGGCACTATCTCTAAGGGCTAAATTTTATTTTACTGCAATAAATAGTCTCTATGACACTTACAAATTTGATGTGAGAAATCACAGTTGGAAAATTGCTTTCTGGTTAATGTTATTACAGAAGAACAGGGAGTGACTGGCCCAGGAAACCCTTAATTGAAGTAATGGCTTGTGATCAGATGCCATACTCACCAATTTTTCCTGCCCTAAAGATGATAAAAGCGGTCAGATACTTTCAAGCCAATGTCTCAGTGTGACCTGAGCCTATGTGTCCATGTCTTAAAAAGAAGGGGAGGGGTTAAAACTTGCTGAGACCCAGGGGAAAAAAAATTAACTCATAAGTAGAGGGCTGAAACAAATAAGCTAAATAAATTTGTTATTTTGCCCAGAGAATAAAGGAGAAGAAAGTCTGTCCTAGACAAACCACTGGAGTCTTAAAATGTCTTAATCACAGTTTATTCCAAAAAGAACAAACTATTAGACCTGATGCAGAGTTGCCCCTGATTTTAGGAAGTGCCTCCTCCAGTGAGACTGAGGCCACACAAAGAGTGAGTGTGTTCCATCTCTCGGCTCCTGCCTGGTTCCTAGCTTGTGGCTTTATCCCATATTCCATAACTCTGCTCACCATAAAGCAAATCCCGCGCCTCCACTGTGACCAGAGTTTAGCAGTTACATTGTTCCTTGGATCTCTCCCAGCCTTACTGCTCTTCCAGGCTGGTGGTCCGAGGTGGGCAAGCACCTTTCTCCTGGCCTAGATGGAGGAAGAGAGCTACTGTCTGACCAGATGTCCACTGGGACCATCTGGGTCCACTGTTGGCTACTCCCAGGGCAGAAGCCCATTCCAATATTCTTGCCTGGGAAATCCCATTGACAGAGGAACCAGGCAAGCTACAATCCATGGAGTTGGACAAAATTGAGCCACTAAACAATGACAACAACTCCAGGAACAGAACTAGGGCATCTGGATGGATGGTTCCCAAAACACCTTTCAGCTTCATATGGAAGAATTTCTCATCATTCTGAGCGATGAGTGAGTGAATGAATCCCTCATTCCTGGATATGTCCAAGTAAATTCTGCATTATCTTCCACCGAGAGATTTACACAAAAGAGCCTCACTCTGTTTGGGAAGATGGATTATAATTTCTAAAACCTCTTCTGGCTGGGAGTAGGCTGCCTCTCTACTCTGGAAGCCCTCTTCCCCTCAATCCTGCAGCACTTTGACTCTCATCGAGGTGCTCACACTAGGCTCAGTCCTGGCACAGATTCAGGACAAACTGTGACCTCAGCCCTGTGATCATTCAGGAGCTGGAAGCCACCACACAGAGACTGGGAGCAAAGAAACAGAGCTGCTGGGCCAAGCAGCAGCTTGTTTCTTAAATCAGGCCATCCTAGTGGACTCTGGTGCTGGACACCGGGTCCCGGTCTCATCCCTATCTGATCTCTAGTGGGCTAGGAGGGGAGTCCATGCAAGGAAGGCAGTGGGGTAGATACCTTCAGTCTATTAATATCTGAACACTCCAGACCAGAACAAGAACTGAGTTTACATGCCTGCTTGTACACACACACATGCACACAGAATCCATCCACTAAGTCCAAGCCTCAGGAAACCTTATCCACATCCTCAGGGAAGTGAGTAGGGGGTGTGGGAAGAAGCTATAGTGTGAGTAGGCCCCAGGAGGGGGAAGGTACCAGGGTGAGGAGGGTCCCCTGTTTCACTTGCATTCATGACACTGATCTCCCAGGAAGCAGAAATGGGAGAGGTTCTCCCATTTCAGACATAGAGAGGTTCCATGAAACCACCAAGATCTTACTAGTACCCAACTCAAAAGTTCAACGTTGAGCCCATAAGCCAGGAAGACAGGCAGACAAAGCAAGCTGAATCCCAGCAGGGCCCAGCCATAGAGCAGGGGTCATCACAGGATCCACAACAGGACACCAGCCAGGGTCCACCTAGAACCAACAGCTGACAGTGATCATGGCTTCTCCCAGCAGGGAGATTCCTGTCCCCAGCCACTAAAAGCCCAGCAGGGAGCAGACATGTTTCTGACTGCCCTCAGGCCCCTATTGTGATAACCTGCCTGTAGTCTCAGGCCCGTAGGAGTCAAAAATGAACACAGGATGAGGGGTTAAGCCCAGACTATTCCTGACAATAAAGGGATAAAGATGCAAAATTTCATATTCACTAATGTACATGTGCACAGACCAAAAAACCTAGAGGCATAACTACATCAATGTGGTTATTTTAGGTGGTGGGATTATGGGTAATTTTATTTTTTGTCTGCTTTTCTGCACATCTCAAATTCATTGCAATGAATATGTATTACAGTTATAATCTGTAAAAGGTTAGTTTTAAAATTCATATGGAATTACAATTTTATGTAGTCATTTTGCAATCAAAGCTATTTTGCTTACACGTAGAAGTCTTGTTTTTACTGTTCCTCCTTTGTGCCTTTCCCCATCTCTATTTTTACTGCCCTGCTTTCAATGCTCTAATAGGCCAGCTATCTTCTCCAGCCAGGCACTCTGCATGTGCAGCTCTAAGTACCACGTGTGCAGTGAAAAAGATTCCAACAGCACAAGGCTTGCAGGTGCCACTTCCTGACCCCACGCACACTCTGTTCCTCAGTCCCTTCATGTCGTTCCTGCAGGCAGGACCAGCTTCCCCACCTACCACTGACCAATCCAGTCCCACACTTTCTTCCAGTTTCTGTCAAAAATCTGGTTCCTGTAATGAATCTTACACATCTCAGTGCATCCATTCGTTCATCAAATAATCATTGGACAGTGTCCACACTCCAGGCACTGTTGTGCATGGGATAGGACACACAGTCACAAACACATCCAGCCCCTGACCTTTCCCCCTAGAACAGGGTCCTATAAACAGCACACCATGGGGCTTACAGGCAAGCCAGGTGTTGGTTGTCAGTCTTTGGGATTGGCTGTTGCAGCTTGCTCCATCGGGGAACAGGGATTTATAGTGTCAAGGAGGATACAAACCAATAATTGTCACAGCAACAGCCAAGATCACACAACATTCTATGTTACAGACATGTGTATACATATTTCCATGTATGTCCATGTATATAGACATACCACAAATCATTGCTATTACCTTACAAGCAAGCATGTCCTGGCACAGCTAACACTTACTGAGGATAAAGCATGTGGGCCCAACATAAGTACTTTTACAGATACAACCTCATTTGTTCCTCACTATAACCCTGTTCTGTAGGCACCATCAGGCTTCCCAGGGAAAGAACCTGCCTGCAATGCAAGAGATGCGGGTTTGATCCCTAAATTGGGAAGATCTCCTGGAGACATGAATGGCCATCCCCTCCAGTAGTCTTGCCAGGAGAACTCCATGGACAGAGGAGCCTGGCAGGCTACAGTCCATGGGGTCACAAAGACTCAGAAATGACTGAAATGACTGAGCATGCATGGGTACCATCACTATCCCAGTTTCACAGATGAAAGAATGGTGACATGGGAAAAGTAAGCAAATTATCTTAGGATTACAAAGCCAGTCACAGGGAATGCAGCCAATATTTTATAATGACTTTAAATGTTGTATAATCTGTAAAAATATTAAACACTGTACACTTGAAATGAACATAACATTGTAAATCAACTACGTTGCTGTTCACTCACCCAGTCATGTCTGACTGTATGCGACCCTATGGGCTGCAGCAAGTCAGGCCTTCTACAATTTTAAAAAAATTATGAGTCAATGATGCGTCTTGGTTTTGAACCCAGACGTCTGACTCCACGGCTCTTCTCACTTGAGTAAGTGAGGTTTCTGCCTCTGAGAATGCTCCATACAGAGTTTAGGCAGGAGGGAAAGTTCCAGAGCCTGCGGACGCTCTAGGGAGCACCAGCTCAGTCTCAGGGAGTTACAGAAGCCCGCCTAGAAAGGGGAGCTTCAGCTGACATTGAAGAGGAACTGGAAGTGAGCGGGGCAAGGAGTGAGGGCAGTGCTGCTTTTGGAGGCAAAGGCAGGCCTTTCTGAGGGGGGCCAGCAGCGGGTGGTCCGGTGGCGAGGGCTGGATTTTGTACACTGAGCTAAAGGATTCGAGGTTTTTTTCAAGGGCAGGGCACAGTAGTCAGATTTGCCTTTAGACAGACTCTCAACTATTCAAATATGGAGAATGGGTTGGAAAGGGCTAGACCAACGACCCGGGGATGGGAGATCCACATTGCAGCATGCGATCTAGTGGGAGGGTGCGCGAGTGTGACCTGGGAAGAGCAAAGCGGGTCCAGCGAGCGACCATCACCTCTTATTTCCTTTCCTCTGCATCTCCGTGTGAGGGCTCTGCTGCCCCAGCTTATGTAACAGTTACTTAAACAATGCCCGTGAGCCGCTTGTTCTCCACTTGCTCCTCTTTATGTACCTTTTCCCAGCTAGGCTGTGAGCTCCCTCCCGGGCAAGGGCCACTTCCGACAGCTATGCTGGTCCGCGCTCCACACAAGACTGGATACGGAGGCAGGTTATTAGTGCTCCGAGGAAATCAGTTACAATGTTTGTTGTCTCGCTGGCCTTATAGTCAAGAGATTTTATAATCTAAAATACCTTGCTGAAAGCGAAGACTAGTGCCGTAGCTCTTTCTTGGGGTTTATAGACAATCAGATGCAGAGTGGAACTGGGTGGCTATATACGTTAAATGCCTGATTAAACAGCGCTGAGGATCAGTAGGAAGAATCACGTGCACAGACATACACCGATGGGATGTGGGTGTGTGTGTGTACTGAGTACATGGGGCACTATAGGACGCACTCACCCTATCTGTAGTTGTATCAAAGCTGGGGTTAGCTGCCTGAAGTCCGGTTTTCTCTTCTTTAGGCCTTCCGAAGGATTCATGCACCAAATAACTAAATTATGTCTTGGTAGCTAAACAAATCATGCAAAATTATACGCCATGAATATTTTATCATACTAAACCCTGAAGCCAGACTCCAGACAGTTTTATGTCTGCAGCAACCTATATCATACCCGGATGAATCTGGCTAAAGACAAATGACTTCTTTCAAAAACTTTACTTTCTTTTTTTTTTTTTAATGCATTCCTCCTCAAGGATGTCTCAAAGGTTTTACAGCACATGGATCCTGAGAGTAAATGAACTCCACCTTCCTCTGAGCTGGCTAAAGCCGGAGATTGTGCCTAGCATAACTCTTGAAATATGCACAGAACTGATCAGGGTTAACAATGGTCTACCTTGGGCCTGCACTGAACAGCTATAATATGAATAAACAGCTGACAATTGTCCAAGGTCCAACTGGTTCCACACCCTTCCTTTTGTCTCAGAATGTTGAAATTGCCTACAAAAATGAATTTTTTTTTTAAATAATGAGGTTTTAGTCACCGAGGAAGAAGAGCTGCAGCTGGATGTGATGTCGGCATGAAGGAAAATCAGAACTACATGACATTTTCCTTCTTTTTCTCAATTATCTTTGCTAGTTTTGACCTGCCTCTTCTGGTTTTAAAAGAAAGCTACCTTACAGAGGTTCACTGCCGTGTTCTCGAAGAAGCCAGCAGAAGAAAATGAGGAAGCTGTAAGTTAGTAGGGCTCTGCTGGTCCCTCTCCTTGGCTCCTGGGATGAGGAGGTTTGCAGGTTAATGCTTCAGGTTGAGCCACTTGGCCGGGCACGGAGGAGGGACAAGGGTGGATCTGTCTCTCCCCACCTCCCTCCAACTGTTTTGTACTCTCAGAGAGGAACCAAACAGAACTGCAAAAAGAACTACATGCTTCTAGCCAGGGGCTGACAAGGAACACCAAAAAAAAAAAAAAAAAAAAAAGACAGTTGATTTTGTTGGATGAACAAAATCCAACTTTTGGAATGGAATTCTAGGGGCCATCCTTTTTTTAAAAAATGTCTGTTAGTTTTACAATTTCATATGTGTAATAAACAAATACAACTTATTTTTCACAAGCCTCTTTTCTATCTAATCAGCAGGCTGGGTTTCCACAGATAGCATTCCCAACTTCTTTCCCAGGAAAGGGGGAAAATAAACAAACAAACAAACAAAACCAAACTTGTTAATCAGAGACCAATGGACAGATCCCTGACTGCCCTCTGAGATGACATAGCTCTGGGCACTACCCCCAGAATGTGTCCAGGAAGAGGCCACACACCAGAGATGGGAGAGTACCCATCGTGGGCAGTGGGCAGTGGGGGAGTCCACCTCTCATCTCCTGTGTCAAGCCAGCCCAATGCTCAAAGCAAAGGAGGGCAGTGGAAGAGGTGCAGGGGCTAGGCATGTGGGCAGGAATCCTCTTGCTGCCTTTATGAGTTACATGACCCTTAACTAATTACTTAAGCCTGGCTGAGCCTCAGTGTTTTTATCTTTAAAATGGCTATAAGTTCTACTCACTTCCCAGGGTTGTTATAGGACTGAAACAGAATAATTGCTTGAAAACACTGAATAGGATGTCCATAGCACAGTAAATGCTTTACAGTTGAGAGGCTTTCAGGATGTGCCTCATGGTAACTGATTCCATCCTTAGAGTGATCCCTTGTCCCCTGGATATGAAATGTATATTGCTGCCCATGTATTCTCACCCACATTCCTCTCTCCTCCCTCACATTCAGAAACTGGTTCAGAAAAGGACTTCATAAAAGCATTCATACTCAAGAATAAAGATCTAATAGGTTTTCCCCCTTTTCTAGGAATATTTGCATTTTAATTGGGAATTAAGACAAAATCATTTCTAGCAGTGCAATTTTAGGTCTCAGCAAGCCAATAGAAGAGGCATGTTGTTTTCATTTGTTTTGTTTTGTTTGTTTGTTTGAAGAATGGGTAAGAAAGAATTCTTCAGTGAACTCTTAAAATTATGCAAACTGATGTCTCTTTAAATGACTTGTTGAGCCTCTAAGTTTAACTATCAGCTTACAAAAGCACAAAGGATAGAAGAACATTATGAATGACACTGAGTGAATGCCACCAGCAAAATCCAGACTGTGAGAGCCTCCATGGAACAAGGCAGAGAGAGCAATGTTAGGAGAACACGTAGATTAAGAGATGCCAAATGCATATTTAGTCAATCACAAGGTGTAGACCTTAGTTGGATCCTAACTAAAATAAATTAATTGTAAAAATGAAAATTATGACATTAATGAGGCCATTGGAAAATTAAACATTTAATTGAATATCTGATGATTTTAAGATAACTGCTAATTTAATCTAGTGTGATAATATGTTTAGAAGTCTTCCTATTTTTGATACACATACTGAAATAGTTACTAATAAAATAATTTGTAATAGTAAATTTTATGTGTCAACTATATTTCTCCCAGAAATCTTGATTCCAGCTTGTGCTTCATCCTCATTTCACATGATGTACTCTGTATATAAGTCAAATAGACAGG
The DNA here is from genome assembly GCA_022376925.1 of Tragulus kanchil. Classification (NCBI taxonomy): domain Eukaryota; kingdom Metazoa; phylum Chordata; class Mammalia; order Artiodactyla; family Tragulidae; genus Tragulus; species Tragulus kanchil. The sequence continues at coordinate 43,956,916 of JAIOJX010000025.1, forward strand.
GTGACAATATATGGCTTTGACGTACTCCTTTCCCAAATTGGAACCAGTCCATTGTTCCGTGTACAGATAAATAGGTAAAGGTATTAGATACAGATATCTTGTTGGTTTTGTTTCTCTAGGGAACTCTGACTGACACCTGGTCTTTGTCTGAGATCTGTTTCAAAAGGATACGAGAAATCATGGTGGATGGGTCAGTAGATAGTTGGGGCAAGAATGACCATAAGTTTACAGTTTGGGGTAGTGGGTAGTAGCTGGGATGTTGTTGTTGCTGTTGTTCACTTGTTAAGTTGTGTCCAACTCTTTGCAACAGTATGGACTGCAGCAAATGAAGTTTCTCTGTACAGTCAACAAAAATAAGACCTGGAGCTGACTATGGCTCAGATCATGAGCTCCTTATTGCAAAATTCAGGCTTAAATTGAAGCAAGTAGGGGAAACCACTCTACCATACTTATTACCTAAATCAAATCCAAATACAGTGGAGGTGGTGAATAGATAGTACCTGGGATAGTAGTATCTCATTTTATATGTGTTCAAAATCCTCTAAAATAAAAGTAAAAACCAACGTAAAACAAACAAAGAAACAAAAACCCTTTCTTGATTCATGTGATTATTCCCCAGGGTCATTTGCAAAGCACAAAGGGTTATGTAAGCAAATTATTAACTCAACTCTGTCCAGGATACAGAAAGCCCACTTCCCCCACCCCCCACACTGTATCTCCAGCTATCAGTATCAGTGAGACCAGCTCCCCAGCAAACTGCCTCATGGAAGCGATGGCTTCCACCAAACCAAAACAGTAGACTGGACAAGATTCCCTTCAAAGGGGGAACCTATTAAACATTTAATTAAATTAATTTAATGATAGAATATCTGATGATTTTAAGATAACTGCTAATTTAATCTAGTGTGATAATATGTTTAGAAGTCTTCCTATTTTTGATACACATACTGAAATAGTTACTAATAAAATAATTTGTAATAGTAAATTTTATGTGTCAACTATATTTCTCCCAGAAATCTTGATTCCAGCTTGTGCTTCATCCTCATTTCACATGATGTACTCTGTATATAAGTCAAATAGACAGGGTGACAATATATGGCTTTGACGTACTCCTTTCCCAAATTGGAACCAGTCCATTGTTCCGTGTACAGATAAATAGGTAAAGGTATTAGATACAGATATCTTGTTGGTTTTGTTTCTCTAGGGAACTCTGACTGACACCTGGTCTTTGTCTGAGATCTGTTTCAAAAGGATACGAGAAATCATGGTGGATGGGTCAGTAGATAGTTGGGGCAAGAATGACCATAAGTTTACAGTTTGGGGTAGTGGGTAGTAGCTGGGATGTTGTTGTTGCTGTTGTTCACTTGTTAAGTTGTGTCCAACTCTTTGCAACAGTATGGACTGCAGCAAATGAAGTTTCTCTGTACAGTCAACAAAAATAAGACCTGGAGCTGACTATGGCTCAGATCATGAGCTCCTTATTGCAAAATTCAGGCTTAAATTGAAGCAAGTAGGGGAAACCACTCTACCATACTTATTACCTAAATCAAATCCAAATACAGTGGAGGTGGTGAATAGATAGTACCTGGGATAGTAGTATCTCATTTTATATGTGTTCAAAATCCTCTAAAATAAAAGTAAAAACCAACGTAAAACAAACAAAGAAACAAAAACCCTTTCTTGATTCATGTGATTATTCCCCAGGGTCATTTGCAAAGCACAAAGGGTTATGTAAGCAAATTATTAACTCAACTCTGTCCAGGATACAGAAAGCCCACTTCCCCCACCCCCCACACTGTATCTCCAGCTATCAGTATCAGTGAGACCAGCTCCCCAGCAAACTGCCTCATGGAAGCGATGGCTTCCACCAAACCAAAACAGTAGAATTGACAAGATTCACTTCAAAGGAGGAACCTGAGGAAGACACAAGCTTACAGCCGGTCCCTTAGCTCATGAAGGGGCAGAACAGACTCTAGAATGTTATTCTCTGCACTTCCCTCCAGAGTTATCCACAAACGTTCTTGTTTTCCTAAAGGGGTGCATGCATGCATGCTAAGTCACTTCAGTTGTGTCTGACTTTTGGCCTAACACTATGGACTATAGCCCACCAGGCTCCTCTGTTCTTACTTGGTCACAGTTCAGCAAGAAGAGAAGCCATGGTCTCTCCTCTCCTGATGTGTTTCCTGTCTCCCTATTTCATCCCCAACAAACAGTAGCTCCAGCTTTCCTTTGAGACCTGCTGCATTTTTTTGTTTTTCTTTTTGGCTACTTCTATTGGTCTTTCATTTCCATCTTTGTTCTTTGGCCTATGTGGGTCTCACATTGCAGTGGTCTCTCTCACCACAGAGCACCGGCTCTGGGCGCATGTACTCCAGAGTTCCAACTCAGTAGTTGAACACATCAGTCCAAGTGCTCCATGGCAAGTGGGATCTTCCTAGGCCAGGGATCGAACCGGCACCCCTTGCACTGCAAGGCAGTACCCTTACCCACTGGACCGCCAGGGAAGCCCACCCGCTGCATTTTTAATGAATGATTCCAGGCACACTAAAGAGTATAGCCAGTAATACAATGGGAATGCCCCGTGAATTTACCACCCAGCTGAAAAAAGCAAACACTACAGATTCAACAGAAGGTATGAGCCCTGTCCAGACTGACTCCGTTATCCCCTCCCCAGAGGTCCAATCTCTTGACTTAGCATGTTGTAATCTTACCATGTATTTTCTTTCTTTTCATTAAAAAGGAAAAAAAAAAAGAATTTGTTGGGGTTTTTAAAATTTGATTTACTGTGGATGTATTAAAATACTGTGCAGGAGATGCCAGAGACATGGGTTTGATCCCTGGGTCAGGAAGATCCTCTGGAGTAGGAAATGGCAAGTCACTCCAGCTATCAGTATCAGTGAGACCAGCTCCCCAGCAAACTGCCTCATGGAAGCGATGGCTTCCACCAAACCAAAACAGTAGAATTGACAAGATTCACTTCAAAGGAGGAACCTGAGGAAGACACAAGCTTACAGCCGGTCCCTTAGCTCATGAAGGGGCAGAACAGACTCTAGAATGTTATTCTCTGCATTTCCCCTCCAGAGTTATCCACAAACGTTCTTGTTTTCCTAAAGGGGTGCATGCATGCATGCTAAGTCACTTCAGTTGTGTCTGACTTTTGGCCTAACACTATGGACTATAGCCCACCAGGCTCCTCTGTTCTTACTTGGTCACAGTTCAGCAAGAAGAGAAGCCATGGTCTCTCCTCTCCTGATGTGTTTCCTGTCTCCCTATTTCATCCCCAACAAACAGTAGCTCCAGCTTTCCTTTGAGACCTGCTGCATTTTTTTGTTTTTCTTTTTGGCTACTTCTATTGGTCTTTCATTTCCATCTTTGTTCTTTGGCCTATGTGGGTCTCACATTGCAGTGGTCTCTCTCACCACAGAGCACCGGCTCTGGGCGCATGTACTCCAGAGTTCCAACTCAGTAGTTGAACACATCAGTCCAAGTGCTCCATGGCAAGTGGGATCTTCCTAGGCCAGGGATCGAACCGGCACCCCTTGCACTGCAAGGCAGTACCCTTACCCACTGGACCGCCAGGGAAGCCCACCCGCTGCATTTTTAATGAATGATTCCAGGCACACTAAAGAGTATAGCCAGTAATACAATGGGAATGCCCCGTGAATTTACCACCCAGCTGAAAAAAGCAAACACTACAGATTCAACAGAAGGTATGAGCCCTGTCCAGACTGACTCCGTTATCCCCTCCCCAGAGGTCCAATCTCTTGACTTAGCATGTTGTAATCTTACCATGTATTTTCTTTCTTTTCATTAAAAAGGAAAAAAAAAAAGAATTTGTTGGGGTTTTTAAAATTTGATTTACTGTGGATGTATTAAAATACTGTGCAGGAGATGCCAGAGACATGGGTTTGATCCCTGGGTCAGGAAGATCCTCTGGAGTAGGAAATGGCAAGTCACTCCAGTATTCTTGCCTAGAAAAATCCACAGACAGAAGAGACTGGAGGGTTACAGTCCCCGGGTCTGAAAAAAGTTGGACATGACTGAGCACACACACATACACACACACATAGGTTATTCATAAGTAACTCACAGTATAATTATCTTGGAGGTTTTAAATTTTTACAAAAATTTTCATACAGCAGGTATTCATGTGCAAGTAAGCTGCTTTTTGTACTCAGCAATATGTTGAGATTGACCCACATTCACATGCATAACTCTAGTGCATTCATTTTCACCCCCTTGAATTATACTCCCTTGTATGAATAAACATACCTCAATTGATAGAGTCATTCCTGTGATAGGATGCTCAGGTTATTTTCAGTTTTTCTCTTTTACAAACACAAATGGAATGCATTTTCTTGCAGCTTCCTCATGCACAGCGGAGAGCCTTCCTCTAGGCCTTTTGTTCACTCCCTCGTTCCAACTTTGTCCTCCATCCACCAAGTTCACAGGTGAGACCCTGAGACAGCAGGCCTCTATCCCTATGTGGGTGGAGTGTTTGCTCTTTGCCTCCCTTGGGCAAAGTGAAGATGAGCATGCAGCAGATAACAATGAGTTTGTCAAGGAATCCCTTGACAAGATCCATTTCCTCATGGTCTCTTCCTTTAAGAATCAGGCATGGAGAACTCAGTTACCTGAATAATTGCCCTGTCTAGACGCAGTGACCACTGCTCTCAAGTTCTTGGCAGTATCCAAAAAGGGTCAGGGCTCACAGAACGGTTAAATATAGACATCTAGGAATAAAAGGCCTAATTAAGAACCAGGAAGTGGCTCTTGGGAAATTTTAAAAGTTTGCCAAGGTACCCTTAGCTGTGCCAAAGCCTAATTTGGCAGGAAAATGCTGATGAGAGCCCCAGGTTGAGGGGAGAAATGCAGCTTTACCCCTCACATCACCAGGGCTTGCTGGCTAGCTGTGCCCTCCTCCTCCCACTTTCTAGGACAGGGAGGAAGGAAAACTACCACAAGCCAACTGGATTAGATTTTCTTCTCTCTAACTGGTCTAAGCTTCTAATTTACCAGAAGGAAGAAATCTTTCTAACTCAAAATGCATTTCAGACCCTTCTGGCTTGGGAAGGACATAAACCCTATGTCACCCATGAGGACAAAATTCACCTCCCCACGTGAGGTCACAGAGTGGAAACGCCTCTTTTGTCCTGATCTAAGGGAGCAGGTGAAGACCAGTTCTCTGGCTTGTCAGCTTTTAATGAACTCTTGCAATGTCTTATTAACAGAGTTGGATGGACTGTGCATGCTTTTCTGGATATGTGGCCATGTTTCCAATAGATTCTCAGGGGTTAAAACAAGCATGAGTTAGGAATGCTTGTTCTTCATATAAATAGAAATGAGATTCTAACAAATCCATCACACACTCTAGATACAAAATACAAAGTTGTATGTCTCCAACAACAGGTAGAGGGAGGCTATATGGAGCCACACAGGCCTGGTTCTGAATCATCTGAGACAGAGCACCATCTGACCTCGCCTGTAAAATGGGGTTGTCCATCTCCTAGGGTTCCTGGGTGAATCAATGGAGATAATGCACTGGAAAGCACTTCGAAAGATACAAAGTGCAATTCAAATGGATTATTGACAGCCCTTTGTTAAGTGTTCATTTGATTGCTGAATGTCCTTGAACGCAATGAGGCATCATTCCTTATAAACCGTTTTATAACTCAAGACGTTTCCACTAATTCCGAATGACCTTCACTCCAATCAGTTAAGCTCCTGTGGTTTTACTTCAGAGCCCAGCAAGCCGCTGAGTAGAATTTCATGGAGAAGAGGAAAAGGCTTGTAGAAGTCATGTCACATCCCACTTCCTGCCTTGGCAGGGGTCTCCTCTACATCCTCCAGATAAACCTCAGACCTCTGCTTGGAAATGTCCCATGATAGACACTTCCCAGGTGAGTAGCCTCTCCTGTTGAGGGCGGTGAGACTGACATGAACTTCATAGAGTCAAAACTCACTTCTACCTCTGGCTCCAGAAAGGTTTTTCACATTGCGGTGAAAAATCTGAATATACGTCCCCCTTCCCACTTTCTAGGACAGGGAGGAAGGAAAACTACCAGCAATATTTTCTTCTAACTGGTCTAAGCTTCCCAGAAGGAAGAAATCTTTCTAACTCAAAATGCATTTCAGACCCTTCTGGCTTGGGAAGGACATAAACCCTATGTCACCCATGAGGACAAAATTCACCTCCCCACGTGAGGTCACAGAGTGGAAACGCCTCTTTTGTCCTGATCTAAGGGAGCAGGTGAAGACCAGTTCTCTGGCTTGTCAGCTTTTAATGAACTCTTGCAATGTCTTATTAACAGAGTTGGATGGACTGTGCATGCTTTTCTGGATATGTGGCCATGTTTCCAATAGATTCTCAGGGGTTAAAACAAGCATGAGTTAGGAATGCTTGTTCTTCATATAAATAGAAATGAGATTCTAACAAATCCATCACACACTCTAGATACAAAATACAAAGTTGTATGTCTCCAACAACAGGTAGAGGGAGGCTATATGGAGCCACACAGGCCTGGTTCTGAATCATCTGAGACAGAGCACCATCTGACCTCGCCTGTAAAATGGGGTTGTCCATCTCCTAGGGTTCCTGGGTGAATCAATGGAGATAATGCACTGGAAAGCACTTCGAAAGATACAAAGTGCAATTCAAATGGATTATTGACAGCCCTTTGTTAAGTGTTCATTTGATTGCTGAATGTCCTTGAACGCAATGAGGCATCATTCCTTATAAACCGTTTTATAACTCAAGACGTTTCCACTAATTCCGAATGACCTTCACTCCAATCAGTTAAGCTCCTGTGGTTTTACTTCAGAGCCCAGCAAGCCGCTGAGTAGAATTTCATGGAGAAGAGGAAAAGGCTTGTAGAAGTCATGTCACATCCCACTTCCTGCCTTGGCAGGGGTCTCCTCTACATCCTCCAGATAAACCTCAGACCTCTGCTTGGAAATGTCCCATGATAGACACTTCCCAGGTGAGTAGCCTCTCCTGTTGAGGGCGGTGAGACTGACATGAACTTCATAGAGTCAAAACTCACTTCTACCTCTGGCTCCAGAAAGGTTTTTCACATTTTTAAAAAGCTTCTTAAATTTTTTTAAAGTAGTATTTTATGACACATGAAAATTTTACAGAATTCAAACATCAGTATCCATGGGTAAAGTGTTACTGAGATATATGCATTCATTTTCTTATTTTCTGTGGCTGCTTCCATACTATACAGCAGAGTTGAGTGGTTGCTACAGAAACCTAACAGCCTGCAAAGTCTAAGATGCTTACTCTCTGTCTCTTTGAAGAGAAATGTTGCTGACCCCTTTCTTTAGGGTTACATTAGCAATTTTCTTAAAGCATGTGAACAATGTCTTCATGTTATTGAGTCACCCTAACAAACCCTTTTTAAGGGCTTCTGATGGTCCAGGTGCTTGCCAAGCACTGGAAAGATTTTTAAAAATTGTTAATAAAAGGCTAGGTCTTCAATGTTCTCACCACTAAACAACAACAAAAAATACATACAGACACACTAGGAATGCATAGGAAGGGAAGGAAGCATTTCAGAAAGATTTCACAAAAGGAAATTTGAACTTGAACATAAAGAATGGGATAAGTTTCGGAGAGTTTGAAAGGATTAAGAAGGTTTTGTTTTTGTCTTTTTAGCATGCCTCTCAGGTTCGATCCCCGGGTCAGGAAGGTCCCCTAGAGAAGGGAACGGCGATCCAGTCCAGTATTCTTGCTTGGTGGGTTACAGTCCATGGGGTGGCAAAGAGTCAGGCGCAATAGAGCGACCAACACTTCACCTCAGTTTAAATAAAGCATGATTCCTATTTAAAGCCCTGGAGTCAGGAAAGCTCACAACATATTCCTAAAACGTACTGGTTCATCCAGTACTTTAGAGTGTAGATGCAGCAGCAGGCAGATTTCAGGTACTAGGATATATCAGTGGATAAAACACTGGTCTCTCCAAGAGACTTCCCTGGTGGTCCAGGGGTTGAGACTTTGCCTAATGCAGGGGTCTCCTCTACATCCTCCAGATAAACCTCAGACCTCTGCTGGGAAATGTCCCATGATAGACACTTCCCAGGTGAGTAGCCTCTCCTGTTGAGGGCGGTGAGACTGACATGAACTTCATAGAGTCAAAACTCACTTCTACCTCTGGCTCCAGAAAGGTTTTTCACATTTTTAAAAAGCTTCTTAAATTTTTTTAAAGTAGTATTTTATGACACATGAAAATTTTACAGAATTCAAACATCAGTATCCATGGGTAAAGTGTTACTGAGATATATGCATTCATTTTCTTATTTTCTGTGGCTGCTTCCATACTATACAGCAGAGTTGAGTGGTTGCTACAGAAACCTAACAGCCTGCAAAGTCTAAGATGCTTACTCTCTGTCTCTTTGAAGAGAAATGTTGCTGACCCCTTTCTTTAGGGTTACATTAGCAATCTCTCTTAAAGCATGTGAACAATGTCTTCATGTTATTGAGTCACCCTAACAAACCCTTTTTAAGGGCTTCTGATGGTCCAGGTGCTTGCCAAGCACTGGAAAGATTTTTAAAAATTGTTAATAAAAGGCTAGGTCTTCAATGTTCTCACCACTAAACAACAACAAAAAATACATACAGACACACTAGGAATGCATAGGAAGGGAAGGAAGCATTTCAGAAAGATTTCACAAAAGGAAATTTGAACTTGAACATAAAGAATGGGATAAGTTTCGGAGAGTTTGAAAGGATTAAGAAGGTTTTGTTTTTGTCTTTTTAGCATGCCTCTCAGGTTCGATCCCTGGGTCAGGAAGGTCCCCTAGAGAAGGGAACGGCGATCCAGTCCAGTATTCTTGCTTGGTGGGTTACAGTCCATGGGGTGGCAAAGAGTCAGGCGCAATAGAGCGACCAACACTTCACCTCAGTTTAAATAAAGCATGATTCCTATTTAAAGCCCTGGAGTCAGGAAAGCTCACAACATATTCCTAAAACGTACTGGTTCATCCAGTACTTTAGAGTGTAGATGCAGCAGCAGGCAGATTTCAGGTACTAGGATATATCAGTGGATAAAACACTGGTCTCTCCAAGAGACTTCCCTGGTGGTCCAGGGGTTGAGACTTTGACTTCTAATGCAGGGGTTACAGGGCTGATCCCACATGCCCTGTGGCCAGAAGGAAGACAAACAAACAAACAAAAGCCCCAAAACCCAACATAAAACAGAAGAAATATTTTAACAAATTAAAAGACTAAAAATGGTCCACATCAAAACAAAACAAGGCTCCCCACCCTGATGTCGATTATATTCCAGTGCCCACATGCCTACAGTAAAAGCTTCATAGAGGAGAAGAACCGACCCAGGTTAGGGTCAGGTTTCAGGCAGACTGGAATGCCCACTTGAGAAACTCCCTGTCCCTGGCCAGTGCCACTCACTCAAGGGCACTGTGATCATGGTTAGAAACAAGGGGCACCTAATCCTTTCCTTCAGCATTGCCATACACTTCACCTTTAGCATTCATCTTGAGTGGGTGCCTTTGTCTCCTCATCTTTAAAATTAGTGGGTAGGACCAGATTCCCAAAGAAGGACAATGCCAAAGAATGTTGAAACTACCGTACAATTGCCCTCATTTCACATGCTAGCAAGGTTACGCTCAAAATCCTTCAAGCTAGGCTTCAGCATTATGTGAACCAAGAATTTAAAGCTGTACAAGCTAGATTTAGAAAAGGTAGAGGAACCAGAGACTAAATTGCCAACATTCACTGGATTATAGAGAAAGCAAAGAAATTCCAGAAAAACACCTACTTCTGCTTCATTGACTGTACTCAAGTCTTTGTGTGCATCACGATAAACTGTAGAAAATTCTTAAAGAAATGGACAACCAGACAACCTTACCTGTCTCCTGAGAAACCCGTATGCAGATCAAGAAGGAAAAGTTAGACTTGGACATGGAACAATGGGTTGCTTCCAAACTTGGAAAGGAGTATATTGAGACTGTATATTGTCACCATGCTTATTTAATTTAAATGCAGAGTACATCACGTGAAATGCCGGTCTGGATGAAGCTCAGTATGGAATCAAGATTTCTGGGATAAATATCAGCAACCTCAGATATGCAGATGACACCACCTTAATGACAGAAAGTGGAGAAAAACTAAAGAACCTCTAGATGAAAGTTAAAGAGGGGAGTGAAAAAGCTGGCTTAAAACTCAACATTAAGAAAAATTAAAATCATGGCATCTGGTCCCATCACTTAGTGGCAAATAGAAGGGGAAAAAGTGGAAGCGGTGACAGATTTTATTTTCTTAGGCTCCAAAATTACTGTGGGCTATGACTGCAGTCATGGAATTAAAAGACACTTGCTCGTTGGAAGGAAAGCTATGACCAACCTAGATTGTATATTACAAAGCAGAGACACCATTTTGCCAACAAAGGTTCACATAGTCAAAGCTATGGTTTTTCCAGCATTCATGTACAAATGTGAGAGTTAGACCATAAAGAAAGCTAAGAGTCAGAATTTATATATTTGAATTGTGGTGCTGGAGAAGACTTGAGAGTCCCTTGGACAGCAAAGAGACCAAATCACTCAGTCCTAAAGGAAGTCAACCCTGAATATTCATTGAAGGACAGATGCTGAAGCTCTACTTTGTCCACATGATGCTTGATTCATTGGGAAAAGTCCTGATGCTAGGAAAGACTGAAGACGAAAGAAGGGGGGACAGAGGATAAGATGGATAGATAGCATCATCAATTCAAAGAACATGAATTTGAACAACTTGGGGAGATAGTGGAGGACAGAGGAGTCTAATATGCTGCAGTCCATGGGGTCACTAAGAGTCAAACAGGACTTAGCAACTGAAGAACAACAACAAGGATCTGATCTAACTCAAGAATTCTATGATGGTAGTTACATTTTGATTTTCAAACAAAATTTCTGGAATTAGTATGGGAACAAAATCTAGATAATTGCTCATTTTGTTTTGTTTACAAGTTGCGATTATGTTTATTTTTCTTATTGTGTTCATTTTAAGTTCTCAAACTGTGTTTCTTTTTTTAAAAAAAGTACCTGCGTGGTTCTGAACTGCAAGGATTTATAACCCAGTGAGGAATAGGATGCACACAGTGGTTAACAGCATGGACCCAGGAACCAGATTGTCTAGGCTCAGATCCCAGCTCTGCCCAGACCAGTAGTGCCCATTTGCTGGGAAAATTATCTGACTTGTTGGTGCCCGACTTCCCAGTGAACTGGAGAGAGTGATGGCATTGACCACAAAGGCTGTGGTGAAGATTAAATGAGACAGCGAGTGTAAGGAGTACCTAGCTGGCAGGTTGCTCGTGGATACTGTTATTATTTTAGGCAAATAATAAATATGTGTGACAAGACAGTGATCAAAGTTTGCATGGGAAGAACTGAGCTACTAAGTGAGGAGCATGTCTGGTTTGGCAAAGAGGAGGGTTAAGACGGGCTTCGTGGGAGTTGGAGGAGAAGCAGGTGTTTTCCCTGCAGACAAGTGGGATGGTGGTATTTTAAGTAGATGAAGCTGCGTGAGCAAAGATGTCCCCAGTTGACCCCATCTTCCCCCAGCCAGGGTTCCATCTCCTCTGCTCTGCATCTCCACGAATAGGATGCCTTGCCTTCCCACCCCACCAACTGCTCAAGATAGAAACGTCAGGGTCTTCCTAGCCTCCCTCCTTCATGCTGATTCTACATCCCACGCATCTCTCAAACCCATCATTCCTCTCTATTCCTCCATCTCTCTTTATATCTCTAGATTTTTCTGTATCTTTCTGTCCATCTGCATTTCTATGTCCAGTTTTTCCTTGCTCCCAAGATCCAAACCCACTTCTTGAGCTTGTGGGGTCAGTTTCCTCCCCACAGCCTGCATCTAGCAGCCTAGCCTTTTTTCATGTTTCCTCCATTTAGAATGTTCTTTCCCAATCACCTCCCTTGCTCTCCTTGCAACTAGCAATACTCACCCTTCAGGTGGTGGTTTTAATGTCACCTCCTCAGGGACACATTCCAGACTCCTACACTTGGCTGGCACCCTCTCTGGCTTCTTCACATTTACCACAATCAGAAGTGATTATTTGTATGCTTGAATATAATCTTGTAAATTCCTCCAGGGATGGGATTTTTTTTTTTTAATTTTTGGCCTCTTTTATTGATTTTTTATCCACTCAATTTGATCCATCTTTATTCTTTGGCATGTGAGGGCCTCCCATTGCAGTGGCCTCTCTTGTTGCAGAGCTCCAGCTCTGGGCACATGCACTCCAAAGCACTGGCTCGTAACTGGACGCACCAGTCCAGCTGCTCCATAGTACATGGGATCTTCCCAGGCCAGGGATTGAATCGGTGCCTGTTGCACTGCAAGGTGAACTTTTTACCCACTGGATCACCACAAAGGCTGTGGTGAAGATTAAATGAGACAGCGAGTGTAAGGAGTACCTAGCTGGCAGGTTGCTCGTGGATACTGTTATTATTTTAGGCAAATAATAAATATGTGTGACAAGACAGTGATCAAAGTTTGCATGGGAAGAACTGAGCTACTAAGTGAGGAGCATGTCTGGTTTGGCAAAGAGGAGGGTTAAGACGGGCTTCGTGGGAGTTGGAGGAGAAGCAGGTGTTTTCCCTGCAGACAAGTGGGATGGTGGTATTTTAAGTAGATGAAGCTGCGTGAGCAAAGATGTCCCCAGTTGACCCCATCTTCCCCCAGCCAGGGTTCCATCTCCTCTGCTCTGCATCTCCACGAATAGGATGCCTTGCCTTCCCCACCCCACCAACTGCTCAAGATAGAAACGTCAGGGTCTTCCTAGCCTCCCTCCTTCATGCTGATTCTACATCCCACGCATCTCTCAAACCCATCATTCCTCTCTATTCCTCCATCTCTCTTTATATCTCTAGATTTTTCTGTATCTTTCTGTCCATCTGCATTTCTATGTCCAGTTTTTCCTTGCTCCCAAGATCCAAACCCACTTCTTGAGCTTGTGGGGTCAGTTTCCTCCCCACAGCCTGCATCTAGCAGCCTAGCCTTTTTTCATGTTTCCTCCATTTAGAATGTTCTTTCCCAATCACCTCCCTTGCTCTCCTTGCAACTAGCAATACTCACCCTTCAGGTGGTGGTTTTAATGTCACCTCCTCAGGGACACATTCCAGACTCCTACACTTGGCTGGCACCCTCTCTGGCTTCTTCACATTTACCACAATCAGAAGTGATTATTTGTATGCTTGAATATAATCTTGTAAATTCCTCCAGGGATGGGATTTTTTTTTTTTAATTTTTGGCCTCTTTTATTGATTTTTTATCCACTCAATTTGATCCATCTTTATTCTTTGGCATGTGAGGGCCTCCCATTGCAGTGGCCTCTCTTGTTGCAGAGCTCCAGCTCTGGGCACATGCACTCCAAAGCACTGGCTCGTAACTGGACGCACCAGTCCAGCTGCTCCATAGTACATGGGATCTTCCCAGGCCAGGGATTGAATCGGTGCCTGTTGCACTGCAAGGTGAACTTTTTACCCACTGGATCACCAGGGAAGTAAGGGCAGGGATCTTTGAAGTATCTTTTGTGCTGATGTACTGACATATCCTCAGCCCCTAAAGCAGTGACTGACAGATTATTAGGCACTCAGAAAATATATACTGAATGATGATCTCTTCCTCACTTGACAGTGAACTCCTTTAGACCCAGGGCTTTGTCAATCTTATATTCCCAAAGCCTAGTTCAGTACTTGGGCTGTACTAGACGTACCATAAGTATTTGTTGGACAAATAACAAATGAGGAAATAACTTCCAAAGTACATCTCCCAGTGTGCTCCCAGACTGGTTCTGATACTCTTACTTGTGGTCTGAATTGCAGGGAGTAGTACCACCTCTGTCAATGTGGTCTAAAATGTCAGGCATGCTTTGGCGGTCAGTCTGCTGATCCAACCATGGCATCTTAGGAACAGAAAGGACTGTGGGGATGATTATATTCAATCCTTATTTGATATCTGAGTCCTTTCTGCATCACTCTCATCATGCCTTTATTCAGCCTGAGCTTGAATATTTGGAGAAGCAATAATTCACTGCTCCAGAAAACCAATGTCATCTTTTGTCTCTTCCACCTAGATCCTGAAGCATTAAATAGGCCTGTGAGTCCTAACTCTAGTCCCTAAGACACAGACTTTTAAAGTATGAATTTCAACCCATTAATAAGTCAGGATATCAATTTAATAAGCTCAGCTAGGATTCTTTTATGAAAAAGAATAAACTCAACTAGTCTAGAAAATATCAAAACAAACTAAACATAATAAGAGTATTAAGGTTTCCTAGTATGATTATTTCAGTTACATAGGTGTGTTTATGTATATTCTGGGTTAAGCTATAAAATGTCATTCTTACTACAGGCAGCAGCCAAGCAAGTTGCAAAGTCACAGTCCTGGAGAGTGAGTAGACAGGCACTCCTGCCTGATGGTCCTTCCAGCTCATGGAGACCAGTCATGGTGGCCTCTGATTTATCTTCTCAGCCAAACATCCCCAGCATCTTTCCTTCCTGTTCCCTGTATGACATGCTATTAACTGTGTGCCCTTGGAATCTCATCTGCACCCCTTCAGGACATGACAGTTAGTGGCATAGTCTGCTGTCACAGTTCTTTCTCATCAGTTGATTTTTCAGGATTTTGGCCAAAGAATGTCAAGGACAAATGGAGAAGGAGGAGGTAATAAGGAGGAGAAGAGGAGAGGAAGAGGAGGAGAATGAGGAGGCTGGGAGAAGGGAAGATCCTTCTCCTTACCTGTTCCAGTGATCACTGCATTATCGTCAAGGTGCACACAAATTAACCCTTCCATGACCAACTCTTGTCCAACATCGATAATATGCTGACCTGTCCATAGACTGTAAAATCAACTACCTCTCCATTTCTGGAGGAAAAAAAAAAAAAAAGTCATAGGCTGGCCAGCATTTTTCTCTAACACATTTTCTTTTCTCTAAGATTCTTCTAATTTCAACCAGTTACAACTTCGGAATCTCATCCTCAGTTTGCATCAGTAATTTGCAACATCCTTCATTTACTCCTGAGGTCTAAATTCAGAGAATCAGCATGTTTCTTAAAAGCTCATCGGGTTCTGCCGTCACTTAGCAGTGTTCATTCTTTCTCTGCATTGTCCCACCATCCTCCTTGTCAGAGAAAACAGATAGAAGTAGGTCTCTCCCAGCTCTGCCTTCCCTAGGCCATTCAGTTTTGATTTCACCATTCACTCTGAGCTCTGGGTTTGTCACTCCCTCACTGATCTGGCCTGGGATATCTGTAAGGCCTTTTTGTGGCTTTTGAAGTGTTCTGCACGCCTCAGCTGCTCTCTCCAACAAGCCTCTTGTTGTCACTCTAGCTAGTGTTCATTTGCTAAGTCATGTCTGATTCTTTGCAACCTCATGAACTGCAGCACGCCAGACTCTCCTGTCCTTCACCATCTCCCTGAGTTTGCTCAAACTCATGTCCATTTAGTCCATGATGCCACCCAATCATCTCATCCTCTGTCACCACCTTCTCCTCTTTCCCTCAACCTTTCCTAGCATCAGGGTCTTTCCAGTGAGGCAGCTCTTTGCATCAGGTGGCCAAAGGATTGGCGCTTCAGCTACAGCATCGGTTCTTCCAGTGAATTCAGGGTTGATTTCCTTTAGGATAGGCTGGTTTGATCTCCTTGCTGTCCATGAGACTCTCAACAGTCTTCTCCAGCACAACAGTTTGAAAGCTTGAAAGCATCAATTCTTTGGCACTCAGTCTTGTTTATGGTCTTACTCTCACATCCGTACATGACCACTGGAAAAGTCATGGCTTTGATTCCCCAGACCTTTGTTGGCAAAATGATGTCTCTTGGGAGTATGCTTTTTCTCCATTTTCTTCAAGAGTCTTCTTAAAGCCTGAGGTCATCCAGTTCATCACAGTTACCTTGGTGTCTTTAAACACTCCCCCCAGTTCCTCCCTTCTCAGAACCTGTCATGATGACAGAGAGGAGTTTATTTGTGAGAGCCTCTCACTGTCAGGAGTGGCCCTTCCTGGAAAGGTAACACGTCACAGAAACACATGGCGGGCTGTTTTTTTTCCAGGCTTCCTGACCTGTGCCTTCTGGGTTTCCACTTCATGCTGATCAAGAACCCTGGGAGGCCATAATGACTTTGGTTTTTTGGACAGAATACCAGGTCTAAAAGTAATGATTTATCTTGTTGCCTTCTATCCCTTTGGGAGCAGTGTGCAATTCAGTGAGCTTAGCAGAAAATCACTGATTGGGCAAGCTGTAAAGTAAAAGTTTGAGATTTGTCTCTTTTCCTTTTCCTTTTTTTTTTTTTTAAACACTTATTTATTTATTTATTTATTTTGGCAGGGGTGGGGAGGGAGAGGGGTGGGCAGGCCACTTCCACTGGCCTTTCATTTGTCTAGTTTCATTCATCTTTGTTCTTTGGCCCGTGTGGGCCTCCCATCGCGGTGGCATCTGTTGTTGCAGAGCACCGGCTCTGGGCGCATGTGCTCCAGAGTTCCGGCTCGGTAATTGGACACATTGGTCCAGTCGCTCCGCGGCACGTGGAATCTTCCCAGGCCAGGGATTGAACCGGCCCCCCTTGCACTGCAAGGTGGTGTCCTTACCCACTGGACCACCAGGGAAGCCCTCTTTTCCTTTTTCTGAAAGAACCCTTTTTGAGTAGTGATAATGGTCTTAAACCTTACTGAGTGCTGGTTTTTTGGTTAGGCAAGTTTCTAAGCACCTGAAATGTATAACTTCTTTTTTTTTTTTTGGTGGTGGTGGTGGTTTCTCTTTGTTTTTTTTTGTTTGTTTGTTTTTTTGATGTTGGTAACCAATTTGAAAATTATTTTGCAGTGAAGCAGAAGACATGTGTTAAACATCACTTGGAACTTTTTACTAAACTGAAGAAAAAATATTTTTTTCCTTTTTATATTTTATATAAATTTTTGACAGGGTTTTGTTGTTTACTGCCACATCGACCTGAATCTGTCACTCCGGGTCACCACAGAGTCCCTGTTTGAAATTCCCTAGTCCCACAACATATTCCCCTCCCTCACCCCAGTGTCCATAAGACTGTTCTCCATGTCCACCTCTCCAGTGTTGCTCTGCATATTCATTTATCAGCACCATCTTCCTAGATTCCATATATATGTGCCAGTATACAATGTTTACCTTTCTCTGACATACTTCACTCTGTAGACTAGGTTCTAGATTCATCCAGCTCATTAGAGCTGATTCAAATGCATTTCTTTTTATGGCTAAGTAATAATCCATTGTATATATGTACCACAGCTTCTTTATCCATTCATCTGTTGATGGACAGCTAGGTTGCTTCCATGATTTAGCTATTGTAAATAGTGCTGCAACAAACAAAGGAATCTTCTAACATTTTCAGATAGGATCCATTATTAATTCCATTTTGCGGATGAGGACACAGAAGCAATGAGGTGAAATCTGACCGTGATCATAGAAGAAGTCAATGGGGGAGACAGGATCGAGACACAGGCCATCCAACTTGTAGTCTGTGCTCTAACCAACATGTCATACCCAGATATCCTTCATCTTGAAACTATGCCACTGATCTTTTTAAACCTATTCTGGATCATATATTTATTTCCATTCCATAGCCTTCCTGCTAGTTTCACTGAGGATTTGGAGCATATAAATATCTTCTTGAATTCTGATTATAAACTCACGAATGCTTCTATTATTATGTCTGCTTTCTCTATCTTCCTCTGTTATGTTTCTTATGACCCCCTTGCACTGCAATAATTTGTTCTCTTGTTGGTGAGTTTCTGGCTATTAGGGTTCATTAAGGCTGGTGTGCTGTAATCCATGGGGTTGCAAAGAATCGGACATGACTGAGTGGCTGAACTGAACTGATATATTCATTTTTGAGTCTGTTGAATGAATGAATGAACAAATGAATTCTATGTATTCACTCACATTGGCAGCTTTAAACATGTCAGCAAAGCTGACCCTAAGGGAAAAACCACAGCACCCATGTTTTTTCAAGAATGATGCTACCTTTTCCTGGTGGGATTGAGCTTTCCAAGTAGGGTGCCTGGTAGAATGTCATCAAATTTCCTCTTACCACAAATTCTCTGAAGTTCCACCATTAGAGATCCATTTCTTTGACCTACATCATACCAGTCATTTGTATTGTAGAGACTTCTCCTCCAAAGAAAGATTTCATAGAGCCTGGAGGAGAGATCATGAAAGTCTTGAAATCTAAACAAAGGAACACACGGCCTCAGGGAAGGGCGGAGAGCCAGCTGGTGTTCCATGGCTGGAGGCTGTGAGTTCCTCAAGAGGAAGACCCTTGAATAATAAAGGAAAGGACCCAGAAGTGTTCTGTTAGGTGACTCTCAAAACACTTTTCAGTAAGATATAGGCTCCTAATTTTGAAGCAGAAAAGAAACTTAAACCAAATCAGTTGCTTTAAAAATAAAAGTCTTGATCAAAGCAGTTCTTTAAGAAAATAGCCTCAAAGCCTTGGGTTAAAAATCTAAGGAATTAGACCAAATGAGGTCAATTTCATATATGTGGTGTGTGTCTATAAAGATGTGGCCCAAATTGCCTTGTACTTATTAGGAAAGTCCTGAGTTGGCCGAAGAGGCCAGCTGCACCCCAAAAGCTCCTTCTGAGAAGCCTGCTCTGGCTTTATCTGGGCCCAGCACTCACCTCTCTTCCCAGCACATTTATGACTTTCCTGCAATCCACACCTGGTGCAGATTTAGAAATAAAAGTTTGCTGTTTTCTTGAGTGAGTGATTTAGCCCTTCTTTCCATATTTCCTTTAAAAAAAAAAAAAGAAGAAGCTCCATCAGCTTGCTGGGCAACAACCTTTCATCCCGTTCCCACCCTCATCCCAGCCCCACTCAACACTGGGTTTTACTTCTGCTGCCCACTCTCTCTGGGGATCTTCGGCGCTGCAATAAATCAGCTCCCTTGGCCTCAGTTTCTGCATTTGAGCTTAGGGATTTGAGAGGGGGTTGCAAAGGAAGTGATTATTTCATTAACAAAGTGCTTTATGACATTTCATTACCCATTAGCATTTACCTTCCCTTCTTACTCCCTGGTATGTTTTCAAAACTAATGAGATAACGGTCTGCAAGTAGCTGGAGCCCCTCAGAGGGAGTCAGCTGGTACCTAGGACACTGGCCCCACTTCTTCCAAAAATACATCTAGTCATTAAGGATACTCACATGCTTAGATACAAGGAGTGTTCTCACACAGTAGATACAAGCCACAAGCATTGCCCCCTGATCAATTACCACAAGAAACATCTGGCTTCATTCTTCTCATCAAAGCAAATGGAAATGGCAACTCACTCCAGTATTCTTGCCTGGAAATCTCATGAAGAGAGGAACTTGTTTGGCTTCAGTCCCTGGGGCTGCAGAGTCTGATATGACTTAGCAACCAAGTAGCAACAATAATGAACATATATGCATGATAAAATAGTTATATACACTAATATATATATATATATATATACATATAAAACTAATTATATATAAATATCACATATATGCGTATAGTATATAGACAAAAAGATGGATATATAGTCAATCCCAGTTCTGGTAACTGGTATAATAATAATAATAAAAAAGTAAATGGATAAAGTAAATCTATAGCAATCCCCCATGAGACTAAGAATTTCACATTTTAAAATGACAAATTGTAAATATATAGGAAACAGAAACCCGCTCCATTCTGACCTGTAAGCAAGAGGTGGCACAATGTACTCACAGTAAGTTGCCGGGTTCTGAGAAGCCTGCTCTGGCTTTATCTGGGCCCAGCACTCACCTCTCTTCCCAGCACATTTATGACTTTCCTGCAATCCACACCTGGTGCAGATTTAGAAATAAAAGTTTGCTGTTTTCTTGAGTGAGTGATTTAGCCCTTCTTTCCATATTTCCTTTAAAAAAAAAAAAAGAAGAAGCTCCATCAGCTTGCTGGGCAACAACCTTTCATCCCGTTCCCACCCTCATCCCAGCCCCACTCAACACTGGGTTTTACTTCTGCTGCCCACTCTCTCTGGGGATCTTCGGCGCTGCAATAAATCAGCTCCCTTGGCCTCAGTTTCTGCATTTGAGCTTAGGGATTTGAGAGGGGGTTGCAAAGGAAGTGATTATTTCATTAACAAAGTGCTTTATGACATTTCATTACCCATTAGCATTTACCTTCCCTTCTTACTCCCTGGTATGTTTTCAAAACTAATGAGATAACGGTCTGCAAGTAGCTGGAGCCCCTCAGAGGGAGTCAGCTGGTACCTAGGACACTGGCCCCACTTCTTCCAAAAATACATCTAGTCATTAAGGATACTCACATGCTTAGATACAAGGAGTGTTCTCACACAGTAGATACAAGCCACAAGCATTGCCCCCTGATCAATTACCACAAGAAACATCTGGCTTCATTCTTCTCATCAAAGCAAATGGAAATGGCAACTCACTCCAGTATTCTTGCCTGGAAATCTCATGAAGAGAGGAACTTGTTTGGCTTCAGTCCCTGGGGCTGCAGAGTCTGATATGACTTAGCAACCAAGTAGCAACAATAATGAACATATATGCATGATAAAATAGTTATATACACTAATATATATATATATATATATACATATAAAACTAATTATATATAAATATCACATATATGCGTATAGTATATAGACAAAAAGATGGATATATAGTCAATCCCAGTTCTGGTAACTGGTATAATAATAATAATAAAAAAGTAAATGGATAAAGTAAATCTATAGCAATCCCCCATGAGACTAAGAATTTCACATTTTAAAATGACAAATTGTAAATATATAGGAAACAGAAACCCGCTCCATTCTGACCTGTAAGCAAGAGGTGGCACAATGTACTCACAGTAAGAATGCTAAAAAATATAAATCCAAATTCACATGAATAAAATCCATTTGTGGGCTTCCCTGATGGTCCAGTGGGTGAAGAGTCTGCCATACAGTGCAAGGGGTGCCGGTTCGATCCTGGGCCCTGGAAGATCTCATGCCCCGGAAAATCCCACGTGCTGCTGAGCGGCTGGACCAGTGTGTCCAACTGCGAGCCAGCACTCTGGAGCGCATGCACCCAGAGCCGATGCTCTGCTACTAGAGGCCACTGCGATGGGAGGCCCTCACAGGCCAAAGGACAAAAATAGATGAAAATAAATGAAAGACCAATAAAAGAGGCCGAAATAAAAAAAAAAAAAAAATCCATTTGTGTGCAGGATAAGGGATGTTCATCTTCCTGGATGCCTCTGAGAAGCACACCAGAGGAAAGCAAGTTCACTGGGGCCACAGAATATGAAAGGAAAAGAGAGAGTTTTCTAACAAGCTCACAGAGATCAACCTAATTAACTGATCAATTTGGAGTGGGGTCAGAAAATTAGGAAATCTTTTCCAGTGTCTCTTTGATGAAATTGACAGGCAAGTTTGGTGCAAATAGGTGGCTTGAAAGGGAGGCTGGGGTTGGGGAGACAGAGAGAGAAATGAATCCCAAGCAAGCAATTTCTTCCTTGTCTCTGGTTGGTAGATTTTGAAGACAGCTCCCTCTCCAGTTTCACAGTTTTGCAATATTTAGCTGTTTCTCTATGTTCCACTGAAATACTTCATTTCAGAATCCCACAAAATTATTTTGTCTCCTGTTCATTTGTATTAGAAATTTAGAGCCTGACGCCCATCCAAGTGGTGCAGGCTATGGGAATAAGGGAAACAATGTTAGAGAGTTATTTGGACTTCTGCTTTTCCATCCATAGATATTAAGGGAAGACTTTAAATGTTAGGTGGAAGAAATAAAATATGGATAAAAAGATATTCACACTTGGTCTTTATGGAGTAATCATTGCAAACGTTTTCAAAATCTTCCTCTTAATTTTGCTTCAAATATTGTACTAGCCTCTCTTTAGTGTTTATGGTTGCATTCACTCTGTAGCATTATGTTGGACAAAAAATTTGAACACAAACAGCTCCCGCTACAGCTCTCAGCCCTGAGGTTCTGACAGCTGGGAAGTGGGAGGCAAGTTCTCTATTACAGTTAATGAAGAATTGATGTCTATCAATGATATATTATGCAGCATGTAAACAGAAGACTTTAATATTATTACCATAAAGGATATCTTTCACTCATCCAAATTCCAATTTGACTTTACTTCCTTTTCTTCTATTTTGGACCACCACAGAGTTGAATTAAGTTTACTTTTAAGTTTGTTGTGCACTCATCAATCCACAAAAGACCCGTTTTTTATCTTATAATGGTTTTCTCTCCTACTTCTTGATCCCTGCTCTAATCTCCCCCACTCACTCCTATTTTTGTACCTACTTGGTGGGGCTTCTCAGGTGGATCAGTGGTAAAGAATCTGCTTGCTAACTCAGGAGGTGCAGGAGACATAGTTTCTATCCCTGGGTCGAGAAGATCCCCTGGAAGAGGACATGGTAACCCACTCTAGTATTCTTGCTTGAAAAATTTCATAGACAGAGGAGCCTGACTGGCTATAATCCATAGAATCTCAAAGAGTCAGACAAGACTAAGTGATTTGAGCATGCACACACACATTATTGTTCACTCGCTAAGTCATGTCTTTGTAACCCCGTGGACTGCAGCATACCAGGTTTACCATTTCCTGGAGTTTGTTCAAACTCATGTCCATTGAATTACAGATGCTATCCAACCATCTCATTCTCTGTTGCCCCCTTCTCCTCCTGCCCTCAATCTTACCCAGCATCAAGGTCTTTTGCAATGAGTTGGCTCTTCACATTAGGTGGCCAAAGTATTGGAGCTTTAGCATCAGTCTTTCCAATGAATACTCAGGGTTTATTTCCTTTAGGATTGACTGGTTTGATCTCCTTGCTGTCCAAGGAGACCTTAAGAGTCTTCTCTAGCATCACAATTCAAAAGCATTAATTCGGGCTTCCCCTGGTGGTCCAGTGGGTAAGGACACCGCCTTGCAGTGCAAGGGGCGCTGGTTCGAGCCCTGGCCTGGGAAGATCCCACGTGCCGCGGAGCGGCTGGACTGATGTGTCCAATCACCGAGCCGGAGCTCTGGAGCGCATGCGCTCAGAGCTGGTGCTCTGCAACAGACGCCACCGCGATGGGAGGCCCACAGGAGCCAAAGAACAAAGACGGATGAACATAGAGAAACGAAAGACCAATAGAAGTGGCCTGCCTGCTCCCCTCCCTCCCCAACCCGACCCCCACCCAAAATAAATAAATGAATAAATCTTAAAAAAAAAAAAAAAAAGAAAGTGATCATTCCAAAAAAAAAAAAAGCATTAATTCTTGGGTGTTCAACTTTCCTTATGGTTCAACTCTTACACATGTGCATGACTACTGGAAAAAATATAGTTTTGACTATTCAGACCTTTATTGGGAAAGTGATGTCTCTGCTTTTTAATACACTGTTTGTCCTTCTTCCAAGGAACAAGCATCTTTTTAATAATGGCAGACCACCTCAGAAGTCTTGCCTTGAGAACCCCATGAACAGTACACATGCATACACCTACTTGAGTAATACATGGTATTGCTTTATGTATGTGTATCTTTAATTAAAAAAAAGCAATGTGCTAAAAATCTAATTCTCTTTCTTACTCTTCTTTTATCCCACTCTATGCTTCTGTAATCCATCCTGTTCTTCTATGTAAATCTAAGTATGACAGCTGACAGCCTACATATAACCACATCCACCCTTGACCCAATGGTGAACTCCTGGCTGACTCCAATTCTTTGCTGCAGGGAACACTCTCAGAGCTGTCCCCTCACAGACTGTGCCAGCCTGTTTCTGGGGTCTACACTAGAAGCAGATTGCTAAGGAAAAGGACATGATCTTTCCTCCAGCAGTTCAGGAGGGTTCCCATGTCCCTGAATCTTTTTCAACACTTAATATTAGTAATTAGATCTCCAATTTTTGACAATCTGATGGCTTTAAAGTGGATCACGTTGTCATTGAAATTTGCATTTTTTCTGATTACTAGTGAAATAAGCATCTCTTCATATGCATCTTAGCAATTTGGATTTCTCCCCTGAACTGCCTAAATTCTTTGTCTGTGTTTTTTCTATGTGGATTTTCTCTAGTTTTCTTGCGAACCTGCAGGATTTTCTGGGGACATTAATTCCTTATTGATTTTTGGACACTGCAAACATCTTTCCCCAGTGCCATCTGTCATGTAGGTTAACTGTTTTGAGCTGAAATCTTTACTTGTGATATAGTCATTCTCATCAATTTTCCTCTTAAGGTTTATGTTGCTTTGGTCTTGGTTAAGAAATTTCCTACAAGTCCCAGAGTCACAAATATATTCTTCTACATGCTCTTCTATAAATTGTGCATCTTTTCCCTTCATTCTTAGGTTTACAATCCATTTGGAATTTGTTTTGTTTATGTTGTAAGATAGGAATCCAACTTTCTGCCCCTCATTGTGAATTGGCTTTCCCAGGACCATCCACTAAATGACCCATCTTCTTCCCACTGGTTTGGGAAGAAGTTCTATTATACACAACTTTCCCACAGAAACATGAGCTGGTGGATAGGCTTTATAGCCAATCTCTTTCGCTACTTTGCATGTTCCTGCAGTGCTACCTCACTGTTTTATTATGGTACTTTTGCAATACATCTTCATCAATATGTCTTCTTCAATGGGAGAGAAGTCTAGGACAGCAGTTAGGAGACAGAGAACTATATACAGTCCCACAGTCTCTCTCTCCTTTGTCCTAGCCCATGATTTCCACCCTGGTCACCCATGGGAGAGTATTCTACATGTGAATATTATCTACAATGTATGTCAAAATAGGGGAGAGGAGACTAAAACACCTAAGCAATCATCTGTTTGCCCCACACAATTCTTTGGAATTCAGATTGTACCGTTTTCAAGATAAAAGAGTCAATAGTTTTTACTCTTCATTTTGAAAGTTATTACCTCAGGAACCTATGAAACAATTCTTCTATGGAAATGAAAGATATTCAGGGATGATTTTATTGCGTCTCCAAGATTCACAAAGATGGTAATATGGATGAAGCTACTGAGGGGTAAAGTGCTTCATAATTTGCTCACACCAACAGCCAACCTGCAGTGGAACTGAAACTACAGCCCTGATCTCCTGAGACTTCCTTGTCAACTTTACAGATAGGTACCCAATGTCTCCTGTGTGCTAGACATCAATGCATGGAGTAGAAAAATGAATAAAAAAACATGGTCTCTACCAAATGTGAATCAATTAGTGACTTCTCTAGAACCTGGGTTATACCCTCATTCATAAAAGGATGAGCTTATTAAGAAACCAAACAATGTTTAGTCCATTCTATTGGCCAGAGGCCAATTCAAATAGGGTTTTACACAGACCAGCTGACAATCTAAACTAACAGAATCCTTCCAGGTTTAGTTGCTTGGTTAAGAAATTTCCCAGTAGTCACAATTTTCTTTTCCTTCATTTTTTTTAGGTTTACAATCCATTTGGAATTTGTTTTGTTTATGTTGTAAGATAGGAATCCAACTTTCTGCCCCTCATTGTGAATTGGCTTTCCCAGGACCATCCACTAAATGACCCATCTTCTTCCCACTGGTTTGGGAAGAAGTTCTATTATACACAACTTTCCCACAGAAACATGAGCTGGTGGATAGGCTTTATAGCCAATCTCTTTCGCTACTTTGCATGTTCCTGCAGTGCTACCTCACTGTTTTATTATGGTACTTTTGCAATACATCTTCATCAATATGTCTTCTTCAATGGGAGAGAAGTCTAGGACAGCAGTTAGGAGACAGAGAACTATATACAGTCCCACAGTCTCTCTCTCCTTTGTCCTAGCCCATGATTTCCACCCTGGTCACCCATGGGAGAGTATTCTACATGTGAATATTATCTACAATGTATGTCAAAATAGGGGAGAGGAGACTAAAACACCTAAGCAATCATCTGTTTGCCCCACACAATTCTTTGGAATTCAGATTGTACCGTTTTCAAGATAAAAGAGTCAATAGTTTTTACTCTTCATTTTGAAAGTTATTACCTCAGGAACCTATGAAACAATTCTTCTATGGAAATGAAAGATATTCAGGGATGATTTTATTGCGTCTCCAAGATTCACAAAGATGGTAATATGGATGAAGCTACTGAGGGGTAAAGTGCTTCATAATTTGCTCACACCAACAGCCAACCTGCAGTGGAACTGAAACTACAGCCCTGATCTCCTGAGACTTCCTTGTCAACTTTACAGATAGGTACCCAATGTCTCCTGTGTGCTAGACATCAATGCATGGAGTAGAAAAATGAATAAAAAAACATGGTCTCTACCAAATGTGAATCAATTAGTGACTTCTCTAGAACCTGGGTTATACCCTCATTCATAAAAGGATGAGCTTATTAAGAAACCAAACAATGTTTAGTCCATTCTATTGGCCAGAGGCCAATTCAAATAGGGTTTTACACAGACCAGCTGACAATCACTAAAAATTCTAACTAGAATCCTTCCATGGTGGATTTATTGGCCAAATATAGACCTCGTCTCTCACTTAGATGAAACAAAATAGCATGGCAAGAATGTCCTTTCAGAAGAGGAATGAGATTGAAACCACACTAGAGTTTCAGGATACTTGCAGCTGAAGAATTTCCAGATGAAGGAAAGCACAGAATATTCAGGCACAGAGGGAAAGGAAGGGAGACAGAAAGGAAGGAAAAAGGAAGGAAGGAAGAGAAAAGAAATGAAAAAAAGAAAGAAAATGCTGGCACTATTCAATAATTATTAGTATTTTTAAAGTAGATAATTATCACTTAGAAATAATGGCACCAGGGAGTGAGCACACTATCACTTATATGCATGAAGTAAACTGAATATGACTCACATTGATTTTTTTTGTTTTCCCTTACATCATATTCCTGAAGGAATTATCCTTTTGAAAAAACAAAAAAACCCTAAATCTAGGGAAAGGAAAACCGCTTTAATGTTTAGTTTTAAAAATTTCAGCATATTCATCTTTTGAATTCTAATTATCTTCAAAATTATTCAGAATAATCTGGTGGACTAAGAGTAACACTAAAGATATTGAAATTTTATTAAAGTTTAAAAACAGGTTAAATCACGATTTAACATATCACTTAAGAATTCAGAGCCTAGACCCAGACTGCTTGGTTCAAATCCCACCTCTTCCACTGAAATAGTTATGAAGATTTGGGCAATATTTTTAACCTTTCTATGCTGTTTTGTCATCTGCAAAATGGGACTAGAAATTAGACCTACCTCATAGGATTCTTGAAATTATTTAATGAGCTGTCATGTGGAAAATCAATGTGAACAAATAAAAAATCAATAAAGTTCTTATTAATAGCATAACAATATCACCCCATGTCTATCTCTAGGTGTAGAAAATTCTGTAAAGATAGGTCATAAAATTTCAACAATGTTTACTTCTGGAAGGTGAGATTATGAATTTTTCTTCTTCTCTCTATTTCTTCTATCTATTTCTTTCTTCTTTCTATTTTATCGGCATTTCTCTTATTTTTCCAACCATGAAAATATATTGATTTCATAATAAAAAGAAACAAGTTCTTTTTAACTTTTGACAACAGATCTATGAGATGATTAGGTGCTGGAGAGAATGGCACATTCCTATAATCAAGAGTTACCTACAAATAAGAGCTTCCATGGTGGCTCAGATTATAAGGAATCCACCTGCAACACAGGCGAGCTGGGTTTGATCCCCAGATTGGGAAGATCCCCTGGAGAAGGAAATGGCTACCCACTCCAGTATTCTTGCCTGGAAAATGCTATGGACAGAAGAACCTGGTGAGCTACAGCCCATGGGATCCCAAAGAGTTGGACAGGATTGAATGACTTTCACATCATATCATCACCTGTAAATAAACAGTCTAGCAAGGATGCAAAGTTTTGACTTTGATCCCAAAATAAATGAGGGATTAGGGGGCTGATGAAGTGAGAAAAAATGGAAGAGAGTGACATTTCTCTCCAAATTTTTGTTTTATGCTTAAGGTTAAGGTTCAGTGCAGCAATAAAATGAACAAAAAAATGAAGTACTGTGAAGGGTCACGGGCACAAACATTGGCTGGTTCTGGAGTTTTGAAAAGCATTGGATAATTTCATAACCATTAATAACATCTGCAGTCCTGCTGGGCAGACTAATGGCAGAGGTAATTGGAGCCTGTGTTCCAAGATAGATGACTTCATGCCAGAGAGGAACAGGTCCAGGGGGCGGGGCCAAGGGGCAGGGCCTTGTTGGGAAGGATGCTACCTGATCACAGCAAAGCAAAGTCCTGGACTGGCCTCCATGGCAAGTTCTTATCTCACAAAGGAAGCAGTGGGTGTAGGTGCTGCTCAGGGCTTGGATCTGGATGCAGAATGCCTAGACTAATATTCTGCAGCAAAATATTTCACACTTTATATACCCAGGATTTAGGCATACCAAAATACATTCCTTTCAAAGAATTTGTGAAATCCGTCAATTATATCATTAACCCAGCAGTTACTTAGCAAGGGGGATTAGTTCCAAAACCCCATGTCTATCTATTTCTTAAAGATAGGTCATAAAATTTCAACAATGTTTACTTCTGGAAGGTGAGATTATGAATTTTCTTCTTCTCTCTATTTCTTCTATCTATTTCTTTCTTCTTTCTATTTTATCGGCATTTCTCTTATTTTTCCAACCATGAAAATATATTGATTTCATAATAAAAAGAAACAAGTTCTTTT
This sequence comes from Tragulus kanchil, assembly GCA_022376925.1. Lineage (NCBI taxonomy): Eukaryota > Metazoa > Chordata > Mammalia > Artiodactyla > Tragulidae > Tragulus > Tragulus kanchil. Next base: position 43,985,579 of record JAIOJX010000025.1, read on the forward strand.
TAACTTTTGACAACAGATCTATGAGATGATTAGGTGCTGGAGAGAATGGCACATTCCTATAATCAAGAGTTACCTACAAATAAGAGCTTCCATGGTGGCTCAGATTATAAGGAATCCACCTGCAACACAGGCGAGCTGGGTTTGATCCCCAGATTGGGAAGATCCCCTGGAGAAGGAAATGGCTACCCACTCCAGTATTCTTGCCTGGAAAATGCTATGGACAGAAGAACCTGGTGAGCTACAGCCCATGGGATCCCAAAGAGTTGGACAGGATTGAATGACTTTCACATCATATCATCACCTGTAAATAAACAGTCTAGCAAGGATGCAAAGTTTTGACTTTGATCCCAAAATAAATGAGGGATTAGGGGGCTGATGAAGTGAGAAAAAATGGAAGAGAGTGACATTTCTCTCCAAATTTTTGTTTTATGCTTAAGGTTAAGGTTCAGTGCAGCAATAAAATGAACAAAAAAATGAAGTACTGTGAAGGGTCACGGGCACAAACATTGGCTGGTTCTGGAGTTTTGAAAAGCATTGGATAATTTCATAACCATTAATAACATCTGCAGTCCTGCTGGGCAGACTAATGGCAGAGGTAATTGGAGCCTGTGTTCCAAGATAGATGACTTCATGCCAGAGAGGAACAGGTCCAGGGGGCGGGGCCAAGGGGCAGGGCCTTGTTGGGAAGGATGCTACCTGATCACAGCAAAGCAAAGTCCTGGACTGGCCTCCATGGCAAGTTCTTATCTCACAAAGGAAGCAGTGGGTGTAGGTGCTGCTCAGGGCTTGGATCTGGATGCAGAATGCCTAGACTAATATTCTGCAGCAAAATATTTCACACTTTATATACCCAGGATTTAGGCATACCAAAATACATTCCTTTCAAAGAATTTGTGAAATCCGTCAATTATATCATTAACCCAGCAGTTACTTAGCAGTGATTGTTCAATAGTGGGGTGATTTTCCAGTTACCCAAATTAAGATGTGATCATTTCCAGACATGCTCTTCCTTCAAGGACAAACAGAACAATGGGTTTCATGTGAATATTTTGGTATCCCCTTATCTCTAAGCCAGCTTACATCGTTCAGTACTTTAATCAAGATGACTGCATTATAAAAGGAAAACATACATTTTCAAAGTGAAGTTTTCCATCTAGATAAGCCTCAGAATGAATCTTTCCATCGACAAGATATTTTACCATACAGAATGTCAAAGAAGAACATTGCAATGCCACTTAGAAGTTTGTCCCAATAATTTCACCTAAGCAAAAACTAAATTAAACAATTATATCAGTAGACTTCTTTTCTTTTGCAGAGAAGGTTAGACATCCTAGAGTAATGGAAATAAAAACAAAAATAAACAAATGGTACCTAATTAAACTCAAAAGCTTTTGCACAGCAACAGAAACCATAAACAAAATGAAAAGGCAACATGCAGAATTCGAGAAAGTATTTGCAAATGATGCAACTAACAAGAGACAAATCTTCAAAATATGCGAAAAGCTCACATAGCTTAATATCAAAAAAACAAGCAACCCAATCAAAAAATGAGTGGAAGACAATAGACTTTTCTCCAAAGCAAACATACAGATGGCCAAAAAGCATGTGAAGTCTATGGCCATACCACCCTAAACGCCCCAATGCTCGTTCAAAAGGCATGTGACAAGATGTTCCACCTCACTAAATATTACAGAAATGCTAATCAAAATCACAAGAGATATCAACTTACTCCAGTCAGAAAGGCTATCATCAAAAAATATTGGATCTGGATGCAGAATGCCTAAAACTAATTAATTCTGACAGCAAAGCAAAGTCCTGGACTGGCCTCCATGGCAAGTTCTTATCTCACAAAGGAAGCAGTGGGTGTAGGTGCTGCTCAGGGCTTGGATCTGGATGCAGAATGCCTAGACTAATATTCTGCAGCAAAATATTTCACACTTTATATACCCAGGATTTAGGCATACCAAAATACATTCCTTTCAAAGAATTTGTGAAATCCGTCAATTATATCATTAACCCAGCAGTTACTTAGCAGTGATTGTTCAATAGTGGGGTGATTTTCCAGTTACCCAAATTAAGATGTGATCATTTCCAGACATGCTCTTCCTTCAAGGACAAACAGAACAATGGGTTTCATGTGAATATTTTGGTATCCCCTTATCTCTAAGCCAGCTTACATCGTTCAGTACTTTAATCAAGATGACTGCATTATAAAAGGAAAACATACATTTTCAAAGTGAAGTTTTCCATCTAGATAAGCCTCAGAATGAATCTTTCCATCGACAAGATATTTTACCATACAGAATGTCAAAGAAGAACATTGCAATGCCACTTAGAAGTTTGTCCCAATAATTTCACCTAAGCAAAAACTAAATTAAACAATTATATCAGTAGACTTCTTTTCTTTTGCAGAGAAGGTTAGACATCCTAGAGTAATGGAAATAAAAACAAAAATAAACAAATGGTACCTAATTAAACTCAAAAGCTTTTGCACAGCAACAGAAACCATAAACAAAATGAAAAGGCAACATGCAGAATTCGAGAAAGTATTTGCAAATGATGCAACTAACAAGAGACAAATCTTCAAAATATGCGAAAAGCTCACATAGCTTAATATCAAAAAAACAAGCAACCCAATCAAAAAATGAGTGGAAGACAATAGACTTTTCTCCAAAGCAAACATACAGATGGCCAAAAAGCATGTGAAGTCTATGGCCATACCACCCTAAATGCCCCCAATCTCGTTCAAAAGGCATGTGACAAGATGTTCCACTTCACTAAATATTAGAGAAATGCTAATCAAAATCACAAGAGATATCAACTTACTCCAGTCAGAAAGGCTATCATCAAAAAAATCTATGAATGATAAATACTAGAGAGGGAATGGAGGAAAGGAAAACCTCCCACACTATTGATGGGAATATAAATTGATATATTCACTGTGGAAAACAGTATGTAGTTAAAAAAAAAAACTGAAAAATAGAACTACTGTATGATCCTGCAATTTCATTTCTGGGCATATATCAGGAGAAAAATATAATTTGAAAATATACATGCACCTCCATGTTTATAGCAGCACTATTTATAATCATCAAGATATGGAAGCAACCTAAGTGTCCATGGACAGATGAATGGATAAAGAAGGCATGGTATAAATATACAATGGAATATCATTCAACCATAAAAAATGAAATAGTGCCATTTGCAGCAGCAAGGATGGACCTAGAGATTATCATGCTTAGTGAAGTAAGCCAGAAGAAAGACAAATATCATATGATACCACTTATTTGGGTAATATTAAAAAAAAATACAGGGGCTTCCCTGATGGTCCAGTGGGTGAAGAGTTCACCTTGCAGTGCAAGGGGCATCAGTTTGATCCCTGGCCCAGGAATATCCCAGGCATGTCCAATTAGGAGCCAGCACTTTGGAGTTCATGTACCCAGAGCCAGTGCTCTGCAATGAGAGAGGTCACTGCAATGGGAGACCCACACATGCCAAAGAATAAAGATCAATGAAAAATAAATGATGATTTAGAGGCAAAAAATAAACCCCCACAGATGACCTTATTTACAAAATAGGAATAGGCTCACAGACATAGAAAACAAACTTATGGTTACCAAAGGGGAGGAGGAGAAGGAATAAATTAGAAGCTTGGGGTTAAAATATACATACTATATATAGATAACCAGTGCAGGGAATTGACTTAATATCTTGCAATAACCTATAATGTCAGAAAATGTAAAAGAATATATATATATGTATGTCACTTTGTTGTATACCTGGAAGTAACCCAACAGTATGAATCAACTATATTCAATAAAAATGAAAAAAAAAAAGAATTTTAGATCTCCTGATGCAGTACTACACAGTTCTTAAAAAAGAAAGCTAACCAACTTCAATTTAAACAGTTTAGATTGAACAAAACTGCTTATCTCAAATTTCTTCTGAAACTCTTCTAAGTTGACAGAAAAGGAACTGAAAATATTTAAAATCATAAAAGCAAAAAACCAGAAAAAGTTGTTGACAGCCGACCAGTGATGTCAATGAACCATTACAAGAAAGAAAGCATATGGATGGGATTTGAGATTTCCTTTTCTAGCAATGTGACAGTCTAGACATTCTGACAAACTCTATTGCCAAAATACACTGAGGTAAATCACATGCAGGAAAGACAGGTGATGGAAAATATGAGGAGAGGTTAAGAAAAATAGAAGATAAAGTGAGAAAAAAAAGGAAAATAAAATAGAGCAGAGGAAACGTAAATGTTATTGAATAAATGCTAATGAAGAGAATGAATCTATGATTCCAGAAACAATCCATCACAGAAGAAATTGTGAGATGTAGTAGTGTTAATGGTCATGTTAATAATCTCCTGCCTTTTTTCAATGGATGGTAAGTCCATGCATGTTCATTGCATTATTATGCTTTTTAATATATGTATATGTTACATATATTCTTCAAAATGTGTTTATAATGACATAATTTAATAAGTTACAGTATCTTGAGAGGCGTGAACCACTTAGATCTCAGCTTCCCAGTCTCTGCAAGGTTCCCATAGAGGAACAGGAAGGCTTGGGAACCAGCAAGAAGTCAGTCTACAGATGCGCAGACCCCTAGAAAGTCACAGAAGCTGGAAGCACAACATACGTGTGAACACAGGGGTGAAGGATAAAGTCAAATACTAGAAGACTGCTTAAACATCTGTACAATGAGTAATCGTACAATAAATAATTTGACCCAGATTCCTCCCTCAACATGCTCAGCCAGAAGGCTGCCCTTTTTTTTCTTTATCCCAGATGTTTGGAAGGTTTCTCTCTGGAGAAACTGAGTCAATAGGGTCTGGCCTTGGAGACTCCAAACTGAGCTAAAAGTCACTTTGTTGAAGTGAGTTCCTTCTTCTTCAACCATAACAGCTCATCTTGGTTGTCTCCTACCATTCTAGCTTCCAGAATTGCAATCACACCCACTGTAACTCCCAGACCAGAAGCTAGAGGATTAGTGCCTAAAGAAATGAAATGACTTCGGAGAGAACATCTACAGACTCTCACTTCAATAGAGAGGATGAAAATATTTAAAATCATAAAAGCAAAAAACCAGAAAAAGTTGTTGACAGCCGACCAGTGATGTCAATGAACCATTACAAGAAAGAAAGCATATGGATGGGATTTGAGATTTCCTTTTCTAGCAATGTGACAGTCTAGACATTCTGACAAACTCTATTGCCAAAATACACTGAGGTAAATCACATGCAGGAAAGACAGGTGATGGAAAATATGAGGAGAGGTTAAGAAAAATAGAAGATAAAGTGAGAAAAAAAAGGAAAATAAAATAGAGCAGAGGAAACGTAAATGTTATTGAATAAATGCTAATGAAGAGAATGAATCTATGATTCCAGAAACAATCCATCACAGAAGAAATTGTGAGATGTAGTAGTGTTAATGGTCATGTTAATAATCTCCTGCCTTTTTTCAATGGATGGTAAGTCCATGCATGTTCATTGCATTATTATGCTTTTTAATATATGTATATGTTACATATATTCTTCAAAATGTGTTTATAATGACATAATTTAATAAGTTACAGTATCTTGAGAGGCGTGAACCACTTAGATCTCAGCTTCCCAGTCTCTGCAAGGTTCCCATAGAGGAACAGGAAGGCTTGGGAACCAGCAAGAAGTCAGTCTACAGATGCGCAGACCCCTAGAAAGTCACAGAAGCTGGAAGCACAACATACGTGTGAACACAGGGGTGAAGGATAAAGTCAAATACTAGAAGACTGCTTAAACATCTGTACAATGAGTAATCGTACAATAAATAATTTGACCCAGATTCCTCCCTCAACATGCTCAGCCAGAAGGCTGCCCCTTTTTTTTTTTCTTTATCCCAGATGTTTGGAAGGTTTCTCTCTGGAGAAACTGAGTCAATAGGGTCTGGCCTTGGAGACTCCAAACTGAGCTAAAAGTCACTTTGTTGAAGTGAGTTCCTTCTTCTTCAACCATAACAGCTCATCTTGGTTGTCTCCTACCATTCTAGCTTCCAGAATTGCAATCACACCCACTGTAACTCCCAGACCAGAAGCTAGAGGATTAGTGCCTAAAGAAATGAAATGACTTCGGAGAGAACATCTACAGACTCTCACTTCAATAGAGAGGATTGATAATAAAGCTGAGGAACTCTTCCAAGAAGTGGAACAAAAAAGGTGGAAAGGTGCAGAGAAAAGATAGGAAAATGTGAACATCAGCCAAAATATAAGTATCAGAAATTCCAAAAAGAGAAAAGAGAAAAATGACAAGGGGAGAAATTATTAATGAAATAACCCCCAAAATCCCACAAATTAAAAGACACAAGTATGTAGTTTGAAAGGACCCACTGAGTACCCAGTAAAATGAATAATAATAATAATAATTCATCCCAAGTCATTATGGGTGAAATTTCAATAGAGTAAGATAATGAGAAGATCCTAACTACTTTGGTTCAGAGAGTAGGAAAAAGAGGAACATATAAAAGAATCAGAAATATCAACAGACTTTTCAATGACCCCAGTGAAACTTCATTGACAGCAGAGCAATGCTTTCAAACACATTGAACAAAAAATATCTTCTATGTAGAGTTTTCTACCCAGGCAAGTTATCAATCAAATATGAGTGCAGGGGGCTTCCCTGGTGGTCCAGTGGGTAAGGACACTGCCTTGCAGTGCAAGGGGCGCCGATTCGATCCCTGGCCTGGGAAGATCCCATGTGCCGCGGAGTGGCTGGACCGATGTGTCCAATTACCGAGCTGGAGCTCTGGAGCACGTGCGCCCAGAGCCGGTGCTCTGCGACAACAGAGGCCGCCGCGATGGGAGGCCCACATGGGCCAAAGAACAAAGATGGATGAAAATAGATAAATGAAAGACCAATAGAAGTGGCCTGCCCACCCCCTTTCCTCCCCAACCAGCTCCCCCCCCACCCCAAAAATGTGAGTACAGAATAAAAATTTATTTAAGCACACTAGTTTATTTTGCATGCACTCTTTGTTGAAGTTCTAGGAGCCTGTGATGCAGTAATGCAAGGAAGCAAGTCAATGTGGGAGCTCATAAAAAGTGGAATATAGGAGAGAGATCAAAGGAATTCTTAAATGATGGCAAAATCAAGAAATCAAGATAAAGTCATGTCATTTAGAAATTTGGGGGCTTCCCCTGGTGGTCCAGTGGCTAAGGACACCGCCTTGCAGTGCAAGGGACGCCGGTTCGAGCCCTGGCCTGGGAAGATCCCACGTGCTGCGGAGTGGCTGGACTGATGTGTCCAATCACCGAGCCGGAGCTCTGGAGCGCATGCGCCCAGAGCCGGTGCTCATGACAACAGAGGCCATGCATGGGAGGCCCACATGGGCCAAAGAACAAAGAAGGATGAAAAATAAATAAATGAAAGACCAATAGAAGTGGCCTGCCCACCCCTTTCCTCCCCAACCAGCTCCCCCCCCACCCCAAAAATGTGAGTACAGAATAAAAATTTATTTAAGCACACTAGTTTATTTTGCATGCACTCTTTGTTGAAGTTCTAGGAGCCTGTGATGCAGTAATGCAAGGAAGCAAGTCAATGTGGGAGCTCATAAAAAGTGGAATATAGGAGAGAGATCAAAGGAATTCTTAAATGATGGCAAAATCAAGAAATCAAGATAAAGTCATGTCATTTAGAAATTTGGGGGCTTCCCCTGGTGGTCCAGTGGCTAAGGACACCGCCTTGCAGTGCAAGGGACGCCGGTTCGAGCCCTGGCCTGGGAAGATCCCACGTGCTGCGGAGTGGCTGGACTGATGTGTCCAATCACCGAGCCGGAGCTCTGGAGCGCATGCGCCCAGAGCCGGTGCTCTGCAACTATAGACGCCACCGCAATGGGAGGCCCACAGGAGCCAAAGAACGAAGACGAATGAAAATAGAGAAATGAAAGACCAATAGAAGTGGCCCGCCCACTCCCCTCCCTCCCCAACCCAACCGCCTTGCAAAAGTAAATAAATAAATAAATCTTTAAAAAAAAAAAAAAAAAAAAGAAATTTGGGGACAGATATCAGAAGAAGAAAAGACCCAAAGCTGAAAGTGGTTACCTCAGGAGAATGGAACCTGGGATTGAAGGGTAGGGTATTTTGGCTCTTTCTCAGTAGGTCTTCAAGTACTGTTTGATTTTTGAATATCTATATATTAAATGCAATTTTAAAATATTTAAGTGAAAAAAATATAACTCAAATCTATTCTAGGACACCCAGAAATCTAGTCCTCTTTTTATTTTTTAAAGCATCAGCTGTAGTTTATTTTTATACATTCAGTTTTGCCACTTAAGCAATGAAGCACATTAGAGAAAAATTGGAAATGCTAAAGAAATGAGGTGTAACGAAACCACATTACCCAGAACCCCATAGTCCCATTCTAATCATTGCCTTTACAGGCTTTTCACATGTAAGTTGACAGTTGAAGTTGTGGCTTCCTGCTTCCTTGCCCCACTCCCCCACCATCCCCTGCCACATTATACCATGATTAATTTCCAGCTTGCTGCATAGCCTTGTGAGGGCTTGACAACTTTTTGATCTGACTATCCCACTCAATAACACGGATCGCCCCTCCCTCCCCTCCTCACACTGTCCTTTCCTCTGTTCTTCAGGCTCTCCACACACGTGTTTCTCTAAGGGCCTCAACCCTGGGGTGCTGTTCCTCAGGACGACCTCCTGACTGTGCGCCTTTGAGAGTCAGCTTGCATGCAGCTCCTGCAAGACCTTCCTTTAAGATCAAGCTCAACTAGGTCCCTATTTTTTATTTTTATTTTTCACATCCTGTTTTCATCATGGCAGTCTTCAGTTCCTGATCCTTTCCTTTTTTTGTTTGTGACCAATCTCTTGGTTTGGTTTGTTTGTTTGTTTATTTATTTATGGTCTGTCTCCTCAATAGACTGTAGAATCCACAAAAGCAGGAATTGTACCCATCTTTCTTCTGACTCCACATGCAGCACAGAGAGCAGAACGTGGCACAAACAAAATTCAGTGCATATCTGGAGGGAGATGAATGAGTGACTTCATAAGTGACTGACCAGTAAATGGATGAAAATCTGACTGCTTCAGACCACAGAGAGAAACCTGAGGCTGTATAGGAATAATCAGTTAGTCCTAAGATCTGCTTCCAGGCCAGACCACCACTAGCCAGGTGCATGACTTGAAATAAGGTACACTGAACCTCTCTGCACCTCATTTTCTCACCTATGAAATGAGAGGTTGGGAGCAGATCACCTCCATCCAATGGGGCTTGGACCCTTGCAAGTCACTTTACTAAAAATTTCTGTTGTAAGTTTTGGAAAATAATTTTTGGTTCCATTTTCAAGGATGATGGATGAGTAGGAATTTTAGTTATACATCCATACCTTTTTTTTCCGCATCACAACAAGCAATTAGTTTTAATAGTTCTTGTCTCTATCTTTTCTCTCATGTGAGGGAAATGGACTCATTGATCAGGTAAATGAGGCTGCCTGAAATTGGAGAATGTCCTGACATACAGAAGCTTTCCTGATAGGCAGTGACTCTTTAGGGAGACCATATAGAATAGTGGCTATCTTAGTCCATTTAGGCTGCCATAACCAATACCACAGACTGGGTGGCTTACAAACAATAGTTCCGGGGATGGGGAAATCCAGTTCAAGACCCTAGAATAGTCAGTGTCTGGGGAGAGCCACTTCCTGGTTCACAGACAGCTACCTTTTTACCATGTCCTCACATAGGGGAAGGGAAAGAGGAAGTCTCTCTGGTGCCTCTTGTGTGGATTAAAGGTCACTAATCTCATTCATGAGGGCTCTACCCTTTGATCTATCACTTCCCAAAGGACCTATCTCCTAATATTCACAGTGGGGGTTAGTTTTCAGCACATGAATTTTAGGGGGACAGAAACATTCAGACCATAGCGGTGGTTAAGAGCACATAGAATCAGGCAGACTAAGGTTCATGACTTGGGCGGGATACTCAGACAGAGAAGGTCATACAGTGTGCTAATGGCTAAAGCCAGACTGACTGTAGGGTGTGAGTCCCAGCTCTGCCACTTAGAGATGTGAAGCTCCTCGTGTCTTGGGATACCATCTGAAAATGGAGATAAGAAAGTTCCTACTTCATAAAGTTGTCATGAAGATCGACATATATCAAATTTAAAGGTCACTGTGGGCAATAGGCACTGAGAACACACATCACTGCTGTTTGGGTTTGCTGCTGCTGTTGTCTAAAATTGTTCCTTAATCTCTCCAGGTCTGTTTCTTCATTCATCCAGTCAATGAATATTTACCAAGTACTTCTGAAGAAGTATCATCTTACTTTATTAACTTAAGACAAAACTTCTGAGTCTCAATTATATTGCTATTAGCCTGCAGTAGTCCCCAACTTCTTTGGCACCAGGGACCAGTTTCATGCAAGACAGATTTTCCACAGGCCAGGGTTGGGAAGATGATCTCAGGATGATTCAAACACATTCCATTTATTATGCCCTTTCTTTCTAATCTAATGCCACCACTGATCTGACAGGAGGTACCAGTTGGAGACATGGAAGTTGGGGACTCCTGGAGTCAGGAGTGCTAATCTCTCTTGCAGTCGTCCTCAAACATACCCCTTGGCAGTACCCTTGAGGGAGAATTGCCTCTTGTGTACAGTGGGCAGCCCTGGGAGAAGGCTTCACCGTCACTCTCCAGAAGCCCCACCCTTCCAGCGTCCTACCAGCCCATTCTGTGCTCAAGGTCAAGTCTCCCCATTCCCACTTTGGCCAGAACAAGCAGGGGAGATAAATGATAGAGAGAAGGAAGACAGAAACTCAAAGGTGGGAAAGATAGTCAGATACAGAGAAGAAAAGAGGTGGGTGATAAGGGCCAAAAGATATGAATTTGGGATCTGGTGTTCACCTCAGCTTTCACCTTCTGTGTTATTTCCCTCACTTCCATTCCTAATCATGTGACAATACTTCTGGAACAGGGATTTGGATCAACAATGAATGACCCATGACTGAAATATAAAATATTTAAGTTTCCCTGGTGACTCAGATGTTAAACAATCTAAGACAAAATTTCAAGTCACTCCAGTATCTTGCCTGGAGAATTCCATAGACAGAGTAGCCTGGCAGGCTATAGTCCATAGGGTCGCAAAGAGTCAGACACAACTGAGTGACTAACACCTTCACTTGCAGAAGTAAATAATGGAAAATTTATAAGGAAGGTAGTATAAAAGTTGCTAAGAGTATATTAATTCACTTGCACACAGAATTAAAGTTTAAGTCCATAATTAAATGAAAGTAGAGCTTAAAATTATAGCCATTGAATAATCCTTGAATCAATAACTAAAATTTATCCTGTGGACTGTTTCTTTTTCTCCTATTCTGTATTCAATATTAAAATCAATGATTAGGTTTTGTCTAACTGTTTGAAGTAGGACTTCAAACAGAACTCTTAATTTTCTCCCACAGGGCTGTTTTTTCTCCATATTTCCCTATCTCCATCTAAATAAGTCATAAAACCTGGAAGTTATTCTTCACACTTTAGCAAATCCTATCATTCTGAGAACACAAATCTCTCTCAAATTGGTTGATGCTTTTCTTAGTTCAAAATAACTGTGTTTAGGATACTAAAAGAAATTAAAAATAAAATCTATAAAAATTAAGAATAAATCATTAAACAAAAACTTCCTATACATCTATTATTTTTTTAAACTTTTTTTCATTTCCCCCCCTTCATGCCTCTTTTATTTTTTTAATATTTATTTTCATCCATCTTTTATTCTTTTGGCATGAGTGGGCCTCCCATTGCAATGGCCTCTCTTGTTGCAGAGCATTGGCTCTGGGTGCATGTGCTCCAGAATGCTGGCTCATAATTGGACACACCAGTTCAGTCACTCGAGGGCATGTGGGATCTTTCCAGGCCAGCGATTGAACTGGTGCCCCTTGCACTGCAAGGCGGACTCTTTACCCACTGGACCACCAGGGAAGCCCTTCGTCTATTATTACTGCAATGCTATAATAACCAGTTCAGTCACTCAGTCGTGTCTGACTCTTTGTGACCCCATTGAATGCAGCACACCAAGCTTCCCTGTGCTTCACCATCTTCTGTAGCTTGCTCAAACTCATGTCCATTTATTCAGTGATGCAATTCAACAATTTCATCCTCTGCCATCTGCTTCTCTTTCTCCTTCTGCCTTCTATTTTTCACAACATTAGGGTCTTTTCCAGTGAATCATCTCTTTGCATCAGGTGGTCAAAGCACTGGAGATTCAGCTTCAGTGTCAGTCCTTCAAATGAATATTTAGGGTTGATTTCTTGTAGGATTGACTGGGTTGATCTCCTTGCAGTCCAAGGGACTCTCAAAAATCTTCTCCAAAATTACAGTTCAAAGACATCAATTCTTCAGTGCTCAGCCTTCCTTATGGTCCAACTCTCACATCCATACATGACTACTGGAAAAACCATAGCTTTGACTATCCAGACATTTGTTAGCAAAGTGATGTCTCCTTACTTTTTTGTTGTTGTTGTTAGCAATTTTGGTATTTATTTATTCATTTTTGCCTCTAAGTCATTGTTTATTTTTCATCCATCTTTATTCTTTGGCCTGTGTGGGCCTCCCATTGCAGTGGTCTCTCCCATTGCAGAGCATCAGCTCTGGACACATGCAGTTCAGAGCGCTGGCTAGTAACTGGCCACTCCAGTCCAACCACTCCACGGCACATGGAATCTTCCCAGGCCAGGGATCAAACCGGTGCCCCTTGCACTGCAAGGCAGACTCCTTACCCACTGGACCACCAGGGAAGCCCTCTCCTTGCTTTTTAATGGGTGTAATTAAATGTAGATTGGATGTAGTCACGAAGATATTTAGTGAGCAGGAAGACAGTCCTCAGAAATCACCCAGGATAAAACACAGACAAAGAAATACTGAATGTGAAAGAGGAGTTGAGAGACATGGTGGTGTGGTAGCTTCTCTCCAAAGAATGCCACCATTGATGTCTTCTCCCCCTGAATGCACGTGCTACCCTCTACCATGAAGTAGGTCTTCCTTGCCCTGAAATACCAGGTTTTTATTGCTTTAAAAATGTAAAAGACCTGAAGCAAAATAGCAAAATGTTAGCAACTTATTAAATGTGAGTGGTGGCTTCCTTTGTGCTTTATTTGAATATTTCAAATGTCAACAAATGCATTTTTTCACCAATAATTTATGGAAATCAGTTCCCTTGCTTTCCCTTACAGTCACAATGCATACATAACTCTGCCTGCATGTGTGTCAGTGACAGTCCCTTGTTTGACTTGGCCCTGTGGGAAAAGAAGTGAGGTCCCACTAATGCCTGAATGTGTTCATCTGTATTTGGGTCTCGATGCTGCCAGATGGAGCTGGACTGTGTTCCCCACCTCACTCACAGATTTGCATAGGGCTAGAGAAGAGAGTCCCAAGAACCTGATCATGTTTGATGATGCAATTTCCCAAGTGAAACCAAACTGCTTACGAAAAAAAAAATCCTGAGGAAATTTACTCAAGCAGGTGACCCATACTTGGAAGTTGAAAGGATGTGCTGGACCAGAGAAAGAGGAAGTTGATGCCAAGGAAAATGGGCAGGGATCAATAGGAGGGACAAAGAAACCATGTGGACGTGGACATGAATCCAGGTCCTCCAGGGCTACTTCTGAGCAGCAACTGGACCTCAGCAGCCAGCCAGGTGAAGACCAAGCAGGTCTGGATGTCCCCAGCCTCCAACAACCAGTGCTGGTCCCCTCTCCTGGCAGATAGGCGCAGGCAGGCAAAACAGGGGTTGATTGATGGACCCGTCTAATCCATTCTGATGATTCACAGGAATATTTGGGGAGGAAAACTCAGGAAAAATCTGAACTTTCTGTTGAGTTGACAGGTGGAGCTTGGGCCTTTGTGATTTGGGGATTTGAGAGTATTCATGTCTTATTTTGGAGATACAGATGGATGATGGCTGGGCTTTGGGCTATTGACTTTATCTCCATCATCCGTACACTTGGCGAAGGGGAAGCACAGCTGGAAATATTCTCAGAAATCACCCAGGATAAAACACAGACAAAGAAATACTGAATGTGAAAGAGGAGTTGAGAGACATGGTGGTGTGGTAGCTTCTCTCCAAAGAATGCCACCATTGATGTCTTCTCCCCCTGAATGCACGTGCTACCCTCTACCATGAAGTAGGTCTTCCTTGCCCTGAAATACCAGGTTTTTATTGCTTTAAAAATGTAAAAGACCTGAAGCAAAATAGCAAAATGTTAGCAACTTATTAAATGTGAGTGGTGGCTTCCTTTGTGCTTTATTTGAATATTTCAAATGTCAACAAATGCATTTTTTCACCAATAATTTATGGAAATCAGTTCCCTTGCTTTCCCTTACAGTCACAATGCATACATAACTCTGCCTGCATGTGTGTCAGTGACAGTCCCTTGTTTGACTTGGCCCTGTGGGAAAAGAAGTGAGGTCCCACTAATGCCTGAATGTGTTCATCTGTATTTGGGTCTCGATGCTGCCAGATGGAGCTGGACTGTGTTCCCCACCTCACTCACAGATTTGCATAGGGCTAGAGAAGAGAGTCCCAAGAACCTGATCATGTTTGATGATGCAATTTCCCAAGTGAAACCAAACTGCTTACGAAAAAAAAAATCCTGAGGAAATTTACTCAAGCAGGTGACCCATACTTGGAAGTTGAAAGGATGTGCTGGACCAGAGAAAGAGGAAGTTGATGCCAAGGAAAATGGGCAGGGATCAATAGGAGGGACAAAGAAACCATGTGGACGTGGACATGAATCCAGGTCCTCCAGGGCTACTTCTGAGCAGCAACTGGACCTCAGCAGCCAGCCAGGTGAAGACCAAGCAGGTCTGGATGTCCCCAGCCTCCAACAACCAGTGCTGGTCCCCTCTCCTGGCAGATAGGCGCAGGCAGGCAAAACAGGGGTTGATTGATGGACCCGTCTAATCCATTCTGATGATTCACAGGAATATTTGGGGAGGAAAACTCAGGAAAAATCTGAACTTTCTGTTGAGTTGACAGGTGGAGCTTGGGCCTTTGTGATTTGGGGATTTGAGAGTATTCATGTCTTATTTTGGAGATACAGATGGATGATGGCTGGGCTTTGGGCTATTGACTTTATCTCCATCATCCGTACACTTGGCGAAGGGGAAGCACAGCTGGAAATATTACAACACAGCGACTTCCAGCACAGTCAATGTTGCCTCCCCAATTCACCCTGCTTAATACGGGCCCCCCAACCCAGCGCTCCTCATTCCCCTCCCTGCTATATTTCTGCAGTGGAACTCAAGCCTTAATTTTTTTCAGTACTTAAGTTTTTTCTCTCTTCAGCTGGGCTATAAACTCCATGAAGTCCAAAGTTAACTGCTCATCTCACTTCTGATTCATAAGTTTTAAAGCAATGCCCACTACAAGATATGAGCTCAGTAAACATTGGAATGAATGGTTAAAACGGTGCTGAGTTTAGGAGAGTCAGACATCACGTATGTCACAAACACCCTCAAACACACCCATATACAAATACACACACGTACATATACACATGTGTATACTCACATATATACACACTCGTGCTTCCCAGGTGGCACTAGTGGTAAAGAACTTGCCTGCCAATGCAGGACATGCGGGTTCGATCCCTGGGTTATGTAGATCTGGCCACCCACTCCAATATTCTTGCCTGGAGAAACCCATGGACAGAGGAGCTCGGTGGACTATAGTCCATAGGGTCACAAAGAGTTGAACATGACTGAAGTGACTTAGCACACACATATACACATTTACACACACACTCAAATACACAGTTACACATATACACATACTTATATACACACATACACACAAATACACTTCTTCCCCATGGCTTGGGTTCTTGGAAAGCAGGATGTTCAATCATGGGTCATGGAAATTTGACGCTAGGCATGTGAAGACGGCCCAGGTGAGAATAAAAACCTACACAGCAGCCTCCCAGTCTTGCCCTTCCCAGGCCTCAGGGCCTCAGACTTGCTGAATTTTAGGGGATCTGAAAAGCAGGAATAACCAGAGTAATGAGAACTGAATATCAACACTTGGTTTTAAGAGAAAGCTGCAACGCTGAGGGGGCTGGAGGGAAGCAGGGCCTACTTTCACTCCCAAAGTATAGTACAGAACGGAAGTGAGTAGAGCCCAGGTCAGGAGCAGGGAGCCAGGTAGATTCTATGCTTTGCCCTCCATTGCCCCTGGAAAAAGTAGTCTCCCTTCACTTCCAAATTTACAGCTGTTTCTCTCGCTCCTTCCACTAGGCCAAGAAAAGAAAGAGCTGCAGGGAAGAGAAGCGGCGAGGGCCCAGGCCTCCACAGATGCAGGCGGAGGAGCTGTGGCAGAGCATAATGGGCAGGCAGGGCGAGGCTTCAGCAGAGCTCTCAGAACACAGAGAGCACACAAAGTCACTTTTCTACCCTGCGAGCGGCTAGGAGGGGATTTCTAAAACAGTGTTCGTGGTGGACTTCTGATGCCTGGCTGGGCCCCGCTTCTCAAGGGCTTTTGAGCTGTAAAGTGACAAGAAGGTGATGACGTTTACAATGACAACTGGACCACCTTATCTTACTGCCTGACCTTTAGGAGGCTGAGCAAGGGGACTTGTTCACCTTCTCTTGCCTTCCTTGACAGGCCCGGTTGTTAGGAGAGGATCTGCAGCGGAAGGTTCCCTCCCTTTTGCTGTTTCCTACTGTACACAGTGCCTGAGGCAATTACACTGGTGGAAACTAATAGCTCCATGTATAACCTTCTCATTCTGGCACAACAAACACAGGTTATGAATTTCTCTCCTTATTTTAATCCTTGCTTAAACTCTTTGCCTCGCCTGTGGAATTCAGCACTTGCCGTGCTAAAGGCCTCTGCCTTTTGTTCAGGTCAAGGCACAAACTCGAGGCCAACTCCCACTTCAGGCCTTCTTTCTCAGCTTTCTGTTTTTCTGTCTCTCTCCCTCTGCCTACTTCCATTCTCCCCACCCTGTCACCTGTCCCAAACCCAGTTTATCCCTCTGAAATTACCAACCCAGCCTTTCCCACTGGCAACCTGAGTCTCCAGTCCACTGCCTAAACAATTCCCAGTATTTTCCCTACGTGCCTCTTTTAGACAGAACAGGTGGCAACAAAGCCTAAGTAAAATGCAAATTTGCTGCAGTGAGCTCAAGCTTCTGCACAGAGACAGACCCACATGAAGTGAATGCAGGCCTTCCCTGGTATAGGGGCTGAATTCAAGGCTGGCAGACAGCAGAGAGGCAAAGAGCACTGGCCAACGCTGAGGGGGCTGGAGGGAAGCAGGGCCTACTTTCACTCCCAAAGTATAGTACAGAACGGAAGTGAGTAGAGCCCAGGTCAGGAGCAGGGAGCCAGGTAGATTCTATGCTTTGCCCTCCATTGCCCCTGGAAAAAGTAGTCTCCCTTCACTTCCAAATTTACAGCTGTTTCTCTCGCTCCTTCCACTAGGCCAAGAAAAGAAAGAGCTGCAGGGAAGAGAAGCGGCGAGGGCCCAGGCCTCCACAGATGCAGGCGGAGGAGCTGTGGCAGAGCATAATGGGCAGGCAGGGCGAGGCTTCAGCAGAGCTCTCAGAACACAGAGAGCACACAAAGTCACTTTTCTACCCTGCGAGCGGCTAGGAGGGGATTTCTAAAACAGTGTTCGTGGTGGACTTCTGATGCCTGGCTGGGCCCCGCTTCTCAAGGGCTTTTGAGCTGTAAAGTGACAAGAAGGTGATGACGTTTACAATGACAACTGGACCACCTTATCTTACTGCCTGACCTTTAGGAGGCTGAGCAAGGGGACTTGTTCACCTTCTCTTGCCTTCCTTGACAGGCCCGGTTGTTAGGAGAGGATCTGCAGCGGAAGGTTCCCTCCCTTTTGCTGTTTCCTACTGTACACAGTGCCTGAGGCAATTACACTGGTGGAAACTAATAGCTCCATGTATAACCTTCTCATTCTGGCACAACAAACACAGGTTATGAATTTCTCTCCTTATTTTAATCCTTGCTTAAACTCTTTGCCTCGCCTGTGGAATTCAGCACTTGCCGTGCTAAAGGCCTCTCCCTTTTTGTTCAGGTCAAGGCACAAACTCGAGGCCAACTCCCACTTCAGGCCTTCTTTCTCAGCTTTCTGTTTTTCTGTCTCTCTCCCTCTGCCTACTTCCATTCTCCCCACCCTGTCACCTGTCCCAAACCCAGTTTATCCCTCTGAAATTACCAACCCAGCCTTTCCCACTGGCAACCTGAGTCTCCAGTCCACTGCCTAAACAATTCCCAGTATTTTCCCTACGTGCCTCTTTTAGACAGAACAGGTGGCAACAAAGCCTAAGTAAAATGCAAATTTGCTGCAGTGAGCTCAAGCTTCTGCACAGAGACAGACCCACATGAAGTGAATGCAGGCCTTCCCTGGTATAGGGGCTGAATTCAAGGCTGGCAGACAGCAGAGAGGCAAAGAGCACTGGCCAGGCATCCATGCCCCTCTTCTCTGCTTCTGTCTTCTAAGAATCTTTACTACCTGACTCCCTGGCTCCATCTTGATAGCCACGCCTCTGAGTATCTCTTGCTACCCTTCAAAGGAGGAAGGTGGGAAGCAGAAACAATGATCAATGCTTTGTTCTGCCTCTGTTTTGGCAAAACTACCTTAGTTCCAAACTTAAAAAAATACTCCCATATGCAAGCAACACATTTCAATTACTGTAAATTATCTCCTTCCCAGCCTTAATTCAGATGACCTTTTTTTTTGGCCACTTCTATTGGTCTTTCATGTATCTATTTTCTTTGTTCTCTGGCCCATGTGGTCCTCCCATCGCAGTGGCTTCTGTCACTGCAGAGCACCTGTTCTGGGTGCATATGCTCCAGAACTCCAGCTCGGTAGTTGGACACATCAGTCTAACTGCTCTGTGACACGTGGGATCTTACCAGGCTAGGGATCGAACCGGTGCCCCTTGCACTGCAAGGTGGTGTCCTTACCCACTGGACCATCAGGGAAGCCCTCAGATGACCTTTTGACTTGAGATGTAGGAACCTACAGAAGAAGGTTTAGATGCAGATTTCAATTAATTTGGCTACAGATGGCTAAGGGGTGGTGGGTGACATACAAGAATAATAATTCCTCAGTTTAAACCGAAACTACCAGAGAATTCTGTGAGGGCAGATGTTTCTCTTCAACCATTTGGCTTTTTCCGGCACCGTAGCTGTGGCTGTAGCTCCAAGCTGGCTGGCTTGGCTGCGTCTTCACCACACTGTGTGGGCATGGCCAAGCCACTCTCCCTCGGGGCCCCATTTCTTCAGGTGTAAATTAGGGATTGAACTATATTATTTCTAAGGTTCCTTACAAGTTTAGATTTCTATGAATCTGAGATTTGGTTTGACTAGTACTAATCCAAGCTCATTAATGATAATTAACCTCTAGACAGCCCCACAAAGATGTGAGTTATTGTGACTTCAAGTACTTTTATTTACAAAGAAAATTTGTTGCTATTACTTTACTTTTTTACTGAAGTATAGATTCAAGGGATTAGATCTGGTAAACAGAGTGCCTGAAGAACTATGGATAGAAGTCCATTGCATTGTACAGAAGGCAACGAACAAAACCATCCCAAAGAAATAGAAAAGCAAGGCAAAATGGTTGCCTGAGGAGGCATTGTCAATACTTGAAGAAAGAAGAGAAGCAAAAAGCAAGGGAGAAAGGGAAAGTTTCTCTCAACTCAAGGCAAAGTTTAGTTTCCAAGATGGAGAACAGGCAGCACAAACCCTCCATTTCCAGATGAGGAACCTGGGCCCAGGGACTGCTCACCATGCCCTTTCAGACTGCCCAAAGCAGGGAGACAGAGGAAGCTGGGTCCGTGCCCACAGTACTTCCCTGGCCCATGTGGTCCTCCCATCGCAGTGGCTTCTGTCACTGCAGAGCACCTGTTCTGGGTGCATATGCTCCAGAACTCCAGCTCGGTAGTTGGACACATCAGTCTAACTGCTCTGTGACACGTGGGATCTTACCAGGCTAGGGATCGAACCGGTGCCCCTTGCACTGCAAGGTGGTGTCCTTACCCACTGGACCATCAGGGAAGCCCTCAGATGACCTTTTGACTTGAGATGTAGGAACCTACAGAAGAAGGTTTAGATGCAGATTTCAATTAATTTGGCTACAGATGGCTAAGGGGTGGTGGGTGACATACAAGAATAATAATTCCTCAGTTTAAACCGAAACTACCAGAGAATTCTGTGAGGGCAGATGTTTCTCTTCAACCATTTGGTTTTTTCCCGGGCACCGTAGCTGTGGCTGTAGCTCCAAGCTGGCTGGCTTGGCTGCGTCTTCACCACACTGTGTGGGCATGGCCAAGCCACTCTCCCTCGGGGCCCCATTTCTTCAGGTGTAAATTAGGGATTGAACTATATTATTTCTAAGGTTCCTTACAAGTTTAGATTTCTATGAATCTGAGATTTGGTTTGACTAGTACTAATCCAAGCTCATTAATGATAATTAACCTCTAGACAGCCCCACAAAGATGTGAGTTATTGTGACTTCAAGTACTTTTATTTACAAAGAAAATTTGTTGCTATTACTTTACTTTTTTACTGAAGTATAGATTCAAGGGATTAGATCTGGTAAACAGAGTGCCTGAAGAACTATGGATAGAAGTCCATTGCATTGTACAGAAGGCAACGAACAAAACCATCCCAAAGAAATAGAAAAGCAAGGCAAAATGGTTGCCTGAGGAGGCATTGTCAATACTTGAAGAAAGAAGAGAAGCAAAAAGCAAGGGAGAAAGGGAAAGTTTCTCTCAACTCAAGGCAAAGTTTAGTTTCCAAGATGGAGAACAGGCAGCACAAACCCTCCATTTCCAGATGAGGAACCTGGGCCCAGGGACTGCTCACCATGCCCTTTCAGACTGCCCAAAGCAGGGGAGACAGAGGAAGCTGGGTCCGTGCCCACAGTACTTCCCCTGGCCCAGACTGGGCTCAGTGAGCTCAGGCCACAATGACCCCCCTCTGCCCTTTCTCCTCATTGGCCATAGGGGCACAGGGCTGTGGCTGCCCTCTTCCCAGTTCAAGTCACACCAGTGTCATCCACCCACGCCAGTCCTCTCTTTGGGGGGGAAGATCTTAGATGTTGTTTGCTCCATTCCAACCCCATCTGCATTCCCTCATCTGAGGCACGGCACAGGCACATCCTTGAATGTCTGTATCCTTGATGAGCATGTGGTATTGCTTCATTATCGTGTGAGGTTTCTATGTGATATCAATGCTGCTGTGCTTCTTTCTGCTTCTCCTCCTTTTCACTCACAGTGGATGTTTCAGTTCTCTCCGCATGGCTGTAGTCACCATGGCATTGTTGCTTCTTCCTGCTGGAATGTGTTCAGGGGTGCACACATCCCATTTTTCTGATGAACTCTGCTAGCCAGGGATGAAACTGGCAGCTCCCCTCCCCATGGTCTCATCTTGCCCCTCAGATATGCACTCTCCTTTCTCCCTTGCCCTAGACTGTGCATCAGCTCTGGGTTTTCCTTACCATCTCTATGCATCCGAGGCTGAGATCCAGAAGCCTGGTTCTCAAGGACCTGTGGGGTGAGACAGACCTGACGAATTGTATCTTGAGTGTTAAGGCTGTCTAAGTTTTCAGGAGACACTGACTCTGCTCACACATGAGCATTAACACCATCTCCTTCCCTCTGAGCCTGACTTACCTCTCTATGTGCCTTCTCTCTTCATTGAGGGTTTGTTTCCTGCACCATCAAAAGATTCAACTGTCTAAATTTCTGCTTTCCATGGGTTCCTTCTCTAATGAGTAACTCTGCCACGTGGGCATAGCTCCCCTGATTGGGCCCTGTCTGGAGGAGGAAATAGCAACCCACTGCAATATTCTTGCCTGGAGAATCCCATGGAAGGAGGAGCCTGGCAGGCTACAGTCCATAAGTTTTCAAAGGGGCAGACATAACATAGCAACTGAACATGTATAATGTTAAGAGAACGAGTCAAAGCCAGTATCCCTGCCTGTACAATTTGGCTCCACCATTTACTGGCTGTGTGACCTCTGGAAAATTGGTTAACCTTTAATACCTCCATGAGAATTAAAATGAGCTAAAACACATCAAGTGTTTAGATCAGTGCCTGGCATGTATGAAATGCTCAGTAAATGTTAGCTTTTTTAATGATTACCATTCAGCCTACTGCATATCAACTCTCTGGTTGGCCCCCACGGAGGCCATATGACCATTTCTGCATATTCCCAACTTTTTCACTTTGCCAGTTTAATTAACCCAATTGTCTGTATTCCGCAGCATCAAATCCAGGTCTTTCCCACTCCCGGGTAGCTTGCAGCTCCTAAACCATCAGGACACACTTTGTCCACATTATTCTTGTTTGGTTCTTGACTATATCTCGCTTCAATTTGTTATATACCTTGAATAAAACCCAGAGCCCCATGCGGCTCACTCTCAACTCAGTGTCATATTCAGAGAAACCCAACAATCTAACTTCCTTACCAATGCTTCCATTCTTTCCTCTACCTCTGTAGCAAATGTGGACAGAAATAATAATAGCAGACAAACACTATCGCAAACAGTACAAAGTCTCTTTCTACGTATAACACCCTCTCGAGCTGTCTTCCAGGAGGAAGGCAAAAGTTCTCCCCTTGGCTCTTTGCCACCGTCTCTGCAAGCCAGAAATGATCACAGTCACTTCCTTCCCACTATTCAACCACCAGGCTGGTCCATTAGGATCAGCCTGAGCCACTCACCTCATAGCCTTCCTGTCTATGGTCATTGGTCAGTCTCATAGAAGAGAACTACAGGACTGGGTCTTTAGTTGGGAAGACAGGAGCTTTTCTTGCCCTGATTGGTATGTTATGCAGATATGCAGCCTGAGGCTGTGGCAGCCTTTTCTGTTGCTAGGAGGGTAGCCA
Source organism: Tragulus kanchil (assembly GCA_022376925.1). NCBI lineage: Eukaryota > Metazoa > Chordata > Mammalia > Artiodactyla > Tragulidae > Tragulus > Tragulus kanchil. The sequence goes on from JAIOJX010000025.1 coordinate 44,008,478, forward strand.
GTCTGGAGGAAAGCAGAATCTGGAAAATCACCTAAAAACACAAAGCCAGAACATTGATAGAGCTGTTCCTAAAACCTGTTGTATCTACTGTGTAGCCAATAAATTCCTTTGCCTTTGGTTGTCTGAAACCCCAATTTAGGCTCAGTTTGCTATTAATTTGGTCCCAAACTATGTAAACCAACAAGCTCATTGACTTCTCCAACCTCAGTTTCCTCCTTTGCAAAGTGAGATTTTTTTAAAAAATCACTTCACCTCACAGGATTTTTAAAATCACCTCCATCTCACAGGATTACAGGACAAGCCATATGTCAAGTGCCAGCTCTTTGTCTAACACCTAATAAATAAGTGTTTAGTAAATGATTTTCTTTCTCATTCCCTCTACTCCCTCAAGGACTGGCAAGTAGTAGGGAGAGAACAGTGCTGCCTGTGCATCCTTGTTTATAAAGAAGAAAGGAAAAACAGTGTCAATGTAAACCAGACTCGATGGTAGGAACTTGATGTCTAATCCAAACAAATGGGGTTGGAGACCCAGAGAGGCTCTCTGAGATTCCTCAGTTCAGATTCAGAGCTCAGATTCCTGTAACTCTGCCTATGAGAGCCTCTGCCCTTGCCTTAACCCTCACACCCAGGAGGCAGTTGTGTCAGGGGAGGATTGTCCTAGGCAATGTGGAGAGAAAACCATGAGCCACAACTAGACACAGAACTGTAGGGGACCCAGTCTCACCAAGTGACAGTGCCTCCTTCACACCCACTCTTCTACTCCAGGAAATGAGTAAAGGTTCTTCTGTAAAGAATGTAAAGACAGGGTTTCCCTGGTGGTCCAGTGGGTAAAGAGTCCACCTTGCAGTGCAAGGGCACTGGTTTGATCCCTGGTCCAGGAAGATCCCACATGCTGCAGAGCAGCTGGACCAGTGTGTCCAATTATGAGCCAGCGCTCTGGAGTGTATGCACCCAGAGCTGGTGCTCTGCAAAGAGAGAGGCCACTGCAATGGGAGGCCCACACAGGCCGAAGAATAAAGATGGATGAAAATAAATTTAAAAATCAGTAAAAAGGGCCAAAAATTAGAAAGAAAGAAGTAAAACTTAAAAAAAAAAAAGAAGAATGTAAAGACAGCTGTGTTGTTTTCTTTTAAAAAGAGAATGTCTTTATTTTTTTTTATTTAAGTATTTATGTGTATGACTGGGCCAGGCCTCAGTTGTGGCCTGTGAGATCTTTACTTGCAGCATATGGGATCTAGTCCCCTGATAGGAATCTAACCCTGGGCCCCTTGCATTGGAAGCTCAAAGTCTTAGCCACTGAACTACCAGGGAAGTTCCAGAAAGACAGCTTTTAAAAGAAAGGAAAGAAGAAAAGGAAAAAAATAAAACCTCCATCTCACAGGATTACAGGACAAGCCATATGTCAAGTGCCAGCTCTTTGTCTAACACCTAATAAATAAGTGTTTAGTAAATGATTTTCTTTCTCATTCCCTCTACTCCCTCAAGGACTGGCAAGTAGTAGGGAGAGAACAGTGCTGCCTGTGCATCCTTGTTTATAAAGAAGAAAGGAAAAACAGTGTCAATGTAAACCAGACTCGATGGTAGGAACTTGATGTCTAATCCAAACAAATGGGGTTGGAGACCCAGAGAGGCTCTCTGAGATTCCTCAGTTCAGATTCAGAGCTCAGATTCCTGTAACTCTGCCTATGAGAGCCTCTGCCCCTTACCTTAACCCTCACACCCAGTAGGCAGTTGTGTCAGGGGAGGATTGTCCTAGGCAATGTGGAGAGAAAACCATGAGCCACAACTAGACACAGAACTGTAGGGGACCCAGTCTCACCAAGTGACAGTGCCTCCTTCACACCCACTCTTCTACTCCAGGAAATGAGTAAAGGTTCTTCTGTAAAGAATGTAAAGACAGGGTTTCCCTGGTGGTCCAGTGGGTAAAGAGTCCACCTTGCAGTGCAAGGGGCACTGGTTTGATCCCTGGTCCAGGAAGATCCCACATGCTGCAGAGCAGCTGGACCAGTGTGTCCAATTATGAGCCAGCGCTCTGGAGTGTATGCACCCAGAGCTGGTGCTCTGCAAAGAGAGAGGCCACTGCAATGGGAGGCCCACACAGGCCGAAGAATAAAGATGGATGAAAATAAATTTAAAAATCAGTAAAAAGGGCCAAAAATTAGAAAGAAAGAAGTAAAACTTAAAAAAAAAAAAGAAGAATGTAAAGACAGCTGTGTTGTTTTCTTTTAAAAAGAGAATGTCTTTATTTTTTTTTATTTAAGTATTTATGTGTATGACTGGGCCAGGCCTCAGTTGTGGCCTGTGAGATCTTTACTTGCAGCATATGGGATCTAGTCCCCTGATAGGAATCTAACCCTGGGCCCCTTGCATTGGAAGCTCAAAGTCTTAGCCACTGAACTACCAGGGAAGTTCCAGAAAGACAGCTTTTTAAAAGAAAGGAAAGAAGAAAAGGAAAGAAAATAAAAACTTTCTGTTATGGAAAATTTACTGAACCCTCCCGTGTCCAGAGCCAGCTTCCACAGTCATTAGTGTCTGAGTGGTCTTATTTCACCCAAGTTTCTCTGCACTTACCCGGGTTCTGCATTTTCTTTTTTTAAGTTTTTTTGTTTATTTTGGGTGGTGGGTGGGGCGGGGGGCGGGGGGAAGGGCCACTTCTATTGGTCTTTCATTTATTTATTTTCGTCTATCTTTGTTCTTTGGCCCATGTGGGCCTCCCATCGCAGTGGCTTCTGTTGTCCCAGAGCACCGGCTCTGGGCGCATGCGCTCCAGAGCTCCAGCTCGGTAATTGGACACATCAGTCCAGCCACTCCGCAGCACGTGGGATCTTCCCAGGCCAGGGATCGATCCGGCACCCCTTGCACTGCAAGGTGGTGTCCCTACCCACTGGACCACCAGGGAAGCCCTCTGCATTCTTTTTAAAGCAAATCCCAAACATATCATATTTAGCAGGAAATATTTCAATATATATCTCTAAAGGACAAGGACTCTTTTGAAAAAAAAAAAAAAGCATAGCTACATCACCACCACCACATCTAAAAACTAATAGTATGAGAACTGATTTTCGAGACTTCAATATCCAGACCCAGACACTTAATAAGTAGACAATACATAAAAGACTGGCAAGGAAATTCATTTGATGAAGATAAAGATTCACCAAGCAAAAAAACCAACAACATTATTTCAGGGATTTCCCTGGTGGTCCTATGGTTAAGACTCTGTGCCTCCACTGCAGATGCATAAGTTTGATCCCTGGTCAGGGAACTAAGATCCTACATGTAGCTGGATAAGGCCAAGAAAAACAAAAAGTAAATAAAATTGATATATAGAATTTTTTTTTAAGAAAATATGTTATTTCAGTGAATTTACTGTTCTTAGAATAAAGCCTTTGAGAAAACCTCATGACTAAGTTTTTAAAATGTGGAAAAGGGACATGCTCAAAATTAATCTGATTTAGGAGTCACAATGGTTATCTGATAAACTGTCAATGAAAGACAGTATTGACAGATGACAGTAGATAGCTTGCTACGAACAGTGTCAGATTCTTGATCCCCGAAGGAGATTTCACATTGGGATCAAAAACACTTGGCTCTAGTCAGAATTTCATGCAAGAAAAGTTTATTAAAGAAGAAAGGAATAGAGAAAGCTTTCAGCTAAAGGAACTGGAAGAGGGATAGAAGAGTACTCCCAAGAAACTAGTGTAGGCGAGGCATTCTGTACTTTTCCAGTTGGTTATTAACAATAGATCGAAAGAATATTTTAATGTGGTAAAGGTCTTATCAGACTCAAACCCACAACATACATCTTTAGATAACATAGGTACAAGTTAAGGAGCAACATGTCTTCCAGCAGAATACATTGTTTTTATAAACATTAGCTCTGGGCTTGAAGTAGGTCTTAGGCAAAACAAACTATCGTCATAGGCGTGGCAATCAAGGTGAAGGCACCTTGGCTAAAAATGTTTGTTTCCCCTCCTTCTCCTCCTCCTCCTTGGAAACTGCTGGCCTCCTTATCAAGTCTGCCTATTCACCCCTTTCAGTATTTCCCTCCAAACAACATAATAGAATTGTCTCCTTAAGGGGCCCATCTAGTGTTGTATTTTCAAGGCTCTCATAAGAGATGAAGAACGCACCATTACTGGCTATCCCCTGTTCCTCCTGTCTTGCTAGGGGTGGGAATCAATCCTGCACCACGAATGTTTCTGTACTCAGTCTAGAGCAGCTGATGGAAGTGTGGTAGAGGGTAATGCATATTCCTTTCATTTCTCCCAGCCCCAAGCATCTGTGTTTAAAAAGGCTTCCTATCGTGGTTGTATTACCATTCTCCCAGATGGGTACTTATTTTAGAGGGCGGGAAAAAAAATCTTTACTTTCTTGTACCTTTTTAAAATGTAAAGTTGAAGAGCTACTCATCTTTATTTCCTATTCCCAGGAAGCATACTTCATAAACTTAGGGGTTTCATGCTCTTTTCTATTAAAAAGGGTATTACTTTGCCTTGAAATAATTTTCTGAAAAATCATTTGGGATTTTTATACAGCAATGATGTACTTCTCATTTCTTAATTTCCTTCTCGAACATGTACCTGTTTTGATCTTTGATTTTCTTTAAACTTACCATGAGGCAAATGTACTCTCCAACCACCACCTTTGATGCATCTCAAATTATACCCCTTGGAATTGCTTCAGTATTATTCATTTCAAAATGGTTTCTCGTTTCTTGAATTTCATTTATGCAGGTAAAGTCTTTAAGCAAAAGGTTATTTGGGGGCCAGAGCTCACAGAATCCTGAGCTTACTCAGCCTCCTGAGATGAGTTCCTTTGGTAGCAGCCCAGGAAAGAATTCAAGTTGAAAGCTACAAAGCCCAGAAAAATAGGCAGAGTTAAATCTATATCTGAATGCATTTGCACTTAAGAAAATCTAAAGTGGAATGCCTGATTCTTTCCAAAGATCTATTAGACTGATATGTTTGTTTATTTCATAATTTAATCATTCCATTGCACATGTAATCTCCCATTAAATCCCCCCTTTAAAACAATGCTTACTTCAGAGAATAATTAGCACATGAAGAAAAGAAGTCTGCTTGTGATTTGGGTTCTGTATAGAACTCAAGCAACTGCCGTCGACCTCACTAAACAGATGATTTCCAGGAGCCAAGTACATGATTGGAGAAGTAATTATGTTATTTAAAACCCTTCTCCAGCACTGAAAGATGAATCACATTTGCATAGGTGAAAACAAACCTCATATGGGAAAACACAAAGTGAAGTTGTTTTGCAGAAACAAAAAAACAATGCTTCTATGGTTTCCCTTTCTGAAACATTTTCCTGTTCCTGCCAGTCTCCACAGGCTAGAAACTAAATCCTTGGTAGAGCATTGCGTGTGACCTGGGGGAGGTCCCCATGGCTCCAGGTCCCCACAGAGCAGCTGCGGCATCCACTGCAGGCCTATTTGCAGGTTTGTTCCTGAGAAAGGAACCAAGTTTAAGAAGACAATAAATAACTGATACAGCCACCTTCCAACCACATTACTCATAATAGCTAAAATGTGGAAGCAACCCAAATTGCCAGCAGCAGACGACTGGATAAACAAAACGTGGTCTATACCTACAGTGGAGTATGGTTCCAATTTTAAAAGGAAGGGGATTCTGACACGTTACAATATGGATGAACCTTGAGAACATTAACCTAAGTGAAATCAGCCTGTCACAAAAGGGCAAATACTGCACGATTCCACTTAAATGAGGTACCTAGAATAGTCAAATGCATAGAGACAGAAAATAGGCTGGTGATTGCCAGAGGCTGTGGAAGAGGGGAAGGCAGAGGAGGGGAGGTTCATTGAATGGGTGCACAGACTGTTTCTCAGATTGAAAGAGCTCTGGAGATGACGGTGAAGATGGTGCACACTGGGAATTTATTTAAGGTCACTGAATTCAGTAGGATTTAAAAATGGTGGCACTGGTAAACCATTTTTGTAGAGGCTTTTATGTAATTGATTTTTTTATTGAAGTGTAGTTGCTAATGTGGTGTTAGTTTCTGTCATACAGCAAAGTGAATCAGCTATACATATACATGTATCCCCTTTTCGGTAAATACTGTATTATGTATATTTTACCACAACTAAAAAAATGCAAAATGCAAACCTACCCCAAACTGGTAGGTTTTAAATGGATGGACATCCCCTCTAATGTGTGTCATTAAAAGGTAGCACACATCTTCCAGGGCTTTTCAAAATATTTATACCTCCACCCTTTCCCTTCAAGCTGTGACATTGACAGACACTCCTCAGCACGATTATCCTTAATTGAGACCAGGACCAATGTCAAGGCTGTGCAAGCCCTGAGCTTGGGATTTAATGCTCTGCCATCCTGTCTTAATAGTCTTGCTCATTTTACCTTTGAATTTGTGGTTTTTAAGTGAAATCTAATAGGACAATGGGGCATGCACTGGAGACAGACCCATGGCTGGCACATGGATCTGTCCTTCTGTTGCCCCCAACATCTCCCTAGGACAAGTTCTCAGCACCCAGTCTCCAACCTACTCAGTGACCACCAGTTCAACCCTCAGCAGGCTGGTGGCTCCACAATGCAATGCCTTACAGGTTGACTTTGCATGGATGACTTACCAGCCTTGGTCCAGTGACTGTGGACGGAACAATGGACAAGCTCCATGTACCTCGAAGTGTTCTCAGGCCCTCCTGAGGATCTGTACTTGCTGCCTGGGTGCATCCCAGCCCTAAGAGACTCTTTTTTACTCCTTTCCAATGACTTTCTGAATCTGGTTAGTGTTTGTCACTTCTGACCAATTGAAAGCAGCCTCTATGCATAAGCCAGGAAATACGAATTGTACAATTTCCATAATTTTGCATACAAGTTAAATGCTCTTCTATTTGAATTTAAAAGAGATATTGTACAATGCTAAGAAGAAGAGTGAAATTCATGCTGAATTTTTAATTTTTCTTTTTTTAGAAAATTAAATAACCCATAAAAAATAACATGACAAATTGAGACAGAAATGCAAAAATAAAGAGCTGTATCTCTGACTTCTTTTTGCTTCACTTTTTTCCTGCTTTTAGAATGAGGGTTCTGAACTTTCATTTTGCACTGGGCCCTGCAAATTACGCAACAGGTCACGTTGGAACCTAGCATTATCTCTAGAAGACCTGTTAGGATTCCAATGTGTTATCTCAAGCGAGAGTCTGTGGACTTTTTCTCTAAAGGGCCAGAAATAGCATGTTCATATTTTAGGCATTGCCAATCATACAGTCTTTATCACTGTGACTCAGCTATTCCACTGTAGTGTGAAAGCAGCCATAGATAACACAGGTCTACTTCAACAAAACATTGTTTACAAATAAATGTCGTGATGGGCTGTAGCGTGCCTTAAGATGACATCCATGTCTTCTTCTCAATCTCATTGGCTGAATCAGCCTTCTTAGAAAACAGGTTGAGGACCCTGATAGGAGAAATAAAAATAGATACTCACTCAGAGGTTTTGTTTCAGCCACAATAGCCAAGAAAACTCTGAAAATGAAGGGTTGATTGGAGAGCTTCCATAATTCAAACAGTACAGTATTAGCACATGAGTAGACAGAAAGATCAATGGCATGGGAATAGGCCTAATCACATGTGGAAATTTAACATATGATAAACGTACCATCTCAAATCCAGGAGGGGAAGATAGACTTTTTAATAAGCAATGTTGGATTAAATGGAAAGTCATGTGGAAAAAAGATAAAATTGGATCTTTTATTCATCCAGACACAATAAGATAAATTTTAAATGAATTAGAAATTTAAATGCAAATAAAAATGAAACCACACATGTGTCAGAATAAAATATGGATGAATTCTTTTATAACATGGGAGTGAGGGAACATTTTATAACAATGACTCAGAACTCAGGTGCAGTAAAGAAAAGATTAACAGATCTGAGTACTTAATAATTTAAAAGAAAATGAAACATGCTAGTATGGCAAAAAGCACCATAAGCAATATAAAAAAGAAAGAAAAAAAGAAATAAATGAAAAAAACTGAAAAAATTATTTGCAAAGAAATCACAGACAAAATATATGATTAATTAAGTAAAAATCTTGTAGTCCTGAATTTTAATTGAAAGAATCAGTACCAACATACATTGTATTTTATCTTTAAAAGATACTTTTTTTTACCGTTTTTCAGAAATGAAAACCAATCCTGTACCACAAACATCCTAGTTCCCAGACTGTGGTCTTTAAATGCATTTTCTATTGAAAGGAATCAGGAGAAAAAGCTGACCCCAGGTCTAGTGTAAGAACCATGCAAGATGATCCTGGAGCATCTTGTTGTATGGGCAGCCGAGAAGACCTCAAAGACCATGGGAACCAGTTCAATCCCTGGCCGGGAAGATCCCACGTGCTGTGGAGCAGCTGGGACAGTGTGTCCAATTACGAGCTGGCACTCTGGAGCACATGAGCCCAGAGCCAGTGCTCTGCAGTGAGACGCCACTGCAATGGAAGGCCCACCCATGCCAAAGAATAAAAGATGGATAAAAATAAATATAAACAAAAGAAGCATGACATCCATGTCTTCTTCTCAATCTCATTGGCTGAATCAGCCTTCTTAGAAAACAGGTTGAGGACCCTGATAGGAGAAATAAAAATAGATACTCACTCAGAGGTTTTGTTTCAGCCACAATAGCCAAGAAAACTCTGAAAATGAAGGGTTGATTGGAGAGCTTCCATAATTCAAACAGTACAGTATTAGCACATGAGTAGACAGAAAGATCAATGGCATGGGAATAGGCCTAATCACATGTGGAAATTTAACATATGATAAACGTACCATCTCAAATCCAGGAGGGGAAGATAGACTTTTTAATAAGCAATGTTGGATTAAATGGAAAGTCATGTGGAAAAAAGATAAAATTGGATCTTTTATTCATCCAGACACAATAAGATAAATTTTAAATGAATTAGAAATTTAAATGCAAATAAAAATGAAACCACACATGTGTCAGAATAAAATATGGATGAATTCTTTTATAACATGGGAGTGAGGGAACATTTTATAACAATGACTCAGAACTCAGGTGCAGTAAAGAAAAGATTAACAGATCTGAGTACTTAATAATTTAAAAGAAAATGAAACATGCTAGTATGGCAAAAAGCACCATAAGCAATATAAAAAAGAAAGAAAAAAAGAAATAAATGAAAAAAACTGAAAAAATTATTTGCAAAGAAATCACAGACAAAATATATGATTAATTAAGTAAAAATCTTGTAGTCCTGAATTTTAATTGAAAGAATCAGTACCAACATACATTGTATTTTATCTTTAAAAGATACTTTTTTTTACCGTTTTTCAGAAATGAAAACCAATCCTGTACCACAAACATCCTAGTTCCCAGACTGTGGTCTTTAAATGCATTTTCTATTGAAAGGAATCAGGAGAAAAAGCTGACCCCAGGTCTAGTGTAAGAACCATGCAAGATGATCCTGGAGCATCTTGTTGTATGGGCAGCCGAGAAGACCTCAAAGACCATGGGAACCAGTTCAATCCCTGGCCCGGGAAGATCCCACGTGCTGTGGAGCAGCTGGGACAGTGTGTCCAATTACGAGCTGGCACTCTGGAGCACATGAGCCCAGAGCCAGTGCTCTGCAGTGAGAGACGCCACTGCAATGGAAGGCCCACCCATGCCAAAGAATAAAAGATGGATAAAAATAAATATAAACAAAAGAAGCATGATTGGGAAAAAGAAAAATAAAGAAAGAAATAAAGACCAAATTGCCATTTTGCAAGCCCTAAGGGTCTAATGGATCTAGGCAATGATAATCAATGGCTCCTGACACCAGGAAAACAGAGACAAAAAGACATTGTGTGGCTCTGGATGGCAGTGCACTATTACCTTTATAGTATTGCCAAAAAGTTCAACCTGAAACTGTGTGTCTCCAGCCTAGAACTGAACAGCAATTTAAGAACAATAGAGTGGAAAAAGGAACATTTAAAATAATAACACAAAAATGTGGTCTGCAAAATCCAGTCTGTGGAAAACTACAGAATAATGACTCTCTTCAACAAATAAGTTGCAGGAAAAGAGAAAAAGAGAATGAAGGAAGGAGGGAGTTGGGGGGGGGGGAATGAGAAGGGAAAGGAGGAAAGGAGGCAGAAATTTACAAACTGAAAGTCACTTAAAACACGTATGGAGAGAGCTGTTCAGAGGATTCCGGAGCAGCCGGTAGGTTCGCAGTTCCAGAGACACCAGCTCTTGTCTTGTCCTAAATGCTGACAAACCTTCCTTGGTCTGCATTGAGGGAACAAAAAAAAGAAAAAGAAAAAAGGATGTATAAACCCTTAAAAGATGTTAAGCTTGGTAAATGTGACTCATATAAGGACACAATGAAAAGAATTAAGGAAATTTGAACAGTGACTAGATAGATAATGTTATTAAAAGGTAATTATTATTTTAATTTAGTTGGATGATGGTATTTTGATTACATTAATTTTTTTTCTTTTAGAAATATGCATAGCAATGTTTATGAAAAAATAGGATATTTTATTGGATTTGTTTAAAAGTTAGCATGAGACGAGGAGACAGGAGGAACATGTGAATACAGCCATGAAACAAAACTGGCCCTGAATGGAAGACTCCTGAATCTATGCTATGGATATATGGAAATTCATTGTATTATTCTCTCTACTTTTTATGTTCAGAATTTCCCATAATGATATACATATGTATTTTCAAGCTGTTATTTTTTAAATTTTTTATTTTACTTTTAACTCCAACAGAGTTTTGTTGTTTACAGATATGTATGTTCCCAGATTAGTCCTATGTATATCCCCCCGCCCCCAATCCCACCCCTCCAGACCATCGCACAGCACCTCAGCAGGATCCCCTAAGTTGTGTTTTCTTGGGTGAGGAGATGGCTTTGAGAAACTCTGTTTAGTTCAGGTGCAGCAGAAATATCCTGTAAAACACTTAATAAGCACTTACTGTGTCCATAGCGTAGTGAGAATACCTAGGAGGACACTGCAATGATTCTGGTGAAAGACAAGGCCTAATTATGATTGTGACTCTGAAAGTATAGGAAGTAAAAGGACAGAAAGATGTTTCTTTATTAGGAAAAATGTTAGCCGCTGTGAAATCTATGCAGCCTGCAACAAAGGAACATTCATATGTGTTTTATTTAACGTCCTTGGAAGGACCCAATGAACAAGCCAATTGTCTAAAATGATAATAGATTTCTCTATTTGAATGGAACTTGAAGTCCTTTGAATTTCATTAGAGTTAAATACCTTGAGAATTTACATCTTTTTTATTCATTTATGTTCAGCAACCAAACACGCTATTACAATTTACAAGGTTTGCACTGTTATCTGAAAAATAAATGGATGACAAGACTCCTTGTAGAATAATGAACAATGCCCCACACTGTTGCTGCTATTTATCCATCCTGACTTATCTTTTGCCTATTTATTCCACCCTCTGCTTTCTTACAGCTGCCCCCGCTGGGCTTGAGGTGGTCTCATATAAGTACCTAGGAAGAATCGGTCCTCAAGCTGCTTCAAGGAACAGGGGTCGGTGAAATATGTGGAACCTTTCTGGAGCTAGAAAACTATCATCTGACTCTGTTGTCTCTGTGCAGAGACCTCCTTCTCCACTCCCAATAGCTTCCTCTTCCTTCTCTGAGTTTCTGTACTTTCTGTCTCCTCTTAGTTTTCTTATACAAGGCCCATAAAAGTCTCCAGAGTCACACCTTTACAGTTTTCCCACTACTTTTTAGTTTCAATGACTGAATGAAGAAATAAGACTTATCCAAGTTTAGCTTGCCCTGGAGGTTGGCCAGCCTGAGGACGACTGCTCTGGACAAAGGCCCTGTGCTTCATCTGTCAGCTGTGGCCTGAGCAGGGTCTGGGCTGAGTCACAGGCTACAAAACATGGCCGTCTGGGGCTGCCCCTTGAGCCTACCTGTGATAAGACAAAGTTCCTTAGAATTCTAGTACTAAAAAACAGTACTAAACAGATTGGAAAAACTAGTACTAAACAAATTTCTAATACATTCTGCCAACCCTGAGTCTACAGCTTCTACATTTTTTTTTTTCTAATTTTTAATTTATATTGGGGTATAGTTGATTACAATAATGTGTTAATTACAATAATGCATTAGTTACAAGCAAAGTGATTCAGCTATATCCATACAAGTATACATTCTTTTTCAAATCCTTTTCCCATTTAGGTTGTTACAGAATACTGAGGGAATTTCTCTGGTGATCCAGTGGCTCCCAATGCAAGGAACCCAGGGTCCACCCCTGGCCAGGGAAATAGATTCCACATGCCACAGTGAAGATCAAAGAGCTTGTGTGTGGCAACCAAGACCTGGCACAGCCAAATAAATACATGACTATGAATATATACAAAAAGAACATTGTGACATGGCTGCTAATTTTAATATTAAAACCAATTTAATCTCAAAACCAATTTGGGCCTCGATTTATGAAACCCTGAATTCTAACTCATATCAAATGAAAGACCATTCATTTAGGGTTTGACAACTTACTCACTACAACTCATCAAGAAATGAATTTGAGTTCCAAGGAAAAAACCATTATCAACTCCTGCCACTCTTTCAGCTCCTTAGGAGATACAAGTGGAACAGACTACCATCTTGATCACTGGAAAAAATGTTTGGGTGGGAGTGAGGGTCAGTTTTGCCTCTTCTGATATTCATCAATGTTTTAGGCTACCAATAATTATTTGACTAACTGCAGTTTGCTGTCCATTTGTTGTTTGCCAGGCAGTATGCCTGGAGTTTTACATATGCTACCTCATCTCATTCTCCCAACAACAGGCACTGTTTCCATTTGAGAGATGAGTAAACTGAGGTTCAGAAAGGCTGAGTAGTTTCAAAATTAGCATGAGAGAAGAGGAGTTCCTAAGGTCACACAGCTGCTACACTTATCACATCCAGAATGCAAATACAAAACTTTTATACAAATACAAAAAAATTATTTCCATTACGCTGTCTAATGTGGATTCATTGGATTCATTGTTGCCCTGTGACCACTGGTCATGTCACTTAACTCATTGGTTCTTCAATGAAGAGGAACCAAATTTTGATCATTGAATGTTTTTCCCCCAGTGGTTTGGACATTGCTAGGCGCTTACACTGCAGAATTAGAGAGTGACCCAGCTCATTCCAGGAATAAATGTCCTCAATTTGGCAAACTCATTGGATGGCTATAAGATTTTCTGAGAAGGGGGTTTTGTCCTGTTCAGCATGCAAATGTATTTCCAAATGAGTGCATTTATAATCGCATTAAGAAAAACTCCAACATAATGAGTTTCTGTGGCCTTGTTTATGAAAAGGGAATGTTTAGACTCTGCAATTACCCAAAGCAGTAAAGCAGCAAAGAAAGCCAGCATGTTAAATAATAATTGCAAATGTTATATAAATGAGAGTGGTTTGATTGAATTTATTAGATATGTGTTGCTGACATTTTAAGATATAAAGCATTTATCACAAAATGATGATTTCTTCACTTAAGCTCATTAGGAAATCACACATCAATTCACACATAATTACAGAGGAATTTCTGCTGCTCCCCATGAATCATTACCATGTTAGCTAAAGTTGAATTGGTTTTTACACACTTTGAAAAGAGGGGGTTCTTAACAAGAAACCAAGAAGAGGAATACTTACTAGGGGCCCCATCTCTTTGAATCAAGACTTTTGAGATGTCCCTAAGCAAGACCTGAGGTTTTCTCTCTTCCCATCCTAATCTTGCCACATGGATCATCTTCTTCCAGGCAGCTATGAAAAGTCTAAACATAACTACTGAGTTCACCAAAAAATTTGTTCATGTTTTTCTATAACATCTGATGGAAAAGCTTAATGAATCTTTTAGGCTACCAATAATTATTTGACTAACTCGTTTGCTGTCCATTTGTTGTTTGCCAGGCAGTATGCCTGAGTTTTATATGCTACCTCATCTCATTCTCCCAACAACAGGCACTGTTTCCATTTGAGAGATGAGTAAACTGAGGTTCAGAAAGGCTGAGTAGTTTCAAAATTAGCATGAGAGAAGAGGAGTTCCTAAGGTCACACAGCTGCTACACTTATCACATCCAGAATGCAAATACAAAACTTTTATACAAATACAAAAAAATTATTTCCATTACGCTGTCTAATGTGGATTCATTGGATTCATTGTTGCCCTGTGACCACTGGTCATGTCACTTAACTCATTGGTTCTTCAATGAAGAGGAACCAAATTTTGATCATTGAATGTTTTTCCCCCAGTGGTTTGGACATTGCTAGGCGCTTACACTGCAGAATTAGAGAGTGACCCAGCTCATTCCAGGAATAAATGTCCTCAATTTGGCAAACTCATTGGATGGCTATAAGATTTTCTGAGAAGGGGGTTTTGTCCTGTTCAGCATGCAAATGTATTTCCAAATGAGTGCATTTATAATCGCATTAAGAAAAACTCCAACATAATGAGTTTCTGTGGCCTTGTTTATGAAAAGGGAATGTTTAGACTCTGCAATTACCCAAAGCAGTAAAGCAGCAAAGAAAGCCAGCATGTTAAATAATAATTGCAAATGTTATATAAATGAGAGTGGTTTGATTGAATTTATTAGATATGTGTTGCTGACATTTTAAGATATAAAGCATTTATCACAAAATGATGATTTCTTCACTTAAGCTCATTAGGAAATCACACATCAATTCACACATAATTACAGAGGAATTTCTGCTGCTCCCCATGAATCATTACCATGTTAGCTAAAGTTGAATTGGTTTTTACACACTTTGAAAAGAGGGGGTTCTTAACAAGAAACCAAGAAGAGGAATACTTACTAGGGGCCCCATCTCTTTGAATCAAGACTTTTGAGATGTCCCTAAGCAAGACCTGAGGTTTTCTCTCTTCCCATCCTAATCTTGCCACATGGATCATCTTCTTCCAGGCAGCTATGAAAAGTCTAAACATAACTACTGAGTTCACCAAAAAATTTGTTCATGTTTTTCTATAACATCTGATGGAAAAGCTTAATGAAAATGTTCATTGGTCAATGTTCAATATTGGCCAATCCAATATTTGCACCAAACAAAATATCACTATTTTGGAGTAAATTGGAAGGAAGAGCTAGAAGAAAAACAAAAAATAAGAGAGTAAGGTTGAGAAGTTTGTTAAATTTGAACATTAATTTACAGTCAGTGAGTGAGATATAAGGTTACTAGTGTTGATCAATCAACCAAGAGGGAGAGCAATCTTTGTTATTGATTCTTTTTTTAACTAAAGTATAGTTGACTAAGGGCTTCGCTGGTGGTCCAGTGAGTAAAGAGTCCACCTTGCAATGCAAGGGACACCAGTTCAATCCCTGGCCGGAGAAGATCCCAGAGCAGAACAACTGGGCCTATGTGTCCAATTATGAGCCAGCGCTCTGGAGCTCATGGTTCCCAGTGCCCTGCAATGGGAGAGGCCACTGCAATGGGAGGCCCACACATGCCAAAAGAATAAAGATGGATGAAAATAAACAAATAAATAAATTAAATTAAAATGTCTTTTAGAAAAGTATAGTTGATATAAAATATTGTGTAAGTTTCAGACATACAGTAAGGTGATTCATTTATTCAGATGGATAGCTATCTATTGTTTTACAAATTATTTTGCCATGTAGGTTATTATAAAACATTGAGTATAGCTCCTTGTGTTACACACAGTAGGTCCCCGTTGGCTTTCTATTTAATATATAGTGGTATATATCTCTATGCCAACCTCCAAATTTATCCATCCCTTTCCCTTTCCCCTTTGGAAACCATAAGCTTGTTTTCTCAGTTGTGAGTCTATTTCAAAGCAATCCTTCAATACTTTTATATAAGATTTTTATAGGATGGCAGGTAAAGATGTGGGTCAACACTTTGAAAAAAAAGGGGTTCTTAACAAGAAACCAAGAAGAGGAATACTTACTAGGGGCCCCATCTCTTTGAATCAAGACTTTTGAGATGTCCCTAAGCAAGACCTGAGGTTTTCTCTCTTCCCATCCTAATCTTGCCACATGGATCATCTTCTTCCAGGCAGCTATGAAAAGTCTAAACATAACTACTGAGTTCACCAAAAAATTTGTTCATGTTTTTCTATAACATCTGATGGAAAAGCTTAATGAAAATGTTCATTGGTCAATGTTCAATATTGGCCAATCCAATATTTGCACCAAACAAAATATCACTATTTTGGAGTAAATTGGAAGGAAGAGCTAGAAGAAAAACAAAAAATAAGAGAGTAAGGTTGAGAAGTTTGTTAAATTTGAACATTAATTTACAGTCAGTGAGTGAGATATAAGGTTACTAGTGTTGATCAATCAACCAAGAGGGAGAGCAATCTTTGTTATTGATTCTTTTTTTAACTAAAGTATAGTTGACTAAGGGCTTCGCTGGTGGTCCAGTGAGTAAAGAGTCCACCTTGCAATGCAAGGGACACCAGTTCAATCCCTGGCCGGAGAAGATCCCGCAGAGCAGAACAACTGGGCCTATGTGTCCAATTATGAGCCAGCGCTCTGGAGCTCATGGTTCCCAGTGCCCTGCAATGGGAGAGGCCACTGCAATGGGAGGCCCACACATGCCAAAAGAATAAAGATGGATGAAAATAAACAAATAAATAAATTAAATTAAAATGTCTTTTAGAAAAGTATAGTTGATATAAAATATTGTGTAAGTTTCAGACATACAGTAAGGTGATTCATTTATTCAGATGGATAGCTATCTATTGTTTTACAAATTATTTTGCCATGTAGGTTATTATAAAACATTGAGTATAGCTCCTTGTGTTACACACAGTAGGTCCCCGTTGGCTTTCTATTTAATATATAGTGGTATATATCTCTATGCCAACCTCCAAATTTATCCATCCCTTTCCCTTTCCCCTTTGGAAACCATAAGCTTGTTTTCTCAGTTGTGAGTCTATTTCAAAGCAATCCTTCAATACTAATATAGATATATAGATGGCAGGTAAAGGACCTTTGGGGCTTCTCAGGTGGCACTAGTGGTTAAAAAAAAAAAAAAAACCTGCCAATGCAAGAGACATAAGAGATGTGGGTTCAGTCCCTGTTGGGAAGATCCCCTGGAGGAGAAAGTGACAATCCACTCCAGTATTCTTGTCTGGAGAATCCCATGGACAGAAGAGTCTAGTGGGCTGCAGTCCAAGAGTTCAATGAGAAAATGGGCATAGGTCATGCAAAGGTAGCCCACAAAGAAAGAAGTGCAAAGGGCTTCTCAACACAAGAAAGATGCCACTATCATTTGAAATTAAATAACTGTAAATTAAAACAATAATGAACATGTTAGTCACTCAAACATGTCTGTGACCCCATCAACCGTAGACCCCAGACTCTCTTGTCCATGGAATTCCCCAGCCAAGAATACTGGAATGGGTAAACATTTCCTTCTCCAGAAGGAAATAGTAATGAGACACAACTTTTAACTATCAGGTTGACAGAAATCAAAAAGTTTAGTAACACAGCATATTGATAAGGATGCCAAGAAATACTCCTGTAATTGGTGAAGTTTAATGTGATACAACTTCTTTGGGGAGCAAAATTTGTCAAAATTTTGATAACAAGTTTAAAAATAAATTTAAAAAGATGCATATATTCTTTGACCCATCAACTTCACTTTTACAAATTTCTTCCCTAAATATACTTAAACATGTTGACAATTTGTCCAGGACTATCCATCATAGCATTATAATAGCAAAATACTCAGAATGTTGAATTGTCCAACAGTTAAGAACTAGCTAAAGAATGCCATGACATAATTAAAGAAGAGTCAGATAGGGTTGTTTCTATGTGTTGAAACATAAACTTTCATGCATTGATATAAATTCAAGAACTATCACACAACATTTTACAAGGAAAATAAATATATAATATGCTAACATTTATAAAGACAAAAAGATATATACATATATGAATAGAGGACATATTTACATAAAGAATATATGAAAATAGAAATATTGCTTTTCCCAGTTAGAATGAATAATAGAGTTTGTTATCATTGCTCATGCCAAATCAGCAATTAATAATCAATATATCTCTGAAGGCTTTCTTTTTCCTCTGTAGGAAAAGAGTCTTTAAATTGTAAATTCTGTGTGCATGTGTGTGTGTGTGTGTACATACAAACACGTATGTTTAGAAAGAGAATATTTCTAGGAGGACACTAAGGAAATTGTAGTAGTTTCTTGGAAAGAATGGGTCTAGAGGATTAAGATGAGTATTTTTATAGTAAATTCATTCACAGAATCTTTTTACCAAGTTCCTATATTACATTTTTTTAATTAAAAAATCCACAGTTTTGCAGTGAGTACCTCGTGATACAAGTAGAAATGGCACCTATAGGAAAGAATAACACCAAGGAAAACCACCAGTTGGGTTCCTGGGAGCAGAGAGTCTTCATCTTGAGAAAACAGACAAGGTCAGATGGAGGGGCAACCCTGATGCTAGACACTTCTGGTCACATTGGGCAGCCAGGGGCTCAATTTTTCTGCTCTGAAAGACAGGAAGAGGTGGAGGAGGAATGTAGTCACAGCTCCATCCCTACCTCTCTGGAGATGTTTCCCGGGTGAAAAAACTATTATACAGAGTGCTTTCTAATGGCTTTCCTCCAATATGCCTTCTCAGAAAAGATGTGGGAGATAAATGGCAGATATCAAAATCAAAATTCCCCTTCCGAGAGCAAACCACCCTTAGGGGAAACTGCTTTGGAAAGTGAATGAACTTCCTCTGAGAATTAATATAAGCCTAACATCTTCACAGAAAAGCGTTTCATTGAAACCTTAAAACCATTTGTTATGGGTGATTCTGGAAGCTGGAATTTCTCTTCAACTCACCTTGAGTCTCATAAGGAAGCATTTGGTGCCCAATATCCCACATCTCCACCAGCAGAGCATAGGCAGTGGCTGAAAGAATCCATTGCCCCCACTCCCTCTGAGAAGTCACAGGACATTCCAGTGCTCTGAAGGTATGCTCTGAATCAGACCATCCCTATCCCTGGACCTTATCTAGTTCCTAGGAATCAGGATGGCATCTCTCCCAGATCTTTTGGAAGCATTCAAGGTTTTGAAGGAGCTTACCCCAATACCAGGCTTTCCTGGTGGCCAGTGGTAAAGAACCCTCCTGCCAATGCAAGAGACTCAGGTTCCATCCCTGGGTTGTGAAGATCCCTTAGAGAAGAAAATGGCAAATCACTCCATTATTCTTGCCTGGGAAATCCCACGGACAGAGGAGCCTGGCAGGCTACCTCCTGCGGTGTACATACAAACACGTATGTTTAGAAAGAGAATATTTCTAGGAGGACACTAAGGAAATTGTAGTAGTTTCTTGGAAAGAATGGGTCTAGAGGATTAAGATGAGTATTTTTATAGTAAATTCATTCACAGAATCTTTTTACCAAGTTCCTATATTACATTTTTTTAATTAAAAAATCCACAGTTTTGCAGTGAGTACCTCGTGATACAAGTAGAAATGGCACCTATAGGAAAGAATAACACCAAGGAAAACCACCAGTTGGGTTCCTGGGAGCAGAGAGTCTTCATCTTGAGAAAACAGACAAGGTCAGATGGAGGGGCAACCCTGATGCTAGACACTTCTGGTCACATTGGGCAGCCAGGGGCTCAATTTTTCTGCTCTGAAAGACAGGAAGAGGTGGAGGAGGAATGTAGTCACAGCTCCATCCCTACCTCTCTGGAGATGTTTCCAGGGTGAAAAAACTATTATACAGAGTGCTTTCTAATGGCTTTCCTCCAATATGCCTTCTCAGAAAAGATGTGGGAGATAAATGGCAGATATCAAAATCAAAATTCCCCTTCCGAGAGCAAACCACCCTTAGGAGGGAAACTGCTTTGGAAAGTGAATGAACTTCCTCAGAGAATTAATATAAGCCTAACATCTTCACAGAAAAGCGTTTCATTGAAACCTTAAAACCATTTGTTATGGGTGATTCTGGAAGCTGGAATTTCTCTTCAACTCACCTTGAGTCTCATAAGGAAGCATTTGGTGCCCAATATCCCACATCTCCACCAGCAGAGCATAGGCAGTGGCTGAAAGAATCCATTGCCCCCACTCCCTCTGAGAAGTCACAGGACATTCCAGTGCTCTGAAGGTATGCTCTGAATCAGACCATCCCTATCCCTGGACCTTATCTAGTTCCTAGGAATCAGGATGGCATCTCTCCCAGATCTTTTGGAAGCATTCAAGGTTTTGAAGGAGCTTACCCCAATACCAGGCTTTCCTGGTGGCCAGTGGTAAAGAACCCTCCTGCCAATGCAAGAGACTCAGGTTCCATCCCTGGGTTGGGAAGATCCCCTGGAGAAGGAAATGGAAACTCACTCCAGTATTCTTGCCTGGGAAATCCCACGGACAGAGGAGCCTGGCAGGCTACTCTGCAAAGAATTGGACACAGCTTAGGAACTGAGCACACACACCAGTATCAGTGGGACAAATGCTGACTGGAACATGCTGTGTCAGAGCTGCAGGCAGCCAGTTAAGAAAACAGAACCAGATCCTAAAAAAAAAAAAAAAAAAAAAAAAAAACCTCTGTGATGAGACCCAGGCAACTGGAGGCATTTTCTCTGGTGAGTGAGCTTTGCATAATGAACTCAGCATGCTGCTAGTTTGGGATCTGAGCTACTCACATCCAAGATTTGCTAGCCTAACAGCCAATAAAAACAAACAAACAAAAGAAAAAAACAAAAACAAAACCACCAACATCCTGAAGGATTAGTGGAAGAATCATATGCTCCTTTTTTTACAACTGAAGTAGAGTTGATTTACAACTTTGTGCCAACCTCTGCCATACAGCAAAGTGACTCAGTTATACACACACAGGCATCTTTTCTTTATTCTTTTTCATCATGGTTTATCACATGATATTAAATATAGTTTCCTGTGTCATACAACAGGATCTTCTTGTTTATCCCTCCTATATGTAATAGTTTACATCTGCTAATCCCAAGCTCCTCTTTTTTAATGCTCTAATTATCACACAAGTGAGTGTAGGAAAGAGATTCTCTGGTTGAGAATGAAAAGTAGGGGGAGGGATTCAGCTCTCTTTTCAGGAGCTATAGGAGAAAAGCCAGGAATAGAAAAGTGAGATGGTTTTCTCCTTTTGGGGAAAGAAGAGTGTTAACCTTCAAGTCACTGCAGAGGTTGTAGGAGCTTACACAAGGAAAGTCCTCAGAAGGGCAGGGACATGAATCATGGGTCGTTTTATCTCCGCTTTAAAGTACTCGAACATTCAGATTCCCTAAAGAAAACAGGGCTGGTGGTGTGAACGATCCAATCTAACGGATTTATTAATATCCCGGCGCCACCCCAGGAGGTTCCTTAAGTCTGTTGGTGACACCAGCAATGTTTCTTCCTGCGACTGAGTCACAGTTCCCCTGGTCGAGAGGCTGAAGTCACTGCAGAGGGGAAGCAAGAGTGCTTTTTATTGTTAAGGTACTAGTGAGAAGTCAGCAGGACCTGATTACAGGAAGTCCGTGCTAGAACAGCACTGCTTGATGCCCGGAGTTTGACAAACGTCAAAAGAAGGTTCTGGTAACAATGTGAAGGCTCCAGATGGGAGGGAGCAATTTAGCCAAGTGCATCGCAAAGGGCCTTGTGTAGGCTTCCCAGTGAATATCAGACACCTCCAGGTCAGCCTAGAAATGAGAATGGATAGGAAGTGGCTGGCTTGCCTTGCCCAGTGATATATGAAGGATTATGGGGCAGAAGTCTTATGATAGGAATTTATTTGCTCTGGGAAAAGGCTGATGCATTTCCTTTTCCAGCAACATACATCAGGGCCTGACATTTATTTGACACTCTCTCATCAGATATTCATGAGCACACACCCTGAGCTGAGGCTGATGCTTGAAATAACATGGTGACCACAATGGGTGAGATACCCTTTCCCTGGGAAGCCTGCAAGTTTCTGGGTGATACCCATGGGAAAGAGGCAGTGTGTGGTAAGAGCCATGATCAGGGTAACCATGGATATCCAGGACACACAGGAGTGGGACTTGAGGATCAGATAAGGTGTCTTGGAAGTAGAGGCCATTAGTTCTAGCAAAATGTGACACAATGGAAAAAAAAAAAATATATATATATATATATATACACACACACACACACACATATGTAGTTTCTCTGGTGGCTTAGATGGTAAAGAATCCTCCTGCAGCGCAGGAGACCGGAGTTTGATCCCTGGGTAGAAAAATCTTCTGGAGAAGGGAATGGCTTCCCACTCCAGTATTCTTGCCTGGGAAACCCATGAACAGAGGAGCCTGGCAGTCTAAAGTCTATGGAATCACAAAGAATCAGACAC
This sequence comes from Tragulus kanchil, assembly GCA_022376925.1. Classification (NCBI taxonomy): domain Eukaryota; kingdom Metazoa; phylum Chordata; class Mammalia; order Artiodactyla; family Tragulidae; genus Tragulus; species Tragulus kanchil. The sequence continues at coordinate 44,030,813 of JAIOJX010000025.1, forward strand.
GACTCAGCAAAGTGACTCAGTTATACACACACAGGCATCTTTTCTTTATTCTTTTTCATCATGGTTTATCACATGATATTAAATATAGTTTCCTGTGTCATACAACAGGATCTTCTTGTTTATCCCTCCTATATGTAATAGTTTACATCTGCTAATCCCAAGCTCCTCTTTTTTAATGCTCTAATTATCACACAAGTGAGTGTAGGAAAGAGATTCTCTGGTTGAGAATGAAAAGTAGGGGGAGGGATTCAGCTCTCTTTTCAGGAGCTATAGGAGAAAAGCCAGGAATAGAAAAGTGAGATGGTTTTCTCATGGGAACCTCCAGTTTGTAGCCAAGTCAGACAGAAGTTGTAGGTCACCTGGGAAACTACTACCTCGATGCACTTTGCATCTAAAGTGGGCGGCAACCTCCTAGGACTGAGCCTTAAACCTATGGGGTTGTCACTAATTCCACTTAACATCAGAGTTGGATTAGGGCCTGGAGCTGGTATTGCAGAGAATGGCTTAGTGTGAGAGAAAATGCACACATCTGGCATCAGAAATGTTTTGAGTGTTGCAGTGGTGGGGAAATGGCAATACACAGGAGGAGTGTGGGTTTTCTTTATTCAAAACCAAAAAAGTTTAAGGAACAAGAGCATTTCAGGGAACCTGGATATCCCAGTGAGCACACATGAGTGAGGCTGATGCTTAAATCATGGTGACCACAAGGGTGAGATACCCCCTAGCCAAGTTTCTGGTGACCCATGGGAAAGAGGCAGTGTGTGGTAAGAGCCATGATCAGGGTAACCATGGATATCCAGGACACACAGGAGTGGGACTTGAGGATCAGATAAGGTGTCTTGGAAGTAGAGGCCATTAGTTCTAGCAAAATGTGACACAATGGAAAAAAAATATATATATATATATATATACACACACACACACACATATGTAGTTTCTCTGGTGGCTTAGATGGTAAGAATCCTCCTGCAGCGCAGGAGACCGGAGTTTGATCCCTGGGTAGAAAAATCTTCTGGAGAAGGGAATGGCTTCCCACTCCAGTATTCTTGCCTGGGAAACCCATGAACAGAGGAGCCTGGCAGTCTAAAGTCTATGGAATCACAAAGAATCAGACACGACTCAGCAAAGTGACTCAGTTATACACACACAGGCATCTTTTCTTTATTCTTTTTCATCATGGTTTATCACATGATATTAAATATAGTTTCCTGTGTCATACAACAGGATCTTCTTGTTTATCCCTCCTATATGTAATAGTTTACATCTGCTAATCCCAAGCTCCTCTTTTTTAATGCTCTAATTATCACACAAGTGAGTGTAGGAAAGAGATTCTCTGGTTGAGAATGAAAAGTAGGGGGAGGGATTCAGCTCTCTTTTCAGGAGCTATAGGAGAAAAGCCAGGAATAGAAAAGTGAGATGGTTTTCTCATGGGAACCTCCAGTTTGTAGCCAAGTCAGACAGAAGTTGTAGGTCACCTGGGAAACTACTACCTCGATGCACTTTGCATCTAAAGTGGGCGGCAACCTCCTAGGACTGAGCCTTAAACCTATGGGGTTGTCACTAATTCCACTTAACATCAGAGTTGGATTAGGGCCTGGAGCTGGTATTGCAGAGAATGGCTTAGTGTGAGAGAAAATGCACACATCTGGCATCAGAAATGTTTTGAGTGTTGCAGTGGTGGGGAAATGGCAATACACAGGAGGAGTGTGGGTTTTTCTTTATTCAAACAAAGAGGAACATGGCCCAGAGATAGCACGATGTTTAAGGACCAGCACCAAGAGGGAGCACACAGAGGCCCATCCATCCTCTTGCCCACTCTGTATCTTCCTTCTCTCTCATCTGGTTTTTTCCTTCAGAACTAAAGCATCCTGCCCATCTCTACCCACATCCCACCACACCCATTGTATGCACAGTATGTATGCAGGGCTCCTGATCCAGCAGTTCTTTCTGCAAGCAGCCCAGGGCCTACCTGTTGTTCCATCCCCATGTCTAAGGCCAGTCCCAGCTCAACCCTGCTTGTGGTCCTGGTCTTTTGGGCTCCAGCCTCAGCTAGTATTCAGAGCTTTCTCCATCTCCCCCCAACTTACCTTCTCCTTCTCCTACTCGATGAAAATGATGGAGAAGAATGTGAGGAACACACAAGTAGAAAAAGAGTAGGTGAAATGGAATCCACAAATGGCTTATACCGGAAACAAAACCAACAATGAAAAATCCTTCAATTAAATAAGTCCCTCATAGAGAAGCATCTTGCTTTACCCCACCCACCTCAGGCCCTAGTGAATGAGACCCCATGGGCCTGACAGAAAAGAAGAAAATTCAGTCTGACAACTAATTTTTCCACATATTGTTACATGTCCCTTTGGAATGACGCTTCATTTGATGGTCCAATTCTTGGTTTTCCATTCTGGATCCTGGACACATATGGTATTTTCAACAGAACCCTAGTAGATTTTCATAGTACTTTTACACCTTTCTATTTATTGCCTAAGCTACACAATAAATTAATTTTGAGCAACGAATGATTTAAATTGTCCTCAGGTTGAGTTTGAAGTTGCTCAAAGGCAAAATCCAAAAAGCAAAGCTCTCTCATCCAGCCAAGGTTGATTTACTTTGTAGAAGTTATAAATGGTCCCCAGCACTCAGGAGGTGAAAGAAAGTTGAGTCTTCACTTTTCTAACTTTCAGCTAATCAGACCGATGCCCAGCGCCTCCTATGAACAAGAAAATGCAATCCTTTTTTTTTCACACATGGATGAAATTTTGGTTGCAGTGGTGGGGAAATGGCAATACACAGGAGGAGTGTGGGTTTTTCTTTATTCAAACAAAGAGGAACATGGCCCAGAGATAGCACGATGTTTAAGGACCAGCACCAAGAGGGAGCACACAGAGGCCCATCCATCCTCTTGCCCACTCTGTATCTTCCTTCTCTCTCATCTGGTTTTTTCCTTCAGAACTAAAGCATCCTGCCCATCTCTACCCACATCCCACCACACCCATTGTATGCACAGTATGTATGCAGGGCTCCTGATCCAGCAGTTCTTTCTGCAAGCAGCCCAGGGCCTACCTGTTGTTCCATCCCCATGTCTAAGGCCAGTCCCAGCTCAACCCTGCTTGTGGTCCTGGTCTTTGGGCTCCAGCCTCAGCTAGTATTCAGAGCTTTCTCCATCTCCCCCCAACTTACCTTCTCCTTCTCCTACTCGATGAAAATGATGGAGAAGAATGTGAGGAACACACAAGTAGAAAAAGAGTAGGTGAAATGGAATCCACAAATGGCTTATACCGGAAACAAAACCAACAATGAAAAATCCTTCAATTAAATAAGTCCCTCATAGAGAAGCATCTTGCTTTACCCCACCCACCTCAGGCCCTAGTGAATGAGACCCCATGGGCCTGACAGAAAAGAAGAAAATTCAGTCTGACAACTAATTTTTCCACATATTGTTACATGTCCCTTTGGAATGACGCTTCATTTGATGGTCCAATTCTTGGTTTTCCATTCTGGATCCTGGACACATATGGTATTTTCAACAGAACCCTAGTAGATTTTCATAGTACTTTTACACCTTTCTATTTATTGCCTAAGCTACACAATAAATTAATTTTGAGCAACGAATGATTTAAATTGTCCTCAGGTTGAGTTTGAAGTTGCTCAAAGGCAAAATCCAAAAAGCAAAGCTCTCTCATCCAGCCAAGGTTGATTTACTTTGTAGAAGTTATAAATGGTCCCCAGCACTCAGGAGGTGAAAGAAAGTTGAGTCTTCACTTTTCTAACTTTCAGCTAATCAGACCGATGCCCAGCGCCTCCCCTATGAACAGAATGCATCCAAATAATATCAGTAAAGCAAACTCTGCCCAGAGGTATTTCATATGTTTAAACTTTCAAGGTCTTGTTTATATGTTGAAACAGAGTGATGGGAGAGAAAGAGAGAGATACCATCTGGAGCAAAATGTCTGAACTAATAATGTAGAATCAGCTCACAGCTTACTCTTGGGACGTCCCCCCTCCCTCTGCCTCCTGTCCAACAGGCCCAACACTTTGCTGAGATTTATAAATCAATCCACTGGATTCTCCCTACTGCCTGACTCGTCATAATGTATATTTAATGGAATTTGGTTCTGGGACCCCATCCAAAATCATTAGCCAGAGGACCAGAAAAATCTCATTAGGACTCATGATACAAGCCCATGCCAAGTGTCCCAAGACTCCCAATATCTTATATTCAAGACTTCAGGCTCCTTTGGCTGTGGATTGGGCTTTGGAGGGGTGTACCAGTTTGGTTGCTGTTTTTGCCCTCCCATATTTTTTGCAAAAACTAAGAAACAATCCAGTAAACTTCTCTGTTATGAGACTCTGAGGAATTGCCCAATTCATAGTCTTTCCCAAGAAACCCAGTTAATAGACAAAACAAAGCAGGCTGCCATGTGGCTGCCTGGTGATTGGGTGGACTTGTCACCCTACCAGTGCCTTGGGGACATTCAGTTTGTAACCTTAGCAAAATGGCAGACTCTACACACAGTGGATTTACACTCGGTGGACTTTGGATTGGAAAACAAAGCAATCCGGAAGTGAGACTGTTCATCTGTGGAAACCAAGACTGGGCCATGAAATAACCTCAGAGGTTGAGGTTCCTCCAAGTTCAATAGGACTTCACCTCACCTTCCCTTATGAGATCAGGATGGAGACAGAATCATCTTGTCACTGCATGAGCACTTACAGAAAGAGACCAAACCATCAAAAATCTACCAGCCATAGCATAGGTAGGTCTATCCTTGTCTGAATTTTCTGAGGGAGAAGTAATGACACCTGGAGAAGGAAAGGATGCACATTGGAAATGACACACAGGAAGTGCCTCTAGACCTTGCCGGAGACAGAACTGGGCTGTTTGCTCACATCCGCTCGTGGTATTTGGCTGAGGCTCCTGTGGGCCATTGGAAAGGGTGGGAGCAGTTGAGCACAGAATTCAGAAGAAGCAGCGCTAGGAGCCAGTTGGCCATTTCACCCACACATTCCCTTTTCTCCCAGGAATGCTACTGCTGGTGACATCAGGCGTCATCTGATCCTGTAACTTCAATGAGAATCAGTGCACTTGGGAGGAAGGAAGAGCCAATCATAGTTCCTGTTGGGCTAGTCATCAATGTTCCAACACCCAGATTTGGCAAGAAACTTGCTCCCTCCTGGATCTGAGGTTTTCCATTACTATCATTTGTTGACAGCTCAATGGACACACAGCCTTCCTCAGAGGGATCTCTGAGTCCGCACATTATAGGTCTCAAGAAACATAGTGAGTGTCACCAGGCCCAAACAGTGCAGGAACTTAGGGCCCATGGCCAAAGCCCCCAGGACCACCAGGCCAACTTATAGCAGGGGACGCCCGGTCCCCTCCTCTGAACCAGAGTCACAAAGAGAGAGGGCCCCAGATGTGTCTTCTTTACTGCTTCTGGGTTAGTTCATCCAGTGACTCTTCTTCCAAATACCCACTTCAGCAAAGGCAGCAACCACCAGCTCAAAACACAGAAACAAGCCATTCACTGGCTGCCAAGGGCCCCACAGCCCCAGGACTGACCGGTGAGCTTGAGTAGAAACTGCTCAGCCTGGAAGCATTTCTCCTAACCCCTAAGCCTGAAACCAGACCCTCTTTGCAGAGGTATCAGACACTATCCCAGCCCCAGCTCGACAAGGCTGAGCCGGATCTAAGACGCAGGTCCCCTGGACCATGGACTCCCTTTTTGGTTGAATGAAGAAGAAGGTCAAATGGACCACGTGGAAGTGGAGTTCCCATCCAGTGTCTGCCTTCAAGGTGTCTGGGGTGCTTGTACTCCTATTGGGGAGTCGAGCTCTGAAAGCCCCTATTCTCAGCCCAAATTTGCTTCCAGTCCCGGGTGTCAGTTTTTGGGAGCTCACGAGGCACAGCTCATGTCACAGAGGGCTCTGACCTACCATGAGGACCAGCACTTTCAGAGGAAGGAAAATGAGAGACAGGGATGTTAAACAAGGAATAAAAGAAAACACTTAAATCAGGAACTATGTACATCTTAATGTATGTACATCAGTAAGTTCTGTCTGACTCTTTATGACCCCATGGACTGTAGCCTGCCAGACTGTCCCCGGCAAGAGTCTTGGAGTGAGAAGTCATTCCCTTCTCGGGGGAATCTTCCTGACCCAGGGATCAAACCAGGGTCTCCTGCACACTGCAGACAGATTCTTTACCATCCAGGCCACCTTATACTTATATACACAAAAGAACAAATGCAGAGGCAAAAGAAAGTGGTCTGTTTGGCAGATCCATTCATTGCTTCATGGATCGTTTTCACAATGGGCCAGACCCTACTCTGATTGCTCTTCCATGTGATGGGTGTCAGATTGGAAGCCAGGACTGGGTGGGTGCCTCTGGGATGCTGCTGTAAGTCTGGCTCACACAGCTTGCTGCACCCATGGAACAACCACGTGGAGATGCCATGTCTCCTACAGAAGCCGCAGGGGTCATTGCTGAATGGCAGAGGGACTGGCCCTAGACCAGGGGCTGGACAAGTCCAGAAAAGCTCTCTCGACCTTTCTCCAGCTCTAGGTCACCTGCTCAGTTTCTCCCAGGCCATTCATTAAATTCTCCTGAAGGGCCCAAGGCAAAGAGCATGTTCTGAGCTAGAGGCTGTATAAGACAATAACTTCCAGAAGCCTCGTGAAAACAGTTGAAGGGGAGCAGATCCTGTGCAGACGAAAATGAAGCTATTTCATAATTCAGTAACATTTGCTGATGTATTAAGGTGTTTTTTTTAGGGCCGTCTGTGCTGTTACTTATAAAGAATATTAGCTGATTTTATAGATATTTGAACAGTAGGTATAAAACAGCCATTAACCATCATTTTCTTTTATTAACACAAATCAAATAAGGTTCTGTGTGTACAATGTTTTCTAGTTAGCTCTTACAGAAGTACCTGCCTCTTTTGATTCCCAATCCCACTTAGGTACCCAGACCTTACAGGTAGACCCACAGGATCTCTCTGTAGGGTGTTGTGGGTCAAGAGAAGACACTCTTAAAGGGGGAGGAGGAGGAGAATGTTGATGGAGGTGGTGGGAATGCTGAGGAGGCGGTGGTGGAGATGGTGGTAGAGGTGGTGATGCTGGTGCTGGTATAATAGAAACACAGAAGGTAAATCAGTTGCAACAGTGGCCTATTTTAATATTTTAAAGCAATATCTTATATAGAATTTTAAGTCCTCAATGAAAGATTAAATTCCACCAGCTGATCTCAGTCCTTCCAAGTTTGTTGCACCTAGGATAACCATTCTTTCAAAGATCAGTTCATAAAGGTAAATTATTTTACACCTCCAGGTGCCATGGTCATTTCAGGATTTAAACTAAGACTCAGTCTGTTCTGGGCACAGGAGATCAGCCCCTTGTTCTTTGAGGCTTCACACAAAGAAGACTAATTTATTTATAAGTCTCTTACATACTTGTTAAAGACATTCTCCTAATGATCTTGATGTTTCTTCCTTTTCTTAGAGTCCTCAGGGTACTACGTCAGCAAGATTGAAAGCAAACCAACTACATACAAAAAAAGGGGGATAATCAAAGGTAGAAGGAGAATCAAAGAATTACGTTTGACTTTAGAATTCCATACATTACCCAAGTCAGAAAAGCTCCGACCTTTCTCCAGCTCTAGGTCACCTGCTCAGTTTCTCCCAGGCCATTCATTAAATTCTCCTGAAGGGCCCAAGGCAAAGAGCATGTTCTGAGCTAGAGGCTGTATAAGACAATAACTTCCAGAAGCCTCGTGAAAACAGTTGAAGGGGAGCAGATCCTGTGCAGACGAAAATGAAGCTATTTCATAATTCAGTAACATTTGCTGATGTATTAAGGTGTTTTTTTTAGGGCCGTCTGTGCTGTTACTTATAAAGAATATTAGCTGATTTTATAGATATTTGAACAGTAGGTATAAAACAGCCATTAACCATCATTTTCTTTTATTAACACAAATCAAATAAGGTTCTGTGTGTACAATGTTTTCTAGTTAGCTCTTACAGAAGTACCTGCCTCTTTTGATTCCCAATCCCACTTAGGTACCCAGACCTTACAGGTAGACCCACAGGATCTCTCTGTAGGGTGTTGTGGGTCAAGAGAAGACACTCTTAAAGGGGGAGGAGGAGGAGAATGTTGATGGAGGTGGTGGGAATGCTGAGGAGGCGGTGGTGGAGATGGTGGTAGAGGTGGTGATGCTGGTGCTGGTATAATAGAAACACAGAAGGTAAATCAGTTGCAACAGTGGCCTATTTTAATATTTTAAAGCAATATCTTATATAGAATTTTAAGTCCTCAATGAAAGATTAAATTCCACCAGCTGATCTCAGTCCTTCCAAGTTTGTTGCACCTAGGATAACCATTCTTTCAAAGATCAGTTCATAAAGGTAAATTATTTTACACCTCCAGGTGCCATGGTCATTTCAGGATTTAAACTAAGACTCAGTCTGTTCTGGGCACAGGAGATCAGCCCCTTGTTCTTTGAGGCTTCACACAAAGAAGACTAATTTATTTATAAGTCTCTTACATACTTGTTAAAGACATTCTCCTAATGATCTTGATGTTTCTTCCTTTTCTTAGAGTCCTCAGGGTACTACGTCAGCAAGATTGAAAGCAAACCAACTACATACAAAAAAAGAGGGGGGGGGGATAATCAAAGGTAGAAGGAGAATCAAAGAATTATGACTTTGTTCCTTTGTACCTTTGATAAGAGAGTTTCCAGAACTTTCATTCATTCCTTCATTAAACAAGCATTTACTTCTGGCATTCTGGCGAGGGGTGGAAATGAGAAATCAAAGATTCTCATCCTTCTGTCTAGCGTCTTAGATCCCAGAACATACAACACCCAGAATATTTCAATTTGAAAAACAGCCAGGGCTGGAAGGGTTTCCATATATCCAAAGAATATGGGAAGAAAAGCTGAAGCACTTTTTGAGATATGACTTTCTAAATGCCCTGTGGCAATCTTTAAAATCCCTCTTGAGGATTCTAGGACTCCATAACAACCAAGAAGCTGGAAGGATATTTCTTAAAATTAGCCAATGAGCAAATGGCAGTATATTCACCAAGGGATGTTTAAAAGACAGGTTCTAGAGCTCCACAGTTGGCCTTCTAAATCAGAATTTCTAGAAAGTGGGATCAGGGAACCTGATTTCTGAGCCTACCTCATAGTGATTCTCAGGCACACAAAATGATTTAGCAAAACACTGGGTTGGCCACAAATTTTGTTTGTGTTTTTCTATAAGATTTTATGGGAAAAACCAAATGAACTTTTGGCCAATGCAATATAAGCCAAGGGATTGAAAAACTGAGATCAGGATGGGCTTTTCATGACTGAGGTATAAGATGCCAAGGAACAGGACATTTCTTTTGAACAGCAGAACATTTGAGAAACTCTGCACGGGGAGCCAGTTCTTTGGACTGACAAACTATAATGGTCCTTGCCATTTAATGTGTTTCCCTTCAGTATTCAGCCTCTTCATCTGTAAACTGAAGGTCATGCTCCAGATTTGCATTGTCTGACACAGTAGCCACCAAACTTATGAAACTATTGGGCACTTGAAATGTGACCATTCTGAATTGAGATATACTTCAAGGATGAAATACACATTGGATTTGAAATATTTAGTGTGAAACAAAGAATGTAAGATCCCCCAATATTTTTTAAATTGACTAGATGTTGAAATGATGGTACTTGGGACAAACTGGGTAAATAAAATTAGGGTCAGTTAGGTGTCTCAGACAGTAAAGAATCTGCTCGTGCTTGATCCCTGGGTTAAAAGATTCCCTGAAGAAGGGAATGGCTACCCACTCCAGTATTCTTGCCTGAAGAATTCCATGAATGGAGGAGCCCAGCAGGCTATACAGTCCACAGGGGTCACAAAAAGTCAACATGACTAAGCAACTAACATTTTCACTTTTTTAAAAATTAATTTTACCAATTTCTTTCACTGTTTTAAAGGGTAGTTACTAGAAAATTTAAATTATGTATGTGACTTGTCCATGTGGCTTGTTGGATATTTAGACATGAAATATGACCTAATGTTGGACCACACTAAACTTGATGATCTCTAATCCAGAATTGATATTCTGTGTAATTTTTAGATGGATTAGTAGAGATTTAAATGCCACTTGAGTTGGTGTTGGGTCCAGGGTTCATCCCCAGTCAGAAGCCAGCCAGCCTCTAGCCTGATGCCCTGCCCACCCAGAGCAGGAGACAGTTTCCAAGAAAAGAGGTAAACCACGAGAAACTTGGGCACAGCACAGCCTCAGACACTTTCTATGGCAAATTGAGGTCATGTCTAGCTACTGTTTCATCTTCATTCACCATCCCTGGGGTTTGTGTTAGATCTTCTCTGATCTCTGGCCAGCACACAAAACCTGAAGGTTTTCTGGGTGATTTGACATTCCTAGAATTATCCTTTTGAAGTGAATTTTCTTTTGTGTGGGCTTTATCTTGGAACCATATTTGACCATACTGAGTATTGGGGACCTTCTTTTGACATGCCAATATTGAAAATAAAGTCTATTTTTCTCTCTTCCATAAGAGTGAAAATACTTTTAAAAATTCGGCCCTAGGAGCTTCCCTGGTGATTCAGGGGTAAAGAAATTACCTGCCAATGCAGGAGACACGATCCCTGATCCAGGAAGATCCCATACACTGTACAGCAATTAAACCTGTGGGCCACAGCTATTGAGCCTATGACCTGGAGTCTGTTTTCCAAAAGAAGAGAAGCCACCACGACTCTTAGAAGCCTGACCATGACAGCTGGGGAGTAAGCCCTGACTGCTACAAGTAGAAAAAAGCCCGAGAAGCAACAAAGATACAGTGCAGCCAAAAATAAGATAAACAAAATACATAAATAAACAAAAATTTAAAGATTCAGCTCTATCCTTGCTAATCATACTGTGTTAAGTATGCCTAAAAGAAACAGATCAGCTTCATAGAGAGTTCTTGTACACTCGTAAGTCCCCATGATTTTACTTTTATTCCCAATATTTGTCAGGGCCCCTCATTCATCTTGACATTTCTCTCCCTTCTTCTAGCCTCTGGTTATCACCCTGTCGGTTGTCCTGTGATCTCACTGGCTGTTTCTTCTCAGTCTCCTTTGCTGGGTCCTGCTCATTCTCCCAAGGTCCTCCTGCTGGGATGCTCCAACTCCAGGACAGACCTGGCCTCTTCTGTGGCTGCTTTCCTCCACTCTGGTGTGTAAATGATACCAAACTCTCAGATCTAGCTAGAATCTCTCCCCTCAGTTCTCACTTGTCTCCCTCACTGCCAACTCACCGGGTCACTCTCACAACTAACTTACAACTCAAACTGAGCAGTCCAAACTCCTGGTCTTCCTGCTGATCTGGCTACCCCAGAGTCTTTCCTTCTCAGTCAGTGGTAGCTCTGATCTTCTGGTTGTTGAGGCCAAAATCCTCTAGTCATGTCTGACTCCTTTCTCTCACAGGTCCTACTTTCTCCCCATTAAAAAAACCTTTTGGTGCTCCTTCCAAATATTGGATTGGCCAAAAAAAATCATTCAGACTTTGTCCTACAATGGCATGGAAAAGCCTGAATGAATTTTTTGGCTAATCCAATACATCCAGAATCTGACCATCTTTCACTGCCCCTGCTGCTACATTCTGGTGCAAGATGCCATGATCCCTTATCTCCTGACTGCTCTCCTGTTTCCCCCCTTCCTCTCACAAACTGTCCTCAACACAACAGCCAGATGGAGAAAATACTTTTAAAAATTCGGCCCTAGGAGCTTCCCTGGTGATTCAGGGGTAAAGAAATTACCTGCCAATGCAGGAGACACGATCCCTGATCCAGGAAGATCCCATACACTGTACAGCAATTAAACCTGTGGGCCACAGCTATTGAGCCTATGACCTGGAGTCTGTTTTCCAAAAGAAGAGAAGCCACCACGACTCTTAGAAGCCTGACCATGACAGCTGGGGAGTAAGCCCTGACTGCTACAAGTAGAAAAAAGCCCGAGAAGCAACAAAGATACAGTGCAGCCAAAAATAAGATAAACAAAATACATAAATAAACAAAATTTAAAGATTCAGCTCTATCCTTGCTAATCATACTGTGTTAAGTATGCCTAAAAGAAACAGATCAGCTTCATAGAGAGTTCTTGTACACTCGTAAGTCCCCATGATTTTACTTTTATTCCCAATATTTGTCAGGGCCCCTCATTCATCTTGACATTTCTCTCCCTTCTTCTAGCCTCTGGTTATCACCCTGTCGGTTGTCCTGTGATCTCACTGGCTGTTTCTTCTCAGTCTCCTTTGCTGGGTCCTGCTCATTCTCCCAAGGTCCTCCTGCTGGGATGCTCCAACTCCAGGACAGACCTGGCCTCTTCTGTGGCTGCTTTCCTCCACTCTGGTGTGTAAATGATACCAAACTCTCAGATCTAGCTAGAATCTCTCCCCTCAGTTCTCACTTGTCTCCCTCACTGCCAACTCACCGGGTCACTCTCACAACTAACTTACAACTCAAACTGAGCAGTCCAAACTCCTGGTCTTCCTGCTGATCTGGCTACCCCAGAGTCTTTCCTTCTCAGTCAGTGGTAGCTCTGATCTTCTGGTTGTTGAGGCCAAAATCCTCTAGTCATGTCTGACTCCTTTCTCTCACAGGTCCTACTTTCTCCCCATTAAAAAAACCTTTTGGTGCTCCTTCCAAATATTGGATTGGCCAAAAAAAATCATTCAGACTTTGTCCTACAATGGCATGGAAAAGCCTGAATGAATTTTTTGGCTAATCCAATACATCCAGAATCTGACCATCTTTCACTGCCCCTGCTGCTACATTCTGGTGCAAGATGCCATGATCCCTTATCTCCTGACTGCTCTCCTGTTTCCCCCCTTCCTCTCACAAACTGTCCTCAACACAACAGCCAGATGGAGTCTTTTATTTATTTGTTTATTCATTTATGTGTGTATTTCTCCCAATGATTAATTTTAATTATGATCTTTAATATGCAAAACAAACCTTTTTAAAAGATATACACAGTTGTTTTTTAATGATATTAGTTTCAGATCTACAACATAGTGATATGATATTTTTGAACATTACAAAATGATCACCATGTCAAGTCACCTTCTGTCACCACATAGGGATATCACAGTTTTGTTGGCTATCTTTTCTATGTGGTACATTACACACCCCTGGATTATGTATTTTATAACTCAAAGTTCTTAATCTCCATCACCTATTTCACTCATCACCACACCCCCTCTCCCCTGGCGACCTCCAGTTTGTTCTCTGTATCTATGGCTGAGTAATATTGCAGTGTGGGGACTTCCCTGGTGGTCCAGTGGGTAAAGAGTCTGCCTTACAGTGTAACAAGCACCAGTTCAACCCCTGGCCTGAAAAGATCCCATGTGCCAAAGAGCTGGATGGGTGTCTCCAATTACAAACCAGTGCTCTGGAGCACATGCACCCAAAGCTGATGCTCTGCAACGAGAGAGGTCATTGGAATGGGAGGCCCACGCAGGAAGAACAAAGATGGATGAAAATAAATAAATAAATAAACCAATAAAACAGGCCAAAATTTAAAAAAATATATATTCCAGTGTGTGTGTATGTGTGTGTATGCATCATATCTTCTTATCCAATCGTCCATCAATGAATACCAACAGTGAACAAGACTTTCCTCTTCTGTACTTTCATTGCAAGACTTAATATTTGTTGTCTTCTCAAATATAGTCACTCTGATAGGTGTAAAGTGATCTCATTTTGATTTTGATTTGTATATCTCCAATTAATGACGTTGAGCATCTTTCCATATGCCTGTTGATCATCTGTATGTCTTCTGTATAAAAATATCCATTCATGTCCTTTGCCCATGATTTTAATCCAGTTGTGCTTCTTTGATGTTGAGTTCTATGAGTTCTTTGGATATTAACCCCTTATTGAAGATACCATTTGTAAATATCTTCTCCCATCAGTAGTTTGTCTTTTCATTTTGTTGATAGTTTTCTTCACTGTTCAAAAGCTTTTTAGTTTGACATAAATCCATTTTTTAACTTTGTCTTGCTGAGGAGACATATCCAAAAAAGTATTACTAAGACTGATATCAAAGGGCATACTGCTTTCTCCAGAAAATTTTATGATTTCAGGTCTTACACTTAAGTCTTTAATCCATTTTGAATTTGTTTTTGTGTATGATGTGAGAAAGTAGTCCAGTTTGATACTTTCTGCATGTAGTTATCTAGTTATTAATTAACACCATTTAATGAAGAAGCTGTCTTTCCCCAATATTCTTATCTCCCCTTTCATAGATTAATTGACCAAATAAGTGTGGATTTATTTTGAGATTCTCTATTCTGTTCCATTGATCTGTATGTCTGATTTTGTGCCAGCATTGTGCTATTTTGGTAACTGTAGCTTAGTAATATAGTTTGAAATCAGGGCACATGATACAAAGTGAGCTTTTTAAATGTAGAGAGATAAAGTCATTCCTCTGTTCACTCAGAGTGATTTAGGATGCCTAATGCTCTAGCCTCTGACCTTGCTGTCTTTCTTTTAACAAATGTGTATCAAAATTTGCCTAGCACCTGGAAATCTACTTGGTGTTGTGTGCCAGTCTGGATGGGAGGGGAGTTGGGGGGAGAGTGGATGCAGTTTATGTCTGGTTGGGCCCCTTCACTGTTTGCCTGAAGCTTTCATGGGATTGTTAATTGACTATACCCCAATAAAAATGTTTTTGGTGTAAAAAAAATGCCTAGCAAATTTCCTTTATTGTCTGTTTCTTCCCTTTGTTTGTTCAAGATGAATTCTCAACAGCTAAGACAGTGCAAGTCGTTTTAAATAAATTAATGAGTGAATAGTAGTTGTTCCATAAGAACAAGTCAAAAGATGAATGAATGATGAAATTAACTAGTATATGCATGAAGCCTTGAAAACCCAGAACTTATCCTCCTTGCTTGGGTTCATGTGAGGGGATAGGACATTTATAGGAGTATAACATGATCATTCCCCTCCCATTTTCTTTCTCTCAGGCATATATTCATTCAACTGGTATTCACTGATGAAAGCTTATGCCACACTGCATAAAGGGCATATACTTAGGGGCTTCCATGAGCTATCGTTTACTCAGGAGGCAAACACGTGACCTAAGAAATCAGGCAGACCTGATGTAGAGAGGCAGTGACATCACACAGCAAAGCAGGAATGGCTCTTCCAAGTAGAGGCAATGGGACTCATTCTTGAAGGCTAAAGAGAAATTCTTATTATGGATAAGGATAGAATCATTCCAGGAGGCAGAAACAAAAACCAGAGGACAATGTGGCACTTTGCGGAATTACAACTTGTGGGCGTACCCACAGTCCAGACCACAAATCAGAGAGTTATGAGACACAAAGCAAGAAAGGTCAGCAAGGGTACGTTGTGAAGCGCTTGTTTGCATATTGGGACTGACTCTATTCTCCAAACAACATGAAGGCTTGTAAATAGCAGATTAACACAATCGAACAGGCAAGAAAACAGGGATACGGCATAGCCTGGTGAGTGCAAACTCTGAGTTGTGTGGTGGGTTCTGTGGGTTACAGGGAGAACCTCAGTTAACAGTTTAGAGGACTGGGGCAAGAAGGACGAGGAAGTGACCAAGCACTCCCTAGGAGGGGACACTAAGACAGCTCTGACAGAACAAGGAGAAGTAAGCCAGGCAGCCAGGAAGGATGAGGGCGTGAGAGCATGAAGCACAGCTGATCGCCCACATTAATACTCACTCTTTCTCAGACCTAAAAGCGGTGCCTAAATCCTTTGAGAGTTCACACAATGCTTAATCCTCCTCCTTGATCTTCATCATAAAAACAGAGAATCATAATATTAAGGAGCCGGAGGGCATCTCAGAGCACATCTAATTCAACACTTTCCAACCCTCTCCACCCAAGAACCCTGAATAATGAGGGAAAGAACATGAACCAATTTTTTGACGTTGCTTACTGTATCCTTTTTTAAGTATAAAATTTGCCTTCTGAGCCAAAACCTCTATATTTGTTTTAACATAAGAATAACATTTTTTTCCTCAAAAAGATTGAACCTCCACAGGATGTTGCATCATCTTTATTCACAGGCCTCCTTCACCATACCCGCCAAGTGAGTGGACATCCTTGGGAAAGCCTTCATTTATAGATCAGGACACAGAGGCCAACAGAGAGGTTATGGCATCTGTCTGAGGTCTCACAGAGGGTTAGGTACAGAGGGAAGCCTGGAACCAGCACCAGAACTCTCCTTGGATCTTCTTCTCTCAGGGGCTCTGCTTTTGACACTGCCACTCCCTCTTCCTTCCTTCTACCTCCTGTTCCACTGGCCACTCCTCTTTATCCTGTCTTGCCTCTCCCCCTCCAGAGGATTCAGAGGGGAGAAGGGTGCGGGAGGCCTCACCAGGAGCTCACAAAGCACAGTGCACTGAGCAGCCCTGGCCTGATCCTCATCTGCTACAGCTTCGCAGTCTTCCAGGATCAAAGGTTTAGAAGGGCTGCACAGGCTGCTCTTGATTAATTATACCTTTGCTTCCTGGAGGCGTTTAGAACATAATTCTGCAAGTTGGCCTGGAGCACAGAAGGGGAAACTGACAGTCCCCATGTTTGTCCCAGAAAGCCTCCTGCCAGCCATTTCCGCCTGTGCTGAAAGCTTTACGAGCATCTCCGGAAGAACAATGCCTGCTCCTTGCCCCCTCCCGCAAAGGCAGAGAACTGCTCTTTGGAAGAAGCTAGAGTCACTCTGCATTCCCCCAAGCGAACCATTGCAGGAGAAAAAGCTAGGAAGTTTGTACAGTCTCTCTTCAAAACACAAACCTGATCTGGTCCCTCTCTCTACCTAAATTATGTCAGCAGCTCTGTTCCCAGGATAAGGCCATCTCCCTGAGTAGCCTTTAAGGACCTGAGTTTCTGATTTTTCCAGAATCTCCGTATCCCTTTCTTCCTTCTCTCTGTTCCCCCCTTCACAATGCAACCTTCTAAAAAAGCATAATATTAAGGACGGAGGGCATCTCAGAGCACATCTAATTCAACACTTTCCAACCCTCTCACCCAAGAACCCTGAATAATGAGGGAAAGAACATGAACCAATTTTTTGACGTTGCTTACTGTATCCTTTTTTAAGTATAAAATTTGCCTTCTGAGCCAAAACCTCTATATTTGTTTTAACATAAGAATAACATTTTTTCCTCAAAAAGATTGAACCTCCACAGGATGTTGCATCATCTTTATTCACAGGCCTCCTTCACCATACCCGCCAAGTGAGTGGACATCCTTGGGAAAGCCTTCATTTATAGATCAGGACACAGAGGCCAACAGAGAGGTTATGGCATCTGTCTGAGGTCTCACAGAGGGTTAGGTACAGAGGGAAGCCTGGAACCAGCACCAGAACTCTCCTTGGATCTTCTTCTCTCAGGGGCTCTGCTTTTGACACTGCCACTCCCTCTTCCTTCCTTCTACCTCCTGTTCCACTGGCCACTCCTCTTTATCCTGTCTTGCCTCTCCCCCTCCAGAGGATTCAGGGGGGAGAAGGGTGCGGGAGGCCTCACCAGGAGCTCACAAAGCACAGTGCACTGAGCAGCCCTGGCCTGATCCTCATCTGCTACAGCTTCGCAGTCTTCCAGGATCAAAGGTTTAGAAGGGCTGCACAGGCTGCTCTTGATTAATTATACCTTTGCTTCCTGGAGGCGTTTAGAACATAATTCTGCAAGTTGGCCTGGAGCACAGAAGGGGAAACTGACAGTCCCCATGTTTGTCCCAGAAAGCCTCCTGCCAGCCATTTCCGCCTGTGCTGAAAGCTTTACGAGCATCTCCGGAAGAACAATGCCTGCTCCTTGCCCCCTCCCGCAAAGGCAGAGAACTGCTCTTTGGAAGAAGCTAGAGTCACTCTGCATTCCCCCAAGCGAACCATTGCAGGAGAAAAAGCTAGGAAGTTTGTACAGTCTCTCTTCAAAACACAAACCTGATCTGGTCCCTCTCTCTACCTAAATTATGTCAGCAGCTCTGTTCCCAGGATAAGGCCATCTCCCTGAGTAGCCTTTAAGGACCTGAGTCTGTTCCCTCCTGATTTTTCCAGAATCTCCGTATCCCTTTCTTCCTTCTCTCTGATTCCCATCTCCCCACCATTGGGCTTTGTATCTGACATTGTCTGCCACAGGGTGTTTGCATTTGCCACATTCCTTACGCTGGAAGATTCTTTCATCCACTCTGTGCATGTTCCTCATCATCACAGTTTGTTCCTCCTCATCATAGTTTGTTCCTCATCATTGGTCAGCATTTAGCTTGAATTTTTCTTCCTCTAATAAACCTACTCTGACCTCCCAACAGCCAAACCTCCTACTCTAGGTCCTCAGAGCACCAGGTGCCTTTCTTCACAACATTTATCACAACCATGCATTTACACTGATTAGTGTGATTGATTGCTTGATTGCTATTTGTTCTCCCATGAAACTGTCTGATCCACAGGGGCAGAGTTCATGTAAGGATTTGCCCATTTTCACATCCTCACCACTTAACATTATGTCCAACACAAAGCAGATGTTTTAGAAATCCATTTAAATAATAACTAAATAATGAACAAATAAACAAACAATAGATTTGTTAAGTCCAAAACATAAATTCATGAGTGAATGAATACCTGAAATTCCTTACAAAAGTCTCAGAGACTTGGGATTTTCAATGCTTAGACCTACATGTCTATCAGGCAGCGTTTATTGTAGTCAGCAGCAATACTGCTCTGGGCTTCCGGCTGCACCGTCTCTTAGTATCTTTTAAGTACCTATATGGAGAGTGCTCTTCCAGAATCTTTCCTGACTACCTTCTTTCCCTCACTCTTAACCTCTGTTCCAGCCATCTGTAAATCGTGGCAACTCCATGCCAAGGTATATCAAATTCCATCAGACATACACAAACCGAGTGTATCATCAACAAATTATGATGAAAGAAACTTTATTTTTTTTAAAGATTTGTTTATTTATTTATTTTGGGCGGGGATCGAGTTGGGGAGGGAGGAGCGGCGGCCACTTCTATTGGTCTTTCATTTCTCTATTTTCCTTTGTCTTTGTTCTTTGGCTCCGTTCCCAGGATAAGGCCATCTCCCTGAGTAGCCTTTAAGGACCTGAGTCTGTTCCCTCCTGATTTTTCCAGAATCTCCGTATCCCTTTCTTCCTTCTCTCTGATTCCCATCTCCCCACCATTGGGCTTTGTATCTGACATTGTCTGCCACAGGGTGTTTGCATTTGCCACATTCCTTACGCTGGAAGATTCTTTCATCCACTCTGTGCATGTTCCTCATCATCACAGTTTGTTCCTCCTCATCATAGTTTGTTCCTCATCATTGGTCAGCATTTAGCTTGAATTTTTCTTCCTCTAATAAACCTACTCTGACCTCCCAACAGCCAAACCTCCTACTCTAGGTCCTCAGAGCACCAGGTGCCTTTCTTCACAACATTTATCACAACCATGCATTTACACTGATTAGTGTGATTGATTGCTTGATTGCTATTTGTTCTCCCATGAAACTGTCTGATCCACAGGGGCAGAGTTCATGTAAGGATTTGCCCATTTTCACATCCTCACCACTTAACATTATGTCCAACACAAAGCAGATGTTTTAGAAATCCATTTAAATAATAACTAAATAATGAACAAATAAACAAACAATAGATTTGTTAAGTCCAAAACATAAATTCATGAGTGAATGAATACCTGAAATTCCTTACAAAAGTCTCAGAGACTTGGGATTTTCAATGCTTAGACCTACATGTCTATCAGGCAGCGTTTATTGTAGTCAGCAGCAATACTGCTCTGGGCTTCCGGCTGCACCGTCTCTTAGTATCTTTTAAGTACCTATATGGAGAGTGCTCTTCCAGAATCTTTCCTGACTACCTTCTTTCCCTCACTCTTAACCTCTGTTCCAGCCATCTGTAAATCGTGGCAACTCCATGCCAAGGTATATCAAATTCCATCAGACATACACAAACCGAGTGTATCATCAACAAATTATGATGAAAGAAACTTTATTTTTTTTTTTAAAGATTTGTTTATTTATTTATTTTGGGCGGGGATCGAGTTGGGGAGGGAGGGGAGCGGGCGGGCCACTTCTATTGGTCTTTCATTTCTCTATTTTCCTTTGTCTTTGTTCTTTGGCTCCCGTGGGCCTCCCATCGCGGTGGCATCTGTCGTTGCAGAGAGCCGGCTCTGGGCGCATGCGTTCCAGAGCTCCGGCTCGGTGATTGGACACATCGGTCCAGCCGCTCCGCAGCGTGTGGGATCTTCCCAGGCCAGGGATCGAACCGGCGCCCCTTGCACTGCAAGGCGGTGTCCTTACCCACTGGACCACCAGGGGAAGCCCTGAAAGAAACTTTAAAACATATGCTTTTGGAAGAAAGAAAATTATCTCTGAAGGAAGATCTAAAATGCAAGAAGAAATATAAGTCAAGAATAGGCAAAAAAATTAAAAAAGGCAAACTTGCAAATAAACATAAATGAATAGTTACTGTGTAGAGCTGCAATAATAGTACATAGACTAAAGATTTAAAAAAACAGTCAACAATAATGTGTAAAGATGTCTAATCTTATCTAATCTAAACTATTGTCTAATGTCTGAGATGTGAGGGAATGGTCAAATTTAAATGTGCTGAAAGTTTAGAGTAAGAGAGTCTATGTAATTCTAGGCTTTGTTAAGTGCGGTTGACCCTTGAACTTCACAGGGGTTAATCCATGTATAACTTATGGTCACTCCTCCATATTCCAGGTTTCTGTGCATCTACAGACTTAATCACAGACCACGTGGTATTGTAGTATTAACTATCGAAAACTATCCATGCCATAAGTGGACCCATATAATTCAAACTCTTTAAAGATCAACTATATAATTAAAAGTTTTAAGGGTTACCACTAAAACAATGAAAATAGAGTTTATCATTTCTAAAAAGCAATAGAAAAGCATTTCATTAAAAAATTTGGGCTTCCCTGGTGGTCCAGTGGGTAAGGAGGGAACTTCCTTGCAGGGCGGGGGCTGCCGGCTCTATCCCTGGCCCTGGAAGATCCCACGTGCCGTGGAGCAGCTGGATCAGTGTGTCCAGTTATGAGCCAGAGCTCTGGAGCACATGCTCCTCAAGCTGATGCTCTGCAGGGGGAGAGGTGGCTGCCATGGAAGGCAAACACAGACCAAAGAATAAAGATGAATGGAAATAAATGGATTTAAAAAATTAATGAAAAGGGGCAAAAATTTTTAAAAAAGAATTATCTACCAGTCAACAAAAGGGCACAAAATAAAGAAAAAAGATATTCAAAAAGTCAAGTAAATAGCACAGGATGATATAAATAAGTGTAAATACATAAACAATCACAATAAGTATAAATGGACTAAAGTTGCCAAATAAAGATAGAGATTATAAGATTATATTTTTAATATTCAGTTGCACGTTATTTATAAGAGACATATCCAAAATATAAGGAATAGAAAGATTGAATGAAAAGTAATCAATTAGATAGGAATATTACACAAATATTAGCCAACAGAAATCATCTATAGTTATATTAATATAATAAAGCAGATTTTAAGTTGTGAGTCACTTCATAATGATAAAATATTACATTCAGTAGGAGAACTAACAATTTTAATTTTGTGTGAACTAATCACATAGCATCAAATACATAAATCATACTTGATAGAATTACAAGGAATCAGTGACAAATTCATAAAAATGGTGGGAGAGTTTAACATACCTCTCTTTGAAACTGATACATCTAGCAGGCAAAAAAATTAAAGTATTAAACATTTACCACACAATTAACAGCTTGATTTAAGATCCACACAGAGTCCTGAACTAAAAAATCAGAAAACACAGAGAATAAAAGTCAATAAATAAGTCTCAACATATTTCAAAGAATCTATTCTATTTACAGACCGTATTTTATAACCAAGTGCAATTAGGTTAAAAATGAATGATAAAAGATACACTTTCTAAAACATTCATTTTAAACAAAAAACTTATCTTTAAGTTATTAGTGTGTCAGAAATGAAATAATAATGAACTATAATAAAATCATTATGAATTGTAGCGATAATGCTCCATGTTAAAACTTACAAAAAGTAGATAGTGGTACTTAGAATTTTGTAGCCTCAGGGTTTAGCAAAGCTTTCCTTTCTTTCTCCAATTATGCAGTTCATTGATTTATATATGTGTTCAATAAATGCTTAATCTGGCATTGTGAAAGTTGTTCAGATGGAGGTTGCAGAGCCCTGGGCTCCTGTGAACAGCTGTAGCTGCTAATAGCTCCAAAATGGAAATCCTCAGCAAAAAAAATTAATGAAAAGGGGCAAAAATTTTTAAAAAAGAATTATCTACCAGTCAACAAAAGGGCACAAAATAAAGAAAAAAGATATTCAAAAAGTCAAGTAAATAGCACAGGATGATATAAATAAGTGTAAATACATAAACAATCACAATAAGTATAAATGGACTAAAGTTGCCAAATAAAGATAGAGATTATAAGATTATATTTTTAATATTCAGTTGCACGTTATTTATAAGAGACATATCCAAAATATAAGGAATAGAAAGATTGAATGAAAAGTAATCAATTAGATAGGAATATTACACAAATATTAGCCAACAGAAATCATCTATAGTTATATTAATATAATAAAGCAGATTTTAAGTTGTGAGTCACTTCATAATGATAAAATATTACATTCAGTAGGAGAACTAACAATTTTAATTTTGTGTGAACTAATCACATAGCATCAAATACATAAATCATACTTGATAGAATTACAAGGAATCAGTGACAAATTCATAAAAATGGTGGGAGAGTTTAACATACCTCTCTTTGAAACTGATACATCTAGCAGGCAAAAAAATTAAAGTATTAAACATTTACCACACAATTAACAGCTTGATTTAAGATCCACACAGAGTCCTGAACTAAAAAATCAGAAAACACAGAGAATAAAAGTCAATAAATAAGTCTCAACATATTTCAAAGAATCTATTCTATTTACAGACCGTATTTTATAACCAAGTGCAATTAGGTTAAAAATGAATGATAAAAGATACACTTTCTAAAACATTCATTTTAAACAAAAAACTTATCTTTAAGTTATTAGTGTGTCAGAAATGAAATAATAATGAACTATAATAAAATCATTATGAATTGTAGCGATAATGCTCCATGTTAAAACTTACAAAAAGTAGATAGTGGTACTTAGAATTTTGTAGCCTCAGGGTTTAGCAAAGCTTTCCTTTCTTTCTCCAATTATGCAGTTCATTGATTTATATATGTGTTCAATAAATGCTTAATCTGGCATTGTGAAAGTTGTTCAGATGGAGGTTGCAGAGCCCTGGGCTCCTGTGAACAGCTGTAGCTGCTAATAGCTCCAAAATGGAAATCCTCAGCAAGCTCATCTGTTTTCTACTTACTGATCTGCAAGAGCTGCCCAGAATTCAGCTTCTCCTGCCATCAGTACATGGCAGGCTAACCATTTCCCATGGCCATTCCACTCATGGACAGAGCACTGGACATAGTCTTGTGCTCAGAGAGACCACAGGCACTGGAATTCTTCAAAAGTTGACACAGAGCATCACTGGGTATCTTCTTGTCTTTCTGACTTTCTTCTGACTTTCTGTCTCATGTACTGTATTTCCCATTCTCTTTTTTAACAGGAAAGGTCTTCTCCATATTCTCTCCACCATAATGTGAAAAGTCTTATAGGACTAAATGATAGATATTTCTTCTTGTCTAGAAGATATTTCAAAGATTGGGTGGAGACGTAAGAGAAGACCAACAGCATCTATGGGCTTCCTAGAAGCAAATATCAAGTGGAAATGTATGGACAGTAGCCATAATTTCCCTCAGAACTGCAGTGATGGAGCAATATGCTTTTACACAAATAACAATGGTTGGAGAGTTGATTCAAGAGTTAAGTAAAGTATATTTGTTTTTACTTGGGTTTTATTTTGATGTTGATGTATCATCATTTAAAAAAAAAAAAAACCATCAAATTCTACAGTAGAATCAGGATAGAGTCAGTCTCTAATCTGTTTCTTTTCATCTTTCTAGGTTGTCTCAGATGACCAGTTTTTGTCAAGTAAATTGTGTTCTCTATTTCTCTCCAGCAGTTGTCTAAAGACCATGTTAGAAAGGTTGTTCCTAATCTTACTTTCTTGGCTACCAAAGGTTGGTCCTCATTTTTCAATTACTTGGACAAGTTTTAAGGCTAGATAGTAGTAGCTGGATTTTAAGGCAGCCTAAATTTCAGCATTTACTTGTTCTGAAACATAATACTTGCTGTACTTTGTTTATTAGATGTCCTTATTATGCAGGACATTTTAATTACAGTGCTATCATAGATTACACTAGATATGACTCCTCTTCTTCTTTGGTTACAACTTAATCAGGCCCCGAGTTGTACTGTAATCAGATGGAGGTTGCAGAGCCCTGGGCTCCTGTGAACAGCTGTAGCTGCTAATAGCTCCAAAATGGAAATCCTCAGCAAGCTCATCTGTTTTCTACTTACTGATCTGCAAGAGCTGCCCAGAATTCAGCTTCTCCTGCCATCAGTACATGGCAGGCTAACCATTTCCCATGGCCATTCCACTCATGGACAGAGCACTGGACATAGTCTTGTGCTCAGAGAGACCACAGGCACTGGAATTCTTCAAAAGTTGACACAGAGCATCACTGGGTATCTTCTTGTCTTTCTGACTTTCTTCTGACTTTCTGTCTCATGTACTGTATTTCCCATTCTCTTTTTTAACAGGAAAGGTCTTCTCCATATTCTCTCCACCATAATGTGAAAAGTCTTATAGGACTAAATGATAGATATTTCTTCTTGTCTAGAAGATATTTCAAAGATTGGGTGGAGACGTAAGAGAAGACCAACAGCATCTATGGGCTTCCTAGAAGCAAATATCAAGTGGAAATGTATGGACA
Source organism: Tragulus kanchil (assembly GCA_022376925.1). NCBI lineage: Eukaryota > Metazoa > Chordata > Mammalia > Artiodactyla > Tragulidae > Tragulus > Tragulus kanchil. The sequence goes on from JAIOJX010000025.1 coordinate 44,055,749, forward strand.
GTAGCCATAATTTCCCTCAGAACTGCAGTGATGGAGCAATATGCTTTTACACAAATAACAATGGTTGGAGAGTTGATTCAAGAGTTAAGTAAAGTATATTTGTTTTTACTTGGGTTTTATTTTGATGTTGATGTATCATCATTTAAAAAAAAAAAAAACCATCAGATTCTACAGTAGAATCAGGATAGAGTCAGTCTCTAATCTGTTTCTTTTCATCTTTCTAGGTTGTCTCAGATGACCAGTTTTTGTCAAGTAAATTGTGTTCTCTATTTCTCTCCAGCAGTTGTCTAAAGACCATGTTAGAAAGGTTGTTCCTAATCTTACTTTCTTGGCTACCAAAGGTTGGTCCTCATTTTTCAATTACTTGGACAAGTTTTAAGGCTAGATAGTAGTAGCTGGATTTTAAGGCAGCCTAAATTTCAGCATTTACTTGTTCTGAAACATAATACTTGCTGTACTTTGTTTATTAGATGTCCTTATTATGCAGGACATTTTAATTACAGTGCTATCATAGATTACACTAGATATGACTCCTCTTCTTCTAGTTAAAAATAGTGAGTATGATACAGCTGACTTTATAGATGCTGTATCTGGGCACATAACACTGAGTGTGTCACTGTAAATGCAAACCAAGAAAGATAAACTCTGCTGCTAATCATCCGAGCCCGCTGTGTAGCTATTACAGTTTTTTCAAGTTAAAACAGTGGCTATGAGTCAGACTGTTCCTCCCTCGGGCTTTAGAAAAGTCTTGTCTCTAACCAAGACGGGCTTACCATGCGGTTGTGTACGACACGTTTGCTCCGACTACCTGAGCGTGGCCCAGGTTCTAAGACAGGATTGACAAGCCAGAGGTTATAAGCAAAAACAGGACCCACAGTTGCCATCTTCTCAAAGCTTTTCTGCTATTTACTTAGAGGTGAGATTTTGAAGATTTTGGTCTTTGTTCCTGGGCAAACTTGATAGACGACCAGCCTTGGGCAACACACCCTTTATGGATATGGAAAGTGCATGTGCTGCCTCCACATGCTGGTTCTTTATAGATGGGCTTTAGGGCAACTTCGAGATGCCTGGGCAATGTACAAACCAGCATTAATAAATGTCTGCAGAGAAGACAACACCTACCTTCCTTTCGAGATTAAATTAAAGGCAATCCTTTAAATGCCTACTTTAAAGGTCTTGACTGGACATGTGCTCTTTTCCCTTTGGCCGTCTATAATAGCAGATGCCCTGAGCTAGCGTTTAATATAAGCTTCAGGTACCAAGTCTCACCTGGAAACAACCAAAGGGACTCTACTCACAATAGTGTATTATTTTTAGATACAAAAGTAATAAATGTTCATTGTAGAAAGCTTGTTAAAACACACACACACACACAGAGAAAGAGGAAATAAATCACTCATAATCTTTCCACTGAGAAATTACTCACTGTTTCCTTTCAGTCTTTTCCTCTAGGCATGCATATTTGTAAGAATAGATCACATATGTGTGTATGTATGTGTTTGATTGGAGAAGGAAATGGAAACTCACTCCAGTATTCTCGTCTGGGAAATCCCGTGAACAGAGGAACCTGACCTGCTGTAGTCCATGGGTCACAAAGAATCAGACACAATCGAAGCAACTAAGCATGCATGTGTTTGATCCTCAGGCTTTCACTTAATGTATCATAACCACTTTCTAATATTATTAGCTATTATCCTGAAATATACTTTTTGATAGTTATAGAGTATTATATCACACCATGGTAGGACAGTTTTCTAGACAAGCCTGCTATCGTTGAACATATAGATTGCTTGCAAGTATTCATTATTACATGTGTGCTAAGTTGCCTCAGCTGTGTCTGAAAACTTGGGACCCTATGGACTGTAGTCTGCCAACCACCTCTGTCCATGAGACTCTCCAGGCAAGAACACTGGAGTGGATTACCATGCCCTCCTCTAGGGGATAAAATCTGACCAAGGGATAAAATCCACATCTCCTGTGGCTCCTGAATTGCAGGCAGATACCTTACCACTGAGTCACCAGGAAATCCCACTCACCCATTCACTATTATAAATTTTTTAATTTTAATTTTTATTGAAGTGCAGTTGACTTACACTTCAAGCGTATGGTGAAGTGATTCCGTTATATATATATACATACATGTATACATATCCTTTTCAGATTCTTTTTCATTATTGATTATTATAAGATATTGAGTATATTTCCCTGTGCTATAGAGTAGGTCCTTATTTTTTAGCTATTTTATATATATGTTAGTATGTATTTATTAATCCAAAATTCCTGGTAGATTCCTCCACATTTCCTTTTTCCTTTGAAAGTAAGTTTATTTTCTATGTTTGTGAGTGTGTTTCTGTCCTGTAAATATGTTCACTTGTATCATTTCTTTAAGATTCCACATATAAGTAACATCATATATTTGTCTTTCTCTGACTCGCTTCACTTTTTATGATAATCTCTGGGTCCCTGCATTATGCTTCAAATGGCACTATTTCATTCCTTTTATAGTTGAGCAATATTCCATTTTATATATACACTACATCTTCTTTATCCATTCATCTGTTGATGGACAAACAGGTTTCACAGAAGACAGGCAAGGCAGTCTGGTATTCCCATCTCTTTCAGAATTTTCCACAGTTTGTTGTGATCCACACAGTCAAAGGCTTTAGCATAGTCAATGAAGCAGAAGTAGGTGTTTTTCTGGAATTCCCTTGCTCTTTCTATGATTCAATGGATGTTGGCATTTTGATCTCTGGTTCCTCTGCATTTTCTAAATCCAACTTGTATATCTGGAAATTCTCAGTTTATGTACTCTTGGAGGATTTTGAGCATTACTTTGCCAACATGTGAAATGAGTGTAATGGTGTGGTAGTCAGAACATTCTTTGGCATTGCCCTTCTTTGGGATTGGAATGAAAACTGACCTTTTCCACTCCTGGGCCACTGCTGGGCTTTTCTAGATTTGCTGGTCAATTGAGAGTAGCACTTTAACAGCATCATCCTTTTAGGATTTAAATAGCTCAGATGGAATTCCATTATCTCCACTAGCTTTGTTCATAGTAATGCTTTCTAGGGCCCACTTGACTTTGCACTCTATGATGTCTGGCTCTGGGTGAGTAGATCACATTTTCGTGGTCATTCAGTTCATTAGGATCTTTTTTGTATAGTTTTTCTGTGTTTTCTTTCCACTTTCACTTAATATCTTCTACCTCTGTTAGGTCCATATCGTTTGTGTTCTTTATTGTGCCTATCTTGCATGAAAAGTTCCCTTGGTATCTCTAATTTTCTGGTAGAGATCTCTAGTCTTTCCCATTCTATTGTTTTCCTCTATTTCTTTTCACTGTTCAGTTAAAAAGGCTTCCTTATCTCTCCTTGTTATTCTCTGGAACTCTGCATTCAGATGGGTATATCTTTCCTTTTTTAATTTGCCTTTCAGTTCTTCTCTTTTCTCAGCTATTTGTAAGACCTCCTCAGACAGTCATTTTGCCTTTTTGCATTTGTTTTTCTTGGGGATGGCTTTGAACACTGTCTCCTGTACAATGTTATGAATCGCAGTCCATAGTTCTTCAGGCACTCTGTCTGTCAGATCTTGTCTCTTGAATCTATTTATAACTTGATTTGTAATCGTAAGGGATTTGATTTAGTTCATACCTGACTGGCCTAATGGCTTTCCCTCCTTTCTTCAATTTAAATCTGAATGTTGCCATGAGCTCACGATCTGAGCCACAGTCAAGTAGGGGTATTTCTGTTGTTTGATCTACACAGTCAAAGGCTTTAGCATAGTCAATGAAGCAGAAGTAGGTGTTTTTCTGGAATTCCCTTGCTCTTTCTATGATTCAATGGATGTTGGCATTTTGATCTCTGGTTCCTCTGCATTTTCTAAATCCAACTTGTATATCTGGAAATTCTCAGTTTATGTACTCTTGGAGGATTTTGAGCATTACTTTGCCAACATGTGAAATGAGTGTAATGGTGTGGTAGTCAGAACATTCTTTGGCATTGCCCTTCTTTGGGATTGGAATGAAAACTGACCTTTTCCACTCCTGGGCCACTGCTGGGCTTTTCTAGATTTGCTGGTCAATTGAGAGTAGCACTTTAACAGCATCATCCTTTTAGGATTTAAATAGCTCAGATGGAATTCCATTATCTCCACTAGCTTTGTTCATAGTAATGCTTTCTAGGGCCCACTTGACTTTGCACTCTATGATGTCTGGCTCTGGGTGAGTAGATCACATTTTCGTGGTCATTCAGTTCATTAGGATCTTTTTTGTATAGTTTTTCTGTGTTTTCTTTCCACTTTCACTTAATATCTTCTACCTCTGTTAGGTCCATATCGTTTGTGTTCTTTATTGTGCCTATCTTGCATGAAAAGTTCCCTTGGTATCTCTAATTTTCTGGTAGAGATCTCTAGTCTTTCCCATTCTATTGTTTTCCTCTATTTCTTTTCACTGTTCAGTTAAAAAGGCTTCCTTATCTCTCCTTGTTATTCTCTGGAACTCTGCATTCAGATGGGTATATCTTTCCTTTTTTAATTTGCCTTTCAGTTCTTCTCTTTTCTCAGCTATTTGTAAGACCTCCTCAGACAGTCATTTTGCCTTTTTGCATTTGTTTTTCTTGGGGATGGCTTTGAACACTGTCTCCTGTACAATGTTATGAATCGCAGTCCATAGTTCTTCAGGCACTCTGTCTGTCAGATCTTGTCTCTTGAATCTATTTATAACTTGATTTGTAATCGTAAGGGATTTGATTTAGTTCATACCTGACTGGCCTAATGGCTTTCCCTCCTTTCTTCAATTTAAATCTGAATGTTGCCATGAGCTCACGATCTGAGCCACAGTCAACTTCAGGTCTTGTTTTTGTTGACTGTATAGATCTTCTCCATCTTTAGCTGCAAAGAATATGATCAATCTGATTTGGGTATAGACCATTTGGAGATGTCTGTATGTAGAGTTGTCTCTTGTGTCACTGGAAAGGAGTGTTTGCTATGACCAGTGCGTTCTCTTGGCAAAACTGTTAGCCTTTGACCTGTTTATTTTGTACTCCAAGGCTAAATGTGCCTGTTACTCCATGTATCTGATGTAAATCATTTTTATTTAAAGTCTTTATTTAATTTGTTACACTATTGTTTCTCTTTTATTTATTTTTTGGCAGAAAGGTATGTGGAATCTTAGCTCCCAGACCAGGGATGGAACCAGCACCTCTTGCATTGGAAGGCAAAGTCTTAATTACTGGACTGTCAGAGAAATCCCCTAGTTTTACTTTTTTAAAGGAACCTCCATACTGTTTTCTATAGTGACTCTACCAGTTTACATTCCTACTAAGAGTGTGGGAGGGTTCCCTTTTCTCCACACCGCATTTATTATTTGTAGACTTTTTAATGATGGCTACTCTAACTGGTATGAGGTGATACTTCATTGTGGTTGTGATTTGCGTTTCTCTCATAATTGGCAATGTGGAGCATTTTTCATGTGTTGTTGTTTATTGTATGTCTTTGGAGAAATATCTATTTAGGTCTTCTGTCCATTTTTTATTAAGTTGTTAGCTTTTTTGATATTGAACTGGATGAGCAGTTTGTATATTTTGGAAATTAATTCCTTATCATTTGCATCATTTGCAAGTATTTTTCTCCCATTCTGTAGATTGTCTTTTCATTTTTGTTTATGGTTTTCTTTGCTGTGCACTATTATGAATTTTAAAATCATGAATATTCTTGGACATAAAAACCATCTTTGCATTCTTGGCTATGGGTATTAATTCTTAATATACTTTTAAAGTCCATTTTCCAGCACTGTATTTTATTTAGAAGTTTAGCATCTATGAATGGACCATTCCTAAAACCTGTGGAATGCATGCAAACAACATCACTGTATCCCATGTTGAGAATTTCTTCGATTCTGCAGCCCCCCAAACGATTCTGAGCTCACGATCTGAGCCACAGTCAACTTCAGGTCTTGTTTTTGTTGACTGTATAGATCTTCTCCATCTTTAGCTGCAAAGAATATGATCAATCTGATTTGGGTATAGACCATTTGGAGATGTCTGTATGTAGAGTTGTCTCTTGTGTCACTGGAAAGGAGTGTTTGCTATGACCAGTGCGTTCTCTTGGCAAAACTGTTAGCCTTTGACCTGTTTATTTTGTACTCCAAGGCTAAATGTGCCTGTTACTCCATGTATCTGATGTAAATCATTTTTATTTAAAGTCTTTATTTAATTTGTTACACTATTGTTTCTCTTTTATTTATTTTTTGGCAGAAAGGTATGTGGAATCTTAGCTCCCAGACCAGGGATGGAACCAGCACCTCTTGCATTGGAAGGCAAAGTCTTAATTACTGGACTGTCAGAGAAATCCCCTAGTTTTACTTTTTTAAAGGAACCTCCATACTGTTTTCTATAGTGACTCTACCAGTTTACATTCCTACTAAGAGTGTGGGAGGGTTCCCTTTTCTCCACACCGCATTTATTATTTGTAGACTTTTTAATGATGGCTACTCTAACTGGTATGAGGTGATACTTCATTGTGGTTGTGATTTGCGTTTCTCTCATAATTGGCAATGTGGAGCATTTTTTCATGTGTTGTTGTTTATTGTATGTCTTTGGAGAAATATCTATTTAGGTCTTCTGTCCATTTTTTATTAAGTTGTTAGCTTTTTTGATATTGAACTGGATGAGCAGTTTGTATATTTTGGAAATTAATTCCTTATCATTTGCATCATTTGCAAGTATTTTTCTCCCATTCTGTAGATTGTCTTTTCATTTTTGTTTATGGTTTTCTTTGCTGTGCACTATTATGAATTTTAAAATCATGAATATTCTTGGACATAAAAACCATCTTTGCATTCTTGGCTATGGGTATTAATTCTTAATATACTTTTAAAGTCCATTTTCCAGCACTGTATTTTATTTAGAAGTTTAGCATCTATGAATGGACCATTCCTAAAACCTGTGGAATGCATGCAAACAACATCACTGTGTCCCATGTTTCAGAGAGCATTGTCTTGGAGAAGGGGGTCAGAATGGCAGCTGAGCCTATATGGCAACCATCTTGGTCCTACAACTATTCAGCAGAGTGCTACAGGTCCTCCAAAGAATGCAAAGCCAAAGTAATTCAACTGGCCTTGGAATTAGAGCAACTGTTCTATTATTGTTAGCAAACTCCTGCTATAAATAACCTGACAGTATCCATCTGCATGGGATGCAGAAAAACAAGAAACATGCTAAGCAAAGACCAAAATAGACCTGGGGTTCATCTGGTGTACCCTCTCCATGGGGCTCCAAACAGATGGTACAAATTCCCAAGATATACCTACCTAATGGCATTGTCCTATCATGGGGAGGAGTGGGGATTCCTTCCAGCAAATAGCCCAGCCAAAATGGGAAGGGAAATCAGCAACTGAGATTCATCCTTTGATTCAACAAATAATTTTTAGAACACCTGATCTGTTTCAGGCACTGTTCTTGAACCTAGAAATATAATGAACACTCTCTCCAGTTCTCCTATTTAGATCACCCAGGCTAAGTGTCCACTTTCCACTGAGTTTTTTCTCTAGACCAATTTGCAGCAATTGGTCCTGGGTCAGTTATTCGCAATGTCTTCAGCTTGAGTCCTCATCCTCTAGACTCACTGGGGGTCAGAGGCTATGATCCATTTATTTCTAAACCTCTGACCCAACACCATGTCCACCACCTAAACAGTGCTCAGTAAGTAATGAGCTTCAAAAGAGTTTCATCTTTCAAAAGAAGCTCTCCAGAAATGGGCATCATCTTCTCTCCCTCATCTCTTGTCAAGAAGTAGGAAAGACAAGTGTGGAAGAGGATCCAAAGCGGGTTCAGGTCTACATGGAAGTGGATTCACTGTACATTAAACCAGAAGGAGCTCTTGCATCATGGGTCTTGCTGTCATTTATCAACTCTGAGCGTAGAGATGGAGATATATAGAGAGACAGACAGGTAGATATATATAGCCAGGCTGGTAGATAGAGATAGATGGATGAGAGAGGAAGTGAGAGCTGGCAGGGAACACCATGTGTCACAGACAGGAAAGAGATGAAAGGTGAAAAGTAAGACTGATTATAGCCCAAAGCACCAAAGCTCAGAGTGATCCACAAAGAGGTGAGAAGCACTGGGAACCTCAGGAATTAGCAGTTTCCAGTAGACAGTGGCAAGACTTTAAAGGATTTTAAATAGCGAGCGCTCTTCACTTTTACTGCTTGCAGCCAGAGGGAACAAAGAAAAGAGGACCGTCTGTGAATGCCTTCAGCAAAAGGAAACAGAGACGTACACCATACACCCAGGAATTTGAGTCACATGTACTAAAAGGTAAAGGAATAACCACAGGTCATCCATTTCCAACAAAATCGAAGTCCCAGATGCATCCCAGGATATGTTTCTTCAACAAAGTTGCCTTGCTTCCTGTGGGAGAAAGAGAACAGATTTCTGAAGTCTGGGTCCTGGAGTTCTTCGAGGAAGCACTGGGGAAAGATTATGTTGGCTTCTGGTCCTACTTATTCACTGTCTGAGCCCTACATGGCATTTTCCCGCAGTGAAGGGATGCTACCGCTGGTGGAGAAGCTGCTCCATGACCTACAAAGAGGTAAATGAACCAGAAAATGAGGACAGACCCAACAGGCCATGTGCTTGGACCAGCATCTCTGAGCTTCCTGGCAAGCCATGACTCATGAGAAATCAAGCCAAGTAACTGAGAATGAACTCAAGTCCAAATATGGTCCTCAGTGCCAAGGGGGATAAAATCAAGTAGAAAAACTTTCCACCTGACAGAGGGGAAAAAAAATGGCAAGAAATGTCCAGTTTGGCCTCCTGTAAAACAGCTTGGTGTGGGTTTTCTGCTAGGCTACATCTGCTTGTCCATCCTCCTTCTGTGAAGTCCACACTTAAATATTCTGCACCTGGTAGGATTGAGAATCAGGGACATGTGTGGAGTTGACTCCATCCAAAACACCCACCTAGTAATTTCTATTCCTAGGAAACTCTCTGGCCACTCTCTAGGTCCATGGAAATCTCAAGCCAAAGTAAAAGCCCTCCACCCCCGCCTCTGGAGGCTGAGTTCCCCTCATTTTCTCTCTGAGATTAATAGGAGCTATGGCCTGACATCAAGAGAAGAAAAAGCCACTAAATGAGCCCAGAGAGACAGGCACAAAATGCTTATTAAATGTGATCCATCGTCACCGTGTACAGAAGATATCAGAACCGTTTCCAGTCACCCCTCCACGAACACTGTTTCAATGGCCTTATTGTGGGGAATCACCGCAACTGTCAATCCTCCTATTTCACCTCCGAAATTAACAAGGCTTCCTGGAGGCTGCCTCCTCTCACCTGTCAAAACCGTAACTCTACCGAGTGGAACCCAAAGGCAGTGTGGTAGACGAGCCCTTCTCAGGTGGGAAAGTGACGGCATCAGACCCAGGTCCCTTTTCTCCGCAAATTCTGCAACTCGCTGTCAGGTCTAAATATATTCTTTCAGGAAAATAACTTAGTCCTTTCTTTGGCAAGTAGATATTGGCCTATATTTTTAATCTATGTGGGGGTGTGTGCAGATCATATTTATGCATTTTTTGGCTGGAAGTTTAGCTTGCTGGCAGTGTGACTGTGTATGCACAAGTGTGAACACAGAATCTACTAAGTCCCTTGGCTGTTCCCCACAGGTGTTTGAAGGAGTTTTCACGTGGGCAGCAGGGCTGGCCTCTCATGGAATATGTGGCCCCAGACTAGGAGTCTTTGAGATTGACTTTGTGGATTTTAATTCATTTCTGCCAGCAAGGAGCTCTAACTCATGGAGAATGGGGAAAAGAGATCCAGAGATCTACCTGTGGGGTTAAACTAGGATGACTTGTCTGGAGGCAATGATACATGGTAATCTGTCCTACAAGATCTGTGAATGTGATTAAAGATGTATTGATTGAGTACCAGGTGTATTCATGTACAGCCTCTCACTTATTTCTCCATGTCAACCCCAGAGGGACAACGAATTACCAGTTCCACCTTTGTGGATGGGAGAACTCAAGCTTGGAGAGGCTATAAGCCTTGTGCAAAGTCACCCACCAAGTAGATGGCATAGCTAGGACTTAAGTCCAGCCTTCGAGGGCTCCTAATCCCCTTCTTGTCACTACCAGTCATTGATTTCTGCACGGCATCAGTCACGCAGTATTCCAAGAACTTCAGCCAATGGAAAGGAAGCAAGCCAGGGGCAGGTGCATCAGCTGCCATGGGGCAATGGCTGGAGGAAATTGACTGGGGCAGCTGGTCAGTCCTCTCAGGAAGGCACCAGCAGTCCTCTACAATGGGTACAGTTCAAGGACCCACAACATCCAAGGTTGACAGCACAGAGTCCAGGCAAGGACTTCTAAACAGTGTGGTTCTCCATGAACAAGGGGATCCTGGGTCCTCTGCAAGGTGGAGTCTCTTCAAGCTGAACATAAGCGAGCATATGTCAGGCCTAGCTGTAGGGTGCAGGGCCCAGGAGCAAGGATGCTCTTCTCTGTGTGTGCCTGGGGTTCCTGCTGGCTCAGCTCCCCAAGAGAAGATAGAAGGAGACAATCTTCTGTAGCTTTAACCCCTGGAGTCCTGTTTATCCTTTCCCAGGTGCACCCAAGCCTGCCTGTGCCTGGCCCCTAAAGAAAACAGCAGTAACATACCAGCTCCAGGCAATTGCTTTTGATGGCATATTTGTCCCATGGTCCCTGAGATTCTGCCCTGATTTCCCCATCCCATGGCATCTTCAGGTCCCTTTGCCCCAGAACCCTTCTTCTGCTTCTGACACCTTAGATTCCCCCACATGGATTCTTGCTCTCTGCAACTCCTGACTTCAATCTTGTAATCATTCATTTTGAGCTGGAGTCATTTAGAAGCAAACCTGGCAAAGAGAGAAATTATTTTCCTGGCCTGGTGTAAAAATATTAGTAAAACTGCAACCAGTAGGAATATCTGTGATCGCATGTCCTGTGGGAAATTCTCTGGAATTGGAATAGTGGGACTTGGTAATAATGATGAGAGTTCTTCTAGGCAGTTTATATGTTTGAGAAGATGGAGTTGGATAACTTACAATATATGTTCCAATTTCTGGGACAAAGGAAAGTGACATGGTGGGTATATTTTTGTAGGGAGTTAAATTGAAGTTGATTGAATGAGGTTTGAGGTGAAGGTGCATGATGTCAAACATTTCTTGATTGTTTGGTTCAAGAATGAGGTATTTAAACGCTTGATTGCCTAAGGCTTCACATTGTTCTTTTTGACTCTGTATCGAGAACTACAGTTAAGCTGACTAAGCCAGACATGTCAAAGGGAGGTAGGGACCTCCCCATTCAGAATGAGGGGGTTTTGATTTACAGTCACTCCTGAGCAAGAGGCCTAGAAGAGCTGCAGCAGTCAGCGAGACTCTCCTGGAGGCATCTGGAGACTGAGACACAGAACGCTGTCTTTCTGGAAGATGCTGCGCCAGCTCATTCTGGAAGAAGGCAATGATCAGTGAGCAGAGGGAAGACAAGGGGGCCATTGACAGCCTGAGGAACCCTTGGAGAGGGAACTTTTAGAGGAAAGGACATGGGAGGGGATGTAACTGCTTGCACAGAGCCCTGTGAGCTCTAGCTGCAACCTGTTCAGTCCTAGACGGTGAATGTCAGGGCCAAACTCCTGAAGAGTGTTCATGATCCTGCCTTGTCCCTGTCTTTCCTGAGCTCCCTAGGGACTTGCTGTTTGGGTCTTCCTGCTGTCTTGGAGGACCTGTTCCCTCTCAGAACCCATCAGGCAGGGAAGGTGGGGCCTCTGTGCTGTGCTGTGAGTGAAAGACTCGTTGGAGACAAAGGGGAGAGACACAGGAAGTTATACACAAGAAGCTCGTGGTTTCATTTTCAGTGGCTCAGATGATATAGAATCTGCCTGTAGTGCAGGAGATGCGGATTCATTCCCTGGGTCAGGAAGATCCCCTGGAGAAGGGAATGGCAACCCAATCCAGTATTCTTGCCTGGAGAATCCCGTGGACAGAAGAGCTTAGCAGGCTGCAGACCATGGGGTCATAAAGAGTCAGACACAATTGAGCAAGAATCATTTTAGAATAATTTCCTCAATAATTCTGTTGTTTTGAAATAGTGGGGCCAAGTTTGTTTGAGAAGATGGAGTTGGATAACTTACAATATATGTTCCAATTTCTGGGACAAAGGAAAGTGACATGGTGGGTATATTTTTGTAGGAGTTAAATTGAAGTTGATTGAATGAGGTTTGAGGTGAAGGTGCATGATGTCAAACATTTCTTGATTGTTTGGTTCAAGAATGAGGTATTTAAACGCTTGATTGCCTAAGGCTTCACATTGTTCTGTTTGACTCTGTATCGAGAACTACAGTTAAGCTGACTAAGCCAGACATGTCAAAGGGAGGTAGGGACCTCCCCATTCAGAATGAGGGGGTTTTGATTTACAGTCACTCCTGAGCAAGAGGCCTAGAAGAGCTGCAGCAGTCAGCGAGACTCTCCTGGAGGCATCTGGAGACTGAGACACAGAACGCTGTCTTTCTGGAAGATGCTGCGCCAGCTCATTCTGGAAGAAGGCAATGATCAGTGAGCAGAGGGAAGACAAGGGGGCCATTGACAGCCTGAGGAACCCTTGGAGAGGGAACTTTTAGAGGAAAGGACATGGGAGGGGATGTAACTGCTTGCACAGAGCCCTGTGAGCTCTAGCTGCAACCTGTTCAGTCCTAGACGGTGAATGTCAGGGCCAAACTCCTGAAGAGTGTTCATGATCCTGCCTTGTCCCTGTCTTTCCTGAGCTCCCTAGGGACTTGCTGTTTGGGTCTTCCTGCTGTCTTGGAGGACCTGTTCCCTCTCAGAACCCATCAGGCAGGGAAGGTGGGGCCTCTGTGCTGTGCTGTGAGTGAAAGACTCGTTGGAGACAAAGGGGAGAGACACAGGAAGTTATACACAAGAAGCTCGTGGTTTCATTTTCAGTGGCTCAGATGATATAGAATCTGCCTGTAGTGCAGGAGATGCGGATTCATTCCCTGGGTCAGGAAGATCCCCTGGAGAAGGGAATGGCAACCCAATCCAGTATTCTTGCCTGGAGAATCCCGTGGACAGAAGAGCTTAGCAGGCTGCAGACCATGGGGTCATAAAGAGTCAGACACAATTGAGCAACTTTTCCTTTCAGAATCATTTTAGAATAATTTCCTCAATAATTCTGTTGTTTTGAAATAGTCTCAACTTTTTAAAAAAGTTTTCAATTATTTTTGACTGTGATGGGTTTTAGTTGCCACATGAGAGCCTAGCTGCCCTGAAGCATGTAAGATTTTAGTTCCCTAACCAGGAATCAAATCCACATTCCCTGCACTGGAAGGTGGTTCTTAACCACTGGACCACCAAGGAAGTCCCTCCCCAATAGTTCTGTGAGGACTTTATTTGACATTATACAGAGTCCACACTGTCTGTTATTCTGAGCAGAAGGGACAACTATATAATAGATACTAGTTGTCCCTCCAGGAGCAAGGCCATTCCTTTCAAGTTTCCTTTGGCCTTTTGTCAGGCTTGTCATTTTTCTCCATATAGGGCACCCACATTTTTCTAAAGAGAAGTATTGCTAAGAAATATTCTGTTTTCTTAACTTTTAAATTCAGCTAACAACATTAATATTGTGCAGGGTGTTAGGGATTTAACAGTAAGCAAGAGCCCCTCTTTCCTACCTTCAGTATACAATCTAGTGGAGAAGCTTAAAGTCTAAAAGGAAAGAAACAGTTAAGAAATAATGGATAATTCCAGTGAACAAGATAAATATGGGATGCTCAGAAAGCACACATCAGGAGGGACCTCACCAGTCTAAGGGGTCTGGAAAGACCTTTCTGATGGATAAAGCTTACAGTTCCATCTGATTAATAGGTAGCAGGTAACCAAAGTCCCACAGAGAAGGAAGGTAGTTTCAGGACAAACACTTTTCTATTGTTAGTCCTTTGTATTTTTCAGAGTGGATATTTCAACAATCCAGAAACATCATTGAATATTATTGATTTTTGTATTCTCTTCTTTTACCTGACCTCTATATGAAATTATTTGATTAGTTCTAATATCTTTTTAGTTAATTTCTTTGAATTACCTTAGTAAATAATCACACTGTATACAAACCTATAATCTTTTTTAAAGACTGTTTATAACTTTGATTTTTCTATCACTTGGGCAAGAAGTTTGAAAAGTTTATTTACTGATGGACTTTTATGGCATTTCCTTCTATTTGTTCTATGGCATTCATGTTACCTATCTACCTGATGTTCCAGAATATAATAAACTGGCCCATGGTCAACCCTTGTCTACCTTTCATGAAAGAGACAATGCACTCACAGACTAAGATCAAAAATGCATGGAGTGAAATAAACTGGAAACCCTCCCCATTTTTCTTTCTTCTGGGGCATCTGAAAGACTATCACCCCGGCAGTGCCATCCCTCCTGGGTACCACGGAGAAAGCCATGTCACTGTCAATGTGAGGCTCTTGTAATGTAATACAATAGCGGATTCAAGAAAGAGCCCAATGCTTCTTAGTGCAGTATTGGCAGGGGCTACTGTTATGGACAGAGCAAGAACCACGCTTCTTTGATAGGAGCAATGTTATTCCCTTCATACAAGTTAACACAGAATAGTCCCCTAGTTAAGCCTGTCGAGGGAAGGTGCACTTACTGCTTTGGTGAGCCGTGAGCAAGCCACCACTGCAGACTGGATTAGCATCAATACCTACTCCCTCCACCACCCTCTCTGGTGCCACTGGAATCTAGGATCTCCTCTGGGTCCGTCAACAAGTCTTGGGAAGGGATGGGGGTGAGCCTCTTGCTTCTGTGAGGAGTTAAGGGGTGTCCCAGGGAAGAGGAGGAAAATGGAAGACCAAGTAACTCGAAAGAGGGGGCTTCATGGGTAAGAAGGTGCCAAAGAGCATGTTGGATGAGAAGGAACACCCAGGGTAGATTTCCTTATTCTGTGATTCAGGTTTGCTTCCCTTATATTGGTCAAGGGTGTTGATCAGGTTGATGAAGTTTCCAGTCTTTGGTCCCCGTACTGCTTACTCATCTGAGGGCTTCCTGACAGTTCAGGAGAGAATTTCTTTTGCCTTCCCAGTGTTCTTGACTGTCTGACCTGGGCAGGGAGGAGGTGGAGTGTCTCCAAGATAGCCTGGGTTATCCTGTATCACTCTTCCTAAGGATCATATCTCAGACTCCACAGCAGAATCAGTGATGAGCCCAGTTTGTACCATTCACTGGCTGGAGACACCCTCTGAGACAGAAAGCAAGGGGCCCTGCCATATTCAGTTACAGGAGTCATGAACATATTAGAAAAAGCCAGAGTCAGACCATAGGAGGCAGGCCTCCAGGCCACCTGGAGGACTCGCCAAGGGCAGCCACACATCTAGGAAGGTTTAGCACCAAGTTCCATCATTGATGGAAGGCTAATTCTCTGGCCTTCTTGGCACTGAATAGGAATACCTATGCTTACCAATGAGCCTCTTTGTGAGAAGTTGGCCAGCTCCAAATCAGCATTCCATCCTGCTAATGCTCTGCCTATGATAGAAAAGTCTGATGTATTATTCATCTCTTTGAATCCCACAACAGGATTGTTAAGGTAAATATTTATGATCCTAGCTTTACAGATGAAGAACAAACTCAGAGAGGTTGGCAGATACCATCAGTTGCCCACCCAACAACTTTTCACTTCTCATTTTCCTCTCTAATATAGCCCTGGTATCTCCTCCTGAAGGTGTCCTGCCTTCTATGCGGCAGGACACTCTTAGCAGAGGAGACTCCACGCACGTGAGCAAGCCACCACTGCAGACTGGATTAGCATCAATACCTACTCCCTCCACCACCCTCTCTGGTGCCACTGGAATCTAGGATCTCCTCTGGGTCCATCAACAAGTCTTGGGAAGGGATGGGGGTGAGCCTCTTGCTTCTGTGAGGAGTTAAGGGGTGTCCCAGGGAAGAGGAGGAAAATGGAAGACCAAGTAACTCGAAAGAGGGGGCTTCATGGGTAAGAAGGTGCCAAAGAGCATGTTGGATGAGAAGGAACACCCAGGGTAGATTTCCTTATTCTGTGATTCAGGTTTGCTTCCCTTATATTGGTCAAGGGTGTTGATCAGGTTGATGAAGTTTCCAGTCTTTGGTCCCCGTACTGCTTACTCATCTGAGGGCTTCCTGACAGTTCAGGAGAGAATTTCTTTTGCCTTCCCAGTGTTCTTGACTGTCTGACCTGGGCAGGGAGGAGGTGGAGTGTCTCCAAGATAGCCTGGGTTATCCTGTATCACTCTTCCTAAGGATCATATCTCAGACTCCACAGCAGAATCAGTGATGAGCCCAGTTTGTACCATTCACTGGCTGGAGACACCCTCTGAGACAGAAAGCAAGGGGCCCTGCCATATTCAGTTACAGGAGTCATGAACATATTAGAAAAAGCCAGAGTCAGACCATAGGAGGCAGGCCTCCAGGCCACCTGGAGGACTCGCCAAGGGCAGCCACACATCTAGGGAAGGTTTAGCACCAAGTTCCATCATTGATGGAAGGCTAATTCTCTGGCCTTCTTGGCACTGAATAGGAATACCTATGCTTACCAATGAGCCTCTTTGTGAGAAGTTGGCCAGCTCCAAATCAGCATTCCATCCTGCTAATGCTCTGCCTATGATAGAAAAGTCTGATGTATTATTCATCTCTTTGAATCCCACAACAGGATTGTTAAGGTAAATATTTATGATCCTAGCTTTACAGATGAAGAACAAACTCAGAGAGGTTGCGGCAGATACCATCAGTTGCCCACCCAACAACTTTTCACTTCTCATTTTCCTCTCTAATATAGCCCTGGTATCTACTCCTGAAGGTGTCCTGCCTTCTCTATGCGGCAGGCACTTCAGGGGCTCCATCACCAGCTAGCAGGAAAGAGGAGGAAACTCTGATTCATCTCAGCTGCTCATAATGATCCCCTTCCTTCTCTTTGCCAGTGATTGGTGTAGAGGTGGCATAAGACACACTTCTGGCCGATGGATATGAGGCTGCACCTCCTAGAGAGCTGCCAGGAAGTGCTTTCTTGCTGATGAAAGAGACAGGCCCTCTGCAGAACTGCTACACATTGTTGAATCTGCATGGGATTCCTGGAAATGAGGCAGCCATCTTGTAATCACAGCCAGGTTGTAAGCCCAGCCCAATCCACAGAGGAAAGCAGAGGAAAGCATTGGAAAGAATGTGGGCCCCTCATTTATACTGATAAGCTGTTGAATTCAGCATCCCTAGAGTTATCTTAAATCAGAATTTATTATACGATATTAAACATTTCCTTTAATGATTCGGTCATTCCGGAAAGGGATTACTTTTTCTTATTTGTAGCCAAATCTCCCTGACAGATACAGAAGTGAGTGAGTGGACTTCCCTGGTGGTCCAATGGGTAAGGACATTGCCTTGTAGTGCAAGGGGCGCTGGTTCGATCCCTGGCCTGGGAAGAGCCCACGTGCTGCGGATCAGCTGGACCAATGTGTCCAATTACCGAGCCAGAGCTCTGGAGCGCATGTGCCCAGAGCCGGTGCTCTGTGACAACAGAGGTCATTGCGATGGGAGGCCCACATGGGCCAAAGAACAAAGATGGATGAAAATGGACAAATGAAAGACCAATAGAAGTGGCCCGCCTGCTCCCCTCCCTCCCCACCCCACCCCCACCAAAATAAATAAATAAATAAATCTTAAAAAAAAAAAAAAAGAAGTGAGTGACTGGCCTGAGATCCCACAGCTAAGCCGTGGAACTTAGATAAAATTCCAGTTCACAGGATTACAGATACCATAGACTTTCTACTCTGTTGGGGTGGACAACAAAGTGAAGAGCAATTCCACAAGACGCTCTAGGATCCTTCCCCACACAGGGATCTCACTGTTAGTCAAGCACAACTAGTCAACTAGTTAGTCCTAGGAAAAGGCTACATGAAAATGATTTTTTGAAAAATACAAAAGAAATCTTCTTCTCTCCCCTGACAGTGTCTTCCTCTCTGAAGCATCACAATCACTTTTTATTCTGCCCATCGTGTCAAGATAACAGGATTTAATTACCAAATTTATACACCACCAGCATGGCATAAACGCATTGGCCTGAGCTCAAATGAATGTAGTTATTTAAAAAAGAAAAGACATGCCACATACACACAGTGACAGCAGATAGAGATGACAGTTTTATTTACTTTATCTCCTTGCAGGAAGCAGTTAAG
Organism: Tragulus kanchil; assembly: GCA_022376925.1. NCBI lineage: Eukaryota > Metazoa > Chordata > Mammalia > Artiodactyla > Tragulidae > Tragulus > Tragulus kanchil. The sequence goes on from JAIOJX010000025.1 coordinate 44,073,952, forward strand.
CTATTTCAAAGCGATTATTGGATTTTAATGATCCAGGACATTAAAAGACATTTCTCCCAGCAACAGTGACACTATACCTCAGGTAAAAGAAGCAATAAATTTAAGGAATAATGGCCTATTTGGGGCAACCCCTCCCCACTCATTCGTGATGGGCGCTGTGGCGGCCCTTCTCCTGGAAGTATGGACCACTTCTGGGGATGGCCTGGGAGAACACTGTGCGTCTTCTCAATAGAGCTGGGAGATCTTTCCAGATGAAGATTTAACAGCAGCTTTTAGGCTCCACGGTGAAAACCTGCCTCCAGGTGCCTAAGGGAGAAGGAAAAGAAGGACTGGGAAAGGGGGAAAAAAGGTGAAAGGAGAGAAAGGGAAAGAACCACGAGGTGCCATAACACTCTATGGAGAGCAGCTCCAGTTTCCTTGTGCATTCAGGGTCAAGTTCAAGTTTTCTGGGCTCAGTCCAAGCTCCAAGAACCAGCCTCCTTTGGTTCTGATGGGCACCTCACGTAGGGAATTGTTCCTAGACTGGCGAGGCAGATTACCCAGGGCCATCCCCAGCTGCCCTTTGATCTGTCTTAGATTTTGGAATTTCAGAAGACATTTTTTTTTTTTAAGAGAAGTCACCAAAGTTTTAAAAGTTGGGAAACTGAGGATCTAGGCTGACCTCTTTTTTTTTTTTTGGCTGCACTGCACAGCATGCAGGATCTTAGTTCCCCGACCAGTGATTGAACCCAGGACCCACAGTGTAAGTTTTGAGTCCTAACCATTGGACCACCAGGGAAGTCCGTAGGCTGATCTCTTTATCTGGGACCAGAGGGGAACCTAAGGGGGAAGCTGAAGAGCAAGATGGAACCGCAAGCAGATTGCTATCACTCTGAGACTGCTACTGGATTCCTTTGAACAGCATATGGATGGCATTTGAATAGGAGATGTTTGAACGTCTAACCTGCCCACTAGCAACCTTGCAGGCCAGTAGCAACTCCCTGTGAGTATACGGCCTCCTCTTCCCACCTGCTGTCTCTTGGATTTCCAAGAAAATGTTCAGCCATTCTTTGACTCCTCCCAATATAGCCAGAATCAACTGAGCCTCCTAGCATGTCACAGTCTCCTGACATTTGGAGCAATAACCCTACTCTAGAGCTGTTTCCTTAGAAATGTATACAATTTTCTGTACTTCGTAAGCATGATGGTACATAGCTAACTTTTGAAGACATTTCTGGACTCTTCTGCTGAGCTTAGTGGGAAAACCAGATTTTAATGCAGTTCTAATAAGGTCATGGTCATCAGAGATGAGTTTATGACTTAAATGGAGCCTTGGTTCTTTGTCCTGGGGGAGAAACTCACGGACTGACTAGCCCAGAGTGCTCTCAGGAAATTGCATTTTTCTGGGAAGTCAGGACCCCAACATCTGGGCTGCCAAAAGGGGACCTGGGGTGGAGCCTGTGTGAGCAGCTTTTACGATGGTACTGTGGAAGGACAAGGAGAAATCGGGGTTGCAGTTTGTGAGAGGGGAATTGATGTGCCCTTGGCTCAGAGGTGCTGAGATGCCAGTGGGAGGGAGTGTTGAGAAGCCATCGTTATGGATAAGGATGCCCCAAAGTCAGCTCAAGGCCTCAGGTCTATAAGGGAAGTCAAAAGAAATAAAGACAAGCACTCATTACATACCCAAATAGTGCTTACAACACAGGTACGGAGACAGATTCTAGAAAGATATCTTGAACTGTTCACCTCTTACAGAAGGAAAACAAAAGAAAATCAAGTTGTGAGAAAACTAGCTTTAGGAAAGTGATCCAGCAGCAGATAACAGCCAGCATCTGGAGCCACTGTGTCTGAGTCACAACCAGTCTCCCCAGCATAAAAGCTGGGCCATTTGGGATAAATTCCTTAGATTCTCTAAGCCTCAGTTTCCACAGCTGTGAAATGGCAATAATACCAGCACTTCCCTCTTGGAGCAGTTGTGAGGATGATACAAAAAGTATATGCATTTCAAGCACTCAGGAAAATTGCCTGAGCTGTGAGCCACCATCAGCCTGCGTCAGGCTGCTCTCCATGCTTCCCCGGAGGACTCTACGGACCCTCTCAGATGCTGGAGTAGAAAACCTCAAAGAGCTGAGTCAGGGGCTCACTGAGACACTCTGGTGCCCTGTTTTGTCCTGGGGCTAGAGCAAGATGTTTGGTCTAAACTGCTTGGGATGAGAATATGAAAGATGGGAGCTCATCCTGAAATCAATCCTGGGCTCCAGAAGAGCCAGGGCACTAAGGACACACACTGAGTTCACTTGCAGGAACTAACCCAAGTTTTTTGGACTCTTCTGCTGAGCTTAGTGGGAAAACCAGATTTTAATGCAGTTCTAATAAGGTCATGGTCATCAGAGATGAGTTTATGACTTAAATGGAGCCTTGGTTCTTTGTCCTGGGGGAGAAACTCACGGACTGACTAGCCCAGAGTGCTCTCAGGAAATTGCATTTTTCTGGGAAGTCAGGACCCCAACATCTGGGCTGCCAAAAGGGGACCTGGGGTGGAGCCTGTGTGAGCAGCTTTTACGATGGTACTGTGGAAGGACAAGGAGAAATCGGGGTTGCAGTTTGTGAGAGGGGAATTGATGTGCCCTTGGCTCAGAGGTGCTGAGATGCCAGTGGGAGGGAGTGTTGAGAAGCCATTGTTATGGATAAGGATGCCCCAAAGTCAGCTCAAGGCCTCAGGTCTATAAGGGAAGTCAAAAGAAATAAAGACAAGCACTCATTACATACCCAAATAGTGCTTACAACACAGGTACGGAGACAGATTCTAGAAAGATATCTTGAACTGTTCACCTCTTACAGAAGGAAAACAAAAGAAAATCAAGTTGTGAGAAAACTAGCTTTAGGAAAGTGATCCAGCAGCAGATAACAGCCAGCATCTGGAGCCACTGTGTCTGAGTCACAACCAGTCTCCCCAGCATAAAAGCTGGGCCATTTGGGATAAATTCCTTAGATTCTCTAAGCCTCAGTTTCCACAGCTGTGAAATGGCAATAATACCAGCACTTCCCTCTTGGAGCAGTTGTGAGGATGATACAAAAAGTATATGCATTTCAAGCACTCAGGAAAATTGCCTGAGCTGTGAGCCACCATCAGCCTGCGTCAGGCTGCTCTCCATGCTTCCCCGGAGGACTCTACGGACCCTCTCAGATGCTGGAGTAGAAAACCTCAAAGAGCTGAGTCAGGGGCTCACTGAGACACTCTGGTGCCCTGTTTTGTCCTGGGGCTAGAGCAAGATGTTTGGTCTAAACTGCTTGGGATGAGAATATGAAAGATGGGAGCTCATCCTGAAATCAATCCTGGGCTCCAGAAGAGCCAGGGCACTAAGGACACACACTGAGTTCACTTGCAGGGAACTACGAAGCACCCCAGGGAAGTTCTCTCTCCAGGAGAGAGTTCAAGCACAGAGGTGCTGCCTGAAAGAGCTCCAAGTTCCTCCTAGGATCCTTTAATGTGGTCATGGGTGTGTGCGCCAACACAGCCCTTAGGAGAACAGAAGGAGTGAGGCCCTGTCTCACAGAATGTTGGAGTTGAAGCTGGATGATGTGGTGCAGTGTGGAGATCCACACTGGATGGGGCTGGGGTCAGGTGAGCCACACCTGGAGGTGCTGTCTGCAGTTCAAGGATGATGCTGAGCACAGTCTGCGTACCAGGCAGGCCCGAGGCCAGGGCTCCACCCGCAGCAATAGGCTTCCTCCTCACATCACCATAAGGCAGGCACCCTGGATTACTCTGGGCCACAGAGAGGACCCTGAGGTGCACGGGTGGGCAGTCACTTGCCCAGGGTTGCAGAGGTACTGTCACCAAGTCCAAGCTTGCTGTGCTCACCGCACGAAGGGTCAATGAATCCGAGAGATGCGATGTTGAGGCAAGGAAAATGGCTTTATTTGGAAAGCAGCTGACTGAGAAGATGGCAGACTAGCGCCTTGAAATAAACATCTTATTGGGGTCTGGATGCCAGGTTCTTTCATAGATCAGAGATAGAGCTAGGTGAGGAAGCAAAACAAGAAGGCCATTAATCTTGCAAACGTCTCTTAGAATGGCAAGCCTCAGGCAGAGGATGTGTTAATTTCTCCCTTCCTGTCATCCACAGGTGGACAGGGTCCTGAACAAAGACATTTTACTTTAACAGTCAGGCAAAGCAGCGGGGTCCTTGAGTTAAGCCATTGCATATGATTATAATAATAAAAGCAATGGAAAGCAAGTCAAAGAAACAGTTTGCAACACGGAGTCAGAATTTATTTGCTCCCTGCACCATTACTAGAACACAGACCCAGAATCCAGATCCAGCACAATAGGCCTCAGAGCGTGTGAACAAACCACTGCTCTGCACAGCTCCAATGGAGGCAGCTTGGCCCTTCCTTGTCTCCAGGTTGCGCTTTGCCCAGGACTCGATGAAGAAGTCAACAGGAGCCAGCAGATCTGGGAAGCCAGAGTGGTGGGCAGGCTGGCACTTACCCTCAGCCTTCCAAGATGGGTCTGGAGACTTCTCTAGCATCACTGGCTGCTTTGTTGCTTCATGTCGATGGCTTCCTGCCCCTTGAAAATACCTGATCCCACACACCAGGGCTCCCTTCCCCACCCCTCACTACCAACAGCTAGCCACAGATGAGAACGGAGTCATCTACAGCAAGTGAGTGAGAAGAAACAAAGAAATTAAAACCCTAAGGGCATCTACAATTAATATTTAACTTGAAAATTGCCTGGGAACAGTAAGTGCAAGCTATTCATGTGCAAGCCATATGCAAATCATATGCAAACCAGTTCCACACCTCCTCACCAGCCCATGTAATTATTCTGTAAACCTGTCAGGCCAGCTCTAAGGGCAGTTGAGGCCCCTCCCTGTCCTATCCCAGCTGCAGCAGGGCTCCCAAGCCTCAACCCGGTGAGGCCTCTGGATGGCACTCTCTAGGGACAGCAGCTTGTCCTGGGACTCCTCAGGTCAAAGCCCCTTATGATTCTGAGGTCTCCCTCACACCAGGGAGTTCCTGGCCCTGAGTCCTAACTCCCCTCACCTGTCCCAGAAGGAATTTCCCAAGCTGGCCCCAGGCTTCAAACCCCTTGCGTCTGCTCCACCCTCTCCACCCACCAGCCAATGCCTAACCTGGCCCCTCTGTCAGCATCCCCTCAGCGTTCCCTCCTCCTCTCTGGTACTGTTTATACTAATTCAGTGTCAGGTGAGCCTGAATACCACCAAACCAGCCCAGCTATGATATAGGCTGGGTAGGGACAAGGTCTTCCCGACCATGCTAGTAGGGCCTTCCTGAACTTTACATAGTTCTGCAGGAAAACAGTTCAAATCACCCAGGGCTGGCCCCCAGTGGGGTAACCAGGAGCCTAGAGTTCACCTCTAGGGTTGGGAGACCTGGGCCCTCCAGGCACAGGCTTGGGGAGAGGGTCAGGAAGCAGCTCCCCAGGCCTGTGTTCCCTGCTGCCCCAGGCCCTGCAACCACAAAGAGAGAGGAGAAGCACCTCAGACAAAGGCTCCCAGCCACACATCCTGCAGTAGAACCCTCTAGTACCTGAACCGACCTCTCTGCCTGCAGCCCTCACCTTGACTCCAGGTTCTAGAGAGGCAGGATCTGATCTTATTGATTCTAATCCCCAGCCTCCACCATGGCAGAACTGGCCTTCTCGCGTTGGAGTGAAGAGTCTGGGAAGAGTTCAGCCCACGTGTGGCCCCTCATCAGGGATAACTGCCCTGGTCAGTAGATGTGGACATATCTGGTCCTCTGCTGGATCCCAGAGCTTGGAGCAGTGTGTGGGGAGGCAGAGGCCACTCTGGGCCAGCATCATCGCCCTCACCATGTCTGGAGATGGGGCACGCTGTTGGTGAGGAAGGAGCCGGCCTACGTGCCCTGCTGGACAGTACAGACGGGCTCTTTTTAGATTATTATTGAAATATAGTGGATTAACAATGTTCTATTAATTTCTACTGTACACCAGAGTGACTCAATTATACACATATGTATTCTTTTTCATATTCTTTTCCTTTATGGTTTATCACAGCATACTGAGTATCACATTTCCCTGTGCTATACAGTAGGACCTTGTTGTCTATCCATCCTATATATAATAGTTTACATCTGCTAATCCCAGACTCCCAATCCATCCCTCTCCCACCCCCTCTCCTCCTTGGCAACCATAAATCTGTTCTCTATGCCTGTGCGTCTGTTTCTGTTTCATTAAAGTTCATTTGGGTCCTATTTTAGATTCCACGTACAAGTGATATCATCTGGTATTTATCTTTCTGACTTACTTCACTTTGCATAATAATCTCTAGTTTTATCCATGTTGCTGCAAATGACATTTTTTCCATTCTTTTTGGTGACTAATATTCCATCCATTCATCTACTGATGGACCTTTAGCTTGTTTTCATGTGTTAATTATTGTGAATAGTGCTGCTATGAACATAGGGGTGTATGTATCTTTCCAAATTACATTTTTGTCTGGACAACTATTCCAGAGTGGGTTTGCTGGATCATAAGGTAATTCTGTTTTCATTTGTTTGAGGAAAACCCATACTGTTTTCCATAGTGGCTGCACCAACTTACATTCCCACCTACAGTGTAGGAGGGTTCCCATTTCTCCAGACCCGTCCAGTATTTGTCATTTGTAGACTTTTTGATGATGGCCATCCTGACCAGTGTGAGATGATACCTTGTTGTAGGTTTGATTTGCATTTCTCTAATAATTAGAGATGTGCCTGCTGGCTGCAACAAATCAGCGTGGAGTGAAGAGTCTGGGAAGAGTTCAGCCCACGTGTGGCCCCTCATCAGGGATAACTGCCCTGGTCAGTAGATGTGGACATATCTGGTCCTCTGCTGGATCCCAGAGCTTGGAGCAGTGTGTGGGGAGGCAGAGGCCACTCTGGGCCAGCATCATCGCCCTCACCATGTCTGGAGATGGGGCACGCTGTTGGTGAGGAAGGAGCCGGCCTACGTGCCCTGCTGGACAGTACAGACGGGCTCTTTTTAGATTATTATTGAAATATAGTGGATTAACAATGTTCTATTAATTTCTACTGTACACCAGAGTGACTCAATTATACACATATGTATTCTTTTTCATATTCTTTTCCTTTATGGTTTATCACAGCATACTGAGTATCACATTTCCCTGTGCTATACAGTAGGACCTTGTTGTCTATCCATCCTATATATAATAGTTTACATCTGCTAATCCCAGACTCCCAATCCATCCCTCTCCCACCCCCTCTCCTCCTTGGCAACCATAAATCTGTTCTCTATGCCTGTGCGTCTGTTTCTGTTTCATTAAAGTTCATTTGGGTCCTATTTTAGATTCCACGTACAAGTGATATCATCTGGTATTTATCTTTCTGACTTACTTCACTTTGCATAATAATCTCTAGTTTTATCCATGTTGCTGCAAATGACATTTTTTCCATTCTTTTTGGTGACTAATATTCCATCCATTCATCTACTGATGGACCTTTAGCTTGTTTTCATGTGTTAATTATTGTGAATAGTGCTGCTATGAACATAGGGGTGTATGTATCTTTCCAAATTACATTTTTGTCTGGACAACTATTCCAGAGTGGGTTTGCTGGATCATAAGGTAATTCTGTTTTCATTTGTTTGAGGAAAACCCATACTGTTTTCCATAGTGGCTGCACCAACTTACATTCCCACCTACAGTGTAGGAGGGTTCCCATTTCTCCAGACCCGTCCAGTATTTGTCATTTGTAGACTTTTTGATGATGGCCATCCTGACCAGTGTGAGATGATACCTTGTTGTAGGTTTGATTTGCATTTCTCTAATAATTAGAGATGTGCCTGCTGGCTGCAACAAATTCTGATCCTGTCCCAAAGGGACTGATGGTCCACCTGGTGAGATACACAAGAACCAGCTTTCCTGGTGGGTGAGGCTGTGCCCACAGGGTGAGGACAGTGATGATGTTTATGCATGAAGCATGGATTTAAATGTTGAAGTGAGAGTTTAAAATAAACAAAGAGAGAAGAGAGAAATTGCTCAGGGTTTGGAAAGAACGTGGGCCAAAATACCAATGTGGCCATTGAAAGTATAAGGTCAGTTCTAGGGAAAGTGAACTAGGGCTTGGGAACTGGCTCCTGGGCAGCTCACCCTGTGGCTGCTTTGTGATCAGTCCTTGACTCAGCAACACCCAGAACTAACTGGGTGCTTTGTGCCAATGGACATTTACCAAGCATCTGTGTGCCCAGCACTGTTCCAGCCCTAAAACAAAGCCCTGCCCTTGGGCAGTTTCCATACCAGTGGATGAGTGTGGTCACCAAAGCCTTGATGGAACACAAACTTTGAGAACATCCCATTTTCAGAAATATTAAACGGTTGAGGGGAAATGTGCATCTGAGATCTGAAGAGCTATAATAACATAATTTATAGTAATATAATAATAAGTAATATAAAGTAATAGACATAGCAAGATAATAATAAAGGGCACTTTATTTTCATTATACTTCACCTGATTGCATGGAAGAGACACTCCATCACAGTGTGAAAGGGCAAAGGGCAACTGTATGACATTGAACAGCAAGAGACTTCCTCGACCCTACAGGAGCTGTGCCAGGCACTGGGGTGCCATCCAGAGGGGCAGGAGCCCCCTCTCCACCATCTCCCTTCTCTGCTCTTTTCTCACTGCACCTGGCTTCCCACTTCCTCTGCTTACCTGGGTTCTTGTTTGGGGTGGCCATGTCTCTGACTTGCAGCCATGACCTTGGGACAGTACCATGACTGATTCCCAGGGTGCTCATTCCAGATTTCTGGGAGAGAACCTTAATAGGTTCAGTGCATTTGTTTGGGCATCATCTGAACTGCTGCAATGAGGAGATCCCAAATCACAGTTGACTTAAACAAGAATGTCTGTTTCTCCCTCCAAAGATTCTACTAGGGCAGCTCTTCTCTGCAAAGTCCATGGAGATCTAAGATCCTACCTTGCTGCTCAGTCATCCTAGGGCTCAGTTTAGTCCCTTAGCCGCGCTTGGTCTTCCTAGGGCAAACCTTGCCTAAATTGCCCAAGATTGCTTCCCACCACACCCAACCTGCAGGAGTCCTGGAATGGCACTCATCGCCTTCACTTCTGGGGCCAGAATTTATCCACAAGACTGAGCCTAGCTCCGAAATTGCCCAGGTAATACCTCTTTTCTAGGCAGTCAGTAGGGGGCAAGCAGTCGTCTCTCCTACATGGGTACACGCAGGACACTTACTTTGTCATGGTGGCAAAAGGGAAGGAGAGCTTAGGGGGCCCGCATGGTAGAAAAAGGGCAGCCTGGGCTCTCTCTTGAGCACTAGCTGGGATCCAGTGCTCATTTTGCTGAATCCATGTAATACAGACCAGGGTTCTAGGCCTTCCCCAGTCCATACCAATTACCTCGAGGCCAGACAAGAAATTCAGGCAAGCCTTTATTGGGGTCCTGGCTACAAAAGAGAGGGCAGAAAAGACAAGCAACAGGTTTCCCTGCTCAAACTCACTTCCTAAGGGGGATCAAGTTTGTTCCTTGTATGGGGTGGGGGTAGAGGCGTGCCCAGAGTTCAAGTTGGAGGAGTGGCTTAGGTGTTTTGCCCCCGCCTCTGGGGATGTTGTGTCCAGGGGGCATGCTCAATACTGTGCTTTTGTTCTTGATCTCCTGGCTCTTCAGAAATGGCCATAGAACTTTTTTTTGGTCTTCTTGCATCTTCTGTCCATAATTTGCCCCAACTGCCCATACACACAGTTATTTTCATTGTCATGTGGTTCCTTTGTGTTTTGTTGCTGAGGAGAGGTTTGCTCAGGTGCAAGCATTGCAGCACTACAGCGAAGGGTGCCAGGTCCCAATCTGTCTCACATAATCCACACACCATTCGGTTATGCAGCCTGACCTCCTGCTTACTAAAGTACTGAGGGTAAATACTCAGCCAAGGGACACCAGAGAGAAGACAACCCTGAGGATTGCAGTGTCGGAAGAGTCTTGTGAGTTTTATCTCAGAGAAAACACTTTATCTACTTGAACCAAGGAGAATTATTAGGTTTAGGTTTGAGAAAGAGAGAAGAGAAAACAGAAGAGAGAGACAAGGGACAGTGTACAGAAGTCAGGTTCAAATAAAAGGACTTCTATATGAGTTCCAGTAAACTTCCTTATTCTTGGCTTTCTCAAGACAAAAAGCGTCCTGAGATGGTGGTAGAGAAGATTCTTTGGGATAGTAGATATAAAGCACTAGGAGTATGTCTAGTATACAATGGGCACTAAATAGATGCCAGCTGTTTTCAATTGGATGGCACAAGGATGGGGCACCCAGTCCAGGGAAAGTGTCCCTCTCTAGTGTTTGGTCCAGACTCTCAGGCATTTTTCTTCCTTGTTTCCAGGTCTTGGGGAAGTAGTTCTCCAATTCTAGGGTACATAGTATTTCCTCCCATTCCCAAAGGTTCTGAACATGGTACGCCTGGGATGGACCCGGGGCTGTGTACTTTCTAGGAAGGAAATGTGAGGTCAGGTGGTTGAAGGGATGACCTGTAAGAAATCCTGCAGAAAGCAAATGTCCACCTCTTAGGCCGAGTTTTTTCTTTGTCCCCGTTCTAGTCTTTTCTTTTTCTCTTTTGTTTTTATTGGTCACATCAGGTCTTAGTTGCAGCTCACAGGATCTTTTGTTGTAGTGCATAGACTCTTTAGTTGCAGCACACAGACTCTAGAGCTCAAAGTCTCAGTAGTTGCAGTGTATGGGCCTTGTTGCTCCATGGCAGGTGGGACCTTAATTTCCCGACCAGAACTAAGATCCCACCGTCACTGGGAGCTAAGAACAGTGTTCCCTTCATTGCAAGGCAGACCGTTCAGCAGTGACCACCAGGGAAGTCCCCATCCTGGTCTTACAAGATGGTCCACATTGCATCCCTAGAGGTACAGCTTCTCTTGTTGCTTTTTATGCGGCATTCTTGTGGCCTGAGAGATAAAAAGGATGTTGTGGGAGAGGGCAAGGTGATGATGAGGCTTATTTGATCATAAAACTTTATATGATGTTTCCATAAGCCAAATAAAGCACACACACACATATACACAAATTTCTATGAGGAAACTGGCTCTCACTCGGGAAGCATCTGCCCTTGTCTCTGGGACCAGAATGTGCAGACCAGCTGGAGACACTGAAACACTATTAATAGTTAGGCTGGGTGAAGCCAAGCTTAGGAAGTGTGGAATGCTTCTTCAGGGAGCTGACAGATCCTTTGAGAACCCAGGTCATCTCAGACTTGAATCTAGTCATCTTGGCTGATAGCTGTGACCTCTGGTGCCCTGTGTAAGGTGGAGACCTGGCCACTGGTGACCCAGTGCAGCCCACCGCTGCCACCAAAGTCCTTCCTTCTCAAGCACCAGACACAGAGCAGACCCTTGGTTCTCCGTATATAATATTTTTTGAATTTTTCCCCTAATTACAGAAGAAATATACAGTTGTCATTTTTTAAAAAGTGTTTTTTGAAGATAGAGAATAGGACAAAAGACAACAAAAAGCCACCTGTAATCCTATCATCTTGAAATAACCATTAACATTTTAGACTGACACACTGCTAGTTCTTCCTATGCATATATTTGCATAAATTGCATACATCAAATTCAGATTTTACCAAATCCCTGCTTTGTAGTCCGCTTGCTTCACTTAGCAATATATAATAGTTTTCCACATCATCAAATGGTCTTTGACCATCTCATTTTAATAGTTCATCATATTCTAACATAAGAATGCATAAGAATTTAATTATACATTTAGCTAAGTTCATTTTTTTCCTTTTATTTGGCTCTTATAAATCTGACTGCATGTCAGTTATGGCTCTTCTCAGAACTGATAATGGGAAGCTCAATTCTTAGATCAAAGTTGTAGGGTATTTTTTAAGTTTGAGACATATTACCAAATTGGGAGTATTCAAATAATGCTTGAAGAAGAGATAGTGAAGGTTGGTGATCCACATCAGGCTTCAGGGGCTGGAGAAGACAGGGTTAGCTGAAGGACTGCCTCACCTTGCTTCATGTCTGACACCACGAAGGGGCATTTCGTCAGTCTCAGGATATTAGGTGGACCCCATCTCCCTCCAGCCCCACAGATCCTAAGGCCCTTAACCATCTATATAAGGTTTCTCTCCTGTGACTATGCTCAACCCATTTTAGGGGTTCTATGCAAATCTCTATCTGGCCTACAGCAATTATTTCTGAAAACCAGACTTTTGACAGAAGTACATTTAACTTTTTTAAATATAGCATTTTTAGTGCATGCTATTATCACTGTTACTTATTCAAATGTGTTGATGGGGAGTGGGTGGAAGGGTGATTTTTTCATTGTCATTGCAACTGGTGACTCACAGAACTCCCTTCACAGCCCATGAAGGCTTTCCCTGACTTGCCAGGGCCAGAAATGGATGTTTTTCCTGGTGTGTCCTTGGTGTATGGTAGAGAACTAATTCTTCTTGCTGAACTAATTCTTCTCTATTTTATTCATAATCTCAATTTGTGCTGCCTTTGAAGCTAATAAGTTTAGTAAGTTTACTTCCCACCTGTGAAGTAAGCTTTCTTTTAATCTAGCCTCTTTTAGACTGTACAACGTGCTCCCTAATTATTATAATAGCTAGTACTGTGGTACTATGGTACTAGGCACACTAAATGTGCTTTACATATATTATTTCTTTTAATCCTTAAAGAAACCTTATGATGTGGATACTATCATTACCACCCTTTCTTAAACAGGTGAGTAAACAGGAAGAGATCAAAGGGTTTCTGAAGTTGCAGAGTTGGCAAGTTGATGATTTGTTTTCCACATCATCAAATGGTCTTTGACCATCTCATTTTAATAGTTCATCATATTCTAACATAAGAATGCATAAGAATTTAATTATACATTTAGCTAAGTTCATTTTTTTCCTTTTATTTGGCTCTTATAAATCTGACTGCATGTCAGTTATGGCTCTTCTCAGAACTGATAATGGGAAGCTCAATTCTTAGATCAAAGTTGTAGGGTATTTTTTAAGTTTGAGACATATTACCAAATTGGGAGTATTCAAATAATGCTTGAAGAAGAGATAGTGAAGGTTGGTGATCCACATCAGGCTTCAGGGGCTGGAGAAGACAGGGTTAGCTGAAGGACTGCCTCACCTTGCTTCATGTCTGACACCACGAAGGGGCATTTCGTCAGTCTCAGGATATTAGGTGGACCCCATCTCCCTCCAGCCCCACAGATCCTAAGGCCCTTAACCATCTATATAAGGTTTCTCTCCTGTGACTATGCTCAACCCATTTTAGGGGTTCTATGCAAATCTCTATCTGGCCTACAGCAATTATTTCTGAAAACCAGACTTTTGACAGAAGTACATTTAACTTTTTTAAATATAGCATTTTTAGTGCATGCTATTATCACTGTTACTTATTCAAATGTGTTGATGGGGAGTGGGTGGAAGGGTGATTTTTACATTGTCATGGCAACTGGTGACTCACAGAACTCCCTTCACAGCCCATGAAGGCTTTCCCTGACTTGCCAGGGCCAGAAATGGATGTTTTTCCTGGTGTGTCCTTGGTGTATGGTAGAGAACTAATTCTTCTTGCTGAACTAATTCTTCTCTATTTTATTCATAATCTCAATTTGTGCTGCCTTTGAAGCTAATAAGTTTAGTAAGTTTACTTCCCACCTGTGAAGTAAGCTTTCTTTTAATCTAGCCTCTTTTAGACTGTACAACGTGCTCCCTAATTATTATAATAGCTAGTACTGTGGTACTATGGTACTAGGCACACTAAATGTGCTTTACATATATTATTTCTTTTAATCCTTAAAGAAACCTTATGATGTGGATACTATCATTACCACCCTTTCTTAAACAGGTGAGTAAACAGGAAGAGATCAAAGGGGTTTCTGAAGTTGCAGAGTTGGCAAGTTGATGATTTGAACCTGAACAGTTGGAGTCTAGAGCCTGAGGGCCCACTCCTCCCCTAGCCTGGTAGCCAGGGTAGATGGGCACTTCTCTTTCTGTTGTGGCATCTGGGATTGAATGGACCCATGCATAGTCAAACACAAGCTTCTGTTTCATGCTCTAGTGCTTGAACACACTCTGTCTCTGAGTCTCTAGGCTGGAATGTGTGAGCACATCAGCCTGTCTTCATGTAAAAGGTGATTTCTTCATTTGCCTGATACAACAATCCCTGGAAATTAAACAAGATGTGCTTATCCTTTCTTTTAGTCACACAGATAGTACCCAAACTTCATCAACTCTCAGTTTCTTTAACTATAATGGGTCTGAATGAACCATGACCTGAACTTGGGCTGGTACCACGTGTAATTCTACCAAAACTGTAAGCAACACAAACAGAAAAGACATGTACCAAAATCTGATAATATCTTCCTCTGGAAGGTTCCATTGTGGATTGTTTTTCACTTTTGTGCTTGAAAATGGAATTGTCTCCAATGAACACTGTCTTATTTTGTAATCAGGAAAAAAATTAGCATACTTTTTAAAGGTTATAATAATAAGGCTATGAAGATCATTTTTCCAGTTGATCTGGTCAATTAGGTTCTGTCAAGAACACTGGATCACAGAAGCTCTGGTACATATATACAATGGAATACTACTCAGCTGTTAAAAGAAATGCAGAAGACTCAATCCTAATGAAGTGGCTGGCTCTAGAACCTATCATAAAAAGTGAAGTAAGTCAAAAAGAGAAAAACAAATACAGTATACTAACACAAGAATAGGACGGTCTTGATATCACACACAGGAACTCATGAAAAAAAAAGTTTAATCTAGCCTCTTTTAGACTGTACAGCGTGCTCCCTAATTATTATAATAGCTAGTACTGTGGTACTATGGTACTAGGCACACTAAATGTGCTTTACATATATTATTTCTTTTAATCCTTAAAGAAACCTTATGATGTGGATACTATCATTACCACCCTTTCTTAAACAGGTGAGTAAACAGGAAGAGATCAAAGGGGTTTCTGAAGTTGCAGAGTTGGCAAGTTGATGATTTGAACCTGAACAGTTGGAGTCTAGAGCCTGAGGGCCCACTCCTCCCCTAGCCTGGTAGCCAGGGTAGATGGGCACTTCTCTTTCTGTTGTGGCATCTGGGATTGAATGGACCCATGCATAGTCAAACACAAGCTTCTGTTTCATGCTCTAGTGCTTGAACACACTCTGTCTCTGAGTCTCTAGGCTGGAATGTGTGAGCACATCAGCCTGTCTTCATGTAAAAGGTGATTTCTTCATTTGCCTGATACAACAATCCCTGGAAATTAAACAAGATGTGCTTATCCTTTCTTTTAGTCACACAGATAGTACCCAAACTTCATCAACTCTCAGTTTCTTTAACTATAATGGGTCTGAATGAACCATGACCTGAACTTGGGCTGGTACCACGTGTAATTCTACCAAAACTGTAAGCAACACAAACAGAAAAGACATGTACCAAAATCTGATAATATCTTCCTCTGGAAGGTTCCATTGTGGATTGTTTTTCACTTTTGTGCTTGAAAATGGAATTGTCTCCAATGAACACTGTCTTATTTTGTAATCAGGAAAAAAATTAGCATACTTTTTAAAGGTTATAATAATAAGGCTATGAAGATCATTTTTCCAGTTGATCTGGTCAATTAGGTTCTGTCAAGAACACTGGATCACAGAAGCTCTGGTACATATATACAATGGAATACTACTCAGCTGTTAAAAGAAATGCAGAAGACTCAATCCTAATGAAGTGGCTGGCTCTAGAACCTATCATAAAAAGTGAAGTAAGTCAAAAAGAGAAAAACAAATACAGTATACTAACACACATATATGGAATCTAGTAGGACGGTCTTGATATCACACACAGGGAACTCATGAAAAAAAAAGACAGAGCATAGACATAGGGACATCGTGGCGAATAAATAGGGAGGGGGAAGCATGGAGGAAGTAACAAGGAAACCTATAGTGTTATGTGTGGAAAAGATAGCTAGTGTCACAGTGCTAAGGGAATAGGAGTGCTTACAATGGCTTGGGGCAAAGGTCTGGAGGGTGGGATGGGGGGATCTGGGTGGGTGGGGACCAGGGATATGCATATGACTGATCTGGGAACATACATGTATATGAACAACAAAACTCTGTAAAACCTTTAAAATAAAGAATAAAAAATAAATAAATAAATAAATAAATTTGATAATGAAAAAAAAAAAAAAAAAAAGAACACTGGATCATATATTTATCCAGCAGATTCATTGAGAACCTGTCAGGCACAGTTTCAGGCTCAGTTTTGGATTCTGTGATAGGAGAAGCATGAGCAAATTGAAGAAGTTCAAGAGAAGCATCACTGGAGAATCAACGTTTTATCAGTAAAGATAAGTCAGACCAGTACTACTCCCAGTGTGGTCCTACATGAACCACATCAGCAAAAGCCGGTAGAAACGCAAATTCTCAGCACCCTCCTCCCCAAAAGTTCTGAATTAGAATCTCCAAGGCAGAGCTCTGAAAACTGTATTTTAAAAAGCTCTCTAGATGATTCCACAGCAAGCTACAGAATGGGAGGGGCATGGGGCTAGGATGTGCAAGAATAACAAGTAACCATCACATCTCAATGATTTACAGTGACAAAGATTGCTTTCTTGCTCATATTACCTGTCTACTCTGGGCTGGTTATTCTCTTCTCCAAGACTCAGGCTGGCTCAGTCAGACACCTCTGACTGGAAATTTGCCAGTCATAGTGGTGGAGGGAGATAAGATGGCAAACCACAAACTCTCTGTTAGAGCTTCAGTTCAGCATCGTCTTTACACACATTTCACTGGCTGAAGTAACACATCACCAAGTCTGCTATCAATAGAGCTGGGAAATATGAATTATCCCAGAAAGGGCAATGAATCTCTTTAAGCTTGTTTTATTTTGAGATAGGTATAGATGCACATGCATCGTAAGAAACAATACAGAGATCCTGTATGTGCTTCATGCAGTTTCTCCCAATGATAGCACTTACACAACCATCGAAACCTAACCAGGAAATCAACATTGAGACCATCCACCAACCTTATTCAGATGTCACCAGTTTTACATACTTTCATTTGTGTTTATGTGTGCTTAGTTCTACGAAATTTTATGACACAGAAAATATTTTTGAAGAGTATTCCAGACAACCCCATCAGGTAAAGAGTTAAGACAATTTAACTGGAAAGGTTAGGCCTACAGTCTCTTAGTATAAATAGGACTCCTGTCTTCAAAAAATTAGTTTCTGGGGCTTCCCTGGTGGTGCAGTGAGTAAAGAGTTCGCCTTGCAGTGCAAAGGGCACCAGTTTTGGATTCTGTGCAGGCACAGTTTCAGGCTCAGTTTTGGATTCTGTGATAGGAGAAGCATGAGCAAATTGAAGAAGTTCAAGAGAAGCATCACTGGAGAATCAACGTTTTATCAGTAAAGATAAGTCAGACCAGTACTACTCCCAGTGTGGTCCTACATGAACCACATCAGCAAAAGCCGGTAGAAACGCAAATTCTCAGCACCCTCCTCCCCAAAAGTTCTGAATTAGAATCTCCAAGGCAGAGCTCTGAAAACTGTATTTTAAAAAGCTCTCTAGATGATTCCACAGCAAGCTACAGAATGGGAGGGGCATGGGGCTAGGATGTGCAAGAATAACAAGTAACCATCACATCTCAATGATTTACAGTGACAAAGATTGCTTTCTTGCTCATATTACCTGTCTACTCTGGGCTGGTTATTCTCTTCTCCAAGACTCAGGCTGGCTCAGTCAGACACCTCTGACTGGAAATTTGCCAGTCATAGTGGTGGAGGGAGATAAGATGGCAAACCACAAACTCTCTGTTAGAGCTTCAGTTCAGCATCGTCTTTACACACATTTCACTGGCTGAAGTAACACATCACCAAGTCTGCTATCAATAGAGCTGGGAAATATGAATTATCCCAGAAAGGGCAATGAATCTCTTTAAGCTTGTTTTATTTTGAGATAGGTATAGATGCACATGCATCGTAAGAAACAATACAGAGATCCTGTATGTGCTTCATGCAGTTTCTCCCAATGATAGCACTTACACAACCATCGAAACCTAACCAGGAAATCAACATTGAGACCATCCACCAACCTTATTCAGATGTCACCAGTTTTACATACTTTCATTTGTGTTTATGTGTGCTTAGTTCTACGAAATTTTATGACACAGAAAATATTTTTGAAGAGTATTCCAGACAACCCCATCAGGTAAAGAGTTAAGACAATTTAACTGGAAAGGTTAGGCCTACAGTCTCTTAGTATAAATAGGACTCCTGTCTTCAAAAAATTAGTTTCTGGGGCTTCCCTGGTGGTGCAGTGAGTAAAGAGTTCGCCTTGCAGTGCAAAGGGCACCAGTTAAATCCTTGGCCCAGGAAGATCCCATGTGCATGGAGCAGCTGGCAGACCCATGTGTCCAACTATGATCCAGTGCTCTGGAACCCATGCACCCAGAGCTGATGCTCTGCAGTGAGAGAGGACACTGCAATGGGAGGCCCACACAGGCCAAAGAATAAAATATGGATGGAGATAAATATAAGCTAAAAAAAGAGGCATTATGGGGAAAAGAAAGAAAAATAATTTATGGAGAACAATGGGAATAACCTGGAGAAAACAAGTTTTTAATCTGCCTTTCTATTGCTGTTCAGTCCCTAAGATTTATTTGATTCTTTGAAACCCCATGAACTGCAGCATGCCAGGCTTCCCTGTAAGGATACTATCTCCCAGAGTTTGCTCAAACTCATGTTCATTGAGTCAGTGATACCATCCAACCATCTCATCCTCTGTCACCCACTTCTCCTCTCACCTTCAGTCTTTCCTAGCATCAGAGTCTTTTCTGAGGAATCAGCTCTTCCAATCAGGAAGCCAAAGTTTTGGAGCTCCAGCTTCAGCATCAGTTTTTGTGATGAATAGTCAAGATTGATTTTCTTTCAGGCTTGACTGTTTTGAGCTCCTTGCTGTCCAAGAGACTCTCAAGGGTCTTCTCCAGCACCACAGTTGGAAAGCATCAGTTCTTTGGCACTCAGCCTTCTTTATGGTCCAACTCTCATATCCATACATGACTACTAGAAAAACCATAGCTTTGACTATACAGACCTTTGTCAGCAAAGTGATATCTCTGATTTTAATCGAAACCTAACCAGGAAATCAACATTGAGACCATCCACCAACCTTATTCAGATGTCACCAGTTTTACATACTTTCATTTGTGTTTATGTGTGCTTAGTTCTACGAAATTTTATGACACAGAAAATATTTTTGAAGAGTATTCCAGACAACCCCATCAGGTAAAGAGTTAAGACAATTTAACTGGAAAGGTTAGGCCTACAGTCTCTTAGTATAAATAGGACTCCTGTCTTCAAAAAATTAGTTTCTGGGGCTTCCCTGGTGGTGCAGTGAGTAAAGAGTTCGCCTTGCAGTGCAAAGGGCACCAGTTAAATCCTTGGCCCAGGAAGATCCCATGTGCATGGAGCAGCTGGCAGACCCATGTGTCCAACTATGATCCAGTGCTCTGGAACCCATGCACCCAGAGCTGATGCTCTGCAGTGAGAGAGGACACTGCAATGGGAGGCCCACACAGGCCAAAGAATAAAATATGGATGGAGATAAATATAAGCTAAAAAAAGAGGCATTATGGGGAAAAGAAAGAAAAATAATTTATGGAGAACAATGGGAATAACCTGGAGAAAACAAGTTTTTAATCTGCCTTTCTATTGCTGTTCAGTCCCTAAGATTTATTTGATTCTTTGAAACCCCATGAACTGCAGCATGCCAGGCTTCCCTGTAAGGATACTATCTCCCAGAGTTTGCTCAAACTCATGTTCATTGAGTCAGTGATACCATCCAACCATCTCATCCTCTGTCACCCACTTCTCCTCTCACCTTCAGTCTTTCCTAGCATCAGAGTCTTTTCTGAGGAATCAGCTCTTCCAATCAGGAAGCCAAAGTTTTGGAGCTCCAGCTTCAGCATCAGTTTTTGTGATGAATAGTCAAGATTGATTTTCTTTCAGGCTTGACTGTTTTGAGCTCCTTGCTGTCCAAGAGACTCTCAAGGGTCTTCTCCAGCACCACAGTTGGAAAGCATCAGTTCTTTGGCACTCAGCCTTCTTTATGGTCCAACTCTCATATCCATACATGACTACTAGAAAAACCATAGCTTTGACTATACAGACCTTTGTCAGCAAAGTGATATCTCTGATTTTTAATAGGGTGTCAGGATTTGTCATAGCTTTTTCTTCAAGGAGCAAGTGTCTTTTAATTTCATGGCTGCAATGACCATCCACAGGGATTTTGGAGCTCAAGAAAATAAAATCTGTCACTGTTTCCACTTTTTTTCCATCTATTTGCCATGAAGTGATGGGACTGGATGCCATGATCTTCCTTTTTTGAATGCTGAGTTTCAAGTCAGCTTTTTCACTCTCCTCTTTCAACTTCTCAAAAGATTCCTTAGATCCTCTTAGCTTTCTTACATTGGAGTGGTATCATCTGCAAATCTGAAGTTGTTGATTCTCCCCACAGTCTTGATTCCAGCTCATGAGTCATCAAGCCTAGCATTTTAGGATGTACTCTGCATAGAAGTTAAATAAATTGGGTGACAATATATAGCCTTGACATAATCCTGTCCCAATTTTGAACCAGTTCCTTTTTCCATGTCCAGTTCTAAACGTTGCTTCTTGACCTGCATACAGATTTCTCAGGAGGCAGGTAAGGTGGTCTGATATTCCCATTTCTTTATGTATTTTCCACAGTTGATTGTGATCCACACAGTCAAAGGCTTTAGCATAGTCAATGAGGCAGAAGTAGATATTTTTTTAGAATTCCCTTTCATTTTCTATGATCCAGCAGATGTTGACAATTTGATCTCTGGTAACTTTGCCTTCTCTAAATCCAGCTTGTACATCTGGAAATCCTCATTTCATGTACTGTTGAAGCCTAGCTTGGAGAATATTGAGCATGACCTTGCTAGCATGTGAAATGAGTGCAATTGTACAGTTATTTGAATATTCTTGGGCATTTCCTTTGTTTGGGATTGGAATGAAAACTGACTTTTTCCAGTCCTGGGGCCATTAATGACTTTCCAAATTTGCTGGCATATTGAGTGCAGCATTTTAACAGCATCATCATTTTTAAGATTTGAAATAGCTCAGCTGGAATTCCATCACCCCCACCAGCTTTGTTCATAGTAATGTTTCCTAAGGCCCACTTGACTTCACACTCCAGGATATCTAGCTTTAGGTGAGTAGCCACATCATTGTAGTTATTCAGGTCATTAAGAACTTTTTGTACAGTTCTTCTGGGTATTCTTCCCACCTCTTCTTAATCTCTTCTGCTTCTATTAGGTCCTTGCCATTTCTGTCCTTTATTGGGCCCATCTTTGCATGAAATGTTCCCTTGGTATTCCTAATTTTCTTGAAGACATCTCTAGTCTTTCCCACGCAACTTTTTTCTTCTCTTTCTTTGCATTGTTCACTGAAGAAGACTTTCTTATCTCTCCTTGCTATTCTCTAGAATTCTGCATTCAGGTGGGCATATCTTTCCTTTTCTCCTTTGCCTTTCACTTCTCTTGTTTTCTCGGCTATTTGTAAGGCCTCCTCAGACAACCGTTTTGCCTTGTTGCATTTCTTTTTCTCGGAGATTATTTTGGTCACCATCTCCTGTACAGTGTTATGAACCTCCATCCATAGTTCTTCAGGCACTCTGTTTATCAGGTCTTATCTCTTGAATCTATATGTCACCTCCATGGCATAATCTTAAGGGATGTGACTTTGGTCGTACCTGAATAGCCTAGTGGTTTTCACTACTTTGTTCAATTTTAGCCTGAATTTGGCAATAAGGAGCTGATGATCTGAGCTACACTCAACTCCAGGTCTTGTTTTTGCTGACTGTATAGAGCTTCTCCATCTTCAGCTGCAACAAATACAATCAATCTGATTTTGGCATTCACCATTTGATGATGTCCATGTGCAGAGCTGTCTTTTGCACTGTTGGAAGAGCGTGTTTGCTGTGACCAGTGCATTCTCTTGGCAAAATTCTGTTAGCCTTTGCCCTGCTTTTTTTGTACTCCAAGGCCAAACTTGCCTGTTACTCCAGGTACCTCTTGACTTTCTACTTTTGCTTTCCAGTCCCCTATGACAAAAAGAACTTCCTTTTGATGTAACTTCTAGAAAGGTCTTATAGATCTTCATAGAACTGTTTGACTTCAACTTCATCGGCACTAGTGGTTGGGGCATAGACTTGGATTACTGTGATGTTGAATGGTTTAGCTGGGAAACTAACCAAGTTCATTCTGTCATTTGATATTGCTTTAGGTGAGTAGCCACATCATTGTAGTTATTCAGGTCATTAAGAACTTTTTGTACAGTTCTTCTGGGTATTCTTCCCACCTCTTCTTAATCTCTTCTGCTTCTATTAGGTCCTTGCCATTTCTGTCCTTTATTGGGCCCATCTTTGCATGAAATGTTCCCTTGGTATTCCTAATTTTCTTGAAGACATCTCTAGTCTTTCCCACGCAACTTTTTTCTTCTCTTTCTTTGCATTGTTCACTGAAGAAGACTTTCTTATCTCTCCTTGCTATTCTCTAGAATTCTGCATTCAGGTGGGCATATCTTTCCTTTTCTCCTTTGCCTTTCACTTCTCTTGTTTTCTCGGCTATTTGTAAGGCCTCCTCAGACAACCGTTTTGCCTTGTTGCATTTCTTTTTCTCGGAGATTATTTTGGTCACCATCTCCTGTACAGTGTTATGAACCTCCATCCATAGTTCTTCAGGCACTCTGTTTATCAGGTCTTATCTCTTGAATCTATATGTCACCTCCATGGCATAATCTTAAGGGATGTGACTTTGGTCGTACCTGAATAGCCTAGTGGTTTTCACTACTTTGTTCAATTTTAGCCTGAATTTGGCAATAAGGAGCTGATGATCTGAGCTACACTCAACTCCAGGTCTTGTTTTTGCTGACTGTATAGAGCTTCTCCATCTTCAGCTGCAACAAATACAATCAATCTGATTTTGGCATTCACCATTTGATGATGTCCATGTGCAGAGCTGTCTTTTGCACTGTTGGAAGAGCGTGTTTGCTGTGACCAGTGCATTCTCTTGGCAAAATTCTGTTAGCCTTTGCCCTGCTTTTTTTGTACTCCAAGGCCAAACTTGCCTGTTACTCCAGGTACCTCTTGACTTTCTACTTTTGCTTTCCAGTCCCCTATGACAAAAAGAACTTCCTTTTGATGTAACTTCTAGAAAGGTCTTATAGATCTTCATAGAACTGTTTGACTTCAACTTCATCGGCACTAGTGGTTGGGGCATAGACTTGGATTACTGTGATGTTGAATGGTTTACCTTGGAAACTAACCAAGTTCATTCTGTCATTTTTGATATTGCATCCAATCCAAACTATTTCACTGAGCACCCAATCTGTCCTGAGGAGTCTATAAATGCAAACATTTGTAGCTTTGGCCTCCCAGCAGTCATGACATCTTCTGGTGGCAAAACTTGTGCTTTGCTTTGCAAAGCCATCCTTTCCCCTCCCTCAGACCACATGTGCAAGTAATTAGCCCCTTTCTAAGCTTTGAGGGTGGGAATTTGTCTCAGACTCGGTCTAGCTATTAGCACTGGTTCAGGGATGGACACTGTAAAATCAGGTCCCACAAGGTGACTGCTCTCTGCCCAGCTCTGCCTGACCAGTGCCTGCATCCCCTATACCCTATTCACATGGCTGACCTTCCTTAATACTTTCCCTAGGCCTCAGCTATTGACTGTTCTTATTAAAGGGGTGGTGAGGGGTTGGCTCCTCTACTGGTTTCCCTGGTAACCAAGGAACCAACCTAATGTCAATTCCCCCTAAAATTTGTAACCACCCTCTCACCTCAGGAGCAAGGCTTCCCTGTTATGTCCCATCTGCTGTCCCCACACACTCTGGGGTGTTGTTCTAGGACCTAGCTTCATTAAACCATTGATGTCTCTGTTACTAACTCTGGCTCTTTCTTCAGTCTTGAAGCTGGGCAAGCACAGGCCTTGTTGGCCTGGGGGTGCAGCCCAACAGACACATAAACCAAGCTGAACCCAGCACTCTTTACTAAATCTATTCAAAATGATACTCCCTTTTAAGCTGGTAAGTTATAAGCTTGGCCCTTCTGGGAGTCACCAGATAAAGAATATCTGGCTGAGACTGAAAGCAATACCAAAAGACCAAGAAAGGAGACCAAGCCTTGTGGTATTGTATCTTTATGATCTCATAGATCTAGCCATGCCTGAAGCTTCTTGGTTTTTAGATTCTGCAACTAAATGAGCTAAAGAAATATAACTTTTTCTTTTCATTGTTGTTTTTCCTGGTTTGAATTGGATTTCCTGATACATGTTCCTAAAGTCTTTGAGTCCTGGCTTATTCTAGTTCCCAATGCTAGACAGGTTTGTGTTTAGACATTCACTTGTGTCCAACTCTTTGCAACTCCATGGATTATAGTGCATCAGGCTCCTCTGTCCATGGAATTTTCTTCCAGGAAAGAATACTGGAGTGGGTTGCCATTTCCTCTTCCAGGGGATTTTCTGACGCAGAGATTGAACCTGTGTCTACTGTGGCTCCTGCATTTCAGGCAAATTCTTTACTGCTGAGTCATCAGGGAGGCCTGGGCACCCAAAAGAGAGTGGGGGTAGTTCTCCTCTTCTGGACTGTTTAAATGAAATAGGTACATAGAGAGGAACACACACATACGTATACACACATATGTGCATGAGCACAAGTATCTTTCCCCCTGCTGAAGCCCTGTTCAGAAACCACATAAAAAATCAAGCAACATATGACTAATCTAAGATTACACATATCTGTAAGCAGCAAAACTCTGTAAAAGCAAAAAAGTAAATTTAAAAAAATGACCAAAAAAATCAAACAACAACACTAATGGAATAAACCCTCTTCTTGCCCTTTCCTTTGTTGGCTTTCCCCATTACCTGTGAGAGAACTTTCAGATCTGAAAAAAAAAAAAAAAAGAATTGTATACAGGGACTCTACATAACTAAATGCTTACAATGATGAGGGTGATATTACTGGGCAAATTTTGAGTCTAATAACTAGGGAGGCTATAGGGAAGGCTCAAAAATGAACTTTATTTTCAGGGTTTGAAATGTTATTTTGTCTCCCAGGGGTTTCCAAACCTCTGTGAGTGTCCACATGGTGGCCCAGGCCAGTTTGATACTTTTTGCTTCTTGAAAGAAAACCCATATGTGTGTGGGATTGATAAAATATGCAAACAAAGCCTCAGACTTTGGAGCATGTAGATGCATTGTTGGAACCTCCCTTGATGTGGACAAATGCGGTTCTGAGGGTTTCTTTGGGAGTTTTGTTGCAGGTTATTTGCAGAGGGTAAGAAGTTAGGAAGGAATTAGCCAAGAAGGGGGTGGTATTAGGCACCAGCCCCAGAAGACCCTTCCTTACAGTTCTAGGAGGCTGCAGAGTGCTGGAATGTTTCAGCACCAGCCACTCCCAATGCACAAATTCTCCCAGAAAGCTACTCGAGAAATGTAAAGAATGAGGTTTAAATTGTGAAATTACACTTTGTTCTTTCATTTGCTTTAAAGAGCAGCTATTTGGCTGCTACTGTATTTTTGAAACTTACTGTAAGGAACGTTTATGCCCCCTGGAAACTTAATTGTGGTCTGTTTTGAAGACTTGTCCTTTTGTGGGAAATTACAGCTAAGCTTTCTGAGTTCTGTTTTCAATGCTGTATCACTTCATCAGAGCCTTTCTCCTCAATCAGGCCACTGGAGCAGAGGCACCAGAGGTGTCTTGGTGGCTGTGCGGGGCCCATGGCCTGAGGATTCCTGTCCCAACTTAGCTTTGTTACTTACAACTCAGGGATCATGGATTGTTCCTTATCCTTATTTATTTATTTATTTTTGGCTATTGCTACCATGGGCTCTTCTCTAGTTGCAGGGAATGGGGGCTACTCCCTAGTTGAAGTAAGCAGGCTTCTTGTTGTGGTGACTTTTCTTGTTATGGAACTCAAGCTCTAAGGCTTACGGGCTTCAATAGTTTTGGCAAATGGGCTCCATAGTTGCAGCTCCGAGGCTCTAGAGCACAGGCTCAATAGTTGTGGCTCAAGGGTTTAGTTGGTCCGCAGCATGTGGGATCTTTTTATTGCCATGACTTTTCTTGTTGTGGAATTCAGACTCTAGGGCACATGGGAATATCTTCCTAGATCAGGAATCTAACCTGTGGCTCCTGCATTGGCAGGCAAACTTTATGACTGAACTACCAGGGAAGCCCCTGTTGCTTATCCTTTTTTCCTCATTTTTCTTTTTCTTCAAAATCTGTACCAGGACATTACAAGGATTTTTTTTTAATTATTTTTACTTGAAAGATAATTGCTTGACAATATTGTGTTGGTTTCTGCCATATATTAACATGAATCCATCATAGGTATACATTTTTTGAGCCTTAATTTTTCTTACCTTGCAGGTTATTTGCAGAGGGTAAGAAGTTAGGAAGGAATTAGCCAAGAAGGGGGTGGTATTAGGCACCAGCCCCAGAAGACCCTTCCTTACAGTTCTAGGAGGCTGCAGAGTGCTGGAATGTTTCAGCACCAGCCACTCCCAATGCACAAATTCTCCCAGAAAGCTACTCGAGAAATGTAAAGAATGAGGTTTAAATTGTGAAATTACACTTTGTTCTTTCATTTGCTTTAAAGAGCAGCTATTTGGCTGCTACTGTATTTTTGAAACTTACTGTAAGGAACGTTTATGCCCCCTGGAAACTTAATTGTGGTCTGTTTTGAAGACTTGTCCTTTTGTGGGAAATTACAGCTAAGCTTTCTGAGTTCTGTTTTCAATGCTGTATCACTTCATCAGAGCCTTTCTCCTCAATCAGGCCACTGGAGCAGAGGCACCAGAGGTGTCTTGGTGGCTGTGCGGGGCCCATGGCCTGAGGATTCCTGTCCCAACTTAGCTTTGTTACTTACAACTCAGGGATCATGGATTGTTCCTTATCCTTATTTATTTATTTATTTTGGCTATTGCTACCATGGGCTCTTCTCTAGTTGCAGGGAATGGGGGCTACTCCCTAGTTGAAGTAAGCAGGCTTCTTGTTGTGGTGACTTTTCTTGTTATGGAACTCAAGCTCTAAGGCTTACGGGCTTCAATAGTTTTGGCAAATGGGCTCCATAGTTGCAGCTCCGAGGCTCTAGAGCACAGGCTCAATAGTTGTGGCTCAAGGGTTTAGTTGGTCCGCAGCATGTGGGATCTTTTTATTGCCATGACTTTTCTTGTTGTGGAATTCAGACTCTAGGGCACATGGGA
This sequence comes from Tragulus kanchil, assembly GCA_022376925.1. Lineage (NCBI taxonomy): Eukaryota > Metazoa > Chordata > Mammalia > Artiodactyla > Tragulidae > Tragulus > Tragulus kanchil. Next base: position 44,101,216 of record JAIOJX010000025.1, read on the forward strand.
ATATCTTCCTAGATCAGGAATCTAACCTGTGGCTCCTGCATTGGCAGGCAAACTTTATGACTGAACTACCAGGGAAGCCCCTGTTGCTTATCCTTTTTTCCTCATTTTTCTTTTTCTTCAAAATCTGTACCAGGACATTACAAGGATTTTTTTTTAATTATTTTTACTTGAAAGATAATTGCTTGACAATATTGTGTTGGTTTCTGCCATATATTAACATGAATCCATCATAGGTATACATTTTTTTGAGCCTTAATTTTCTTACATGTAAAATATATTAATAATACCTATCTCATAGTTTTGTGATAAAGATAAAGAACAGAAAATGGATTCATGATACCTTTCTAAAGAAGAAAGCACCATAGACACATGAGATATTATTTTGCATACCCGTATGGTCATGTTTTAGAAGGTGCTTGGTAAGTTTTCATGCATACACACACACACACACACAAAGAAATCAGTTATATGTGGGAAGAAGGTGATTTTCTATTATGGAGCAAATTTATTAAAAATATAATGGGTAGGAACTTCCCTGGTAGTTCAGTGACAAAGACTCTGCACTCCCAATGCAGGGGGCCTGAGTTTGATCCCTGGTCAGGAACTAGATCTCACATGCCACAACTCAGGAAAAAAAAAAAAAAAAAATTCACATGCCACGACTAAATCACAATGCAGCCAAAATAATAAATAAATATTTTTAAAGATATGCATAAAGAAGTTTTATGTGTATATATATATATATATATATAGAGAGAGAGAGAGAGAGAGAGAGAGTCACGTAGACTTGTATACCTTAGGGCTCATCCATTGAAAATAATCCAAAGGGACCCAGTTTTGAAGAAGTGTAAGGATGCAAGGGTTTCCCTGCTAGCTCAGCAGGTAAAGACTCCACCTGAAATGCAGGAGCCCCCAGTTTGATTCTTGGGTCTGGAAGATCCCCTGGAGAAGAGATAGGCTACCCACTACAATATTCTTGGGCTTTGTCATGGCTCAGACAGTAAAGAATCTGCCTTCAATGCAGGAGACCTACGTTTTATCCCTGGACTGAGAAGATCCCCTGGAGGAGGACATGGCAACCTGCTCCAGTATTCTTGCCTGGAGAATCCCCATGAACAGAGGAGCCTGGCAGACTGCAGTCCATGTGGTCACAAACAGTGGGACACAACTGAGTGACTATGCACACACACACAAGGATGCAAAAGGCTTTCCTGGTGGCTCAGATGGTAAAGAATCTGCCTGCAAAGGATGCAAAAGATTTTGAGTTCCTCCAAATGCTGAGAAAGACTAAAGGAAGTTTTAGAACTTCCTCTTTTGTTCCTCACTGTTGGCTAGCTGTAGAATAGTTGAGAGTGTACAATTTGTGGAGCCAGAAGAATCAGCGCTTGAATCCTTGCCTAGGTGGTGCTGATGCACATTTCCTTCTGTGTTGCCTCTGAGCTGTTTTCTCATCTCATCCATAACACTGGAATTCAAATACATACCAGAGAGGGTCAGTGTGAGGATTAAGTGAGATAATGCAGGGAAAGCTTTGAGCCCGGTGTTTGGCAAGAAATAAATGCCAAGAATGGATATTATGTGAGACAACTTGGGATTTCAGGAGAGTTAGTGAAGTAGTTTTTTCAAGACAATGGAGAAAATAGAGTCACAAAAAAATCTATCCAAGAGTTGTTGGCAGATTAGGCTCTGTCTGTTTTGCTTTCGAGCTACTGATTATTTTCTCTCTCCTTCATTGTCACCTCAGCTGCGTGTTGCTCTGATTTTCTTTAAACCCTGGATCCCAACAGGGGCACCCTGTGGAAATGAAACACTTAATGATATGTCCAACTTTCAGAAAGATTTCTGGGAGGGAAGCTCTGTTCCGGGTGATGCTCTGCATTAATCTGCTGGATGAAGAGTCTATTCCCAGCCTTGAGATCGTTAGAGGAAAGGTTTGAACAGAGGGGCAGGCTATGGAAACTGGATGGATTCCCAGATCCAACCGTGTCAAGTTTTTCCAGTTCTGCTTCATCGTGTTGTTTGAAATAAATTCCCAGAACATAAGATTCTGCCACATTTTTTTATTATTAAAGTCTCAAACCCCATATAAATGTTACTTGACTGAGCAGCTTTTTGAAAGTGGTCAAAGCTGTTTTCCTCACAATCAGGGAGGAAACAATCAAGAGCTGATGCTGGTTAAATGGGGAATATTTTAGAAATTCCATAAACAGGATTTTTAGTGTTCAATCATGCCCCATTTTAGGATGGTCGAATATCATCCCACTAGCTTTCTTTCTTACCCCATGGATGAGTCACACATAGTATTTATATAGTAAAATGACAGGTCTCCCCAGTGGTTTGAGGGAGGAATATAAACTATATCTTATTTAACATCGTATGCATAGCCCAGCACAGTGGATTGGATGGATAATAATTTGTATACACAGATAAAATAACAGTTTCCCTTCAGCAAAAATACTATTTAGAGGGTTTCCCTGGTGGTCCAGTGGGTAAGGACATCGCCTTGTAGTGGAAGGGGTGCCGGTTCCATCTTTGGCCTGGGAAGATCCCACGTGCCATGGAGCGGCTGGACCAGTGTGTCCAACTACCAAGCCGGAGTTCTGGAGTGCATGCGCCCAGAGCCGGTGCTCTGCAGCAAGAGAGGCCACTGAGATTGGCGGCCCACACAGGCCAAAGAACAAAGATGGATGAAAATGAATAGATGAAAGACCAATAGAAGTGGCCCCCCCCGCCAAAAAAAAGTACTATTTAGGATGGGTTGTATACAGGTAGAGATGACTAAAGCACTTTCAGAAATATTTGTTGAAACCCTATTTACTATGTGCTACAACCGTGCTAAGTCTTAGGGATACAAAAACAGATCTGGCATGGTTCCTGCTTTCATGAGGTTCAATCTGGTGGGGAAAAAGTCAAGGTTCTTGGTTGCAGACAATATGATCCACTTTAGACAATTTAAGCAGAAAGGGGCTAATTAAGGTTTATAAATATCTCACAAAATCATTGGGAAGAAACAAGCTGCATCCTGGGCTTCCAAGACTCCACCAAAATAGCTTTTACCAAAAGACAAGCTATCGTTGCCACAGACAACTGAATTGGAAAGCCATGGCCACCACTGTGGGCTCTGTAACCACATCACATCTGCCATTATCCAAGCCAGTAGAATGAATGGGCCATGTATTGCTTCTTGTCTTATGAAAGTTAGATCTGAATGCAAGTCTTGCATGAGTGTATCTGACTGGCAGATTATAAGTTAGCACTCGAGCACAAGAGTTTGGGAAATATAAAACATTCTTAGATGGGACTTTGAGATTTATACCATGGGGAACCAGCAGAATATGGAGAAGCAGTTCAAAAGATCTGAGGTCACTGTGGATGACATTTGCCCCAAAACACAGCGGTTTGAGGGAGGAATATAAACTATATCTTATTTAACATCGTATGCATAGCCCAGCACAGTGGATTGGATGGATAATAATTTGTATACACAGATAAAATAACAGTTTCCCTTCAGCAAAAATACTATTTAGAGGGTTTCCCTGGTGGTCCAGTGGGTAAGGACATCGCCTTGTAGTGGAAGGTGCCGGTTCCATCTTTGGCCTGGGAAGATCCCACGTGCCATGGAGCGGCTGGACCAGTGTGTCCAACTACCAAGCCGGAGTTCTGAGTGCATGCGCCCAGAGCCGGTGCTCTGCAGCAAGAGAGGCCACTGAGATTGGCGGCCCACACAGGCCAAAGAACAAAGATGGATGAAAATGAATAGATGAAAGACCAATAGAAGTGGCCCCCCCCGCCAAAAAAAAGTACTATTTAGGATGGGTTGTATACAGGTAGAGATGACTAAAGCACTTTCAGAAATATTTGTTGAAACCCTATTTACTATGTGCTACAACCGTGCTAAGTCTTAGGGATACAAAAACAGATCTGGCATGGTTCCTGCTTTCATGAGGTTCAATCTGGTGGGGAAAAAGTCAAGGTTCTTGGTTGCAGACAATATGATCCACTTTAGACAATTTAAGCAGAAAGGGGCTAATTAAGGTTTATAAATATCTCACAAAATCATTGGGAAGAAACAAGCTGCATCCTGGGCTTCCAAGACTCCACCAAAATAGCTTTTCCCAAAAAGACAAGCTATCGTTGCCACAGACAACTGAATTGGAAAGCCATGGCCACCACTGTGGGCTCTGTAACCACATCACATCTGCCATTATCCAAGCCAGTAGAATGAATGGGCCATGTATTGCTTCTTGTCTTATGAAAGTTAGATCTGAATGCAAGTCTTGCATGAGTGTATCTGACTGGCAGATTATAAGTTAGCACTCGAGCACAAGAGTTTGGGAAATATAAAACATTCTTAGATGGGACTTTGAGATTTATACCATGGGGAACCAGCAGAATATGGAGAAGCAGTTCAAAAGATCTGAGGTCACTGTGGATGACATTTGCCCACCACAGCGGTTAAATAAACCACTGCAGTGCAAGGTACAAGCATGCGACTGATGCACAACCACAAGCGGCTGACATTCCAGAGCAGTTGAGATAACCAGGCATGATGGAGGCAACGTGGAAGTTAATCTGCTAAACTGGGCCTTGACTAAGCAGGACTCAACCAAACACAGAAGCACAAGGAAAAACGCCTTCCAGTGACATTCAATATTCCAAAAAATATTTCGATAAATGTGACCAAATGGGTTTTGTTCTATAAACTGAGGCCCAGGTCTGGACCTCATGGACCTCAGTCCAGCATCTCGCTAGAAGACTGAGGGTCCCTGACATGGACCTGACTAATATCTGGGACCTGACTAATGGCGCTGGGCTTAGGGAGATGCTAAAGATGGCTTTATTGTCTTCTGATCTAACTGTGGAGTGGGTGCTGGCCCGAGAACAGCTAACCCATATGCTGACCTGTGACCCCTAAGTTGGTACAGAGCAGCATGTGTTGCAGGCAGAGACAGTGGTGATCAGCTGTTGAAATCTGAGTCTCTCTTTCCCAGGATTCAATTGGGCGGGGGGTGGGGGGAGGTAATGAGATAATTTATCAGTGGAGAAATGGAACCGATGCCAAATTCGGCCTATGTACCCTTACACTGAAGTAAATCTCAGAGATGGTTTTGGGGTGACTCCATACTTAAAGAATCCATCTGCCAATGCAGGAGATGCAGGTTTAATCCCTGAGTTGGAAAGATCCCTTGGAGAAAGAAATGGCAACCCACTCCAGTATTCTTGCTTGGGAAATCCATGAACAGCGAAGCCTGGCGGGCTACAGCCAATGGGATTGCAAAAAGAGTTAGACATGATTTAGTGACTTAACAACAACAATAAGAAAAGAATAGCTTTATTGCTTTGTCAGGCAAAGGGGGCCACAGCAGGCTAATGCCTCTCAAGACGGTGGGTCCCAACCTGGAAGGGGTAGTGTGGTGTTTTGTTGTACTGGTTCAAAGAGGAAGCTGTGATCAGCTAGTGGACATTCTTCTGATTGGTTGGTGGTGAAGTAAGTGGGAATCAGGATCATCAACCCTCTGGTTCCAACTGGTCTGGGGTCTACATGCTGATAGGCAGCGTATAGTTAGCTTCTTCTTCCTGGTGGGGTTTTCAGTATCTGCAGAAGAACTCAAAGATTTTGTCATGTGCATCCCTGAGGAGGAGCTGGGGACCCTGCTCCAGGGCTGCGCTGTTGTTGCTTGACTGCTCCTCTCTTGTTTCTATATTCCCTCCCTCCATAATTAGCAACTGTTTGAACCTGCCCATTGGAACTTGTGGAAGTTCTTGGAGGCTGAATAAAGCCTATGTTCCTTAATCAAGAGATGGGAGACACAGAAAGGCTTTGTGTCTAGGAGTCCCACAGTTTCAGAACCAGAAGCAGAAAACATCCATCTGCACATCAGACAGCAGGAGCTAAGACAAACCCAGGGGAAAACCCAAGTTAGCATAAAGAGAAGACACAAAATCTGCTAAGTGTTGGCCCCTCCTGGCCGGAGAGCGTGGGAGTTTATGTGAAAGACAGGGATGACAGACGCCAAGGCAGAGTGGAGCTGTCAGTAGAGGCAGAAAATCAAGAAACGCCTGTTGAGGAAGCAGTAAGAGGACTCAGAGAGCTGTGCTGGATCCTTCCATGCCCTGTGCTGACTTCCAGTCTCCACACGGCCTGGCCGCGTGGCTGGGCCTGTGCTCCTGGGAGGTCTCTTTCCAGCATCTCTGTTCCTTCCATCATCGAGCACAGTGGAAGTTGAAAGGTCTGGAACTTGGCCCGACTGACATGGAGGGTGAAAAGATTTTTCTTCAAATGGAAAAGGAAGTCAAAATTAAATATTAATAGACAACAGTTAGCATTCTGTTTAATCATGAATTGGTACCTCTGTGTTTCTTTGTACCAAAAAGCTGTATCATGTTCATTGAGTTGATATGAAATTGTTATTAACCAGGAGTCGAATAATGTGTCCTGTGATCACATTCTCCTGCTCCAATATCCTTAGACCCCCTGGCTTCCTTCCCGGAGAAGACATTTGAGTACATAAGGGAGCTGGAGTCACCAGTAAAGCAGAGAGCAGGAAGGCGTGTTTTACTCTAAACCTGTAAGGGAGACCTTGATATTCACAATACAGTCCATCTTTCTTACCCTCAGTGTGTACTGAAATGCTGAACACACATCGGTGCTCTCAAATGCACGTTGTTCGGTAATGTTTCAAATCAGAGGACTTTCAGCTAAAAGTTTCTTGCCCCTATGTGAAGTTAGTTTGGAGGAGGAAAGGCTCCAGGTTACTGTCCTAAATGGGCTTCTCCCATTTCTGGCCCTTTCTGCTTGGCTGAGAGCCTGCACTGATCCTCTGCCATGGCTGAGCTCAGTCCGGCTGCCTGGCTTCCACTGTGCCCGAGCAGACGGGGCAGGTCCAGGTGGAAAGCTGGAGGTGCACTGGGCGATAGGAGTCCCACAGTTTCAGAACCAGAAGCAGAAAACATCCATCTGCACATCAGACAGCAGGAGCTAAGACAAACCCGGGGAAAAACCCAAGTTAGCATAAAGAGAAGACACAAAATCTGCTAAGTGTTGGCCCCTCCTGGCCGGAGAGCGTGGGAGTTTATGTGAAAGACAGGGATGACAGACGCCAAGGCAGAGTGGAGCTGTCAGTAGAGGCAGAAAATCAAGAAACGCCTGTTGAGGAAGCAGTAAGAGGACTCAGAGAGCTGTGCTGGATCCTTCCATGCCCTGTGCTGACTTCCAGTCTCCACACGGCCTGGCCGCGTGGCTGGGCCTGTGCTCCTGGGAGGTCTCTTTCCAGCATCTCTGTTCCTTCCATCATCGAGCACAGTGGAAGTTGAAAGGTCTGGAACTTGGCCCGACTGACATGGAGGGTGAAAAGATTTTTCTTCAAATGGAAAAGGAAGTCAAAATTAAATATTAATAGACAACAGTTAGCATTCTGTTTAATCATGAATTGGTACCTCTGTGTTTCTTTGTACCAAAAAGCTGTATCATGTTCATTGAGTTGATATGAAATTGTTATTAACCAGGAGTCGAATAATGTGTCCTGTGATCACATTCTCCTGCTCCAATATCCTTAGACCCCCTGGCTTCCTTCCCGGAGAAGACATTTGAGTACATAAGGGAGCTGGAGTCACCAGTAAAGCAGAGAGCAGGAAGGCGTGTTTTACTCTAAACCTGTAAGGGAGACCTTGATATTCACAATACAGTCCATCTTTCTTACCCTCAGTGTGTACTGAAATGCTGAACACACATCGGTGCTCTCAAATGCACGTTGTTCGGTAATGTTTCAAATCAGAGGACTTTCAGCTAAAAGTTTCTTGCCCCTATGTGAAGTTAGTTTGGAGGAGGAAAGGCTCCAGGTTACTGTCCTAAATGGGCTTCTCCCATTTCTGGCCCTTTCTGCTTGGCTGAGAGCCTGCACTGATCCTCTGCCATGGCTGAGCTCAGTCCGGCTGCCTGGCTTCCACTGTGCCCGAGAGCAGACGGCGTGCAGGTCCAGGTGGAAAGCTGGGAGGTGCACATGGGCGACTAGAAGAGGAGAGAACTCCCCTCTCCCTGGAGGAACCAGAGCCCTAGGGACAGGAGAGAATGGAGCAAGTGGTGAACCAGCAGAAGTTAGAGAGGATGTGGAGTGGGCAGTTATTGTCTGCATTCATTCAATGGAATTAAGAGGCATCATCTCTGTTCTTGAGTTGTTAAAAGCCAGGAATCTGACCATCAGGTTGATCTATACGAGGTGAAAGAGTGGAGGTGTCTGGCCTCAAGTTTGGAGGATTGTGGGACGAGATGATGCCTTGGCAGGCACACTGTATTTATGAACAGGCTTCAGCATCTCTGACAGCAGCCAGTGAGAGAGAGGTGAGTGGCAAACAACCACAGCAAATAGGTACTAGGGATTCCAGACAGAAGGCAGTTAGGACACACCAGTTACCATCATAACTTTTAGCCTACAGCTCTGCCTTATTGAGTACTTACTCTGTGCTAGTCACTGTGCCAAGTACAAGTACTTTTTGTTGCTTTTCTCACAACTACCCCATGAGGAAGGGATTTTACAGGGGAGGGACCCTGGGCCAAGGGAGGTGAGGCTGCAAGGCAGTGGCACCCAGCCTGCAAATGCTCAGGCAGGAGCCACCCGGGTCAGGCAGGCTCCTATGGAACCCCAGGGTCCACGGGCTCTAGCAGCACAGCTGGCTCTGATTCTCACTTGCCTGGTGGAAACAGCTACAGTTTGAATATGTTATCGTCACAGAGCCTAGGATCAAGGGCAGCAAGACATGGGCTGGAATGCTTTTCTGAGGTCTAGTCAGTGCAAGACTGCCATTAGTCAGTGCAAGATGCTTTGGATGTTGTGTTTTCAGACTTAGTTCTGCAGGTCATAGCAAAACAGGGGAGTGGGAGGAGCCTAAAGCAAGGAAAGCTGCTCTAGCTTGGCAGGACTTGGAGGCTGCCTTTCAATAGTTTCATTTCTGAAATGAAAGGTCAAAGTGACCGAGAAAGCTGGGGAAATGAAGACTCACCCTGATGAACAGCACATGGTCAAGTAGCAAAACCTTAGAGAGCTCACTGTTAATCACACCAGTGGTTGCTAACCATTATGGCACCAAGGGCGATTTCATGGAAGACAGTTTTTCTGTGGACCTGGGGTAGGGGTGTGGGGGTGGTTTCAGGATTACTCCAGCGCTTTACATTTGTTGTGCATTTTATTTCTGATATGTGACTGCTACTGATCTGACAGGAGGTACCAGTCTGTGGTCTGGAGGTTGAGAACCCCTGAATTACACACAGGAGCATCCTACACGGGTAGCAGAAGGAAGCAGGGGGGTGACCGCCTTGGAGATGAAATGAGCCTTTTATTGCTGCCACTTGCTCTGACCATTTTTTTTTTCTTTTTTGGCTGCACCACGCAGCTTTCAGGATCTTAGTTCCCCCATCGGGGATCAAACTCATGGCCCCCGCAGTGGAAGTGCCAAGTCCTAACCACTCAGCCACGGGGGAATTCCTTTGGCTATTGTATTCTGACTGTGTACTTGGGTCCCTGGGGATGGAGGGTGCCAGCAAGGTCTTTCTTCCAAATCTTCCCCAAATGGAGCTCCAACAGGATGCACCTTGTTTTTAGTCAGCTCCTAGTTCCATTCATGTGCAGGAGACCCCAGTTCACTTCCTGAGTCCAGAAGATCTCCTGGAGAAGAGATCTACTTAACTGCAGTATTCTTGGACTTCCCTTGTGGCTCAAACGGTAAAGACTCCGCCTGCCGTGTGGGAGACCTGGGTTCGACCCCTAGGCTGGGAAGATCCCTTGGAGGAGGGCATGGCAACCCACTCCAGTATGCTTGCCTGGAGAATGCCATGGACAGAGAAGCCTGGTGGGCCATAGTCCATCGGGTCACAAAGAGTCACACATGACTGAGCGACTAAGCCCAGCACAGCCCAGTCACATACACATGGGTGTTTTCTGAGGTTCTTACCAATTCGCCACAGACTACTGGCTGCCCAGCACATCTGAGTTTAGGTCAATAGGTGTGGGGGAGCCATGATTTGCTCTTCTAACAAGTTGATGCTGCTCATGTGGGACCACACTGGGAGAAGCACTGCAAAGAGACTAAAGAACCAAGAAAGCATCTGAGTAAAAAATCACCTTTGTTTTATCAGGATAATAACTTCATTCTTCTTTTAAAAGAAATCTTGTCAGATTAGAGGAGCCAACTGAAGTTCCAGGACCTCCCTCCCCACTGCCAAACTCAGGTTTCAGATGACCAAGTTGGACCTGGAGCTTATCTACCAAGCAGAGACCACTTGTTGGCTGGAGACTTTGATCCAAACAGGGCAGCAGGTATGTACCCTGGAATGGAGGCATTCTCAGCAATCTCTGTAGCTGGAACATGCCCATCTGTCCTCAGGGTGTCAGCGGTAAACTTGTATTTAAACACCTCCAGCACCCAGGAGGCCCAGGAAGGGGCACCAAAGAAGCTACCAGAACCAGGGCTGCGTCTGGGCTGCAAGGCTGTGCTGGGTCCTGAGTCAGGTGGGTGGAGTTGTCCTGGGCCTGTCTGGAAGCCTGCTGCTGCTCATCAAGCAGGGACACCTGCCTTCAGTCACCCTACTGTCTGCTCCACATACTCTCCCAGAGATCATTCAGCGTCTGAGAATGCCTTCTCAGATCTGACTTTTCAGTTGCTCAAGACAAGAAAGACCATCCTTCACAATAACCTCCCAGGAAAGGGGGAAAATTTTAAAGAAGTGGTGGCCCTTGAAATCTCCTGGAGAAGAGATCTACTTAACTGCAGTATTCTTGGACTTCCTTGTGGCTCAAACGGTAAAGACTCCGCCTGCCGTGTGGGAGACCTGGGTTCGACCCCTAGGCTGGGAAGATCCCTTGGAGGAGGGCATGGCAACCCACTCCAGTATGCTTGCCTGGAGAATGCCATGGACAGAGAAGCCTGGTGGGCCATAGTCCATCGGGTCACAAAGAGTCACACATGACTGAGCGACTAAGCCCAGCACAGCCCAGTCACATACACATGGGTGTTTTCTGAGGTTCTTACCAATTCGCCACAGACTACTGGCTGCCCAGCACATCTGAGTTTAGGTCAATAGGTGTGGGGGAGCCATGATTTGCTCTTCTAACAAGTTGATGCTGCTCATGTGGGACCACACTGGGAGAAGCACTGCAAAGAGACTAAAGAACCAAGAAAGCATCTGAGTAAAAAATCACCTTTGTTTTATCAGGATAATAACTTCATTCTTCTTTTAAAAGAAATCTTGTCAGATTAGAGGAGCCAACTGAAGTTCCAGGACCTCCCTCCCCACTGCCAAACTCAGGTTTCAGATGACCAAGTTGGACCTGGAGCTTATCTACCAAGCAGAGACCACTTGTTGGCTGGAGACTTTGATCCAAACAGGGCAGCAGGTATGTACCCTGGAATGGAGGCATTCTCAGCAATCTCTGTAGCTGGAACATGCCCATCTGTCCTCAGGGTGTCAGCGGTAAACTTGTATTTAAACACCTCCAGCACCCAGGAGGCCCAGGAAGGGGCACCAAAGAAGCTACCAGAACCAGGGCTGCGTCTGGGCTGCAAGGCTGTGCTGGGTCCTGAGTCAGGTGGGTGGAGTTGTCCTGGGCCTGTCTGGAAGCCTGCTGCTGCTCATCAAGCAGGGACACCTGCCTTCAGTCACCCTACTGTCTGCTCCACATACTCTCCCAGAGATCATTCAGCGTCTGAGAATGCCTTCTCAGATCTGACTTTTCAGTTGCTCAAGACAAGAAAGACCATCCTTCACAATAACCTCCCAGAAGTTTAGGAAGTGGTGGCCCTCTGACAAGTCATATGTGCACTAAAGGAAATCTCTGAAATGTATGATAAGGGGGTCGTTACCTTCATGTTTATCACAGAGAATGTTCCCTAAAGCTGTCAGTTTCTCTCGTTGTCCAACAGGCTCCTGAGTCTGCCACACGCATTTTATTTGGAACAAGTGGGTAAAGGACGTGGAAGGGGACGGCTTGGGAAGAAACTTCCTTTAGAAATTGTATGTGGAAAAGATGGCATAGGTATGTGACAAGGAAAACCATGAAGTATATAATTTATCATGTGGGTCATCATCCTTTCCAGGGGTGGAATTCAGTGGGCTTTTGGTTTCTTCCTGCCTCTTGTGCTTGTGTGTGTGCTGCAGTCACTTAAAAATAGAAAAGCACGTGTCTTTAAAGTCAACCTTAGGTCCCAATGTATTTGGGGTGCAGTGTGTGTAGCAGCCCAAACCCACAGGCAAACAGTGGCAAGAAAAGAAGTTTCAGATAGGAAAAGGAGCCAGGGCAGAACCATCCAGGAGAAATGCGTGTCTGCAGGTTTCTCAGATGAAAGACAAAATATGTACAATTCTATTTCTGAAATGAGAACTGGTCTTTAGCTCAGGCGAGGCAGGCATGGAGCATGAAGTTTGGGGGATGTGGGTTGGGGGTGGCTAGAGGTGCCCTCTGACCCCCAGACTGCCCTCTTCTTCTCTGGAAAGGATTGAATTTCTCTTCTTTCATCTTCTGTCTTTTTTGGACCTCTCCATAAGAAGGAATTGCCCTGATGTGGACACCTCCTGTAAAGTCTGCCCTTTGGCTCTTCCCCTGAACGCCCAGCTCTAGACCCCTGGGAGACAACTCTCTTATCTTCCTCACCTTCTGAGCCCACAGGTGCCCCTCACCACCACAGGCTTCAGGAGTACACTTGTCTTCCAACGTGTATGTGTTCGTTGTAAGTCTCCTTTGGGGAACTTTCCTAATTTTTTAACTAGAGATAACCTATACAAGTTAATGATGGCCAATTAATGATAAAGTAAAGGCACATTAGAACAATGAGATCCCATTTCCTACCTATCAATTCGCAAAGATTTTAAAAAATGTATTGACATATATAGTTAATAGTTGATTGCCAGATGTTTTAAACAACCAAGTGTGAACTCATGGGCATCCCTCTTTTCATGGGCATGCAACATAATGCAATGTTCTTGGAGGGCTATTGGCACTGGTTTTTAAAACTTTAAGACCATGCCACCTGACCGAGCAATTCCGTTTCCGGTAATTAATCATAAGAAAGTAAACAGAGATGCATACGAACAACTATGCACAAGATGTTCATTGTAGCATTATTTATAATTATTCGTAAAAGAGACAAAAATAAGGGGCTGATTAAGTAAATGGATATTAATGCATATGATAGAATGCTATGCAGCAATTATAAATTACATTGCAGAAGGGCATTTGACAACACAGGAAATCATTTGTAGTTAATGGTCAAATAAAATACTGACCCCGCAGGCCTGCCATGACCCAATCCTCTCCTGAGCAAGCTGTCACAGCCATCAGCGGCCAATTGCATTGGTGCCATGTGACACTTCCCTCCTCCCCCACTACCCTGGTCCAGAAGTCTGTGGTCCAGAAAACTAAGACAAGAAAACAGTTTTCCCCCAGCTGGCTTTTTAAAACATTGTTGGTGAAAGAGAACCCAAACCAAACAGGCTTAGGAACAAAAGGTGTTTAATTGGCTAATCACCCAATCAGGGCTGGATTCAGCTGAGAAATCATCAGCAGTTCAACCATGTCACCTGGTTTCTTTCTAGGGAAGTTAATTTCTCTCCCCTCAATTTTCCTTATGAATGGCCTCTGAGTTGGTCACTGACAGAGATAATTGCCATTTTGAATCTCTTCTGGGAGGTTGCTGAGTCATCTAATATTTCATGACCCCTTAGATGAAGCAGGACACAGATGGTTTTTCCTCTGTCCTTGTGGAAGGGGAAAGCACAGTTAGGCTTATTTTCACTTTATGGTTGCAGTCATTTTGTTTTTTCCTCTCTCTTCCAAAAGAGAATGGAGAACATCTTTGACAGCTTTTGTACAAGTTATGGAATCAACGTTCTCATTTTACCCAATTCTAACATGTGACTATCCCTGACTCAGTCACTGAGTTCAAGGGGATGGGAAGTGGTACTCCAGATGGCTGGAGCCAGGTCACCAGAGGTAAAAGGAAGAATCCATCCCCAAAAGGAGTCCACCAAACACATATTGTGTAAAGGAAAAATAATCAAATGAATATGGCAAAAGTTAGATAAAGTAGACCGTGACTTCCCAGCCATTCAGTAGTTGAGACTTTGCCCATTGGTCCACGTCAAAAAAATTACTTCGATTTCTTCTCGGTCTTTACTATGCTCATGTGCGCAGTAAACCACCAAGAAAGAGGTAGAAAGAGAGTGGATATAATATGTAGTGTTTCACACACAGTACATATGGAAAATGCTAGAGTAAATCTAAGGAAAATCAGCCCATAAGTAGGATGATCACACCCAGCACAATCTTGATTTATACCCTTTACTCTAGCTCCATTACAATCGGCCCTCACGTTCACTGTCAAGAGGGTCCCAACTAGAAAGACAAATTACATGGTCACCTCCAGTGAGCTTGATGGAGGAGTCCATGTTGCTTCGTGCTGAATGGTGAAACACCACTCAGATATTCTCTTGAAGGGCTGTAATTTTGAGACTTAGGAAAAGAGACATCAGGAAAAAGGCAAAGCAGAAGCAGAAGCAGTAGTGGCAGAGACGGAAGGAGGCTGAATCCTGAGTCTGGCAGGTCACCAGAGGAGAAGCAGCACAGGTGTGCTTTCCTAAGATGGATGGGAGCTAGAGGGGGTGGGAGGGGGATGTGAGAGAAACCTGGCACCTCACATGCCTGACTCCCCTGACAGCTGGGCTGCTGGGATGCTGGCCAAGGCAACTTACTCCCTGGGATCCTTGCACAGTTTTCATCCTCACAGCTCACCTGAGCACATCTGAACAGGCCACGATGGCCTTTCTCAGTGTGGTTATCCACTCAGGCTACATATCAGAATCACAAGGATTTTTATTTAAAGAAATAATATTTCAAAAATATTTTGAAATCAGGTTTCAAAAATCTGGTTTACTCTAGATGATGAGATTATAGAATGCTTTCATATATTTTTTTTTGTTTGTCGTATTTTCCAAAACTTCTGCATTGAAGGAATATTTCTTTTGTAACAAGAAATAATAGTTATTTTTTTAAAAGGAGGTAGAAATAAGCCCTTACATTATGATTAGTTGATCATCAATGAGAGTGGCAAGAAAATTCAATAGGGGAAAAGAATAGTCCTTCAACAGCAGATGCTGGTGCAACAGGATATCCACAAGAACAAAAATGAGGTTGGATCCTTACATCATACTATACATAAACTGTGTTTAACTTAAAATGGATCATAAACCTAAATGTAAGAACTAAAACTACATAGCTCTTAGCAGAACACATAAGCATAACCCTACACTGTTGTTCAATCACCAAGCCATGTCCAACTTGTTGCAATCCTATGGACTGCAGCATGACAGGCTTCCCTGTCCTTCACTATTTGCCAGAGTTTGCTCAATTTATGTCCATTGATTGAGTCAGTGATGCCATCAAACCATCTCATCCTCTCTCACCCCCTTCTCCCCCTGCCCTCAATCTTTCCCAGCATCAGGGTCTTTTCTAGTGAGTCACTTCTTTGAATCAGGTGACCAAAGTATTAGTACTTCTTATGAATATTCAGGGCTGATTTCCTTTAAGATTGACTGGTTTGATCTCCATGCTGTTCGAGGGACTCTCAAGAGTCTTCTCCAGCACCAAAATTAAAAAGCATCACTTCTTTGGCATACAGCATTCTTTATGGTCTAGCTCTCACATCCCTACATGCCTGCTGGAAAAGTCATAGCTTTGACTACAGGGACTTTTGTTGGCAAAGTGATGTCTCTGCTTTTTAACACACTGTCTAGGTTTGTCATAGTTTTTCTTCCAAGGATCAACCATCTTTTAATTTCGTGAGTGCAGTCCACAATGATTTTGGAGCCCAAGAAAATAAAATCTGTCACTATCACCACTTTATCCCCATCTATTTGCCATGAAGTGATGGAATTGGATGCCATGATTTTAGTCTTTTGAATGTTGAGTTTCAGGGCAGTTTTTTCACTCTCCTCTTTCACCTTCTCAAAAGTCTCCTTAGTTCCTCTTAGCCTTCTGCCATTGGAGTGGTATCACCTGCATACCTGGGGTTATTGATATTTCTCCTGGCAATCTTGATTCCAGCTTGTGCTTCACTAACTTGGCATTTTGCATGATGTACTCTCCATAGAAGTTAAATAACCAGGGTGACAATAGGCAGCCTTGATATACTACTTTCTCAGCTTGAAACCAGTCCATTGTTCCATGTCCAGTTCTAATCATTGCTTCTCAATCTTCATACAGGTTTCTCAGCAGGCAATCTGGTATTTCCATCTCTTTAAGAATTTTTCACGTTTTGTTGTGATCCACACAGTCAAAGGCTTTACCATAAGCAATAAAGCAAGAAGTAGATGTTTTTCTGGAATTCTTTTACTTTCTCTATGGTCTAAAGAATGTTGGCAATTTGATCTCTGGTTCCTTTGCCTTTTCTAAATGCAACTGAAACATATGGAAGTTCTCAGTTCATACTGATAAAACCTAGCTTGAAGGATTTTGAGCAAAATCTTACTAGCATGTGAAATGAGTGCAATTGTGTGGTAGTTTGAACATTCTTTGGCATTGTCTTTCTTTGGGGCTGGAATGAAAACGGACCTTTTCCAGTCCTGTAGCCACTGAGTTTTCCAAATTTTCTGGCATATTGAGTGTAGCACTTTGACAGCATCATCTCAGGATTTGAAATAGCTCAGCTGGAATTCTGTCGCCTCCACTAGCTTTATTCATAGTGAAGTTTCCTAAGGTCCACTTGACTTCACACTCCAGATGTCTGGCATTAAGTGAGTGATCAAGCCATCGTGATTATTTGAGTCATTAAGACCTTCTATATAAAGTTCTTCTGTGCATTTTCGGAACCGCTTCTTAAACTCTTCTGCTTCTGTTAGGTCCTTGCCATTTCTGTCTTTTATTGAGCCCACCTTTGCATGAAATGTTCCCTTGGTATCTCCAATTTCTTGACAATATCTCTAGTCTTCTCATTTTCTTATTTTCCTCTATTTCTTTGCAGTGTTCACTTAAGAAGGCTTTCTTCGGGCTTCCCCTGGTGGTCCAGTGGATAAGGACACCGCCTTGCAGTGCAAGGGGTGCCAGTTCGATCCCTGACCTGGGAAGATCCCACGTGCTGTGGAGCAGCTGGACTGATGTGTCCAATTACCGCCGGAGCTCTGGAGTGCATGCGCCCAGAGCCAGTGCTCTGCGACAACAGAGGCCACTGTGATGGGAGGCCCACAGGAGCCAAAGAACAAAGACGGATGAAAATAGAGAAATGAAAGACCAATAGAAGTGGCCCGCCTGCTCCCCTCCCTCCCCAACCCAACCCCCGCCCAAAATAAATAAATAAATAAATCTTTAAAAAAAAAAAAAAAAGAAGAAGGCTTTCTTCTCTCTCTTTGCTATTTTCTGGAAGTCTGCATTTAGTTAGGTATATCTTTTCCTTTCTCCTTTTCCCTTCACTTCTCCTCTTTTCTCAGTTATTTGTAAGGCCTCCTCAGACAACCATCTTCACTAACTTGGATTAAGCAATTATTTATTAAATAGAACATATAGAGTGTGTGTGCTAAGTTGTTTCAGTCGTGTCCATAACAAAGCTGGGGGAAAAAGGTATTCAACATTAATAGTTATTGAAGAAATGCTAATCAGAATTCACAGTATGATTCATACCCACTAGACTGGATAAACTAAAAAAGACAGACAATAACAAATATTAGAGAAGAGAAATTGGGACCCTAACACATTCTTGATAGGATGATAAAACAATGCAACCACTTTGGAAAATAATTTGCAACTTCTAGAAAGGTTTAGCATAGAACTACTATGTGACGCAGTAATTCCATCTTAGGTATATATCCAAGAGAAATGAAAACCTGTTCATACATAACTTTCACATAAATGCTCATAGGAACATAATTCACAATATACCCAAACTGGGAACAAACCAAATATCCATCAACTGATGAATAGATACACAAAATACAGTATATCCATACAGTGAGATATTATTTAGCCATAAAAAAGGGAAGGAGTACTGATAGATACTACCACACAAATGGACCTTGAAAACTTTATGCTCAGTTAATGCGATAAACTCCACTTCCCGATGGGAGGGAGCAGAGATTTCCAGGGGGTCCCCGAGACTCAAAGACCAGACCAAGAGCTGCAAAAGCAAGAGTATTTTATTGAGCGGGTGCGCACTTGGGTGTCAGCCTGGTCGAACAAGCTGCACACCCTCATCAAGGATTCCGGGGTTTTTTATAGGGCAAAATCTCAAATTAACATAGATACATTAGGCAACATAAGACTGGCTATATGTTTGGTGGGCACATTAGGCATTACATGATTGGTTACATGTTCAAAAGTAAACTCTTTCCAGGAAGTGCCGCCTGGTGGGCGGAGGCCTAGTATCCGGAGAGTCGCCTGGCGGGAGGGGGCCTCAGGGAGGATGTTTATCTGCCTTTGGGTTGAGCAACTTAGTCTGTTGAAACCAAGTTATCTGAGGTTATCTGATTTTTCATTCTTTCATATGAAACTAATCACCAAAGATACACAGTATGAGTTCGTGTGTATGAAATGTTCAGAATAGTCAAATCCATGGAGTCAGCAAGTAGATTAGTGGTTGCCATAGGGTAAGGGTTGCATAGAGTGATGTATGAGATTCTTTTTCGAGTGATGGTTGTACAACTGAATTGTATACTTTAAAATAGTGAACTTTGGGATACATGAATTATATGACAATAAAGCCATTATTTAAAAACAAACCATCAATCAGGTGAGAGAATGAAATGAGGCCCTCTCCAGAGACGCTGAAGTTGCACGTGTGGGAAGAACTGGGCTTAGATCAAACTGAGTGGAGGGGGGAGGATGGGGGTCACCTCCCGCCTCATGTGGTCCACTGGCCTGAATTCCTTTAATGGTCATGGTGCTCTGGGATGTCTTTTAAAATCAAAAGATAACTGAGGGGCCAATTATATTGGGCTAACTCATCTGCTCTAATTTTTAAAAATAATATTATTTTTAAACAGTTTTTGACTTCCAGAAGAATTGTGAGGACACTACAGAGAGCTCCCATCTGCCCTTCACATCTTCTCAACATATTAGATTAGTAAGGAACATTTGCCACAATTAGTGAGCCAATATCAGTACATTCCTGTTAATTCAAGTCTGTACTTTATTCAGGTTTACTTATCTAATGTCCTTTTTCTGATCCAGTATCCCATCCAGAATCCCACACCTCATTTAACCATCGTCTGAATTTCTCAGACTTCCCTTTTGCTTGATGACCCAGACAGTTGTAAAGGTGATTGGTCAGGTGTTCTGTAGAACGTCCCTCCACTGGGACTTGTCCAGTGTTTTTCTCATAATTGGACTCTGGTTATAAGATTTTTTAAACAAGATCACTGAGGTGAAGTACCATTTTTATCATTTATCAAGGGTACACATTATCCGCATGACTTCTCACTGTTGATGCTGACCTTGATCACCACTAGGATGAGGCATTATGTGTCAGTTTATCCCTTTGTAAAGCATATCCCTTCCCACTTTTCACAGTGTTCTCTTTGGAAGGAAGTCACTCCATGCAGCTGACACAGAGGGTGGGGGTAGGGGTTACACTCTACTTCTGGAATGCAAAGTCTACACTGACACGTGAACTACTTGGAATCCTTCTGTACAGAATATTTATCACTTCTCCCTATTTTTTAATTTACTCAAATGTTTTTAAATACCAGTATGGACTTAGAGAAATTTACTTTATACTTTAAATTATAATCTAATGTTACTTTTTTCCCTCAAATTATTCCAATTTTGGCCACTGAGAGCTCTTTAATTGGCCTGCCCCCATAATGGTACTTTGTTTTTCTAAGTCCTACTTTACTTTCTGGCAATACAAGATGGAATCCTATTTATTATTATTATTACAAAAAAAAAAAAACTAAAGAGAAGAGTGAACAGTATAAAGAAACTTCACAAACTCACCTTTTAGACTTTTAAACTATGAACATTTTTGACATATCTACACCATGTGTTTTGTTTTTACTTTTAAATCTAATAAATAAAAATTAAAAAAACATAGACACAATATCACTCTCACATCCAACAAAAATAAATACGAATGCCTGAATATCCCACTCTTATACATCAGTATTTACTTTTCTTTGTTTAACAAAAAAAACATTTTTTACAGTGAGTTTGCTCAAACCAGATTTACACTGGATTTGGTTAATTGTATCTTCTTATATTTAAGATGATCAATATATCTATCTTCATTGTTTCTTATAGAGTTGGATCTGGAGCTTGATTATATTTCCCCCAAAGATGAAAACACTGTTAAGGATGCCTTTGCCCTGAAGCAGACTTTTCTTGTTGATGGAATTTATATCTAGTGAAGTCAGAACTCTGATGACCCAGACAGTTGTAAAGGTGATTGGTCAGGTGTTCTGTAGAACGTCCCTCCACTGGGACTTGTCCAGTGTTTTCTCATAAGTGGACTCTGGTTATAAGATTTTTTAAACAAGATCACTGAGGTGAAGTACCATTTTTATCATTTATCAAGGGTACACATTATCCGCATGACTTCTCACTGTTGATGCTGACCTTGATCACCACTAGGATGAGGCATTATGTGTCAGTTTATCCCTTTGTAAAGCATATCCCTTCCCACTTTTCACAGTGTTCTCTTTGGAAGGAAGTCACTCCATGCAGCTGACACAGAGGGTGGGGGTAGGGGTTACACTCTACTTCTGGAATGCAAAGTCTACACTGACACGTGAACTACTTGGAATCCTTCTGTACAGAATATTTATCACTTCTCCTATTTTTAATTTACTCAAATGTTTTTAAATACCAGTATGGACTTAGAGAAATTTACTTTATACTTTAAATTATAATCTAATGTTACTTTTTTCCCTCAAATTATTCCAATTTTGGCCACTGAGAGCTCTTTAATTGGCCTGCCCCCATAATGGTACTTTGTTTTTCTAAGTCCTACTTTACTTTCTGGCAATACAAGATGGAATCCTATTTATTATTATTATTACAAAAAAAAAAAAACTAAAGAGAAGAGTGAACAGTATAAAGAAACTTCACAAACTCACCTTTTAGACTTTTAAACTATGAACATTTTTGACATATCTACACCATGTGTTTTGTTTTTACTTTTAAATCTAATAAATAAAAATTAAAAAAACATAGACACAATATCACTCTCACATCCAACAAAAATAAATACGAATGCCTGAATATCCCACTCTTATACATCAGTATTTACTTTTCTTTGTTTAACAAAAAAAACATTTTTTACAGTGAGTTTGCTCAAACCAGATTTACACTGGATTTGGTTAATTGTATCTTCTTATATTTAAGATGATCAATATATCTATCTTCATTGTTTCTTATAGAGTTGGATCTGGAGCTTGATTATATTTCCCCCAAAGATGAAAACACTGTTAAGGATGCCTTTGCCCTGAAGCAGACTTTTCTTGTTGATGGAATTTATATCTAGTGAAAGAAAACACCCTCCAGAACCCGTGTGTAGAAGGAAGTGAGCGCTCCAGAAGAAGGTTCAAAGACTTTGAGGAATCACAGCTGGGGGTGATGAGCAAATGCTGGGGGACACGCAAACAGGTTCGTATTTTATGAGGGTTTTGATGGTTTCTGCTAGCACTCTGGTTAACAAGTTCTGCAGATTTTTACGGATTCCCCCAACTCTATTTTTCCCATAAGACCTATCAAAAATGATAGGCAGTTTGATATCAAATGAAGGCATAGACCTAAAAGGTTGGCATTCTTTTATCATGCCATTTTGTAGCACTCAAGGTTTTTAGCCAGGCAAACCTGATGGTAGAGCAGACATCTGGGCGCATGTTTACTGTAAGGAATAATAGGGAATCAGAACAGTCCTGGAAATCTCTGTGCCATTCATATGACCAAGACGCCTCCCATGTCATTTCCTTCTCTGTAACTCCTGACCATCCTCTTGAAGGGATTCCTCGCCAGTGGCATCCATGCTGGTCCCCAGGGAGAGGTCCATGCTAGTAATGCTCCTCAGATCCTTCTCGGGGACCATGTCCCCAGCTTCCCTGGCCTCTCCTGGTTCTGCAGCCTGTATGTCCACAGGCCCCTGCTCCTCAACCAGAGCTGCAGACTGGTTTCTTTTACAGAATAGGATGAATAAGCTGTCTGACTGATGCCCAGGATGGCAAAACAAGCACCTTATCAAGGCACCAAAAGACCTTTTGGAAATGAAGCAATGATGACAGGCCCTGACAGACCCAGCCCAGGAAGCAGCTCTTACCTGCTGGGTGCTGCTCGTCCTAGGCCAAGGGCAGGTACACTGCTGCTTTGGGAATTTTTTTCAATAATTAATTTATAGAACTGGGAGAAAGGATGTTCCCTTTGTCTTTTCCTTTGTCCGCTCCCTCTCTACTTCATTCCCCTGCCTCCCTGCTTACCCCACCAACCTTTCAACAAGTGATTCCAAAGTCTTGGTGCAAAGATCTTAAGAGTCACTGTTAAGGATGCCTTTGCCCTGAAGCAGACTTTTCTTGTTGATGGAATTTATATCTAGTGAAAGAAAACACCCTCCAGAACCCGTGTGTAGAAGGAAGTGAGCGCTCAGAAGAATGTTCAAAGACTTTGAGGAATCACAGCTGGGGGTGATGAGCAAATGCTGGGGGACACGCAAACAGGTTCGTATTTTATGAGGGTTTTGATGGTTTCTGCTAGCACTCTGGTTAACAAGTTCTGCAGATTTTTACGGATTCCCCCAACTCTATTTTTCCCATAAGACCTATCAAAAATGATAGGCAGTTTGATATCAAATGAAGGCATAGACCTAAAAGGTTGGCATTCTTTTATCATGCCATTTTGTAGCACTCAAGGTTTTTAGCCAGGCAAACCTGATGGTAGAGCAGACATCTGGGCGCATGTTTACTGTAAGGAATAATAGGGAATCAGAACAGTCCTGGAAATCTCTGTGCCATTCATATGACCAAGACGCCTCCCATGTCATTTCCTTCTCTGTAACTCCTGACCATCCTCTTGAAGGGATTCCTCGCCAGTGGCATCCATGCTGGTCCCCAGGGAGAGGTCCATGCTAGTAATGCTCCTCAGATCCTTCTCGGGGACCATGTCCCCAGCTTCCCTGGCCTCTCCTGGTTCTGCAGCCTGTATGTCCACAGGCCCCTGCTCCTCAACCAGAGCTGCAGACTGGTTTCTTTTACAGAATAGGATGAATAAGCTGTCTGACTGATGCCCAGGATGGCAAAACAAGCACCTTATCAAGGCACCAAAAGACCTTTTGGAAATGAAGCAATGATGACAGGCCCTGACAGACCCAGCCCAGGAAGCAGCTCTTACCTGCTGGGTGCTGCTCGTCCTAGGCCAAGGGCAGGTACACTGCTGCTTTGGGAATTTTTTTCAATAATTAATTTATAGAACTGGGAGAAAGGATGTTCCCTTTGTCTTTTCCTTTGTCCGCTCCCTCTCTACTTCATTCCCCTGCCTCCCTGCTTACCCCACCAACCTTTCAACAAGTGATTCCAAAGTCTTGGTGCAAAGATCTTAAGAGTCACTGAGAAGATGAAATGTAAACTATACACTTTAAATGAGACTTTCCTGGAGGTCCCGTGGTTAGGATTCTGTGTTTCCACTAAGGAAGTGCAGGCTCAATCCCTGGTTGGGGAACTAAGATCCCACACAGCTCAGCCAACTATATACACACACATATGTATGTATATATATGTATACACACACACACACACACACACATATACATATGTATACACTTTATAAAATAAATAAAAAACACTTTACAATGCTCTTTGGAAGAGGGACTTTGGGTGGAATCAAACCATCATTAGTGGACAGAGCTCTACTCTCTGAGATCAGGCCCTGGTGTCACACGCCTATCTCCTTTCTGTTTCAAAGGTCAGCCTGGCCCAACCCCAGGGACTCCTTTAGAGCACAGAGTCCAGTCCACAGGGACTAGGTGTCAGGAAGGCTCCCTACTTCTATGGGACAGTGTCCTCAGGGAGTACCCTCCTGTCTTCTGGAGAGGGGGAACTTCAGAGGAGGGGCCTCAGGCTCCAGCTGGATTTAGTTGCCAGGCCAGTGGCCACGCTACTGCCCTGTATACCATGATGGAGGACTTTCTAGAGTGGTTTGTGCCACGTCTTCCCAGATTCCACCCTAGCCATGGTCTCCATACTTAAGGCTCCAGAAGGTTTCTGAGTTTCTTGACTCTTGCAAAATGGGGAGCAGAAGCAGAACTCGGGGCTGTGAATTTCCTTCAACTTCCAACAGCCTGTGCTTTCCTTGAGATTCTCCTTTCATTCCTTGTTTAAAACCCTTTTGACAGCAAAAATTTTTTTTTGTTTAGAACTTTCTGAAGGGAGGATGGCAAAACACCTTATCAAGGCACCAAAAGACCTTTTGGAAATGAAGCAATGATGACAGGCCCTGACAGACCCAGCCCAGGAAGCAGCTCTTACCTGCTGGGTGCTGCTCGCCTAGGCCAAGGGCAGGTACACTGCTGCTTTGGGAATTTTTTTCAATAATTAATTTATAGAACTGGGAGAAAGGATGTTCCCTTTGTCTTTTCCTTTGTCCGCTCCCTCTCTACTTCATTCCCCTGCCTCCCTGCTTACCCCACCAACCTTTCAACAAGTGATTCCAAAGTCTTGGTGCAAAGATCTTAAGAGTCACTGAGAAGATGAAATGTAAACTATACACTTTAAATGAGACTTTCCTGGAGGTCCCGTGGTTAGGATTCTGTGTTTCCACTAAGGAAGTGCAGGCTCAATCCCTGGTTGGGGAACTAAGATCCCACACAGCTCAGCCAACTATATACACACACATATGTATGTATATATATGTATACACACACACACACACACACACATATACATATGTATACACTTTATAAAATAAATAAAAAACACTTTACAATGCTCTTTGGAAGAGGGACTTTGGGTGGAATCAAACCATCATTAGTGGACAGAGCTCTACTCTCTGAGATCAGGCCCTGGTGTCACACGCCTATCTCCTTTCTGTTTCAAAGGTCAGCCTGGCCCAACCCCAGGGACTCCTTTAGAGCACAGAGTCCAGTCCACAGGGACTAGGTGTCAGGAAGGCTCCCTACTTCTATGGGACAGTGTCCTCAGGGAGTACCCTCCTGTCTTCTGGAGAGGGGGAACTTCAGAGGAGGGGCCTCAGGCTCCAGCTGGATTTAGTTGCCAGGCCAGTGGCCACGCTACTGCCCTGTATACCATGATGGAGGACTTTCTAGAGTGGTTTGTGCCACGTCTTCCCAGATTCCACCCTAGCCATGGTCTCCATACTTAAGGCTCCAGAAGGTTTCTGAGGTTCTTGACTCAAGCAAAATGGGGAGCAGAAGCAGAACTCGGGGCTGTGAATTTCCTTCAACTTCCAACAGCCTGTGCTTTCCTTGAGATTCTCCCTTTCATTCCTTCCCCGCTTCCCCAAATTCCCACTTTCTCCATTTTTCAGGACATTCTGTTCCCTTGCTCAGAAATCACATCCCAGGTTTCTTCTTGTGTCTTATACCTTTCCCAGATTTCAGAACTTTCTGGAACTGTGTGGGACGGGGCCAGTCAGCTTTAATTTCCAAGGTGGAGGCTATGCTCCATGCTCTATTGTCTTCTGTCTGGGACACTTTCAGCAAATGGCAGGTGTGCACTTTGCTTCTGTTCACTCTTTGCAAAAACAGAGATAAAACCCATGCACTTCTTAAACTCACGGTAAAAAGAGAGACTCAGAGAGATGGCCATGATGACTGACATTATTTTGGTTTCCAAAGCTGTGTTCCCATTCCTGGCCCTTTCAGTCACAGCCGCATCTTCCCTACCAAGTCAGACCTGGGGGCTGCAGGTAGGGGGTGATCTGGAGGCTGTACACCTGCTGAGTCAGCCCCAACTCCCGACCCTTCCCAGGTTCTTCTTTTGAGGATGCATTTGTTGCACCCCCAGTTTTCCCTTTCAGCCTAGACCAAGAGCACAGCTTACAGTTTAATTGGCTTACAGCCCTTCCCCACTCTGCAAACCCAGGGAATTGGGGTCCCAGTCCACAGTCTGCCCACCTGGCCTTGCAGCTCTACCACTGCCTTCCAGATCCAAGGGAGGGGCCTTCCCAAGCTCTTCCAACTCCCAATATCTGGAGAGGGCTGGTGGGAGCGGGCAGTGGATAGAGGCATGTTCTACCAATGCAAACATGACTTCCCTCAGAATTTCTAGTTCAGCTGCCTGAAAACAAAGTTTTACAGAGTAGGGCAGGGGCCAACTGGGTATTTCATTCCATACAAAACTCCTCTTGGAGCTGCAGGGTCAGGCTGCAGCCTACCAGGCTCCTCTGTCCATGGAATTCTCCAGGCAAGAATAATGGAAGGTGTTGCCATTCCCTTCTCTAGGGTGTCTTCCAGACCCAGGGATTGAATCCAGGTTTGCCACACTGGAGGCAGATTCTTTACCATCTGAGCCATGAGGGAACTCCTACAATACGTCTGCTGAGATTTATCTTCCTCTGGGAGCTCAATTCCTTTGTCTGTTTCCCCTCAAGATGTGCCTGGAACCCAGATTGGGTAGGGCAGCCTCCAGGATGTGTCTGGAGTTGTCGAGAACCACATTACTTCAGGGTGGCCAGGTTAGGGGACATGGACCAATGTTTTTTCCCCCAAAATCAATTTTTCTGAAGGATGGCATGCCCTCCCATCCTCTGACTTTCCCAAAATGGGCCACAGTAATTCAGCATCCACATGATGAAAATAACTTTTTTATTTATTGGCTGGAAAAATACTCTATTTATCAACCCATTCCTCGAAAGATAAAATGGAGGTAAAACCCAAAAGGAGAATTAAAGCTCTAATGCCATCTTGCCGGCTTCTGCTTCATTTCATTGTAAATTGAGTGTGATAACACACAGCATCGGCAGCCAGTATAAAAGCAGCTGCATAATTTTCTTTTGTGCAGGGAACTAATTCTGAGTACAAGCCTCTCACCTAAGAGAAGTCAAACGATGGAGGATGGCTCCCATACACTAATTATGTCTTCCTTTATATCTTTGGCTTGAACTCTAATTTGCTTACAGTTTAATGAACATCGGTTTCCTGCAGCGAAATATCTAAGTCCCTGGGAGATTGAACACTTGGGCAGTCAAATGCTCTCACTGCCAACACTAATCTTCAAACCCTCTGCATTCTCAACAGGCTTCTAAAGAAGTGTGGCTCTTCAAAGGCTGGTGACTCACTTTTGAGCCGTAACTGCACACTTAAACTAAAAGCCGTGATCGGGCGGGAGACTTGGGATGTACTGAAAAAATAATCATCATTTTCACAAACTGCTTTCCTACTTTAGGTGCTGGCAACTTTTACCAACATCATTGTTGTGTGCAAAAGCTGTGTGTTTTATGACTGCTTGTTTCCCCAGCTTTGTCTACCCCAGAAAGTCTCCTTACTTTCTTCAGGGTCTTCTTCATCACTGAGAATTCAGGAAAAGAGGAACAGGAGAGGTGACGGAGAGGGTTTCCAACCTGGAGGCAGATTCTTTACCATCTGAGCCATGAGGGAACTCCTACAATACGTCTGCTGAGATTTATCTTCCTCTGGGAGCTCAATTCCTTTGTCTGTTTCCCCTCAAGATGTGCCTGGAACCCAGATTGGGTAGGGCAGCCTCCAGGATGTGTCTGGAGTTGTCGAGAACCACATTACTTCAGGGTGGCCAGGTTAGGGGACATGGACCAATGTTTTTTCCCCCAAAATCAATTTTTCTGAAGGATGGCATGCCCTCCCATCCTCTGACTTTCCCAAAATGGGCCACAGTAATTCAGCATCCACATGATGAAAATAACTTTTTATTTATTGGCGGGAAAAAATACTCTATTTATCAACCCATTCCTCGAAAGATAAAATGGAGGTAAAACCCAAAAGGAGAATTAAAGCTCTAATGCCATCTTGCCGGCTTCTGCTTCATTTCATTGTAAATTGAGTGTGATAACACACAGCATCGGCAGCCAGTATAAAAGCAGCTGCATAATTTTCTTTTGTGCAGGGAACTAATTCTGAGTACAAGCCTCTCACCTAAGAGAAGTCAAACGATGGAGGATGGCTCCCATACACTAATTATGTCTTCCTTTATATCTTTGGCTTGAACTCTAATTTGCTTACAGTTTAATGAACATCGGTTTCCTGCAGCGAAATATCTAAGTCCCTGGGAGATTGAACACTTGGGCAGTCAAATGCTCTCACTGCCAACACTAATCTTCAAACCCTCTGCATTCTCAACAGGCTTCTAAAGAAGTGTGGCTCTTCAAAGGCTGGTGACTCACTTTTGAGCCGTAACTGCACACTTAAACTAAAAGCCGTGATCGGGCGGGAGACTTGGGATGTACTGAAAAAATAATCATCATTTTCACAAACTGCTTTCCTACTTTAGGTGCTGGCAACTTTTACCAACATCATTGTTGTGTGCAAAAGCTGTGTGTTTTATGACTGCTTGTTTCCCCAGCTTTGTCTACCCCAGAAAGTCTCCCTTACTTTCTTCAGGGGTCTTCTCTTCATCACTGAGAATTCAGGAAAAGAGGAACAGGAGAGGTGACGGAGAGGGTTTCCAACCTGGGCCTCATGGCTCATTTCCAAGCTCTAACACTTTCCTCCTGGAAGGGTGACGCTGAAGTCATTTGGATGGCAGATGATCTGACTTATGTAATTACAACTAATAGCGATCATATATTTAACTTGACTGACTTCTCAGACTTTAGTATTTGCCATGAAAGACCATTCAGGTGAATGACTTGGAAGTCATTCGGATGCTGATTCGCTGGGTGTGGGATGGAGCCTGAGGGCCTGCATCTCTCAGGAGCTCACCAGTAATGCTACTGTGGGTCTGAGGATTCCACTCTGAGTCTCTTTACCATGATTGCATAATTTCATCTTCATGACAACCTATGAGGGAGGCACTCTTTCACAGATAGACGATTGAGGCACAAGGAGATTAAGGAACACACACAAGCTCATCTGGCTGTAGACAACAGAGCCTAGATTCAGTCCCACTCTGCAGCCTGAACTCACAGGGGCTGAACACACCTCCTCTCTTTTTACAGTGGGTGCAACTGAAGAGCAAGACAGGAGGTGAATTTGATACCTTGATCTTCATCCAGAGAATTCTGTGGTGAGCTCTTGTTAAATTAGCCAATACATTCTGTCTATCACCCATGCTGTCAGGCAGGCTCTGCATCCGTCCAGTGTTGGCCATGCTGTCCTGAGGACATAGGCCAGCCCCGAGGAGTCAGTTAGGCATCAGACAGCTCTGGTCACATCTCAGTAGATGTGACTTCTTTCAGCAATCTCCCAGAAAAACATTCTTTCTGATGACTTTGAATCAGATTACTCAGAAGTGATGACTGACCAGAGGTAAATCAAGGTTTGCACCTTGATTTAAAAGTTTCAAATGGCACAATATACCTTCTAGATGCTGCTTCTCCATTTTGTTGAAGTAACCCACTAGCCCCGAATACTCTAAACCAGAGTTGGATCCCAAAGAGGGACACAAAATCACATGGCAGTGAAGTCAGACTTCCTGGGTTCAGATCTCAACTAGTTGTTAGGGGCTCGGCCAGTTTTCAGCCTCACCCTGCAGCAGAATTCAGGAAAAGAGGAACAGGAGAGGTGACGGAGAGGGTTTCCAACCTGGGCCTCATGGCTCATTTCCAAGCTCTAACACTTTCCTCCTGGAAGGGTGACGCTGAAGTCATTTGGATGGCAGATGATCTGACTTATGTAATTACAACTAATAGCGATCATATATTTAACTTGACTGACTTCTCAGACTTTAGTATTTGCCATGAAAGACCATTCAGGTGAATGACTTGGAAGTCATTCGGATGCTGATTCGCTGGGTGTGGGATGGAGCCTGAGGGCCTGCATCTCTCAGGAGCTCACCAGTAATGCTACTGTGGGTCTGAGGATTCCACTCTGAGTCTCTTTACCATGATTGCATAATTTCATCTTCATGACAACCTATGAGGGAGGCACTCTTTCACAGATAGACGATTGAGGCACAAGGAGATTAAGGAACACACACAAGCTCATCTGGCTGTAGACAACAGAGCCTAGATTCAGTCCCACTCTGCAGCCTGAACTCACAGGGGCTGAACACACCTCCTCTCTTTTTACAGTGGGTGCAACTGAAGAGCAAGACAGGAGGTGAATTTGATACCTTGATCTTCATCCAGAGAATTCTGTGGTGAGCTCTTGTTAAATTAGCCAATACATTCTGTCTATCACCCATGCTGTCAGGCAGGCTCTGCATCCGTCCAGTGTTGGCCATGCTGTCCTGAGGACATAGGCCAGCCCCGAGGAGTCAGTTAGGCATCAGACAGCTCTGGTCACATCTCAGTAGATGTGACTTCTTTCAGCAATCTCCCAGAAAAACATTCTTTCTGATGACTTTGAATCAGATTACTCAGAAGTGATGACTGACCAGAGGTAAATCAAGGTTTGCACCTTGATTTAAAAGTTTCAAATGGCACAATATACCTTCTAGATGCTGCTTCTCCATTTTGTTGAAGTAACCCACTAGCCCCGAATACTCTAAACCAGAGTTGGATCCCAAAGAGGGACACAAAATCACATGGCAGTGAAGTCAGACTTCCTGGGTTCAGATCTCAACTAGTTGTTAGGGGCTCGGCCAGTTCCCATAATCTCTCAGTGCCTCACCCTGCAGAGAAGACAGACAATGTGGTCGTATCCACTGTCTGGGAGGAAGACATGTTCCTCTACTCTTCTAGCATCTTCTGGCAGGTCTAACAATTAAACTGATACAAGACAGATGAACAGGAAAAAACCACACTGGAGTTTAATGACATATATACATGGGAGAGACCCCAGGAAACTGAGTCACTCACCAAAATGGACAAAGCCCTCACCTCAAATACCATCTTCAGCTAACAACAAGAGAATGTTGTGGGCTACTGGTTTAAGACTTCAAAAGAGGAAGGCAATTCGCATGGAGAAGAGAAAGCAACTATTTGGTAAATAAATGTTTGCTGGGCCATGCAGAGACAATGAGACACAGAGTGGACTCCAATTTCTAGGTCATGCCCAAGATTTCACACCACACCTTGCCCATATTATTGGCAGAGCTCTCTGGAGATGGTTCTGTTACAGGAACCAGCCCTCTGTATAAATTCCTTAGGCAGT
The DNA here is from genome assembly GCA_022376925.1 of Tragulus kanchil. Classification (NCBI taxonomy): domain Eukaryota; kingdom Metazoa; phylum Chordata; class Mammalia; order Artiodactyla; family Tragulidae; genus Tragulus; species Tragulus kanchil. The sequence continues at coordinate 44,132,416 of JAIOJX010000025.1, forward strand.
TAAGTTTCTTTTGAAGTCTTCAGGACCTTGATTCTTTTTAACTCAAAATGATCTTCATGCCAAAGAGACATTTTAGGGTGAAAAGTTTTGCTCCCTACCCTGCCTCCCAAGTTTATTGTTAAAACTACACAAACCAGAGCTTCCTGGTGGCTCAGGTGATAAAGAATCTTCCTTCAATAAAAGAGACACAGATTCAATCCCTGGGTCAGGAAGATTCCCTGGAGGAGGGGATGGCTACCAGTATTCTTGCCTGGAGAATTCCATGGACAGAGAAGCCTGGAGGGCCCTGTAATTTGTGTCCATGGAGTCACAAAGAGTCAGACACGACTGAGTGACTAACACACAAATTAATTCATTGGAAGTACCTGCCACGGGTAATCCCTGAAGAAATGCAAGCTGCCACTATTCACAGAGACCCGAAACAGCCTTGTTGAGATTGTCCTCTGAAAATGTTGGTGACATTCCTTTTCTTCTGTTCATATGTTGAAGGCCAGGTAGTTCATTGTACTGATTCTTCCCAGCAGGGAATAGTGGGGAAAGCCCTGCTGCTTGGCATAGTCAGACTTCCTGGGTTCAGATCTCAACTAGTTGTTAGGGGCTCGGCCAGTTCCCATAATCTCTCAGTGCCTCACCCTGCAGAGAAGACAGACAATGTGGTCGTATCCACTGTCTGGGAGGAAGACATGTTCCTCTACTCTTCTAGCATCTTCTGGCAGGTCTAACAATTAAACTGATACAAGACAGATGAACAGGAAAAAACCACACTGGAGTTTAATGACATATATACATGGGAGAGACCCCAGGAAACTGAGTCACTCACCAAAATGGACAAAGCCCTCACCTCAAATACCATCTTCAGCTAACAACAAGAGAAGGTTGTGGGCTACTGGTTTAAGACTTAAAAAGAGGAAGGCAATTCGCATGGAGAAGAGAAAGCAACTATTTGGTAAATAAATGTTTGCTGGGCCATGCAGAGACAATGAGACACAGAGTGGACTCCAATTTCTAGGTCATGCCCAAGATTTCACACCACACCTTGCCCATATTATTGGCAGAGCTCTCTGGAGATGGTTCTGTTACAGGAACCAGCCCTCTGTATAAATTCCTTAGGCAGTTAAGTTTCTTTTGAAGTCTTCAGGACCTTGATTCTTTTTAACTCAAAATGATCTTCATGCCAAAGAGACATTTTAGGGTGAAAAGTTTTGCTCCCTACCCTGCCTCCCAAGTTTATTGTTAAAACTACACAAACCAGAGCTTCCTGGTGGCTCAGGTGATAAAGAATCTTCCTTCAATAAAAGAGACACAGATTCAATCCCTGGGTCAGGAAGATTCCCTGGAGGAGGGGATGGCTACCAGTATTCTTGCCTGGAGAATTCCATGGACAGAGAAGCCTGGAGGGCCCTGTAATTTGTGTCCATGGAGTCACAAAGAGTCAGACACGACTGAGTGACTAACACACAAATTAATTCATTGGAAGTACCTGCCACGGGTAATCCCTGAAGAAATGCAAGCTGCCACTATTCACAGAGACCCGAAACAGCCTTGTTGAGATTGTCCTCTGAAAATGTTGGTGACATTCCTTTTCTTCTGTTCATATGTTGAAGGCCAGGTAGTTCATTGTACTGATTCTTCCCAGCAGGGAATAGTGGGGAAAGCCCTGCTGCTTGGCACTCTACAAACTACAACATCTGCAAAGAACTGACGATACAAATAGTTCAACACAGAGAGGAAAATGTATAGGTGGATGTCAGGACTTGTATGAATCATACTTCTGTTTACACACTGAGTGTGGAGGCTAAGACCCTGTTAGAAAACGAAATTCAACTGAGTAAATTTCAAAGATCTTACTGGATTTATTCAACAGTTCACGAATTGGGCAGCATTCCAGCTAGCAAATGGAAAGCAGCTTTGAAGAGCTGCATGAAAGGAGACTTTTATAGGCAGAAGGAGGTGGGTAAGGAGTGAATTGTTCCAGGCAGGGTCCCCTTACTCTGGGGATGTCATGGGTCTATCAGGTGAATTACCTCACTAGGACTGACCAGCAAATTCCAGACTGACTGGTTAAGATTACTTTGTTGTGAGAGGCTGAAAGTGCAATTAGATTCAGTGTTAAGTCTCCGTTTAGGGGGGCATGTGGGCTTAGCACAGGTGACTCCATTTAGGCCTGTTGTCTCTCTTTTTAACAACCATCTCCTGTGACTGCAGCTGTGTATAGAGGTGATCCTTACTAAGCTCAGTTCTTGTGCTTTCAATGCAGGACGAAAATGCAAACATACTTGTCAAGTGGAAACATACTTTTATTTCCTAAGGGCTCTGTAATCAAGGCAAAAGCTATTACTCGATCACATAATTAACCTTAGCAATAGAAGTGTAAACAGCACAATTCATGAATTTGTTAATTGGTCTTTTCTGCTACTGATATTAGCCCAAGTTGATCTGTTGTTCTCCTCTGTTGATTATCTTAAACAGGAAGTTTTCTAATTTGGATTTCTCCAGGGTAAGCAAGGGAAAAGAGTAAAGTAAGAGCTTTTCAACAATTTGGATATGTCCTGTAGGTAAGTGATTAGTTTTTCCTCGGAGACGGATACAACCTGAATTGTCGTGCGCCCCTTCATCTTAGCAGATTTGGACTTCATTCCAGATTTCCGTTCTGTGCACTGATTAGCCAGATTGCCAGTTACTGATGTGGGAGGCCACCCCCCCGGGCAGCGGAGACATAAAACAACCAGTAATGCTCATCGGCAGTCATGCTTCCAGGACTCTGAATCTCAGTCTCATTTAGTTCTAATTTATTTTCCCCATTGCAATGACTCCTTCCTTGGCTGAGTGGAAATAAACAGAAACACTAGGGTGTGTGTAGGCTCTGGCCCTGAGGATGGAGTGTGTGTATGCACATGTGTGTGTTTATGTGTGTATGTGAGTGTGTGTGTGTGTGTGTGTGTGTGTGTACGCGTGTGTGTGTGTGTATGTAATCAGGGGTGGGGATGATTTTGCCAGCACAGTACCAGGAACCCTGTCCTAGGAGTTTTAAAGAATTGTCCTCACCAAAGCAAAGAAGTTGGGTTATGAGAGAAGAGGAAACATCACGGCATTTCTCCTGGTGGCTGTTTCTTTTCCAACTAGAGACACCTGTGTGGGAACCTGGACCCAGAAGCAGCAAATCAATGCTGAAGAGTCTTTCGTTGGAGCCCTGGTTATGAAGGAGAGATTGCTTAATCAAGTTAGACCCTAGGCCTCTGATGACTGTGTTAATTTAAAATAAAACACAAAACCTTCACTGAGGGTAGTGACACTAGGCCTGATGTGTTCATACACCCTTGAGGATATGGCTTTTGAAGTCCCTGAGGACTTCAGAAAATGAAGAAGTCACCCATTTCAATGAACAACTGATTTCAATTGTCAGTTGATGGTTACCGAAAGAAAAGCTTGTTAATAGTTGAGTTGCTTTGAAACCCTCAGGAATCTTGTTGGGCAAAAGTCTAGATCACCAACCAGAAAGTCACAGTGAAATTTGTACATGAATGACTAGATTGGAGCTCAGGGTCCAGGTATAACAAGCCGCCAAGTGCAGGCATGGATGCTATGTGGTTGGGGGGGCTCTCTGACCATCTGGGGTGTGCTCCAAAAGGATCAGGTGGCCACAGCCTGTCATGTGGATCTTAGGACTCATCCTGGAGAGCTGAGCTGACAGGAGCTAGCCCACACCCCCAAGTCCCAGCCCCTGAGTCCTGTGCCCCTAGGGCTTCCACTGGTTCTAGAGCCTCTAGACAGAGCAGCCAGGGCAGATAAAGAACTCAGGGGACCGCTGCTGTCTGATTTAGGCAGGCTTAGAAGGCCAGGAGTAACTCACATGACAGCACACCTGTCACAGCTGTGCTGGGGACCAGTATGCACCCAGACTCATTCACGCTGCATACTGCCTAGGTAGAGAAAAGCCTTTTGACTTAGGGGAGATATACTCACCCTCAGGTCTCCATTGAGCAGGACTTAATACAGACACTAAGTCTTTCTGAATATTCATTGGAAGGACTGGTGCTGAAGCTGAAGCTTCAGTACTTGGCCATCTGATGTGAAGAGCTGACTCATTGCAGAAGATCCTGATGCTGGGTAAGATTGAAGGCAAAAGGAGAAGGGAGTGGCAGAGGATAAGATGGTTAGATAGTATCGTGAACTCAATGAACATGAACCTGAGTGAACTCTGGGAGGTAGTGAAGGACAGAGGAGCCTGTTGTGCTATAGGCCCTGAGGTCTCAAAGAGTCAAATACGACTTAGCAACTGAACAACCACCACCACAACAAGTCCTTCCAACTCTCTGCTTCTGCCCTTCCACTGGCCACTCTCTGGCCTTTTTGAAACTTTGGTCTAGAATTTTAAGGGAAAGACAAAATTCCCAAAAGAGATACTTTGGACTTCGCATTATAAAAAGCTGAATCATTTTCATTTGAGTGTTTCCAAGTAGAGAAAATGCTTGAGATACCTGGTGGGAGAATTTGGAAGCAAATCCCAGTGCTTCTTTAAAAGAGAAAACGGAGAAACAGGTTGAGGAGGGGATGAGGGTTATATCATTGGGGCTCCAGAAGTGGCCAGTCCTCCTGATATAAGATACATAGGTCACAACTCAGTTTACACATCCATCTATGCTCAAATCAGAACCAGAAGTCAAAAGCACTGGATGCCACTTGTCCCAGATGTTAATGAAAGTTAGTTTTCACCTTGAGACTGAGGGATAGTGATAAAAACAAATCTCCCTTAATAAGAACTCATGAGCCTGGGGCCTCATCCTGGAGAGCTGAGCTGACAGGAGCTAGCCCACACCCCCAAGCCCCCCTGTGCCCCTAGGGCTTCCACTGGTTCTAGAGCCTCTAGACAGAGCAGCCAGGGCAGATAAAGAACTCAGGGGACCGCTGCTGTCTGATTTAGGCAGGCTTAGAAGGCCAGGAGTAACTCACATGACAGCACACCTGTCACAGCTGTGCTGGGGACCAGTATGCACCCAGACTCATTCACGCTGCATACTGCCTAGGTAGAGAAAAGCCTTTTGACTTAGGGGAGATATACTCACCCTCAGGTCTCCATTGAGCAGGACTTAATACAGACACTAAGTCTTTCTGAATATTCATTGGAAGGACTGGTGCTGAAGCTGAAGCTTCAGTACTTGGCCATCTGATGTGAAGAGCTGACTCATTGCAGAAGATCCTGATGCTGGGTAAGATTGAAGGCAAAAGGAGAAGGGAGTGGCAGAGGATAAGATGGTTAGATAGTATCGTGAACTCAATGAACATGAACCTGAGTGAACTCTGGGAGGTAGTGAAGGACAGAGGAGCCTGTTGTGCTATAGGCCCTGAGGTCTCAAAGAGTCAAATACGACTTAGCAACTGAACAACCACCACCACAACAAGTCCTTCCAACTCTCTGCTTCTGCCCTTCCACTGGCCACTCTCTGGCCTTTTGAAACTTTGGTCTAAAATTTTTAAAGGGGAAAGACAAAATTCCCAAAAGAGATACTTTGGACTTCGCATTATAAAAAGCTGAATCATTTTCATTTGAGTGTTTCCAAGTAGAGAAAATGCTTGAGATACCTGGTGGGAGAATTTGGAAGCAAATCCCAGTGCTTCTTTAAAAGAGAAAACGGAGAAACAGGTTGAGGAGGGGATGAGGGTTATATCATTGGGGCTCCAGAAGTGGCCAGTCCTCCTGATATAAGATACATAGGTCACAACTCAGTTTACACATCCATCTATGCTCAAATCAGAACCAGAAGTCAAAAGCACTGGATGCCACTTGTCCCAGATGTTAATGAAAGTTAGTTTTCACCTTGAGACTGAGGGATAGTGATAAAAACAAATCTCCCTTAATAAGAACTCATGAGCCTGGGGCCTCCCTGTGGTCCAGTGGTTAAGATTTCACCTTCCAGTGCAGGAACTGTGGGCTTGACCCCTGGTCAGGGGACTAAGATCCCACATTCCTCACAGTCAAAAACCCAGAACAGACATCAACAGAAGAAATATTGTAATAAATTCAATGAAGACTTTTAAAAATGGTCCATATTAAAAAAAAGGAATCTTAAGAAAAAAATCTCATGAGCCAGAGACTCTGCTGGACACATGACATGTATCATGTCTTCAGTCCTTCAACAGCATAACAAGGGCAACAGCCTGATGAGGGCGCTTATCATTGGGCTCCTTTTACAGGTGAAAAATGGGGACAAAGAGGACCTAGGCCATTGGCACCCTCGCAGTTCTCACACTGTGGCCCTCCTCCAGAGGAGCTCCCTAAACCCCTCTTTTGTGCCATTAAACTAGTAACTCATGGTGACCGGCTTAATCAACCCCTTGTTAATGGAGGCTGGCTGGCATGGGTAAAAAGTTCCATGGATGGTTTCTGAAATCTGCCCTACTCATTTTTTTTTTTTTTTGGTCTTCAAAAATATTTTTAGCAAAGTAATACAAAAAAAGTAAAGCATCTCAAAATGGTGCATTCACCTCCTTTCTCTGAAAGCGCAAAAAACAAACATTTGTAACTCTTAGCTAATTCTTCTGATGGCTATCTTTTTGTAAGATGCTTATCTTCTTATTTCTTAGGTTCCACCCACCCCCACCCACGTATATATTACTAACTTCTAATTATGATAGAGGAGGATTTAAGTCTCTTTCCCTCCATTCCACTTCCCTCCCCTCCGCCACATACATTTTAGCACAGTCATTAATTAGTATTTACATTTTTAGAGCTGCTAATTTATGTCTTCTTTGAGAAAAAAATCCCAGTTTAAAAACGGAGAAACAGGTTGAGGAGGGATGAGGGTTATATCATTGGGGCTCCAGAAGTGGCCAGTCCTCCTGATATAAGATACATAGGTCACAACTCAGTTTACACATCCATCTATGCTCAAATCAGAACCAGAAGTCAAAAGCACTGGATGCCACTTGTCCCAGATGTTAATGAAAGTTAGTTTTCACCTTGAGACTGAGGGATAGTGATAAAAACAAATCTCCCTTAATAAGAACTCATGAGCCTGGGGCCTCCCTGTGGTCCAGTGGTTAAGATTTCACCTTCCAGTGCAGGAACTGTGGGCTTGACCCCTGGTCAGGGGACTAAGATCCCACATTCCTCACAGTCAAAAACCCAGAACAGACATCAACAGAAGAAATATTGTAATAAATTCAATGAAGACTTTTAAAAATGGTCCATATTAAAAAAAAGGAATCTTAAGAAAAAAATCTCATGAGCCAGAGACTCTGCTGGACACATGACATGTATCATGTCTTCAGTCCTTCAACAGCATAACAAGGGCAACAGCCTGATGAGGGCGCTTATCATTGGGCTCCTTTTACAGGTGAAAAATGGGGACAAAGAGGACCTAGGCCATTGGCACCCTCGCAGTTCTCACACTGTGGCCCTCCTCCAGAGGAGCTCCCTAAACCCCTCTTTTGTGCCATTAAACTAGTAACTCATGGTGACCGGCTTAATCAACCCCTTGTTAATGGAGGCTGGCTGGCATGGGTAAAAAGTTCCATGGATGGTTTCTGAAATCTGCCCTACTCATTTTTTTTTTTTTTTGGTCTTCAAAAATATTTTTAGCAAAGTAATACAAAAAAAGTAAAGCATCTCAAAATGGTGCATTCACCTCCTTTCTCTGAAAGCGCAAAAAACAAACATTTGTAACTCTTAGCTAATTCTTCTGATGGCTATCTTTTTGTAAGATGCTTATCTTCTTATTTCTTAGGTTCCACCCACCCCCACCCACGTATATATTACTAACTTCTAATTATGATAGAGGAGGATTTAAGTCTCTTTCCCTCCATTCCACTTCCCTCCCCTCCGCCACATACATTTTAGCACAGTCATTAATTAGTATTTACATTTTTAGAGCTGCATGAATATGTTTTACTGCAGGGTTGTGCAGTCAACTAACTATGCCTCAGTTTTTCCAAGTACTATTTTGAATTAATAATTGCCTCATTTTGATGTGTTGCATAGCTTTTAATATATTGAACCATGAAATTTTTTTCTGAATTTATCATTCAATGTCCTGAATTCTGAGAAGTGCTTTTTGCTAAATGCTCTGTCATAATAGTGAGATGATCTATTCTTTCCTTTTGTATTCTGGGAGCCTTTCTCCTAACTTCTTCCCTGCTCACACCTGTTCAACTGGTAGTTCTTGAGTCCAAATACCCATCTTTCATCCTAAAACTGCCTCTCCCATGATTTTCTGTATACTATGTTTTCCTCTTTTGTGGTTTATTTCATTGCTCTCTTGGACCGTATTGTCCACAACTTCTTAAGAAAGAATTCATAAGAGGTAGTGTTCAAGTCCTTTGTCTGGAGATGTCTTTATTCTTTCTCTCTCTTACTTGGTCATTACTTTAGCTGTGTGTACAATTCTTCATTGAAAATAATTTGCCTGTAGAATTTCAAAGATCTTTGTCTTCTAGCATCTGATGTTGCTATTTGTTATTATTGTTCAGTTGCTAAGTTGTGTCTGACTCATTGAGACTCCACAGACTGCAGAACACCAGGCTCCTCTGTCCTTCATTACCCCCTGGCATTTGCTCAAATTCATGTCCATTGTGTCAATGATAGAATAATCATCTCATCCTTTCCCTCCCCCTTCTCCTGCCCTCAGTCTTTCCAAATATCAGAGGTCTTTTCCAATGAGTCAGCTCTTTGCATCAGGTGGCCAAAGTCTCAGGGCTTCAGTTCAAAAGCATCAGTCCTTCCAATAAATATTCAGGGTTGATTTCCTTTAGGATTATCTGGCTTGGTCTCCTTGCAGTCCAAGCATCTCTCAAGAGTCTTCTCCAACACCACAATTCAAAAGCATCAACTCTTTGATTATCAGCCTTCTTTATGGTCCAACGCTTAACATCCGTAAATGACCACTCAAAAACCATAGCTTTAACTGTATGGACCTTTGTAGGCCAAGTGATCTCTCTGCCATGACAAACCTACACCCTGTCTAGGTTTGTCATAACTTTTCCCCTTTTTACAGTCACCCTCTGCAGTGATTTTGGAGCCCAAGAAAAGAAAATCTATCCCTGTTTGCACTTTTTCCCTTCTAATTTCGACCAACAATAACTTTAGTTCACCCTCTGCAATTTGAACCATGAAATTTTTTCTGAATTTATCATTCAATGTCCTGAATTCTGAGAAGTGCTTTTGCTAAATGCTCTGTCATAATAGTGAGATGATCTATTCTTTCCTTTTGTATTCTGGGAGCCTTTCTCCTAACTTCTTCCCTGCTCACACCTGTTCAACTGGTAGTTCTTGAGTCCAAATACCCATCTTTCATCCTAAAACTGCCTCTCCCATGATTTTCTGTATACTATGTTTTCCTCTTTTGTGGTTTATTTCATTGCTCTCTTGGACCGTATTGTCCACAACTTCTTAAGAAAGAATTCATAAGAGGTAGTGTTCAAGTCCTTTGTCTGGAGATGTCTTTATTCTTTCTCTCTCTTACTTGGTCATTACTTTAGCTGTGTGTACAATTCTTCATTGAAAATAATTTGCCTGTAGAATTTCAAAGATCTTTGTCTTCTAGCATCTGATGTTGCTATTTGTTATTATTGTTCAGTTGCTAAGTTGTGTCTGACTCATTGAGACTCCACAGACTGCAGAACACCAGGCTCCTCTGTCCTTCATTACCCCCTGGCATTTGCTCAAATTCATGTCCATTGTGTCAATGATAGAATAATCATCTCATCCTTTCCCTCCCCCTTCTCCTGCCCTCAGTCTTTCCAAATATCAGAGGTCTTTTCCAATGAGTCAGCTCTTTGCATCAGGTGGCCAAAGTCTCAGGGCTTCAGTTCAAAAGCATCAGTCCTTCCAATAAATATTCAGGGTTGATTTCCTTTAGGATTATCTGGCTTGGTCTCCTTGCAGTCCAAGCATCTCTCAAGAGTCTTCTCCAACACCACAATTCAAAAGCATCAACTCTTTGATTATCAGCCTTCTTTATGGTCCAACGCTTAACATCCGTAAATGACCACTCAAAAACCATAGCTTTAACTGTATGGACCTTTGTAGGCCAAGTGATCTCTCTGCCATGACAAACCTACACCCTGTCTAGGTTTGTCATAACTTTCCTTCCAAGAAGCAAGCATCTTTTAATTTCACCACTACAGTCACCCTCTGCAGTGATTTTGGAGCCCAAGAAAAGAAAATCTATCCCTGTTTGCACTTTTTCCCCTTCTATTTGCCATGAACTGGTAGGACTGGATGCCATAATCTTAGTTTTTTGAATGTTGAGTTTGAAGCCAGCTTTTTCACGCTCCTCTTTCACCCTCCTGGAGAAGGAAATGGCAAGCCACTCCAGTATTCTTGCCTGGAAAATCCCATGGCCAGAAGCGCCTGGTGGGCTTCAGTCCTTAGGATCATAAGAGTAGGACACGACTTAGCGACTAAACCACTTTCACCCTCATCGAGAGGCTCTGTAGTTCCTCTTCACTTTCTGCCATTAAGTGGTATCATCTGCATATCTGAGGCTGTTGATATTTCTCCTGGGAATCTTAATTAATTTCAGCTTGTGATTTATCCAGTTCAGCATTTTGCATGATGTACCCTTCATAGAAGTTAAATTAGCAGTGTTACTATTAAGAAGTCCAAAATTCTGATATTCATTATTTTTAACCCTAATTTTTCCTTCTACAATTTTTTGGAATTTTTAATTGTTAACTAATTATTTATTTATTGGCCATGCTGTGCTGCATATGGGACCTTAGTTCCCCAGCAAACACTGAACCCATGTCCGCTGTCTTGGAAGCTCGAAGTCTTAGCCACTGGACTGCCAGGGAGGCCTCTTTCTCCACAGATTTTTAGGGGCATATTTTTAACACAGGTGTTCCAAACTTTCATAATGATGACTCATGGCATGGAGTTGTTTTTTGTTTTTTTCATTTATTCAAAGGCTCTTTCAATCTAAGGATTGTCTGTCCTTCAATTCTGCTATTTTTTTGTGTATCAATTTTTGAATAATTTATTTGGTGCTTTTTTCTTTTTTGAAACTGTTATTAATATTTAGATATTAGATGTCTCAGACTTATCCTGTCATTTGTTCTATTAATTTCCATCTCTTAGCTTGAGTTTCATTCGCTCAATTTTTTCATTGAATGTCTTTCTTTTTCTTTTTGAATTTTCATCATGTTTTAGTTTCTACAAGACCTTTAAAATATTGCATCCTGGCTATCATTAAAAAATCCACAAACAATACATGCTAGAGTGGGTGTGGAGAGAAGGGAACCCTCCTGCACTGTTGGTGGGAATGCAAATTGGCATAGTCACTATGGAGAACTGTATGGAGGGTCCTTAAAAAACTGAACATAGAGCTACCATATGACGCTGCAATCCCCTCCTGGCATATATCCAGAGAAAAACATGGCCCAAAGATATACATGTACCCAGTGTTCACTGCAGCACTGTTTGCAATGGCCAAGACATGGAAACAACCTAAATGTCCATCAACAGAGGAATGGATAAAGGAGATGTGATACACACACACACACACACACACACACACACACACACACACATATATATATATACACTAGAATATTACTCAGCCATTAAAAAGAATGAAGTAAGGTAATTTGTAGCAATATGGATGGACCTAGAGAGTGTCATAACTGAGCAAAGTAAGTGAGAGAAGGAGAAATATCATATGACATCCTTTGTATGTGGATTCTAAAAAGAAATCATACAAAAAAAAAGAAGAAGAAGAAAAAAGGAGGAAAAAATAACAAGAAATGATACAAATGAAGTTATTTACAAAACAGAAAGAGACTTACAGACTTAGAAAACAAATTTATGGTTGCAGGAAGGAGGGGATGGTTGGGGACTTTGGGAAAGTCATGTACACTCTGAAATGTTTGAAATGGAAAACCAAAAAAAATCTATTGTACAGCACATGGAACTTTTCTTAATGGTGTGTACTAGCCTGGATGGGAGGGGAGTTTGGGGGAGAATGGATACATATATATGTATGGCCCTTCACCGTTCACCTGAAACTATTACAAAATTGTTAATTGGCTATACTCCAATAAAACATGGTTTTGGTGTTTTAAAAAATCAAGAAAAATGTTGCATCCTGTGCCTGTATCATAAGATGCAATATTTTATGTTTCTGAGGGTACTAATTACTCTTCCAAGTTTATTTCATAGGTTTTTGACTTCATTTTTCAGATTGGAGGTCTTTCTTAGGTGTTCGGTAATTCTTGACTATCTGAATCTAAGACACAGACACGAAAAGTATCTTCTTTTCTTTTGAATTTTTATCATGTTTTAGTTTCTACAAGACCTTTAAAATATTGCATCCTGGCTATCATTAAAAAATCCACAAACAATACATGCTAGAGTGGGTGTGGAGAGAAGGGAACCCTCCTGCACTGTTGGTGGAATGCAAATTGGCATAGTCACTATGGAGAACTGTATGGAGGGTCCTTAAAAAACTGAACATAGAGCTACCATATGACGCTGCAATCCCCTCCTGGCATATATCCAGAGAAAAACATGGCCCAAAGATATACATGTACCCAGTGTTCACTGCAGCACTGTTTGCAATGGCCAAGACATGGAAACAACCTAAATGTCCATCAACAGAGGAATGGATAAAGGAGATGTGATACACACACACACACACACACACACACACACACACACACACATATATATATATACACTAGAATATTACTCAGCCATTAAAAAGAATGAAGTAAGGTAATTTGTAGCAATATGGATGGACCTAGAGAGTGTCATAACTGAGCAAAGTAAGTGAGAGAAGGAGAAATATCATATGACATCCTTTGTATGTGGATTCTAAAAAGAAATCATACAAAAAAAAAGAAGAAGAAGAAAAAAGGAGGAAAAAATAACAAGAAATGATACAAATGAAGTTATTTACAAAACAGAAAGAGACTTACAGACTTAGAAAACAAATTTATGGTTGCAGGAAGGAGGGGATGGTTGGGGACTTTGGGAAAGTCATGTACACTCTGAAATGTTTGAAATGGAAAACCAAAAAAAATCTATTGTACAGCACATGGAACTTTTCTTAATGGTGTGTACTAGCCTGGATGGGAGGGGAGTTTGGGGGAGAATGGATACATATATATGTATGGCCCTTCACCGTTCACCTGAAACTATTACAAAATTGTTAATTGGCTATACTCCAATAAAACATGGTTTTGGTGTTTTAAAAAATCAAGAAAAATGTTGCATCCTGTGCCTGTATCATAAGATGCAATATTTTATGTTTCTGAGGGTACTAATTACTCTTCCAAGTTTATTTCATAGGTTTTTGACTTCATTTTTCAGATTGGAGGTCTTTCTTAGGTGTTCGGTAATTCTTGACTATCTGAATCTAAGACACAGACACCGAAAAGTATCAAGGAGGCTCTCTATGTTGGTTGGGGTTCACTAGAGGAGGATTTCTCTTTGATTAGGTGGGGAGTCACATTTCATTGGAGGAGCTCTTGTCTCTACCCCCTGTACATGGAGACAGTCTCCCCTGTTTGGGAAAGCATCCTCTAGTGTAGGCCAGACTGTTGGCCTTCTGGGAAAGGCTGGGGGAGAACTGCAGACTGTGACCTAGCCTCTGAGCCTCACCCTCTGCTGCCTCTGCCTAAGTCTGGGTATTCAGTCTGGGTCTTATCCCTTCATGGCTCTTATAAATGATGCGTATGTTGGCAAGGTTTTGGGTCTCACACAGGTGGTCCCCTGGCTGCAAGAAGATGAGAAAGTGAGGTAAGTCCCACCCACCCTTGCTCATAACTTCCAATCAGTCCCCCAGTTCTGAGCCCCACGCTTGGCCTTGCCGTCCACATGGAGGAGTCAGCTCCCTATTAGTGCCTCCTCCTCATGGACACATTAAGTTGTAATTTCTCTAACTTGCCTATATAGAGACCACTCCTCCATCTGTTTTTCTTCATCCAAAATTCGTGAAAGTTTTGGTCTACTTGGCTCTCCTCTCCTGCTCCCCTTTTGGGATTATGCCTGTTTAATATCTCTCCTATTATTTGCTAAATAGATCTTTGGGGGAAAAAAGAGAATTGTCATTTAAAACTGGATTACTTTCTAACAGGGGAGACTGATCTCTTATGGTCCTGGTGTATTTTGGACAGTAGTTGGGGCATCATATTTGAGAAGTCTTAGAGGTCAGCTCTTCCACATTAAGCTTGAAATGATGCCCTGAAATGCAGTCACCACTATCCCTATTGTTAGACGTAGGGCTGAAATCAAAGATGCCTTGTATTCATTGAATACGTAATTAGTGAAGACTGTACCAGGTACTTTATGTGTTATCTCCCGTGATCTTCACAACTTTCTCCTCTACAGATAATAGAAAGATTAAAAAAAACAAAAAACAAAAAACTTCCAGAGTCACAAAGTGGTTGAGATGGAATTTGACTGCAACTGTCTTTCTCTTAACAAGTGCTAACACTTATTAAGGACTTACGTTAACCCACTTTTTAGTTGTTTCAGGGAACAAGCACATCAATGGTGATTCATAAAAATTCTTATAGTACATGGAGAGGATTTCTCTTGATTAGGTGGGAGTCACATTTCATTGGAGGAGCTCTTGTCTCTACCCCTGTACATGGAGACAGTCTCCTGTTTGGGAAAGCATCCTCTAGTGTAGGCCAGACTGTTGGCCTTCTGGGAAAGGCTGGGGGAGAACTGCAGACTGTGACCTAGCCTCTGAGCCTCACCCTCTGCTGCCTCTGCCTAAGTCTGGGTATTCAGTCTGGGTCTTATCCCTTCATGGCTCTTATAAATGATGCGTATGTTGGCAAGGTTTTGGGTCTCACACAGGTGGTCCCCTGGCTGCAAGAAGATGAGAAAGTGAGGTAAGTCCCACCCACCCTTGCTCATAACTTCCAATCAGTCCCCCAGTTCTGAGCCCCACGCTTGGCCTTGCCGTCCACATGGAGGAGTCAGCTCCCTATTAGTGCCTCCTCCTCATGGACACATTAAGTTGTAATTTCTCTAACTTGCCTATATAGAGACCACTCCTCCATCTGTTTTTCTTCATCCAAAATTCGTGAAAGTTTTGGTCTACTTGGCTCTCCTCTCCTGCTCCCCTTTTGGGATTATGCCTGTTTAATATCTCTCCTATTATTTGCTAAATAGATCTTTGGGGGAAAAAAGAGAATTGTCATTTAAAACTGGATTACTTTCTAACAGGGGAGACTGATCTCTTATGGTCCTGGTGTATTTTGGACAGTAGTTGGGGCATCATATTTGAGAAGTCTTAGAGGTCAGCTCTTCCACATTAAGCTTGAAATGATGCCCTGAAATGCAGTCACCACTATCCCTATTGTTAGACGTAGGGCTGAAATCAAAGATGCCTTGTATTCATTGAATACGTAATTAGTGAAGACTGTACCAGGTACTTTATGTGTTATCTCCCGTGATCTTCACAACTTTCTCCTCTACAGATAATAGAAAGATTAAAAAAAACAAAAAACAAAAAACTTCCAGAGTCACAAAGTGGTTGAGATGGAATTTGACTGCAACTGTCTTTCTCTTAACAAGTGCTAACACTTATTAAGGACTTACCAAGCATCCATCCTGAGAGCCCCAAAACTTGTTATTTTGCCTAGTTGTTTCAGGGGAACAAGCACATCAATGGTGATTCATAAAAAAATTCTTATAGAACTAATCTTTCCATCTTTTTGTAGAAGCAGCATTTCCCCCCTAAATTACCTGGAAACAATGTGTTTTTTAAATAATATACTATTTTATCACTTTTCCTATATTCTCCTCATTATGTGAATCTCTTATAGAAAGTCCTTTCTTTTTAGGCAACTCACACTGTCTTTTGACTACATAGTTGGAAAAAGTTGACTCCAATTCTCCAGCTAGAGGGGATTCATTATAGCCAAAGCACAGCAGGAATTTACTATACATTACTCTTCACGTCTCCCTAGTTGAAATCCAGGCTCATGCCTGCCCCAGATCAGCAGGTTGGAACTGAGACTGCGTTATTTTCTGGTATGATCTACGACATACTACACTGTTTCCATATTTTCAGGGCAGTTATGAATCAATACATGGTGAGGTTGTTAAGGGCTTGGGCTCTGTGGCCACAAGCCTAGATCTGAAACTCCAGTTTCTTCAAGTTGTTTTTTCTTCTTAACCTCGTGGCCATGAGCACGTTCCCTGCCATGTCTGGACCTGTTCCCTCATCTGTAAACTAGGGCTAATAATATATATTATGGGACAATTTCCTGGAGAAGCAAAATGGCAACCCTCTCTAGTGTATTTGCGGGGAAAGTCCCACGGACAGAGGAGGCTGGGGGGCTGCAGTTTATGGGGTTGCAAACAGTCAGACAGGACTGAGTGCATACACATTCATGGGACAATTGAGAAGACTCTAGTTCTATTGTTATTCTTCTTTTTAGCCCTTGTTTAACCTTGTGGCTAAGTTCATGTCTTTTGGGCTCCAGCTGTTCGAAATAAGACTCATGATGGCCAAAGAATTAAATCCATTTCAGTGGAAAGTGGCCCAGGTCCCTATGGGCCCTTGGAACAGTCAGAGAGAGACTTCTATACTTTGAGGGTGGGCTAGGGTCTGCAGCCCCTGACCACAAGGAAGAAGTTATGGAAGAAGAGAACTTAGGCCTTTCAGCCCTTAAGAATAAGGCAGTGGGGCTTCTCTGGTGGTCCAGTGGGTGGAGAGTCTGCCTTGCAGTGCGGGGGACACCAGTTCAATCCCTGGCCGGGAGGATCCCGTGTGCTGCAGAGCAGCTGGACCAGTGTGTCCAACTGCAAGTCAGTGCTCTGGAGTGCATGCACCTGGAGCCAATGCTCTGTAGCAAGAGAGGCCATTGCAGTGGCAAGCCCAGGCTGGCCAAAGAGTGAAGATAGATGAAAATAAATGAATTAAAAAAAAAAATAAAGGAGGCCAAAATTAAAAAGAAGAAGAAGAAGAAGGCTGTAGAGTCTCTTGAGGGGATGAGACCAGCGGGGACATGGGCCTCTGCGCTGCAGTGCTGCAGTGCTTGTACCTGGATACACCTCTCCTCAAGTAACAAAATATAAACAAACCCTATAAGACTAACATAACTGCCTGCATTTGCAGTGGGGGCAAACTCTGGGCAAAAGATACAGAAAGACCGAAAATCCAACTGCCACCTCTGAAGAGCCCAGAGCAAAAGCAGGATCCTGCATTGCCCCTTGAACACACCACCACCTATGCCACCCCTGGACACACCCCTACCTTCACTGCATACAAGGGACCAGCTGGCCCACTCCTTGGGGAGCAAGCAAGCTAGGAAAATTGTTTGATTTTTCTTGCTCCCACCTGCTGCAGCAGGGGTCCCTATAAAACCTTGCCTGAAAAAAAAAAAGTGAGAAATTTTTTTTCATACATGTCACCATGCTGAGTTTTAATAAGTGCCTAATAGCAGCTAGCTGCCATGATTACTGGTGATATCTACAGCCCTTTAACGAACACTTACTGCAGATCAGGCAAATGCTAAATGCTCAACATACATACCTCGTGTAATCCCCATGACATGTTACTCCATTTACAGATGAGGGGATTAGAGTTGGGAGAGCAGAGAAGGATTTTCCCTGAAATTGATGAGGCTGAGCTTCAGGGCCCCTCCCTGAACAGATCGCTCTGAGAGCTGGGGCTGCTGGGAGGAGCAGCGGGAGAAGTGGTCAGAAGCCCTTCCAGTAAGCAATTCCCCTAACTGCCTAGGGTCTGCAGCCCTGACCACAAGGAAGAAGTTATGGAAGAAGAGAACTTAGGCCTTTCAGCCCTTAAGAATAAGGCAGTGGGGCTTCTCTGGTGGTCCAGTGGGTGGAGAGTCTGCCTTGCAGTGCGGGGGACACCAGTTCAATCCCTGGCCGGGAGGATCCCGTGTGCTGCAGAGCAGCTGGACCAGTGTGTCCAACTGCAAGTCAGTGCTCTGGAGTGCATGCACCTGGAGCCAATGCTCTGTAGCAAGAGAGGCCATTGCAGTGGCAAGCCCAGGCTGGCCAAAGAGTGAAGATAGATGAAAATAAATGAATTAAAAAAAAAAATAAAGGAGGCCAAAATTAAAAAGAAGAAGAAGAAGAAGGCTGTAGAGTCTCTTGAGGGGATGAGACCAGCGGGGACATGGGCCTCTGCGCTGCAGTGCTGCAGTGCTTGTACCTGGATACACCTCTCCTCAAGTAACAAAATATAAACAAACCCTATAAGACTAACATAACTGCCTGCATTTGCAGTGGGGGCAAACTCTGGGCAAAAGATACAGAAAGACCGAAAATCCAACTGCCACCTCTGAAGAGCCCAGAGCAAAAGCAGGATCCTGCATTGCCCCTTGAACACACCACCACCTATGCCACCCCTGGACACACCCCTACCTTCACTGCATACAAGGGACCAGCTGGCCCACTCCTTGGGGAGCAAGCAAGCTAGGAAAATTGTTTGATTTTTCTTGCTCCCACCTGCTGCAGCAGGGGTCCCTATAAAACCTTGCCTGAAAAAAAAAAAGTGAGAAATTTTTTTTCATACATGTCACCATGCTGAGTTTTAATAAGTGCCTAATAGCAGCTAGCTGCCATGATTACTGGTGATATCTACAGCCCTTTAACGAACACTTACTGCAGATCAGGCAAATGCTAAATGCTCAACATACATACCTCGTGTAATCCCCATGACATGTTACTCCATTTACAGATGAGGGGATTAGAGTTGGGAGAGCAGAGAAGGATTTTCCCTGAAATTGATGAGGCTGAGCTTCAGGGCCCCTCCCTGAACAGATCGCTCTGAGAGCTGGGGCTGCTGGGAGGAGCAGCGGGAGAAGTGGTCAGAAGCCCTTCCAGTAAGCAATTCTCCTAAATGCCTAAAGAGCTCTCAAGAAAAAGGGATCCACATTACCAAGCCCTCAGGGAGTTGTAACAACCTTTATCATGTTAAATGTTCATTCTGGGGTCTAATTTTGTGAGTTTTTTCTTCTCTTTTCTTTTCTTTAAGAGAATTCTTAACTTCATGAGCTTCAGGCCCCTCAAAGTCAGATCTGATGCTCAACTGAGGTGCACATGGGTTTGGTTTTTGTTTTATTTTGTTTTGTTTTTGATAAATACACTATTTTAAAAGTTTTTGGCCTCTTTTATTGTTCTTATTTATTTATTTATTATTTTCATCCATCTTTATTCTTCGGCCTGTGTGTCCCTCCCAATGCAGTGGCCTCCCACTTTGCAGAGCACCGGCTCTGGGCATATGCGCTCCAGAGCGCTGGCTCTTAATTGGACACATCGGTCCAGCTGCTCCGCGGCACATGAGATCTTCCCGAGCCAGGGATCGAATTGGTGCCCATTGCACTGCAAGGCGGATTCTTTACCCACTAGACCACCAGGGAAGCCCCGCATAGTTTTATTTTTAATATCTATACCATATTGTATCCTTGCTAGATTGGTTTAATCTGCACATTTATAGGAATGGAGAAAATCCTCAAATTGAAAGGTGGCAGGGAACTAGACGGTTTTGCTGCCTGCATTTGGTGAAGTCTTAATGGGCGTCATCAATACAAGTTTAAAAAGTCTTGTGAGTAACCTTCCCCTTATGGTGAGTAGTGGTTTGATGTCTCTATTATAATCTATGAATCTCCTAGAAAAGTGGTAAATTGGCAATAGATTTCTGTGCTCTATTATGTTTGATCCTTTTGCTTTGCAAGAGTGATTTCAACATAATTTTCCTTTTGCAGAGCAGGACTGCTGAAGCAAAACAAAATCCAAAGATAAACAGCCTTCATAGGTCTGGCCACGATAGATTTTCCAAAGCAAAGAATAAAACATCAAAATGTCCGCTCAGTGGTTCCTTGTCCTTAAGAATCCTGGGGAGAATCAGATCATCTGAAATAGAAACTCTGCTATTTTTATACCCAATTGCAAACTGGGAAGTCGCCAGGCTTTGGTCTCAGCAATGAGTCTTCCTAGGAACTAGGTCTAGAATTTATTTATACTTTATACTTTGGAAAAAGGTACATTCTGAGTCATTTCAGGTTTTGGTACTTTTCCTTCTTTTGAAGAACTTTTGAAATTACTTTTTGATATTTTTGGTCTCCTCCACGTAGAAAGAGAAGGCGGCAGAGGACTGAAGTGGGCAAGAATCCCCTCTCTGGGGCATCACTGGTATTAATTGGATGGACAATGGGACGTGTTGGGCTAGTGAACAGCGCCATGCCACACTATGCTTGTTTGCATTTAAGATAGATGACTGGCACTCCCCACCAAAAGGGGAGCTGGGTGCAGTCACTTTATTTATTTATTTTTAAACATTTATTTTTTATTTATTTATCTTTTGGGGGGAGGTGGGGAGGGATGGGGATGGGCGGGCCACTTCTATTGGTTTTTCATTTCTCTATTTTCATCCGTCTTTGTTCTTTGGCTCCTGCGGGCCTCCCATCGCGGTGGCGTCTGTTGTTGCAGAGTGCCGGCTCTGGGCGCATGCGCTCCAGAGCTCCGGCTCGGTAATTGGACACATCAGTCCAGCCGCTCTGCAGCAAGTGGGATCTTCCAAGGCCAGGGATCAAACCAGTGCCCCTTGCACTGCAAGGCGGTGTCCTTACCCACTGGACCACCAGGGAAGCCCATGCAGCCACTTTAGATCTAACTTAAAATCCATCTCCTGGGCAGTAGACCAAAATATAAAACTGCACACCACCTTTTCAAATCACCATATATTTGTTTAACACAGGACGCCAGGGATACTGTGTGAACACACACCCCCTTCACACAGAGGGCACAGATCCGTCATGGAGAAGTCTTAGCAAGTCTCCTCCTGGCCACCAACACCTTCCCTTCATTTGCTAAGTCACTTCAGTCATGTCCGACTGTGTGATCCTATGGACTGTAGTCCACCAGGCTCCTCTGTCCTCCATGGATTTCTCCAGGCAAGAATACTGGAGTGGGTTGCCATTGCCTTCTCCAACCTTTCCCATGGCCCATTCTTTTTTCCATGGATGAACGAGGGAGAGGCTTAACAGAAATATTACCATGCTTCACTGAGAACTAGGGGCTTCTTCTCAGGTTCCTATGCATTCTTTTGTTTTTTACACCACTCTGCACATGATCTTAGTTCCCTGACTAGGGATGAAACCTGGGCCCCAGGCCCCCTTGCAGTGGAAGCATGTAGTCTTAACCACTGGACTGCCAGGGAAATCCCTCCAACATATTCTTGTATATGTATGTTGTGTATACACACCACACACACACCCTAGCTCCAAAACACAGCAAAGCAGGGGACATGAAAACCACCTGTGTCAGAAGCACTTATTCAAATTCAACCATCAGCAACATTAAACCACTTTCACTATCGGTAGAATTCCAAATGACTTTACAAACCACTAGGTTCTCTGAAAATTGCTGCAAGGGACAAGGTTGAATCCTCTGTTGCCAATGAAGCTGATGGAGTAGAGGTTACAATGCAGCCTAGCTTTACTGGGGATGCAGATGGCTAATAGAAGGAAAATGAATAAAGCTGTGTCTGAGGCAAGGCATCAGTCATTGTAATGTGAATCTAATCCACCCGTGTTATACAAGCAACTCGTTTCTGGTTTCTATTAATATAGGTTGTTAGCAGTTACAGGAGCCAGGATGGAGCCAGACAGGCGCTGCCAGGCAGCTTCTCTGTCCACCTTGGTGTCTTCGTTTCACAAAGTGGCCAGTGAGTGTATCATCACAAGTGTGTGGAAAACATGGCACACCCTGGAGGCAGCTGCCCTGCATCCAGGTTCACATCAGGGAAGGGAAAGGCACAGAGGTCTTCGTTGTTATTTGATTTCAGCCTCCAATCAATTCAGAGAAGCAGAAAGGAACATGCTAGCTCAAAAAGGCAGAGAGAAAATGGCTTAAACAGTTAATACAATTAACTCCATGTCAATTACCTTTGATACTAAGCAAGTAGGTAGGTTGAAATAGTTCCTTCACCATTTTGCTAAGTCACTTCAGTCATGTCCGACTGTGTGATCCTATGGACTGTAGTCCACCAGGCTCCTCTGTCCTCCATGGATTTCTCCAGGCAAGAATACTGGAGTGGGTTGCCATTGCCTTCTCCAACCTTTCCCATGGCCCATTCTTTTTTCCATGGATGAACGAGGGAGAGGCTTAACAGAAATATTACCATGCTTCACTGAGAACTAGGGGCTTCTTCTCAGGTTCCTATGCATTCTTTTGTTTTTTACACCACTCTGCACATGATCTTAGTTCCTGACTAGGGATGAAACCTGGGCCCCAGGCCCCCTTGCAGTGGAAGCATGTAGTCTTAACCACTGGACTGCCAGGGAAATCCCTCCAACATATTCTTGTATATGTATGTTGTGTATACACACCACACACACACCCTAGCTCCAAAACACAGCAAAGCAGGGGACATGAAAACCACCTGTGTCAGAAGCACTTATTCAAATTCAACCATCAGCAACATTAAACCACTTTCACTATCGGTAGAATTCCAAATGACTTTACAAACCACTAGGTTCTCTGAAAATTGCTGCAAGGGACAAGGTTGAATCCTCTGTTGCCAATGAAGCTGATGGAGTAGAGGTTACAATGCAGCCTAGCTTTACTGGGGATGCAGATGGCTAATAGAAGGAAAATGAATAAAGCTGTGTCTGAGGCAAGGCATCAGTCATTGTAATGTGAATCTAATCCACCCGTGTTATACAAGCAACTCGTTTCTGGTTTCTATTAATATAGGTTGTTAGCAGTTACAGGAGCCAGGATGGAGCCAGACAGGCGCTGCCAGGCAGCTTCTCTGTCCACCTTGGTGTCTTCGTTTCACAAAGTGGCCAGTGAGTGTATCATCACAAGTGTGTGGAAAACATGGCACACCCTGGAGGCAGCTGCCCTGCATCCAGGTTCACATCAGGGAAGGGAAAGGCACAGAGGTCTTCGTTGTTATTTGATTTCAGCCTCCAATCAATTCAGAGAAGCAGAAAGGAACATGCTAGCTCAAAAAGGCAGAGAGAAAATGGCTTAAACAGTTAATACAATTAACTCCATGTCAATTACCTTTTGATACTAAGCAAGTAGGTAGGTTGAAATAGTTCCTTCACCATTTGGTGTGTACTAGCTGTTGCAAACTAGTAAGAGGCATGGTTCTTAAATAGCAGTAAGGGAGCTTCCAAGTGTTAAAATTACAAACGATTCCAATTTTAAAAAAAAGATAACAAGCTCCCTTTGCTCAGTTCCACAAACATTTACTGAGCACCTGCTCTGGTCTTTTATGGGTTACTCTGTGTCCTAATTTTAGTTTTAGTTTCAGGCAATGTTTGATCTTTGGGAACTTGTAACACTAAATGTGGGGACTGCTCTATTCTGATATAAACAGTTGAAAATTCACAGTTATATAAAGTGGTGAATTTCTTCATTAAGGAGGCCACAAGCAGGGCTCCTTCATGACCTTTCTTACTTCAATGATGACAATTTCTTTAGGTTGAGGTTACTATTTTCCCTTTCAAGGGACAGATTCACTGTAATAAAGATTATTCATTTATGCATAAGTAATATCTAATGAACTCCTAAGTATATACAAGGCGCTCCATATCTGTCTTTTACAAGATTTCTGTAACAGTTCAAATGAGACATCTATGTGACTCCACTTGTAAATTGCTATATTTAGAGAAATGCTATTTTTATTACGTACCTGAATGAGTCACAAATACATTCAATTGCTCCCAAATATAGAAAGGTAGGATTATCTGGGCCTATTTAATTAAAGTTGTAAGACTAGCTACCACTTAGTGCCATCAGTGTGCTTTGTAACATTTCATTTAATCCCCACAGTAACCCCAGGAGGTGGGTGTTCTCTGCCTCCTAGAAGATGAGGAAGCATGAGGTCAGGTGATGTGATGAGGGTCCCACAACTAGACAGAACTGGGCTTTGGATGCAGACCTATGTGTCTGTGAACTCATTCAGTTCTGTAATGTAATTTATTTTTATAGATGATGTTGTTCTTCCATTGTATTAGTCCAGTCTCATTTACATTAAGAAAAATTAAGCAGTTTCAAGACTACCAGGTGGAATCACAATTTCTTCTTGATCCCCAAGTGGTCTGTGTGAACTGCAGCCCTGGCTCTGGGCTACGCTCTGGCTCACCTGACAGCAGGCTGGGCTGCCTGCCTGCACTTCATAGCCTAATGTGTCTTTTGCCTTGTGTTTCACAGAGTGGTTTTTCTCTTTTCCTTTAACCTGTCACTTCTCTCTGATGTCCTTGTGCCTATGATGTGCTGTGGACTAATCCACCAAATAACCAGGCAGCAGTTCTCAAAGCTGTGTCCGTGACTCACCTGGTGAGCTCATTTAAATGCAGATTCTTGGGTACCATTCATTCCCAGGTGTTCGGATTTAGCAGCTATGGGAGGTCCAAGAACTGCTAGGAATAAAGAACACATACTTCGTGACTGTGAGAAATTTACTCTCTAGGGAGTAGCCACATTTGTCAACTTTGTGATGTTCATTTCAGGCCCGGAGAGCTGAGATTCCTGGAGATAAACACCTGGCAGAAACCAGCTATTTGAGAGGCTAGCTAATTTGAATTGAACTTCACTTTTGTTTCACTTACTTTATAAAATGCTAGGTTTATTAAATAAAACAGTGACAAAAGAGCCTGAAAGTACCCCCAGAATGTCCTCTCTCCTTCACCAAAACTTCACTTTAGTTTGTCAAAATTCTAGGTTTCTTTCTCCTTAAAGGGCACAGGTGTGAGTCCTGGTGCTTAGCCAGGTACCTGACTCTCGTAACACCTAACCCATGTGAGCCACAGTCCTGCCCTCATCTTTAATGTGTGGAGAACGGTGCCTACTTCTCAGGGATGGTGGGAGCATCCGAGAGATGCATATACAGAGTTTCTGGTAAGCAGTCGATATGTGGTCAAATTTTAAAAATAAGCTTTTTATAGGAATTCTAGTTGGAACTACCATGGAAGTCTGGTGGCTCTGTGAGGGACCAGGTTTCATGCGTGTGCATCCCAGTGTAACAGAGGTGAGCACAGCACCAGGTCCTCCTAGAGCGTCTACGAGAGAAATACAATTTGCACCTTGTGGTCATTGTTCTCACTCTGGCTGCAGAAAACACACTACAGGGGAGGCAGAGAAACCAGGGCTTTGCTCTTTTCTAGAGTAGAGACAACCTCTACATATTGATAACAAAATGTTATCACTTATTATGTGGAAGAAACAGGCATACTAACATGAAAAAACACATTTTATTGCACTTAAGTTATAAGAAAATAAAATTTCTAAGTGAATCAAACCATAGACACAATCCCTTTAAAGGTTGTTTTCCTCCATCATGTCAGGTTGTTACATAACTAAAATTAACCCACTTGAATCTGATTGTTTAAATCAGACTATAAATAAAACAAAACAAAAAAAAATAAACAGGAGGAGGAAAAAAAAAGATCACCTAGGATACAGTGTTAAACCACTTTCACAGTTCAGCTTGAGTTGTGGCTCTTGGAGAATGAGGCAAACCATTTGACTTTTTCATTCATTTCGCTTGTTGGCATGTGACGCCTTTACTACAAAAACTGGATAGTTTCTGCTTTGTCAGTTACTCAGAGCAATAAAGCTGTAACAGTTGTTTTCCCAAATACTGTAAAACACTAAGACTGACCAGCAACTTTATTTTAATTCTGTGTTTTATATATTTTTAAAATACTTTGTCAGTTTTACTATGTACGTTCATCCATTCACCACAGCCCTCAAAAAGAAAAGTTTCTCCGCAGAACAGGCGGCAACAGCTCTGTTCCAAGGAATGTGTTTTAATTTTTGCTCAGATAAAAGAAAATAAGCTTTGCACACACTCTCAATTCTTTACTTGCAGGCAAACTTCACTCTTTATTTTCTGAAACTCTCCCATGCTCAGCCTCTTAGAGGCACAGATGGTTCAAGTTTCAGTGGCAAAAAGTCTTTTTTTTTTTTTTTTCCGTAACCAAACTAGAGCAAATTTGGAATTCAGTCTGGGACTAAAACGTCACAGCAGAAAAAAAATAAAAAAAAATAATTTGCTTTTCTTTTCTTTCTTTCATTTAGCAGCATAAATAAGTTTGGCCACTGGGAGTACAGTACAGGGTGGACACGAGCCCATATCTGAAGACCTACTTCTAGCACCAGCATCAAGAACTGAATCCATCTTGGGACTCACAGAACCCAGGACAACTTGCCACCTTTGAGCAACATAGGCATTGAAGAGTATACGTGGAAGCGACAGGAACAGATGAACAGAGGCTAATACTGTGATTGATTGACATTGGCAATGGTTTGGAAAAAAAAAAAAAAAAAAAAAGCTTCTCATGATAACTATACAAAAACAATTCACAGTAATTTTTTTTTTTTCCTTTTTTAGCTTTTCCATTCCAGAAAAATGATTTTTTGTTTCAGATGCTCTCCGGTGAGACAGTCCACTGGTACTGTGTGTGGATGTTATTGCAGCTTCTTTCTAGGTCTCAGGGGTAGAAGAACAGGCCAGTGGAATCTGTAACGACGTCTCAGCAGGAACGCTGCCCAGCGACCACTGGGGGAGAACATAAAGAAATAATTGCACCTGGTTTGATTTAGAAAGTCTCGTGTTGCAAAGCTGCCCTCAGTCCAAAGTGAAGCCTCTTTCGGGGTAGCCGGCAGGCGCCTCTCTTGTCAGTTGCGGTTCGTCATCGCTTCCTCTTTTCCTTCTGCTGTCTGTAGGTCTCTTCGCTCTGTTGCCCCAAGCCAACATCCTGCACCACTGAGAACAAGGGGTATTTTTTCTTTTTTTTTGTTTTTCTTTTGCAGGGGGAAGGGCAGGGAGTCTGGCATCTACGTGTGGGGACAATGCCCCCTTTCCTGCTCTTCACTTCATGTCCACATCAAAGTCCAGCACAAGCAGCTTGGTTTCCTCCGTCCCATTGCGACTCCCGACCGCGCACACCAGCTTTGTGTTTGAGGCTCTGATCCGCCACACGACTCCCCCGCTCCCCCCACTCTCCAATGTGACTAGGTTGCGAATAAATTCACCCGTTTTCAAGTCCCATAGTTTTACAGTTCCATCATCCGAGCTGGTAATTACAAAGTTCTTGTTGAACTGTAAACAGGTCACAGCACTCTGATGCTTGTTGGGACCTAGGCAAAACCAGAGGAATTTCATTACTGGTTAGAAATCATCGCTACAGGTCAGTTGGATTGTAATTTGTGGAATCTAAATTGGAACACACAGTAAATGAAATATGTAAAACGCTGCACATTTAGAAGCTGTTGGTTTTCCTACTTCTAGCACCAGCATCAAGAACTGAATCCATCTTGGGACTCACAGAACCCAGGACAACTTGCCACCTTTGAGCAACATAGGCATTGAAGAGTATACGTGGAAGCGACAGGAACAGATGAACAGAGGCTAATACTGTGATTGATTGACATTGGCAATGGTTTGGCAAAAAAAAAAAAAAAAAAAAGCTTCTCATGATAACTATACAAAAACAATTCACAGTAATTTTTTTTTTTTCCTTTTTTAGCTTTTCCATTCCAGAAAAATGATTTTTTGTTTCAGATGCTCTCCGGTGAGACAGTCCACTGGTACTGTGTGTGGATGTTATTGCAGCTTCTTTCTAGGTCTCAGGGGTAGAAGAACAGGCCAGTGGAATCTGTAACGACGTCTCAGCAGGAACGCTGCCCAGCGACCACTGGGGGAGAACATAAAGAAATAATTGCACCTGGTTTGATTTAGAAAGTCTCGTGTTGCAAAGCTGCCCTCAGTCCAAAGTGAAGCCTCTTTCGGGGTAGCCGGCAGGCGCCTCTCTTGTCAGTTGCGGTTCGTCATCGCTTCCTCTTTTCCTTCTGCTGTCTGTAGGTCTCTTCGCTCTGTTGCCCCAAGCCAACATCCTGCACCACTGAGAACAAGGGGTATTTTTGCCTTTTTTTGTTTTTCTTTTGCAGGGGGAAGGGCAGGGAGTCTGGCATCTACGTGTGGGGACAATGCCCCCTTTCCTGCTCTTCACTTCATGTCCACATCAAAGTCCAGCACAAGCAGCTTGGTTTCCTCCGTCCCATTGCGACTCCCGACCGCGCACACCAGCTTTGTGTTTGAGGCTCTGATCCGCCACACGACTCCCCCGCTCCCCCCACTCTCCAATGTGACTAGGTTGCGAATAAATTCACCCGTTTTCAAGTCCCATAGTTTTACAGTTCCATCATCCGAGCTGGTAATTACAAAGTTCTTGTTGAACTGTAAACAGGTCACAGCACTCTGATGCTTGTTGGGACCTAGGCAAAACCAGAGGAATTTCATTACTGGTTAGAAATCATCGCTACAGGTCAGTTGGATTGTAATTTGTGGAATCTAAATTGGAACACACAGTAAATGAAATATGTAAAACGCTGCACATTTAGAAGCTGTGTTTGGGGTATTTTAGGATTGGCAGGGACATAAGAAAATCTGGTGGCTATTTGTAACTGAAACATTAATCTCTGAGGCTTCTGTCTTCCAGGAAGTGTGGTTAGCTAGCTACCAGGCACACATCGTGTGTTGTGGCTGTGTGAAGCAACAAGTGCTTTTCTAGGTGATGATGTAGCCAGAGCAGCATCGCATATTCTGCTTGTGGGCCATCTACTACCCTATACTTTGAACTGACCAGTCAATGGCAAAGGCTGAATGGACACTACTCCAGAATTCTGAGGAAGAGACACAAATCAAGGCGTGAAAACGCTGCGGTACCACCTGCCAGATGGCCTCATGGAAAAGTAACACTATCTAAGGGCTCTGACCAGTGAAAAGCAGTTAATCATGATAGAAGAAGTTAACAGTTTCGTGCCTCATTTAATATTAGTGGCTTTCACATGTTTCCTCCTCTAGTTTAGTGGGCACCGTGATTCCCTCCCATCCTGCTTAAGCAGATGGTTAAGGGTTTAAGTCGAGGCCAAAGCAATTTTCTATCAGATTAGAGAGGTTTTTCCCCTCTAGTAAGGCAGTTCTTTCAATTTAAAGTTGGACTACAAATTCAAAATAAAAAGACAAATAAAATGAGCGCGGTGCTTCTGTGATCTCGCCTCACATTGTTCTTTCATGTTAGGTAGCGTTAACCACCATGTAGAAAGTAATTAAACAATCTCATATTTAAAACACTTTTTCAGGGCAATTCTGTTGACTCAGGACGGAAATGCTCATAAACTTATTCAAAATAAATTTGCACTTTGTATGATGTTAATTCCTTTTGTGACACAAAAGCTTCACATTTCTCTTATGACCAACAATCTGATTTCTAAGGAATGCAACTAAAGGTGGGTAGCCAATATTTACCTTGCAACGTTTGTAAACACTGTCCTGTTTTGATATCCCAGATTTTAACTGTAGAATCTGCATTCCCAGAGACAAGAATATTGTCTTTGAGTTCCATTCCACTTGTTAACGACTGGTGTCCTGTTAACGTGTGAATGCAATTCCCTGTCTCCACATCCCAAACACGGATTGATGTATCGAGAGATCCACTCACCACATGGATGCCATCAAACTACAACAGATACAGTTTATTAGACCAGAAATATAGACATTCTTGATATTATCTATTGACCTTAATCCTAAAAGGGGAGGGGAAGAAAGCATGAGAAAGGGATAATACCATGAAGAAAATGAGGTACCAGGATAAACTGCATGCAAGCAAGCAACTCTCTAGTGCATGTTCTCAGAAGCTTCTATCAGAAATGTGGACTTCTTATGACAGTGGCTTCAGACTCAATGCAGAAACAAATTTTAAAGAACCACAATGAACATGAGACCGTCAGACCATTTGGCCACACTCAGTAGCTACGTAGTATGAACAATTCAGTATGGACTGCCATTTGAGTTCTACTTCCCAACAGGAAGTTGAAACGATTGAAGTGGTTTATGATAGAAGGTGTGCTCATCAACATCTATGGCAGGAAAAGGGCTAGAGATTACTTTCATGATACTTCAAAGTCAGTTCCATTAAACTGTATGTAAAATAAAAATTTCATTTTTAAGAACCTAATGCTAGTCACAAACTGGGCCAACAGACAATTGTATCTGGAATTAGAAGTGGTGGCATTATGATAACAAAGCAAACTCTCTATAACACCTCTTCTCCAGCTTTGCAGCTAGACCAAAAGTCAACAAATATCTACCAATTCCCAGATCTATAATAATGTTCCTACCTCTTTTCTCAATCTAATGGTTTATTTAAATGAGGCTATTATATTCATTAAGGTTCTGAACACATTACAAATCATACAAACAACTGCAGTGCTCTCCTCCAAATTTATAACCTTTACTATGTTAACAGACATCTTTATTCTATGTCAATATTTCATGACACAGACAGTATTCTGTCAAGATACAAACAGTCCAAGGACAGAACTGTGAGCCCTAGGACCATGCACTGATGGGCTGGTCACTAGTGGTAAACCAGTTGCAGAAGTATTAATAAAAGGAAATATAGTTGACCATTGCACAGCGTGGGTTTGAACTAGGAGGATCCACCATGCTTATACATTTCTTTCACTAAATACCTACTGCGGTACTACACGGTCCCAGGTTGGTTGAATTCTTAGATGTGGAACTGCAGATATTGAGGGCCAGCTGTAAAGTTATGTGAGAATTTTCGACGGGAGTGGTGGTGGGGAGTGGCCACCAATATATGTAAACTGTTCAAGAGTCAACTGTATTTTTGAATTGAAAATGCAGTCTTTCAAGAAACAAAACCTCTTTTTAAAATTTGCTATTGATCTAGTTATTTATGTCAAAATACAGCAATCTGTTCTAGGATATCAGGTTCAAATAAAAACAAATGAAAAGGGCTTCCCTGGTGGTCCAGTGGGTAAGGACACCACCTTGCAGTGCAAGGGGCACTGGTTCGACCCCTGGCCTGGGAAGATCCCACGTGCCACGGAGTGGCTGGACCGATGTGTCCAATTACCGAGCCAGAGCTCTGGAGCGCATGCGCCCAGAGCCGGTGCTCTGCGACAACAGAGGCCACTGCGATGGTAGGCCCACATGGGCCAAAGAACAAAGATGGATGAAACTAGACAAATGAACGACCAATGGAAGTGGCCCACCCACCCCCTCCCTCCCCACCCCACTCCCCAAAATAAATAAATTTGAAAAAAAAAAAAAAAAACAAATGAAAATGTTTAAGACAAATTTCCCTCTTTCTGACCACAACCAAGGAGCCCTGTGATGGCAGAGCAGCTTTGCGCAGAAAGCTCCACTTCCACTTCGAATGGGGATGGAATCACAATTACATGGTCCATCAATTTCCAGTTATCAAGGCAAAGGGGAAGCTTCTGGCCAAATTAATCCTGTGCTAAGGAGTTTATTAAAATCCAGGTCATTCTCCTATGCGACTAGCTACCCATTAATTAACACAGCAAAATTTAGGGCCCCAAAGTTTCAGGGTCCAAGACTAATATTTGTATTTTAGAGGAAAATGAATAACAGAAAAATGGAAATAAATCATTTAAATAACTTCAAAATGTATGCTTTCTTCGCGCCAATATTAAAGTCTACATAGACAGCAGAATAATTTAATTCATCTGTTTCTGGACTGTATTGGCTCAGCAAGTTGACAGTGATGACTGAGTAAGACTGTAGTATGACTTCACAAGAGCACCTCAGGAGTGGGGAGAGGTCTTTTACCTGTAGCGAGTAGACCCTGTTGGTGTGGCCCTGCAGCGTGTGCAGACAGGTCTCTGTTTCTGGGTCCCACACCTTCACCATGAAGTCATACGCTCCACTCACAACCCTCCGGCCATCGTACTGAACACAGCGGACTGCTGCTACATGACCCATCAACACATGTAAACACTGGCCTGTCTCGATATCCCAGACCCTAAGGGTGGCATCCCGAGAACCGCTAACGACTCTGTAGGGAAACAAAAGATATATATTGGAATTGTCATGTCACAAGAAAACATAATACATAGAAGGCAGTGATCACTAAAACTCTTCTTATTTTTTTTTAGTAGGAACACCTGTTTTCAAAATAAAGACATGCTAATGTCAAACCTTGATATACAAACATAGGAAAATTGAGTTACTTTGCTTGGGATGGGAAGTTGGAAAGCCTCAAATTCTGCCTGCTTGATTCCCCCAGCTACAAGGGACCCTGACCTGTGAGCATCTTGAGGTCCTGTGGCTTGAAAACTACTGTATATTATAGTCAGATATGACAAAGATGAAGAAGAGGAGGATAAAGTTGAAGAAGATAAAAAACTGGCAGCAGAAGCAGCCAGCTCTAAATCCATATAGTAAGAGCTTGATTTTAGAAATGAAATGCCAGTGTGGGCAACATGTGGAAAATGTCAGTAGGTGGTAGTATGAATATTTTGAAATATTTCGATTTATTTTCTTCATTCTTTCTGCTGTTTCCTCCAAATTTAATATGAACACACATTCCCTTTATGACTTGCAAAAAATTCAGTAAAAGCTTTCCAACGAAACAAACCTGAATTTGAAATTTAAACTGCTAAAGATACGCACTTTGCACATTATACTCTAGCTAAATTAACCAGTTTTAAATACATCCTCACAGGTAGCCTTATTCTTATATTTTAAAATATTCAATAGGTTATGGGGGCATTAAGACATACAGATTTTAAAAGATACACATATAGAAGCAACAGAAATAAAAATTTTGGCCCCAGATTATTAAAGTGGTACTCTTCCAAAAACTAGAGTGATACCAACAAGTACAAAGCACAGTTGAAAACTCAGCTGGCTTTACCTGTAGCGAGTAGACCCTGTTGGTGTGGCCCTGCAGCGTGTGCAGACAGGTCTCTGTTTCTGGGTCCCACACCTTCACCATGAAGTCATACGCCCACTCACAACCCTCCGCCATCGTACTGAACACAGCGGACTGCTGCTACATGACCCATCAACACATGTAAACACTGGCCTGTCTCGATATCCCAGACCCTAAGGGTGGCATCCCGAGAACCGCTAACGACTCTGTAGGGAAACAAAAGATATATATTGGAATTGTCATGTCACAAGAAAACATAATACATAGAAGGCAGTGATCACTAAAACTCTTCTTATTTTTTTTTAGTAGGAACACCTGTTTTCAAAATAAAGACATGCTAATGTCAAACCTTGATATACAAACATAGGAAAATTGAGTTACTTTGCTTGGGATGGGAAGTTGGAAAGCCTCAAATTCTGCCTGCTTGTTTCCCCCCAGCTACAAGGGACCCTGACCTGTGAGCATCTTGAGGTCCTGTGGCTTGAAAACTACTGTATATTATAGTCAGATATGACAAAGATGAAGAAGAGGAGGATAAAGTTGAAGAAGATAAAAAACTGGCAGCAGAAGCAGCCAGCTCTAAATCCATATAGTAAGAGCTTGATTTTAGAAATGAAATGCCAGTGTGGGCAACATGTGGAAAATGTCAGTAGGTGGTAGTATGAATATTTTGAAATATTTCGATTTATTTTCTTCATTCTTTCTGCTGTTTCCTCCAAATTTAATATGAACACACATTCCCTTTATGACTTGCAAAAAATTCAGTAAAAGCTTTCCAACGAAACAAACCTGAATTTGAAATTTAAACTGCTAAAGATACGCACTTTGCACATTATACTCTAGCTAAATTAACCAGTTTTAAATACATCCTCACAGGTAGCCTTATTCTTATATTTTAAAATATTCAATAGGTTATGGGGGCATTAAGACATACAGATTTTAAAAGATACACATATAGAAGCAACAGAAATAAAAATTTTGGCCCCAGATTATTAAAGTGGTACTCTTCCAAAAACTAGAGTGATACCAACAATGCAATCACCCCTGGAATACAAAGCACAGTTGAAAACTCAGCTGGCTTTAATGTCATTCCTAAGAGATACAGAAAGGCCAGAGTTTCCACATTTGGTAGAAAACAGAAGTGCTGAGAGATTTAAGTCAGAACACATTGGCAACGGAAATGTAAGTCTCTTGATACCAACTTCTCCATCTTTCAGTGTAGATTCAAATGACAAGTGAAAAGGTACTCTTCTGATGTATTAATGTAATGGTTCTTAATAGAGAAGATGCCATGGACAGAATTAACAGTAAAAACTGGAGTGGATTCACTGTAAGAACCCTTCAGAGACACTTTCTCTGACAGACCAGGCAGACATTACATCTGTTTAACAGGGGCACCGTGAAGACACGCCCATGGAAGAAGACAGAAAGGACTTTCATAGGAGGGCTCTGTAGAAGGAGATAAAAGCAACAACAAAGATGCTGAGAAGAAAATGGCAAGCAGTCTGGTGGCTGAAACTATTTTGAAAACTGGATTTCTTCCTTAAGTCAGCAGGCAACAGGAGGCTCCCGGAGGGCCATGGCACTACCGTAATTAGAGGAGGTTTTCTGCCAGCTGTATGCAAGGTGACCAAGTAAGAAAACTCCGTTAGGTGTTCAGATGGTAGGTGATGACCGTAGGTTAAAGCCCTCAGGCCTCAGCTTTTGCCTGGACATAGGGGAGACGATGAGATGGGCTTAAGGTGGCGGGCAATTAAAAGGTGGCGGGAAAAGAGTCTCAACGATTTATTTTCTTCATTCTTTCTGCTGTTTCCTCCAAATTTAATATGAACACACATTCCTTTATGACTTGCAAAAAATTCAGTAAAAGCTTTCCAACGAAACAAACCTGAATTTGAAATTTAAACTGCTAAAGATACGCACTTTGCACATTATACTCTAGCTAAATTAACCAGTTTTAAATACATCCTCACAGGTAGCCTTATTCTTATATTTTAAAATATTCAATAGGTTATGGGGGCATTAAGACATACAGATTTTAAAAGATACACATATAGAAGCAACAGAAATAAAAATTTTGGCCCCAGATTATTAAAGTGGTACTCTTCCAAAAACTAGAGTGATACCAACAATGCAATCACCCCTGGAATACAAAGCACAGTTGAAAACTCAGCTGGCTTTAATGTCATTCCTAAGAGATACAGAAAGGCCAGAGTTTCCACATTTGGTAGAAAACAGAAGTGCTGAGAGATTTAAGTCAGAACACATTGGCAACGGAAATGTAAGTCTCTTGATACCAACTTCTCCATCTTTCAGTGTAGATTCAAATGACAAGTGAAAAGGTACTCTTCTGATGTATTAATGTAATGGTTCTTAATAGAGAAGATGCCATGGACAGAATTAACAGTAAAAACTGGAGTGGATTCACTGTAAGAACCCTTCAGAGACACTTTCTCTGACAGACCAGGCAGACATTACATCTGTTTAACAGGGGCACCGTGAAGACACGCCCATGGAAGAAGACAGAAAGGACTTTCATAGGAGGGCTCTGTAGAAGGAGATAAAAGCAACAACAAAGATGCTGAGAAGAAAATGGCAAGCAGTCTGGTGGCTGAAACTATTTTGAAAACTGGATTTCTTCCTTAAGTCAGCAGGCAACAGGAGGCTCCCGGAGGGCCATGGCACTACCGTAATTAGAGGAGGTTTTCTGCCAGCTGTATGCAAGGTGACCAAGTAAGAAAACTCCGTTAGGTGTTCAGATGGTAGGTGATGACCGTAGGTTAAAGCCCTCAGGCCTCAGCTTTTGCCTGGACATAGGGGAGACGATGAGATGGGCTTAAGGTGGCGGGCAATTAAAGAGACTCAGGCTTGAAGCCTGAATAACTGAATTTGTCCTCCTACCAGAAATATATCCCTTGACATGAATTTTTTTTTTTTGAATATGATGAGTCATCAAAGATTTAGAACAATACAGTCTAAGGTGTTAGTTGAGATTATAAAACAGTTTCAAAGTGGAAGCCAACACCACCAATAAATGAGAAGGAGATTTAATGACAACTGCCTGATTTTAAGGCAATACACTACTGCTTTGCTAGCAGAGCAACATCTGAAGTTCAATACTTAGTCTAATTGAAGAGCACATCACCACTCTGTAGACACAGGAAGTACTGTATAACTGAACTCTACACAAAAGGCCCCAAGCTCACAAGTAATAGAGAAAGAACACCCAAGCCCTACAGGATTCTCCCTACCTTTTTTCATGGAGATGCATACAACGCACAGTGGAAGTATGTCCATATAAGGTGTGTATACATTCTCCCGTCTCTGCATTCCATACTTTGAGAGTCCGATCTGTGGATCCGCTAATAATGATGTTGTCTCTCATCTGTGATGACCACACTCCACCTGTGTGTCCCACTAATGTCCTCAGACACTGCAAAAACACTTAAGACGATTACTTTGGGGTAGAAAGAAAAACAACGGAAAGAACATTTCATTAGCCCATAAACCCTGGAGTAAAGTCATTTCCTCAACTGGAAAACTTGGTGTATCAGAAAATAATTTTGACAACAATAAAACATGATGCCACCATTATTTTGTGTGCTTTGCTTATAGGGTAGCATTGCATTTTAAACACACATACATAATTGAGGAACATGTATGTAGAAAGCAAACTTTTCTCACTGAAGTGTGACAGATTTGGTCTGGCCTTTTTGATAAAATAATACTAAAATTGTAACTTGCTTTATCCATGGGAATGGATTCAATGAAAGAATGCCAACAGGGCTGGGTGTGGGTACATACCACATTTCATCTGAATATGCCTCAAGGCAGTAGTTAGGAGCCAGGCAAGGTACTTCTAGACAAGTAAAGACATTAAAACCCTGAAAAAGCTACATTACCACAAATTTCTATGCCCAGAGCCCTCAGGCCTCAGCTTTTGCCTGGACATAGGGGAGACGATGAGATGGGCTTAAGGTGGCGGGCAATTAAAGAGACTCAGGCTTGAAGCCTGAATAACTGAATTTGTCCTCCTACCAGAAATATATCCCTTGACATGAATTTTTTTTTTTTGAATATGATGAGTCATCAAAGATTTAGAACAATACAGTCTAAGGTGTTAGTTGAGATTATAAAACAGTTTCAAAGTGGAAGCCAACACCACCAATAAATGAGAAGGAGATTTAATGACAACTGCCTGATTTTAAGGCAATACACTACTGCTTTGCTAGCAGAGCAACATCTGAAGTTCAATACTTAGTCTAATTGAAGAGCACATCACCACTCTGTAGACACAGGAAGTACTGTATAACTGAACTCTACACAAAAGGCCCCAAGCTCACAAGTAATAGAGAAAGAACACCCAAGCCCTACAGGATTCTCCCTACCTTTTTTCATGGAGATGCATACAACGCACAGTGGAAGTATGTCCATATAAGGTGTGTATACATTCTCCCGTCTCTGCATTCCATACTTTGAGAGTCCGATCTGTGGATCCGCTAATAATGATGTTGTCTCTCATCTGTGATGACCACACTCCACCTGTGTGTCCCACTAATGTCCTCAGACACTGCAAAAACACTTAAGACGATTACTTTGGGGTAGAAAGAAAAACAACGGAAAGAACATTTCATTAGCCCATAAACCCTGGAGTAAAGTCATTTCCTCAACTGGAAAACTTGGTGTATCAGAAAATAATTTTGACAACAATAAAACATGATGCCACCATTATTTTGTGTGCTTTGCTTATAGGGTAGCATTGCATTTTAAACACACATACATAATTGAGGAACATGTATGTAGAAAGCAAACTTTTCTCACTGAAGTGTGACAGATTTGGTCTGGCCTTTTTGATAAAATAATACTAAAATTGTAACTTGCTTTATCCATGGGAATGGATTCAATGAAAGAATGCCAACAGGGCTGGGTGTGGCTACATACCACATTTCATCTGAATATGCCTCAAGGCAGTAGTTAGGAGCCAGGCAAGGTACTTCTAGACAAGTAAAGACATTAAAACCCTGAAATAAATCCAAGACTAACATTACACTATGGAAATACGAAGCTATTTTAAAAAACTGTTTAACATCTGACTTGGAATATTTAGAAGATTTTTGCCCAAGAA
Source organism: Tragulus kanchil (assembly GCA_022376925.1). Classification (NCBI taxonomy): domain Eukaryota; kingdom Metazoa; phylum Chordata; class Mammalia; order Artiodactyla; family Tragulidae; genus Tragulus; species Tragulus kanchil. Next base: position 44,170,253 of record JAIOJX010000025.1, read on the forward strand.
TCAACATGCTATAGGATGTTTTAAAACACAGATTTTCCCCCTGCCAAAACTTTCTTCTATTACTGTTTAGGTGGTCAATTACTTAATTCAAGAAAATATTTTCCATTGGACAGATTAAAAAGAAGTATTCAGAAGAGAACCACTGAAGAATAACACTGAATGCAGTGGAACTGAGTGCCTGGACTGCTTTGTTTTCTTCAAACTCCTATTTAACTAAACAGCCCAATTTAATTTCTAAGTTATAGGGTTTGAGATAAACCAACATGGTTTATTCAACTTTTCAACTATAGGTAGGTTATCAACAAAGTTTACAAGGAAAAAGTATTTTTCCCCTCAATTACATTTTTGAAAAAGATTAAAAAGGAAGGAGATGTAACAGATAGTTAACAAACATAAGAAAAATTAGGGACAAAAAATAATCACCACATCTATAAAATCTTAAAATATCTAAGTCACAAAGACAGACCAACTATTTAAATGAGGAAGAAACTAATGACACCCCCATCATGAGAAATATCATTTTCATGCCAAGGAAAAAACTAAATTAGAAGCTCTGACAGCTGCTATCAAAAGAAGCTTGAGTCAAAAACAAATCTTTGTTTTTGCTTCACTGGCTGATCCTTGCAAAGGTATGTACCAAACGGTGACTTCCTAAAGTGCAGAAAGAAGTGAACTTACTTTGCCGGTGACAGCGGACCATACTTTTAAAGTGTTGTCATCAGAGCCACTAACTATTCGGTTACCACAGAACTGTAAGCATGTGATCACGTGATCATCGTGTCCTTTCAGCACCTAGGACACAGATGGAGAGATGAGACACATGCCAAACATGGGTGAAGAGGAAAATGAAGGAGCAACTAAAATTGTAACTTGCTTTATCCATGGGAATGGATTCAATGAAAGAATGCCAACAGGGCTGGGTGTGGCTACATACCACATTTCATCTGAATATGCCTCAAGGCAGTAGTTAGGAGCCAGGCAAGGTACTTCTAGACAAGTAAAGACATTAAAACCCTGAAATAAATCCAAGACTAACATTACACTATGGAAATACGAAGCTATTTTAAAAAACTGTTTAACATCTGACTTGGAATATTTAGAAGATTTTTGCCCAAGAATCAACATGCTATAGGATGTTTTAAAACACAGATTTTCCCCCTGCCAAAACTTTCTTCTATTACTGTTTAGGTGGTCAATTACTTAATTCAAGAAAATATTTTCCATTGGACAGATTAAAAAGAAGTATTCAGAAGAGAACCACTGAAGAATAACACTGAATGCAGTGGAACTGAGTGCCTGGACTGCTTTGTTTTCTTCAAACTCCTATTTAACTAAACAGCCCAATTTAATTTCTAAGTTATAGGGTTTGAGATAAACCAACATGGTTTATTCAACTTTTCAACTATAGGTAGGTTATCAACAAAGTTTACAAGGAAAAAGTATTTTTCCCCTCAATTACATTTTTGAAAAAGATTAAAAAGGAAGGAGATGTAACAGATAGTTAACAAACATAAGAAAAATTAGGGACAAAAAATAATCACCACATCTATAAAATCTTAAAATATCTAAGTCACAAAGACAGACCAACTATTTAAATGAGGAAGAAACTAATGACACCCCCATCATGAGAAATATCATTTTCATGCCAAGGAAAAAACTAAATTAGAAGCTCTGACAGCTGCTATCAAAAGAAGCTTGAGTCAAAAACAAATCTTTGTTTTTGCTTCACTGGCTGATCCTTGCAAAGGTATGTACCAAACGGTGACTTCCTAAAGTGCAGAAAGAAGTGAACTTACTTTGCCGGTGACAGCGGACCATACTTTTAAAGTGTTGTCATCAGAGCCACTAACTATTCGGTTACCACAGAACTGTAAGCATGTGATCACGTGATCATCGTGTCCTTTCAGCACCTAGGACACAGATGGAGAGATGAGACACATGCCAAACATGGGTGAAGAGGAAAATGAAGGAGCAACAGTCACCCAGAGCCTATTACTAGAATAAAATTTTATATAAAATATGAAGCATCCTTCCTGGCAGATGAATCAAGTATTAAACATTTTATTGTTTCCATATTCAATTATTTATACCTGAAACATCAACTACTAAAATTTCACTCAGTCAAAACCTCATAAAGATGGCTCAAATACAAATTATTTTATGTTGTCTATTTCATCTTTACAAACTGAAAGAATATGCACTTAAGCTGGGCGATTTTTTCACACAAAACCAAAAGTACTTACTAAGCAGAAAGACAATAATCACCAACTTTTCAACTTAAACAAAAAAAGTCTGTCATAATGTATATGTATTAATACAAAGGGGCCTCCCTGTTGGCTCAGAGGTAAAGAATCCACCTGCAGCCTAGGAGCCCCAGGAGACACAGTTTCAATCCCTGGGTTGGGAAGATCCCCTGAAGGAAGGCATAGAAACCCACTCCAGTATTCTTGGCTGAAGAATCCCATAGACAGGAGCCTGATAGGTTATCTACCGTCCATATGTCAAAAAGAGTCAGGCACACTTGAATGACTGAGCAGGCACACAAACATTCATGCAAAATGTCTTCCCAAATTGCACTTACTCTACTTGAAAAAATAAAGCTAAGAATTTCAAGCATTTTTACCATTCTTTATATACTTGAAATGTTATAAGGCAGAAAATTGAATTATGTTTAAATTAATAAAATTAAAACACACAAAAGTTACCAAACAAGCCCCTAAAACATGGGCACACATCAAAAAAAAAAAAAACATCAGAGAGGGAGCAAATTCTTAGGTAGTAAGTATGACACAAAATTCAACAGGATATTCAGAAATTTTCATTTACATGCAATAGACAGAACACGTAACTCATCTTTCATTCATATACAATTACTTGTCAGACTAAAGAAAAATTAGTATAGAGGAATTCTGTCAGTTACATTTTCAGTTACTTTAAAATGTACTGTTTTCTTTCTACAGAAGATGGGTTGTCAAATTACACTGCCTGCCAGGAGTGAAACAGTACACTGTGTACTAATAGCACCAATGAATGGTTTCTGTTACATCGTGTAGTTCAGTTACCTTAGGAGACTTGAGTTCTCCTCGCCTCCAGTTAGTATCAATTCTGTGCTGTCTGATGTATGCACTCTTCCATGGACTATGTATGAAACCTGGTTTTATAACTTTTCTTCTCTTGATGTGCAACGGTTCATCAATACCTTAAATGTAGAACATTTAAAAAGTATAACTGACTTTACCAATAATACAGATTACACACTTTACAATGTATCTCATTTTCCCCTGTGCTCAAAGTCACTGAAATGCAGAACACAGTTAGAACAAAACAACCATGCACATTTCGCATTCTGTATGGCATGTTTTATACTGATGATTTCATTTCTCTCTTAGAATAATTCTGTAAGATGTTGGTGAGGATGTGCAGAAATTGGAGCCCTTGTGTGATGTTTGTGGGAATATAAAATGATGCAGTTGCTATGGGAAATAGCATGGTGACGCCTCAAAATAAATTAAACATAAAATTATGATACGAGCCTAGGAGCCCCAGGAGACACATTTCAATCCCTGGGTTGGGAAGCTCCCCTGAAGGAAGGCATAGAAACCCACTCCAGTATTCTTGGCTGAAGAATCCCATAGACAGGAGCCTGATAGGTTATCTACCGTCCATATGTCAAAAAGAGTCAGGCACACTTGAATGACTGAGCAGGCACACAAACATTCATGCAAAATGTCTTCCCAAATTGCACTTACTCTACTTGAAAAAATAAAGCTAAGAATTTCAAGCATTTTTACCATTCTTTATATACTTGAAATGTTATAAGGCAGAAAATTGAATTATGTTTAAATTAATAAAATTAAAACACACAAAAGTTACCAAACAAGCCCCTAAAACATGGGCACACATCAAAAAAAAAAAAAACATCAGAGAGGGAGCAAATTCTTAGGTAGTAAGTATGACACAAAATTCAACAGGATATTCAGAAATTTTCATTTACATGCAATAGACAGAACACGTAACTCATCTTTCATTCATATACAATTACTTGTCAGACTAAAGAAAAATTAGTATAGAGGAATTCTGTCAGTTACATTTTCAGTTACTTTAAAATGTACTGTTTTCTTTCTACAGAAGATGGGTTGTCAAATTACACTGCCTGCCAGGAGTGAAACAGTACACTGTGTACTAATAGCACCAATGAATGGTTTCTGTTACATCGTGTAGTTCAGTTACCTTAGGAGACTTGAGTTCTCCTCGCCTCCAGTTAGTATCAATTCTGTGCTGTCTGATGTATGCACTCTTCCATGGACTATGTATGAAACCTGGTTTTATAACTTTTCTTCTCTTGATGTGCAACGGTTCATCAATACCTTAAATGTAGAACATTTAAAAAGTATAACTGACTTTACCAATAATACAGATTACACACTTTACAATGTATCTCATTTTCCCCTGTGCTCAAAGTCACTGAAATGCAGAACACAGTTAGAACAAAACAACCATGCACATTTCGCATTCTGTATGGCATGTTTTATACTGATGATTTCATTTCTCTCTTAGAATAATTCTGTAAGATGTTGGTGAGGATGTGCAGAAATTGGAGCCCTTGTGTGATGTTTGTGGGAATATAAAATGATGCAGTTGCTATGGGAAATAGCATGGTGACGCCTCAAAATAAATTAAACATAAAATTATGATACGATCCCCTCTGGACATACACCCAAGAGAACTGAAAACGGGGACTTGAACAGTTATTGTCTATCCATGTTCACAGCAGCATTATTTATAACAGCCAGGAGGTGGAAGCAACCCAGTATCTGTTGAAGAATAAATAGAGGAAAAAATGTGGTACATACATCCAACAGAATGCTCAGCCCTAAGAAAGGAGGAAATTCTGATACAATTGGATAAATCTTCAAGGCACTATGCTAACTGAAATAAAACAGTCACAAAAAAGACGAATACTGTATGCTTCCATTTACATGGGGTCCCTAGATAGTCAAATTTATAGAGGCAGAAAACAAAATGGTGGTTGCTAGGGCTGCAGGGAGGAGGAACAGGGAGCCATTACTAAGTGGGTATGGAGCTGCAGCTGGGGAAGATGAGAGAAGTCCTGGAGATGGATGGGCTGAAGGCTGCACAACCAAGTGCAGGGTCAGTGGACTTCATGCCACCACATTGTATACTTGAAAATGATGAAAATGGGCTTTCCTGGTGGTCTAGTGGGTAAACAGTCCACCTTACAGTGCAAGGGGTCACTGGTTTGATACCCAGCCTGGGAAGATCCCACGTGCCGCTGAGTGGCTGGACCGGTATGTCCAATTAGGAGCCAGCACTCTGGAGTGCATGCGCCCAGAGCTGGGGCTCTGCAACCAAGAGAGGGCACTGTAATGGGAGGCCCAAACAGTCCGAAAAATAAAGATGAATGAAAATAAATAAATGAATAAAACAATAAAAGAGGCCAAAATTAAAAAGAAAAAGAAAAAAAAGGTGAAGTGATTAGCTCCACTGTAGGTATAAATGATCACAAATATTACAAAGGTCAAAAAAGAATGATTCTATGAGAGAAAGCAAGGCAGCATAATTAATTCTACTTTATGACTACTTGACAAGTGAAGGTTTCACTGATGAGTCCAAGCCACACACAAGGCAGAGGCAGGATTAGAAACCAAGGACCCGGGACCTTCACCTCTAGGTGTCACTGACCATCAGTGCTGCCCACTTCACTCCAATCTCCAAGAAGGGCTATAAAACCTGCACTGCATCTATCCTACCCTCTGCAAGTCTTTCTTAAAAGTTTGCTTGTTGAAGAGAAATAATATTTTGGCATAATTTTTTCAAAATAAATTAAACATAAAATTATGATACGATCCTCTGGACATACACCAAAGAACTAAAAGGCTTCATTGTCTATCCATGTTCACAGCAGCATTATTTATAACAGCCAGGAGGTGGAAGCAACCCAGTATCTGTTGAAGAATAAATAGAGGAAAAAATGTGGTACATACATCCAACAGAATGCTCAGCCCTAAGAAAGGAGGAAATTCTGATACAATTGGATAAATCTTCAAGGCACTATGCTAACTGAAATAAAACAGTCACAAAAAAGACGAATACTGTATGCTTCCATTTACATGGGGTCCCTAGATAGTCAAATTTATAGAGGCAGAAAACAAAATGGTGGTTGCTAGGGCTGCAGGGAGGAGGAACAGGGAGCCATTACTAAGTGGGTATGGAGCTGCAGCTGGGGAAGATGAGAGAAGTCCTGGAGATGGATGGGCTGAAGGCTGCACAACCAAGTGCAGGGTCAGTGGACTTCATGCCACCACATTGTATACTTGAAAATGATGAAAATGGGCTTTCCTGGTGGTCTAGTGGGTAAACAGTCCACCTTACAGTGCAAGGGGTCACTGGTTTGATACCCAGCCTGGGAAGATCCCACGTGCCGCTGAGTGGCTGGACCGGTATGTCCAATTAGGAGCCAGCACTCTGGAGTGCATGCGCCCAGAGCTGGGGCTCTGCAACCAAGAGAGGGCACTGTAATGGGAGGCCCAAACAGTCCGAAAAATAAAGATGAATGAAAATAAATAAATGAATAAAACAATAAAAGAGGCCAAAATTAAAAAGAAAAAGAAAAAAAAGGTGAAGTGATTAGCTCCACTGTAGGTATAAATGATCACAATTTTTACAAAGGTCATAAAAGAATGATTCTATGAGAGAAAGCAAGGCAGCATAATTAATTCTACTTTAT